>WQNJ02000021.1:7662500-8262500 GCA_016584745.2 Phylloscopus trochilus trochilus
ACCATGCTCTGATGGAAAAAACGTACTGAGCTTGAGCCTCATCCCCCAAAGGGCAGGACAGCAATGGATGGTTTCCTTCTTCCAGCCTGTTCTGGTGCATTTACACATAACTCCACCACAGCACCCACTTTCTTAAACAATAGTATTTCATAGGATTTACTTCACTGCATCATTGTGTATAAATTATTTATGATTTCTGCCTGTAAATATGTGACAAGGTAAGGATACCCACAGAGTCCTGTTTTACAGCCTGGGCAGCAGTGCCAGCAGTCGCTGTTTCCCGATGTGTTCTAGCACATCCAACACCAGCTCCTGCACCCCTCCCACAGCCAGTGTTTCCTCCAGCCACGTCCTCATCCCTGCAGGACAGCCACAGGACTCCTCTGCTCCTGTACCCAAAGCACCCACAGGAGTTCCCTGGCAGAGCTGTGCTGTCGCTCCTGCCTGGCCTGGCCATGGTTTCCTCCACCAAGTGCTGCCTCCCTGCAAGGTCTTGAGATACGTGTCTGCACATTCCCTGGGACAAATCCAGCCATGTTTTGCCCATCATGGAGTTCCCATATTTGGTGTAAATTGGAAGTAAACTTGCAGAGAGGCACCCAAGCCAACACACAGAGACTAAGTTTTGGGCAATGCATGCAACCCCCTGTTGTCAGCCCTGACCTGGAGGTGAGGACTGCCCAGGGAGGTGGTGGAGTCACTGTCCCTGGAGATGTTCGAGGAATGATGGACATGGCACTTCATGCTCCGGTCTAGCTGACAAGGTGGGCATCAGTCACAGGTTGGGCTCAATGATCCTGGAGGTCTTTTCCAACCTCAGTGATTCCGTGACTGTGCGAGGACTCTGCCCCAGTGACTGCAGCCATGCCACCACGCCAGGACGGCTGTTTTCAGGGGGGAACTTTGGCCTGTTGCGAAGGGAGAGATGATGCTGTGCAAACACTGCTCACACGGCAGGTAGAGGCAGCACCCGGGGCCTGACCTGAGCCGTGTGAAGCATGGGGGAGCACAGGCACAGACAGACACCGACAGACACAGACAGACACGGCGGTCCCTCCAGGAGCGGCTCCAGGGCGGTGCTGGCGGTGCCGCTGCCCCTCCGTCCCCTCACGGCCGCCGCGGGGTTTCCCTGCCCGCTGCTGCCCCCTGGCGGGGCGCGGGCCCGGCGGCGCCGCGGCTGCTCCAGGCCGGGAGCGGGAGCGGGAGCGGGATCGGGATCGGGAGTGACCGGGAAGGGCCTGGCCCGTCTCCGCAGCCGCCACACCGCACTGCTGGGGGTACCTCCGGTGAGCCCGAATCTCCCGGGTTTTTTTCCCGGCGGGAACATCAGCAGATTCCTGCTCGTTAGAGCCCGCCTGGCGCTCTCATGGCTGCACTGTTCAGACCTCGGGAGAGATTCCCAGTGCAATGAAGAGAAGCCTGAAGGGTTGCAGCACACAGGGGAGTGTCTGGACAACCTTTCTGGAGCATTTACTGCCCATGGAAGGGAGAAATCCAGAGCCCTGAAAATCTCCCCCATCCTTTCCCAGGGAGGGGGCCCCTCTAGGATGTGGGAGCATTCCCTCCTGCCTCTGCCTCCTGCCTGGGATGGGGTTCCTGGGAGCAGGGTCTCTGCACAGAAAGAGAGCATGATTCCACAGTGCCCAGGTTACAATGGGAATTACTCCTTCTAGCCAAGGGCAGAGACACCTTCCACTATCCCAGGTTGTTTCAAGCCGCCTCCAACCTGGCCTTGGACACTCCCAGGGATGGGACAGCCACAGCTCCCCTGGGCAACCTGTGCCAGGGCCTCCCCACCCTCACAGGGAAGAATTTTGCCCTAAGAAGACATCTCTGATCCAAATGTTTCAGCATCGCTTACCATGAGATTAGAGAGGTTCCTGGAAGTCAGGTTTCCCAGTGGCTATGCACACACTGGAGCAGATGTTGGATGCTGGCTCTGGGCCTCCCTGGTTCCTGGAAAACCATCTCCTGATAGCATTGTGGAAGACCACGCACTAAGGCAACAGACCTTTAAGTGATCAGGCCACTGGTGGTTACATTTATCAACATGAAGTTCACTTTCCTTCTGCATCTCTAAAAGACAAGTATCATGGTATTGTTATTTTGTAGATTAATACCCTTTTGAACACACAAATGATTGGTTTGACCCAGTTATGTGACTAGATAGCAGTGCTTTATTCACACCTGGGGGTCTCCACATCCAGCATCTGTCCTAACCACAGCAGTCCCAGCTCCTTCACTGATACAATACACATCACTGTATTGGTAGAGCACAAAAAAAATCATGCTTTGAGGCAAACTGCTACATGGATATATTTATTGCATTGCAGTCTTAGCAATTTTAAATATAAACATTTATATCTGGAAAGCAGAATATTTCAAATTCAGTATTATCCAATATGTTCATAGCAGCATCAGCTTCCTAAGAAACAGAATGTTTAGGAAGACAGAGAAGGAATTACAAACGAGTTACACCCTCATTTATCACCATCTGACCCAAACATGGAACTGCAGCTGTGAAACAGATATTGAAGTCACCAAATGTGACCTTGAAGACGTCAGTGATTTCAAGACTGAAGAGTGGTTTTGTACCTGATTCCCCACATGGTTTTCGTGTGCCAGGGTGAGGTTAACTAACAGTCACAAGCCTGGAGAGGGCAGAGGGTCGATGTATCTGCATTACCTGACAGAGTTTTGATAACACTTGGCACTTGTATAGCATTTACCACTTCCCCAGCTCCTCACAGGACAGGCAAGGAGTGCTCTTGGATGTGTTACAGCTGTGGAGCATCAGGGAGAGGGGTGGAAGTGACTTGCCAAGGCCATTCAGTGAGCAAGAGGCAGTGAAGAGAGTCGAATCTGTCAGCCCCTGACTTCCAATCCCACGTCAGTCTGGTGGCTCATGCTGCTCCTCTGCAGCTCCCTAAGGAAGTTTTACAGGTGACTGATTGGTCCCAACCCCTGCAACTACAGTGGGTGTGTGCACCACTTGAAAAGAGGTCAACCCATCTGCTCCCCTTGTAATGCCCATTTTAGTTTTAGGGAAACACCAAGCATTTCTCTCATCTCATCCTCTCAGAAAAACTTGTCAGCTGAAGACACCTTGGCACAGCTACACTTTGCTCTGAAGCAGTGGAAATCAGAAGCAATCGCTACAGGAGCAGCTTTCATTTCTTTCCTGAGGGAGAGCACTGATCTTTTGAGAGGAAAAAAGGATGGATATGCTTTCACACAAACTGATCAAACTACTTTTCACTCCGAACCAATACAAGAGTGACTGAAAGTCTCAGGTGTACTAACTTTTTTTCAACAAAGTCATCCAGGTGTACACCAGAAACCTAGAAGCTAATAGGAGTTATCCAGGAACATCAGGAGGTATTTTCCTTCCCTGACAGGCCTTCACTTCCACCAGCTAAGATAGGAGCACTTACAGTGACATCTGAAAGGACTTGTAAACATCACCAGACAAGCATCTCTGCTTTTTCCCCATTAAAGCAGTCCTTTCTCCTGACTCCAGGAAGCCAACAAGGAAAACCAAGCCTCCTCCATCCCCACCCAAAAGGGCAAATTTGCTTACTTCCTTTTTCTCTCACTGGGTTTCCTCTGCAAAATGTTAAGAGGCAGGATCAAACATGTCAGTGATTAGCGGTGGAGCCTGGCAGAGATTCCAGGGGCAGCTCAGGTGCTGTGAAACGCTCCCAGCATAAGGGAGGCTGCAATCAAGAGCTAGATCAGCATCCTCCCCCTCATCTACAGAGCTCAACTGCCCAGTGCTGCAGGATTGTGCCCAAGGCACAGGCTAGAAAGCCCCTTCCCAGGTCAAGGAGTTATCAGCACCTGAGTAATTCCTCTCCCCTCCTTTGCCTAATACCCCATTTAATGCTACTCTCTGTCAGTGTGAAGCCATTCCCCCTTGTCCTGGCACTCCAGGCCCTTGTCAATAGTCTCCCTCCCTTCAGGTACTTGAAGGCTGCAATTAGGTCATCCTAAAGCTGCTCTTCTTCAGGCTGAACAATCCCAACTATCTCAGACCCTCCTGGTTTGCAATACTTTAATTACAATCAAAATCACACAAATTCTGTAAAAACTTACTTTTCCAATACTATTTCTAGTCAGCAGCAGCCTTTCCTAATGTTCTAAGATTGCTATTAGTAGAAACTTGATTTTTAAGCCAATATCAAGAAGTAAAAGCATGAACTGAAGGAGTTCTAGGCTGCAGATGCTGCAGACCCCAGCATTCATATTTTACACTTGGCAGTGCAGGCAGGAGAAAAAACATCTTCATATTAATTGGCAGTATTTGCAGTTATGCTCTGAGGCAGACACTGGCATACACCTGAGCAGCTTCTCAGGCAAGAGCCATCCTGGCTGAGGGAATCACTGCATCACCTCTGAAAAGGTGCAGAACTGTGCCTTCCAGTTTCATCCAGTGGCAGAGCTTGCAGTGTAAGTTGGTGCTTATAACTCTGAACTTTTTCATCAAAGACAGGAAGTTTACCTGGAGATAAATATCTTCATAAATTCAGTGTTTTCAGTCTGCTGTCCCTGCTCCATTTTCCTTCAAGATTCTGGATGAAATAATTTCCACCTGTCTCACTTAGGTCAGTGCCAGTAAGAAGCAAAGGGTGAGTGTGGGCAGAATGTTGGACAGAATGTCAGATTCAATAAAAATTAGACACCCTTTTTCCCTGCCTCTTTTTATCCTGCACACCTCTTCACCCAGTGAATCACAGGTGCAAGTGGGGGACTGCAACAACAAACTAGGAAAACCTAGCACTTAGTGAAGGAAAAGAAATAACAAAATTATTTTTCAAAAGTTTCAAAAAATCAGTTTACTCCAAGAAGTAATATTATCCAAGATAAATAATTCTTCTGACCAAATAATTCCAAAAATCTAAAGAGAACAGGACGAAAATCAAGAATAGCCAAAGGCTCTCTGGATTCAAAACATTCCTTAGGGAAGGATAAAAACCAGCAGGCACTCACGCCTGTTCCTGCTGAGATACTGCCCTGCTGAGGAATGCTGCAAAAGAAACAATGCATCCAAACACTGAAGGAGAAGCAGCAGATGGAAAACAGCACTCACTGATTAATTCAGTAATCACCTGTGGAGGACATGCTAACTACTTCACTCTAGGTCAGAAAAAACCTTCCAGCCAATTAACAAGCTGGACAAGTCATTTGAGAGAAGGAACCAAACCCACACTTTTTTTATAAGCTTTTTTTTTTTTTTATCTCCTTTGGCCTTACCTTTCCTACTACCACAGCCTAAGAATGTTTGAGAAAAAATGAAGCACCTGTGCAAAAACATTTCCTAAGAAATCATTCCAGAAATGAGAAAGTATTTTAAAACTTCCTCAAATTTTCCCAATGCTTCTTCGAAGTTATTGCAGAAAACTGCTCCCTGCAGTAACTGGGTACCTCACCCCCAAACACTCTAAGAACCACTGCTGAGCACCGGGCTGAGCAAAGTCCTAGAAACACAGGACAGGTGGCAACCTGTGGATCCTTTCCAGGGAGGTTTTCATATCTGCCCAAAGCTTTTTCACTCTCATGTTGCTCTCTGTTTCTTACTCTTCCTTAGCACAAAGGCTGTGGTGTGTCTGTGCTCACAGCACCACTGCAGCAAGAGAGCTGAGCTGGGAGCAAAAAACTTATTGAACAAAAAAAAAAATTATGTTGAGTTTGGAAAAGAAAAATCATAGAAACAATTAAAAAAAAACCACTGAAAACCAAAGCTCATTTGTTTCCAAAGGCTGTTTTCTTTTTTTTTTCTTTTTTTTCTAGATTTAGAAGAATACTTCAGTGAGGTAGAAGAATCCATTTCAAAATATGACATTCAATTTTATTTAAAGAGCCACATTATTCGAAGTATTGAACAAGCAAGTGACAACACACCTACAGGATCACTTGCTTCATCACAATCACGATGCTTGAAAGAGATATAATCCATAAGATAGCATTTGAATAATCCATTTTAAAAATATACAATGCTAGAGAAAGTGGGAGAAGGAAGACATTTTGGAAGATCTGAAGTTATAGAAGAGGAAGCAGGAGTATTAGGAAGCAGCTTGGAAATAATGAGAAAGATGGACAGGAGAGTAGGAAACAAATAAAGAACCAACAAATTATGCATTAAATCTAAATTGGAAGAAAGAAGGTTAACCAACTTCACAGATAAGAGGAGGAAAATTTTAACAATGAGGTAGTGCAAAAAAAAAAATAGATAAACTATAATCCTTAACCAGGTTTGCTCACCAAGGTGATGATTCTGGAAGAACAGATCAGGAATAATATAAAAATCAAGGCACAAACTTAAGTCTAAGCACCAGCATTTTTCATAAAATGTAAACAAAGAAACTCACAGATGTGAAGCAACAAACATCTGTAGGGTTTCAGGGAAAAACCCATTATGAACTTGGGGAAGTGTCAATTAACAAGGAAGGGCAGCATAACCACAAAAAAATCATAGTGGTTGTATCTTAGTTAATGCACAAGGCATAAACTAAGCAGACAAACAAAATTAAGAATATGAGGTGAAGAAAAGCAAGAATTCCATGAGCTGTCACATGAGCTTGAAGGTGATCTGACACCCTTTGGTCAAATATGACGGAAAGATGAGAGAGGTCAAAACCAGTGGCCTTTGGTACTAATAGAAAAGGCAGAGAGGAGTCATCCCAAGCAGCTGAAATAAAAACAAAGCTGCCAGAAAACAGAGAGGAAAATCCCCATAAGCAAATATAAGGAAGAAAATATTCACTTGCAATAAAAGCTGCTGGGAGGTCAGAAGCAGAGATAAGCACCTTGTTTCTAACTTCACATGTTCCTAGTACTTTGTGAGGATTCTGGTTAGTACATAGAAAAGCAACCAGGAAAGGGTGCAGAAAGCCAGGACAACAAGAACAGTCTTAGAATGTCCTGAGGAGACGAAGTACTGACAGAAGAAAGGGGGGAAAAATAAAAGGAAAAAACTGCAGAGCACATGAACACAAACAGTAAAAAAGGAAGGGGAAACAAGAACCTCCATGAGAATAATCTTTTCAGTGCCTAGTCTGAGTTCACAGAGGGATGGGATTACAGCAGTAAAGCAATGTTTCAGAAGGTGTAGAGAGTATTTAATTCTTTTTCTTTTCATTTTTACCCTTGATGAAACTATTTTGCCTCAACAGTACTTTTTATTCTGTCCCAGGCTGAACTTGGCTTTGAGCTCAATGGCTGAGCTCATCAAGCCCCATGTCATGTGAAATGTTGACATAAGTTTCAAGCTCCCCCAGAGGCAAACAGCTGCTTTGTGTGCCCAGAATGCCTGCTAAATGATTTCTGTGATTCACCCAAACACCAGACATATCCCTAACGACCAAGCAAGCAGAATGCTGCATCTGCAGCAACAGAAATCCATGTCACCCACAGTACAGCCACTCAATTTGAGAACTCAGGGCATCTATATGCAATGTAAGTCCTGCTATAAAGCAATTTCCCAACTTCAGCTTAAACACACAGAGCTGCTGCAAAGCACAAAGCAGTTGAGATGAATACAGAATAGCAGCATGAAATCTCCTTTGACAAAAAAGGGAACAGGCTACATAATGGAACAGCTTCATTTACCCTCAAACTTCTGCAGGTAGGTTTTTTGGAAAGAAGTTTATACCTGCAGAACCCTGGCCTGACCTGCAATAATTCAACAGCCTTTGAAACACTGATGAGTTGAGTTTGACTTCCATACTTCAAAACTTTTTCAGGCACATCCCCAAAGCTCAAATGGAATTAGATGATGCATCCCTCACATGGACAGGAAAGACCCATGAAGGTTCCTGCTCCATGAGAACTGCTGGAGACACAGCAGCTCTGGTTTCAATAGAGGGAGCCTGAAAGGTGTTTAAATAGAGGACAGGTGTGCTCAGCACAAAGACACCTTGCCAGCTTCACTGTTTCACTAAGTAGCAAGTGGGTGAAATATAAAAGTATAGTTTTCCATCTTCACCCACAGATAAACTCCAAACAGGGAGGTCTCTGGATCAGCTACATCATCTGCTTGCTGGTGACATAGGGCCAAAGCACAGCATTACAAAGAGAGCCTAAGCTTTGATACTGGAAATAAGTTACAGTCCTGCTATCACTCACATTAAAAGAGCAGGACACTATAGAGCTAACTGTGGCAAAGAGGCCAGTAGCCATCAGCAGGATGTGACTCCAATATTTTATAAACTATTTCAAAATGACTGTCAGAATTATATCTAGAAAAGAGGATATCCATGTAACAGCAGCAGATAAACTGTTGGTTTCATTAGCAATTTCCCCTTGATATTACTCAGAATGTGCAAAAGAGCATTTCTGATTTATTGCAGGTCCAGATCTTATCCTTAAATGTGTGCCACAAGCAGCTCCTATAAGAGAGTACACCAAAATTCTCTTACAACCCTCTCCATTTAGCTTCTTTGTAAGAAAAAGTGGGATCTGTGCTTAACTCCCTCCTATCACAGAAACAACTGCATTGCTGACCTTCTCCTGAGACCCCCAACAGGGATCTAAGGAGGCTGCTTTGGCATCAAGCCCAGGATGCTCAAGTTACAATTCTTTCCCCTACCTTGTGGTGGCAATGGGAAACCAGCCACGGTACCATCTTACTCAATGACAACTCTAAATAGCAATGGGAGCTGCAGCAGCAAGTCATGCTATCAAATAAATACACTGACAAAGGCTCAGCCAAGTCAATGTGCTAAATGGACAAGCAAGACATTCTCTCCTCGAATAAAGATCTGGTTTATGTGGCGTGTGAACACCTGCTGATAATCCACCTTGGGCCGCCTTCTCCTCCGGGACTGGCTCTTTGCTTGGGCCCCACCAGCACTGGCCCCCTCTGTGTGGGCAGTCCTGCTGCCCACATCAGCCTCACTTCTGTCACCTGGGGTCTTCTTCTCTCCAGCTCTGCCCAAGTGTTTCTGCCTCTCACGCTCCTCTTCTGCTCTCCCACGTCCAGATCCAGCTTTCAAACTCAGCGTCTGAGAGTCATTTGTCAGGGCCAGCTCCTCTGAGACAGTCTTTGAATCAGCTCCCTTCTTCCCCGAGGATTCCTGCAGCTTGAGTCTGTCAAACAGCTGTAAAAGGACAGTTGTATCTATGACCACACTTGTAAAACAAGAGAGGCCACTTGTCCCACACTTCTACATTTTATTTTCATGTACAATCCCCAATTAGCTCACAAGACACGAGGACAAATCTCCACCAGTAATAAAGACCATGTTTGCTTACCAAAGTCAAACAGTGACAGGTGAATGAGTCTCTTGCATGGTCCTGACTTAATGTGAGCACCAAGGAATTTAATTTGGGGAGCAACCTGCTGTGTGGTAGCCTTTAACTTTGGTCAGGAGAAATAGAGATACCAAGTTGCTCCTACAGCTCACTTTTCCCCATGTTCTTTTAATGCTGTCAGACAGTTTTAGAGAGATTTCCATCCATGTGTCATGAATCCCTTAGATAAGGGGCCTCCATTAGCAAAGTCTGTACACTGAATAACTGAGGGATCTTTTATGCTCCCCAAAACAAACTAAAAGATGATGTGTGGGTATTCTGGGAGGTGAGCAGACCACAAAAACCAGAAAAATAATAAAAGCTACAGCAACAGACCCAAAGCAGTATGAACTCATTAATCTAAGAACACATGGTGCTGAAACTAGAAAAGAAATTGCTTTTACTCTGGCAGCAGACAAGCTTTTATGAAATAATGACGAATGAGATTTTTGGTTAGCCTCTCTCTTCCCAGCAACAGGATGGAACGCCACTGCTTGTGAGAGTGAGCTAAAGGAACAATGACAACTTGATTATTTTTAACTAATCTTTTATAAAAGGAAGGGTGGGATCTATCAGAAAACAGATTTAAATGGCAGGAATTTGAAAGCAAACTCCTCACAATGAAACAGTTTAAATGTTTTTGTGATGTTTCTCTGATGTTCAAAAGGCCTGGAGCTGTTGCCATTCAACAGGCACTGCCCTGTCACATTTTTTTTCCCTTCATTGTTCAGAAGTTCATCTATCATCTCTTCAGTTGTCAGCGTGGTAAACAACTCTATTTGCAGCTGGATCCCAGAGAGTGGAGGCCTTTGGAGGTCTTGGGCTTTACAGTACCCAGACTGGAAGCTCAAGTGACCAAAGAGCTGTTTTGTTTCTCTGGCTGCAGAAATAGACTGTGCCATGAGGAACTTCAATACCAGAGGAATGCTCTGCCACATTCCCTGGCAAGACAAATATGGACCTGATCAGCCACAGGTACAAAAAACACACAGAACAAATCCCACATCAAAACCCACAGAGTGAGCTTCTAGAAGCCCAGCCCATTACCTTAAGTAGTGGCAGCAACTGTGACCTGATTCTAAAGTGGAGCTTTAGTAACACTGAACTACTAAAGTACTTTCAGAAACATCAGAAAACATTTTGGGCATTTTTTTGCTCAGTTCAAGTTATTTTAGAGTCATCCATAATAAAAGGAGGTAAAATATTTCAGATGTAAACATGGGCTCCAAATCAATGCTCCCCTTTTATTACTTTGAAAAAGGAGATGCTAATAAGAAAGAAAACAAGAGATGTCACCTACTCGGGTCAGTGAGAGCTGAGGTTCTGCATAGAAGGCTTTGCCCATTACTGGTTTTCTGTAAGTCTCATCCACATCTGTCAGGGCCTAAAAAAAAATAAAAGAAACAGAAAGATCAAAATTAAAATAAAACATGAAGCAGCTTTGGACCAGCTTTGTGTCAAAGCATTATGAAATTATGTTCTGAGAGAACATCCATTCCAGGAACAAGCTGTGCTTTGGAGCTGGTTTGTTAATCATCTAAATTGTACTGAGGTATAAAAACAGCAGCAAAGTTCATTCTGCATTACTTGCAAAATCTCTGTGATCCTTGCCTGCAAAATCCTTCCCTCCTCCCTACTTCCAAACTTTTCACACCTCCAGGCTCACAGATATCTAATAGCTGCTTTTCTATCTACTGTCTTTAAGATCTTTACAAGGTAGAAAACAGGGAAAAGCTTTTGTCACTGGCAGCTCAGTGATGTTAGTGAAAGAAATCAGAGAAGCACCCACTGCTACAGAAAGATTGGGTTTTTCAGAGAAAGCTCTGGAATCTTCTGATATTCCTCATATTCCACCTTCCCGTGTTCTTACACAAAACCTCTGAAGGTGCTGGGAACTCTTCAAAGCTTCTCTCTCACCTAAAACCTCTGTAAGATGGTTGGGCACCTCCCAGATGTACCAGTCCAACACCAAGTACCACTTAAGCCTGAAACCCAGCACTTGGTACCAGAGCAAATTAGTTTCTGACCCACAAAACCACATTAACCTTCCCCATATGTCATTTGCTTAAGCCTGTTGCAAATTTCAAATTTTCTATATAACAGTTACCAATCAAGGGATGGAACAATAATTACCATATTCCAAAATTTGTCAAATGCAACCAAAAACCCTGTGCAGACTCCACGAAGCCCTTTGAAAGTGCGGATGTGGACATTAATTCTGACACCATCTCGGACACAGCGATGAAGCTCCCCCAGTGGGCTGCCTTCATGGACTAGAACAGAAAGAGAACATCACCAACCTTCACCAAAATATACAGAATCATAGAATAGAATCATAGAATGGCCTGAATTGGAAAGATTGATTAAAAGATCATCTTGTTTCAACTCCCTGCTGCAGACAGGGACAGCTTCCACTAGACTAAGGTTGCTCAGAGCCCCATCCAGCCTGGCCTTGAACACTTCCAGGACTGGGGCAGCCACAGCTTCTCTGGGCAACCTGTGCCAGGGCCTCACCACCCTCACAGCCAAGAGCTGCTCTCTCATACGTAATCTAAACCTACTTTTTTTCAGTTTGAAGCCATTTTCACTTTTCCTGTCACTACCTATTCTTGTAAAACCTCTCTCTTCAGTATCTATGTATTTTAAAACCATGTAAAAATTCACTCTATGTACAAGCATGGCAGAGCTTGGCACAATACTTGTGCTCACAACAATAGCAATGAAAAAGCCCCAAGCACTGTAGCACACTGTGGTTGCCATTACCAGACCACCAAAACTCTTTTTACAATGGGGAGAGCCAAGACTTCAGAAAATATGAAGGTTTTGCTTTACATAGCCCACAGCCAAATCAGCCTTAGCTGAAAATCTTTTTGCTGCATTTCAAAAACATGCCAAGTAATCCAAACTGTAAATAAAAGTGGTTGAGAGGGAACAGAAAGCTCATGGGGGCAGAGTTAGCTCCACAGAAAAGACAAAAGCCTGGTTAAGGCTACCTCAGATTAGTTACGAGCTCTGAATAAAGAATTGTAGCAGATTTGTTCCTTCTCTTTACAAGGGGATTTCTGAAACAATGAATGACTCAAAATCCTTCAACTCACTAAACTGGACCAGTTTAAACTGATGAAAATGCATTGTTTCAGTTAAGATTTCAGCAGCCAGCTGAACATTCTTCAAAGTCATACAAGCCTTTGGCAAGGAAATAAAATTACTCTAAGGAGCAGCCAGCAATTAAACTGTGCTAAACCCCAGAGCAATAATGCTACCAAGGCAAAAGTGAAGGAATTTGGTAAAACTTATAGCTTGCCTGGCTCACACAAGCCTTGTCTGCACACCAGAAACCTTTGCAAGTGTAACTTATCTAGAGGGGTAGATATTATTTACACCCATGCCTTGGTACCCATTTGCTAGTGCAAACACAGCCTCAGGATTGCTGTCTCTACTAAGAGTCAGGGAAAAGACTTGGTCTCAAATCTCACACAGTTCTCCACATTAATAAAATATGTGAGCCAGAGATGATCTCTCACCTTGTGCCTTAGGGAATGTGGATTCAAGATTTGCACACCAGAAAATGCTTCCTGTGAGTGTAAAGTGACTGTGTAAAACAGCTGATCTGCAGGACTGGGCTGCAGGGTAATTCATGGCCACAGCAGGGAAATCTAAATCAGTTTCCTCTGAATTAACCTAATCACATTTATTTTTTGAGATCCATTGTCTTCTTGCCAGCCCTCTCCAGCTGGATAACTGCAGGAAATTGGTTTCACACAGAGCATAAGCTGTCTCTGCACCTCCCAGCTTTGCTTAGGGGGTCTTTCCATGTGCCTCTGTGTCTCCTTCAGCTGAACTGATAACAAACATGTTCTGGATTGTCAGATCCCTTCCAATCAGAAAACAGTATTTTTTCTAACCAGTCCTGAGAACTCACATAATAATTTAAAACCCAGACTTATTTTTAGATTTAAAGTTCCAATATTCCCTTTAAGTCAGAACTCCATCTACAACTTTTTACAGAATTCTATATCCAACCCCTATTTCCAACTATGCCTCTCAGCACCCAGGAAAACATTACACAGCTCTACCAAACCTACACTCTGCCCACTTTTCCTTGCTGTATAAGGTTCTGGCTCCTCCACAGCAAACCTCCAGCTTCATCTGAGCAGAAGGACAGAACACATCATCCCAAAAACCCTTCAACAACCTGACATTCTCAGAAAAAATAAAACCAGCAACATAAGGTGTTTATTTTGGGAACACAACCTCCTCTGCAAGCAGCAAGGGCTGCAATGAGCAGGCTCTGCACACAACTAAATTTGCCTGTGCCTTCTGTGTTGTTAAGGACCAGCATGAGCAATTTTTCAACAGAAAGGAAAAAGTGTTACCTACTTGGTACTCAAAATCCAACCTCTACCTGTATAAAATAAGCACATGCTTAATACCAGGACTCTGAAAAATGACACAAAAACTACTGTAAGCAGAGGGAAAGCACCCCAAAATGGTGAAAATAAAGATCCAAACTCTGGCTAAGTTCAAGTCCTCGTTCTCGGGGCAGACTCTATTAAGAGGCAAGATTAGTAAAACCTCAAGAGAAAAGTTGAAGTAACTCAGAATACTATCAAACACCTTTCCACCTGCCCTGCACATGAATTCTCTGCCCCTTGGTGAAAGCAAAGTAATGAGAAATAGCTCCTCCTGAACTGATCCAACACAGTCCAGGTTCCAAACACCTGTGGTGCAGACATCCTCCCAATTACAGTGGGATTTTGGCTATAAATCACTCTTAAAACACCCCAAGCTGCTGAATAGGACTTTCTGTATCAGTTGTGCCAGTCTTTTTTGAAGTCCAGACAGGGCCATGTAGATATTAAGTATGTGTACTTAATGGTTCTTAATTTTTACAGGGTTTTTTTCCTTAATTTTCATCACCAGTGGAAACTGAGACACCTTTTATTAAGAGATGAAATCAATATCTAAGATCAGTTTTCTAGAAATCCTGTGCCAACAGAACCTCTGCATTTAGGGGATGTTTACCCTGCCTGCACACATAACATTTTTACAAGAAATACATATCATCACCACAGCTGATGAATTTACATCACAGCTGTCTGGCACCTCAACCCACTATTCTGCCATCCAGTTACCAGAAATGCCAGTATTGCTGCCTGCAGGATGTTTGCTTAGCAACTAAGTAACAGCAGTATGTTACATACTTACCCTGTGGGTATGGTTTGACTACACCCTGGACTGACACAAATATGACCCTGAGATTAGCTCAGTTGGTTAGACATGGTGCTAATATCAGTCCTGGTTTAAAATAGTACTTTTGAGAATAGAGCAGTGTCTCATCCTTTTTCTCCTTAAAACCAAGAGGATGTATGTAATTAACCAATTAACAGAGCAGAACATCACCACAGCAAAGTCAGTGTCATCTCTGCATGAGTAGCTCTGTGAAATGCTGTTCCTCATTCCTGCACACCATTTCAGAGAATCACGGAATGGTCTGGGTTGGGAGGAACCTTAAAGCCCATCTCGTTCAAATCCCCCTGCCATGAGCAGGGACACCTTCCACTACACCAGGCTGCTCCAAGCCCCATCCAACCTGGCCTTGGACACTGCCAGGGATGGGGCTTGGAGCAGCCTGGTGGAGTGGAAGCCACAGCTTTTCTGGGCAACCTGTGCTCGTGCCTCTGCACCCAAGTATCATTTCCCATTAAACTAAATCATTCCCCCACAACCACCCACCCGCAACCCTTTGTCACCCAACTGCTTCCGCCAGCCATCGCTTTATCCTCACCCCCAAACTCCCCCAAACTCCACCACAACTCCACGCCGGGCCCAGCCGCAACCCTCGACCCAGCTCAGCATGACGCCGGCCCTCACACCCTCCGCCCCCCTCTCAGCCCCGGCTCCCTGCGGCCGCCCACCCCGGGGCCGCGCTGCCCGCGCCCTTACGGGGCATCCTGGTGAGGACATTGCGCGGTGCCCGCCGCCGCCGCGTCGCCGTTCCGCCTTCACCCGCCTCCTGCTCGGGGCCCGGGTTGACCATGAGGCTGCGGAGGCGCTGGATGCGCTCGGGGTCGGCGGCGGGCGGGCCCCGGCGGGACGCGCGGGCGGCGGGGGCACCGCGGCGGGCGGGGGCGGCGCGGCGGCCGCCCGAGCGGCGCAGGCCGCGCTGGAAGCTCTCGTACTCGGCGAGGTTGTTGAAGCAGGGCGCGCCGGGGAAGGGCAGCGGCGTGCGCGGCGAGTAGAGCGCCAGCAGCGGGTCGAAGCGGCTGGAGCTCACGTCCAGGCGGCCAGGGCTGGGCGAGCGCCGGCGGGAGCCCCGCGGCTCCGCGCCCGCCTCGTCCTCCTCCATGCCGGGCTGCGGGCGGCCGCGCCGCCCACGGCCGCCGCCAGGGGGCGCTGCCGCGCAAGGCCGCGGGCCTGAGGGCGGAGCGGCCGCCATGGGCGGGACGGGCCCGGGCGGGGCCGCGGGCCTGAGGGCAGAGCGGCCGCCATGGGGGCCCCGGCGGGGCCGCGGGGAGCACGGACACCTCCCTGCTGCATCCGGCACCGGCCGCCAAAATGGTGAAGGGTCTGGAGCATCTCTCTTTTATGAGAGACACTGCAGGAGCTGGGCCTGCTTAGCCAAAAGACTCGAAGGAGGGTATTTTTAAAGGGTGATGCCAAGCTCTTCGCGGTGACAGGACAAGGAGCAGTGCAAGTAAACTAAAACACAAGAATTTTCGCCTCCACGTGAGGAAAAGCTTCTTTACGTTAAGGGTGGCATAGCACTGGAACAGCTGCCCAGGGAGGGCGTGGAGCTCTCCTTCTCCGGAGACATCCCAGACCCACCCGAACACGTTCCTGGATAACCTGCTCCAGCTGTCCCGGCCCTGGCAGGGCGCTTGAGCTGGATGATCTCCGCAAGTCCCTTCCAGCCCGAACAAATCTGTGATTATTTTCAGTTCCTTCCCACTGGTGCAACCCTCCCCCTGCAGCCCACTCTGGGGACCATCCCTGGATCGGGGACCGAACCCCCCTGCCCCAGGCCATGAAATGCCACCTGGGCAACCGGCAGCTCCAACGTAATTTGCAGTTTAATGCATAAAAGGATACACAGGGCAGAGTCATTTCACTGAGGAACAGCAAGGAAACACTTTTTTATAAGTTTTACTATAATGATTCACCACCTCCATTAATGTTTCATAAGGGGTTCCCGTAGCTTTAACGCTTCATGTTATGGCAATACATCAACCACAGGTTGTTCACCAAATTCAGAAGAAACCTCTTTCTTCCCTGGGTCACAGTGCAGGACTCCTGCAGCTACAGAAATATCTGTGCCTACACCAGGCTGCTGCTTGAGCCTTGGGAAGTTATTTTCCCCTACTGCTGTGGAGTCATATACATGTACACCTTATGCATGAGGATACCGCAGGGAATTTCTTTCTCTAGCATTTATCTTAATACAAATTAAAGGCCATGGTTGTACAGACAATCCTTATCTTGGTTCCAAAGTCTGCATCCATATGTGAACAGCTATGTTGACTTATTCCATATTATTGTAAGAATGAGTTAATTAGAAAACACTATGACCTAATACAGACCTGTTTTTTATATACACACACAATGTACGTACATAAAGATACTGTAGAATGTATCAGGCAGCCATAATATATAAAATAAAAAAACCTATCTAATACTTCCCAAACATAAATCATGGCTGCCAAATTATTTTTTTCATCGTTCATCTGTTGCCAGGCTCAGTAAATCCAGCTGTTACCAATTCTGGAACAGTTGCTTCATATGTAATGTCCAAAGTCAGGCACCAGGCAGTAACATGGAATTTCAAAGCCAAGTAAATTGCATTTGTGTTAGGAGATAAAAAACCAACAGACAGAGAAAAAGTTCTTAGGGGTAAATAACTGGTGCAATGATTCATTCTGAATCATTATCTCACTGTCAAGCCACATCCTCTTCCTAGGAATCATGCAGCCCATTCTACAAACTAAAACCAAAATACATTCTCTCATTCCATGTATTTAATCAGTACAGAGAAGTAGGGGGGAAGCCCTGTGTTACTGTAAACTCACAGACTCATTGCCTAATCTCAGAAAGAACCTGGGAAGTTGAAGTTTACATCAGCAAACCTGGTCAGGGTCTTTTTTTAAAGAAAACCAACAAAAACACATTGCCTTAAATGTGCAAGTTCTGCAGGATGGGGAAACAGAGTAGGTTGATAAGGGAATTCAAGGGAATCTAACTCAGTACTGGGATCTTCAGTCACACTCGATCCTTTCTTTCTATTTTTATGGCCAGTCCCAACTGCTGACCATCTCTTCGTTAGCAACAACTGGCCCAGGTTCTGTTCTGAGATGTTTTTGAAACCAGCTTGGTTAGAAGCAGTAACAGCCATATAAACAGCTGTCATTTTATCTGTATTTTTACACTGAAATAGGTTATTTCCCTCAAATTCCAGTTACACTGGGACAAGCCCCTACCCATTAGCAGAAATATTTGTTCTGAGAGGTCAATTTTGACAAAGGGTCTTAAGTGACAGCTAAACCAGAACTGTGCATAGAGCAGGGAACACACACTCCTCCTTTCCCTCCAACAAACAGAGATGGGCAGCACTGCTCTGTCATTCCCAGGGAGATGAGAAAACAGCAGCATGAATTGTTGTTGGCTCCCACCTTGCAGACACCTGGAATGTTCTGCTATGCTGTGCTGCATTTTTTTAAAAAATATACTGTGTTGTGCACAATAGGAGACAGGTGAACTCCTGGGCCATGCAATATGAGGAAAGATATCTATCCCTGTCCTAACAGAATTCCAGCCTGTACAACAGTATCTTTGTTATTAACTTCACTGTTTGGAATTGTCACCACTTGCTAGTACAAGCCCCAGGAATGAGAAAGGCCACATAATAAAACACAGCAGGGAAGGTACTATTATTTATATTTTTGAAAAGTATAAAAATCCTGTACATCTGACAAATACTTTTAAAATCAACCACAGAAAACTGCTGAGCTACTTCCTTGTACTTCAGTAAGAATCAGACATCAGGCAGTTGAACAGTGAACTTAACTGACTAAACACACTGGCACTGAAATTTAATACTAAATCCCAATTGGATCTCTGGTCCATCTCAATTGATGGACAAAAATCAAAATAATATTTTTCCATTCAAATATGCAGGCTTTTTTATAGTTCAGCTGTTCAAGACAATACCTCATGGTTTAAATGCTATAGAAATACAGGACATTTCTATGTACTTGTTTTACAAATACACATGTACAAGGCAGAAACAGTCTTAATTCATGATGAGTTCTTAGCATTCAAAATACAGTATGATTTTAGCTTTCCATATGGCCATATCCTTCTCTGTCAGCACCAGTGTCTTCTTTATAGGCAGCAACAGTGCTACACCCAATGTAGCTGCTGAAAAGGGTTACAGGTCAAACTCTGCCAGCCACCATTCGTATTCCTCACTTGCCAACGACCCAAGCAGAGCAAAATGTAAACTACCAGTTACACTCATCAGAGATATCAGCTATCCTCAGCCAGGATCTGGGGATATTCCTCCCAGAACTGGTCCCCAATGATGTCACAGTGCAGGGGAACAACTTTAGTCTTAGTCCGGGTCACTTCCACTTCCTTTTCTTCTTCTTCCTCTGGCAGTTTTATTTTCTTAGTGATGACTTCACTGACCTGAAAGTACAGTTGCACATCAGCTGACATAAAAGACTACGGAGCAGATTCAGAAATTCTAATAAAAAAGAATTTCATAAAAAAGCACACGACAGGAATTTCTCCCACTAAATCAACGATGCAATCATAGAATAATGAACATTTTCAAGTAACCTTAAAGCAGAAGAGGACTAAACCAAGTATGAGTTGAGCTACCTTATTGAACAGAAGTCTGTAATTCCTTTGCTGTGGGCATACTTGGGACCTAATCCTGGGAAGGGCCTGGCCCCAATGTACACATTGTCATCTGCTGACACATTTCATCTCAATGGTCATAATATGTATCTTAGCCAGATTTCAGAGACTGATTTTTATATTATGCTCATAGAAACAGCTCTCAAAAACATCTCCAAAACAATGAGTCATCTTACACATAATTATATGGCAAATATAGTTAATTTTTAAATATATTTATTCCTAGACATATTCTGGACATACATGTGGTACTCTTACAGTGCAGTCTGTCTGCACAGTGTAACTACTTAAAATACAAGCCTAAAGCAAGTTTTTTTTTACCTTCTGCCATATTAGGACAGTTCCTTTTCTATACATCAAAGGTTCATTGTTGTAGTTGATGTTGAATTCAGAAAATAAGATTTCATTCTTATCTCCAGCCAAAG
Organism: Phylloscopus trochilus trochilus; assembly: GCA_016584745.2. Lineage (NCBI taxonomy): Eukaryota > Metazoa > Chordata > Aves > Passeriformes > Phylloscopidae > Phylloscopus > Phylloscopus trochilus. The sequence goes on from WQNJ02000021.1 coordinate 7,682,135, forward strand.
TTCCCTGAGATGAAAGGAAAAAAAAATGTTCTTAGAGAAACAAGTTGTATCTCTAGGGTGGAGGAGTGGTGAATATTGGAAGCAAGACAGACATTTGTGAAGGTTTTTCACCTTTAAGTCATAAAGTTTAATTGCTTCTCTCAACAAAGGAATTAACTCCAACTGCCCAATGAGTATTAAAACTGAGAGGGTTTTTATTACATTTTCAGGACAAATGGAAGACAGTCAACAGATTCCAGGAGAAAACAGGAATAATCTGTCGAAGACTGCACAAGGAGACAAAACACAACAGAAGGGACTGGCCATCAACAGGACCTGAATTCTGCCACTGTTCCTCTTGTGTTTGGATACTGAACATTTTATGACGTTTCTAAGATTTCTGAAATTGTTAACTAAGAACTTAAAACCCTGCTAATACTTGACCAAAATTACATTCTTTGCTAGTGGTATTAATACCTGTGCAATTGAAGAAGTTGTTGACTACACCCACAAAATTATTAGTAATAGACAAGCCAGGGCTGCTGAGCAGGTAAGACACTTTGAAAATCTTATGATTTAATTTTTAGCTGTAAAAAAACCATGACTTCAACAGACTCTTACCCGGAGCCTCTCCTGTGCTTGCACTGGTGTCAAACCACCTCGCTGTACAAGCATCCAGAACACTGTATTATAAAGGTTATTAATATGGCCTAGAGAAAGCACAGAAATGAGTGTGAGGATGATTATTTACCAAATCTGAGTGACTACTTAGGAAAAAAAGAGCTTTATTTCCAGAGCTGTATCCAAGAAACAGCCAAGAGTAATGGGGAATTAATATAATCATTTAATATAATCTAAAGAAAATACAAGCTTTATAATACATTTTGAAGGTATTGTATACCATGACTAGAAGACAGATTTCGTAAGTGAAAAGGGCACAGCAGAGGCTGAAGGGTGTTTATGTATAATGTAAATTATTTTCATTTGACAATGGTGACTAGGTACTGACAAAGGTCTAGAGACAAATCCAGTGGTCTGTTCTAACATGGAGAACTCATGGAGAACTGGAATACTCAGCACTTTTGATTAATACCTGCTGTGCATTTGAATATTCACATCTCACAAATATTCACATAATATTCACATCTTACAAATGTAAGGACATTTCTGTTCAGAGGAAGTCAACTCAACTGCACAAATCTCTCTTTTCTAGGAACACTTACAATCTGCTTGCCTCCAGCTGAGGTAGTCCTTCAAATTCTGGTTGCTGGGATACAACACGATTCGTCCATCAAATCCTGGTGGGTACAGAAGCTGCTGGTCCTTAAAGTAATCCTTCCAATAGAACACGTAACTTGAGGAAAACTGGGAGACCACATGAGTCATGAACTTACTTGCAAACACAGAACAAGAGAAAAAAAGAAAAAAAAAATACATGAGTGTGGTTACATATCTGTGGTTATCTGAGGTATCAGTAGTGATAACTCTAGTGGAGAGTTTCTTAAATAATGGCCAAACAGATGAGGAATGGCACAGGGACTTTTGAACAACAGAGGTACTGAGAACTGTAACATTTTCCTAAAAGAATGTATGTTTATAATGTTTTGATTGTTTATACAGTAAGTTTTTTATTTAACTTTTTTATAAGCTCTGTATTACTGAACGTATTTTCCTAAAAGATCACATGTAAAGAATTCACATGAAAAATCTAAACAGTGCAAGCACCAGCCCTCCTCCTAACCTTTGTGTGTAGGCTATCAGAAAAAGAATTATAAAGAGATGTTAAAAACAAGTTCACTTTAGTATCAAACATCTATTACCTTGCTCTTCTTTTAAACCATCTGCTCTTCTTTTTGAAAACAAAACTATATTCATCACTCTGTCCATAAGCAATAGCAATATCCTCCAGTTCTTGCATCACTGTCTGGGCACACTTGGTCATCAGGTGCAGAGCACGGTCATCATTTGGCTTTTTGAACTCATGCTGCTCAGAAAACCTTCAGAACAAAAAATGCTTAAATAAGAATCCCTTAAAAAGTTACTAAAAATGCTAACCCAATATTTTTCTTCATATTTGCTTTATATGAATATTGATTTCCACTACCCTGTCAATATTGACAAAAGAATTCCCTCCAGGTATGAAAAGCAGGCACAAAAATCCTCATCCACTCTGGATAACCCATTCTCTTTCCTATCAGTATCTGACCCTAAACAGTCTTTCAAAGCAGCTGATTTATGTATTTTAATTGGAAATGGATAACAAATACTACTTTCTGTAAACTCCCTTTCTCACAGGGTGTCTTTAATATTCAGTCCAATAAGGGCAACATTATCAATAAACTTGTCAAAACTCAAGACCTTTACCAAAGCCAGAGATAATATCCCAGCAAGAACCTGTGTTATCCACCAGCCGAGGGAACTGTGCCCCATTTACGCCGAGAGAAGGCGAATGCCACACAGACACTGACTCCAGACACCAATACACATCCCTGCAGAGCACACCCAAGGCACTGGAACCATCTCCCTGCTGGGACCATTCCCTACCGCCCGGGTCTGAAGTCGCCCGTGAAAACAAAATCCCGGCGGAATTCCGTGTCCTGGAGAGGCCGAGTGGAGGACACGAGGATCTCTAACCCCGCAGGACTCACACAGGCCGGACAGGAACAACCCAGCGCAACCCGGGCACCGCCGGGACCCTGCTCTCGGCACAGCGCTCTCAGCCCGCACCCGCGGGGTCCCCGCAGCGCCCACCCGGCCCTGCCCGCACCTGTGGAAGTTGCGGCCGTCCAGCCGCACCACGATCCAGCAGTTGGGCAGGACGGTGTCGTCCGCCTCGAAGTCCCGCACGTACTCGAACTTGCTCTTGGCCATGGCGATGCCGCGGCGGCCGCGCAGGGAGCCCGGGGCGCAGCTGGCAGCGATGGCCGCGCCCGCCCGGCAGCAGCGCAGCATGACCGGCACGGAAGCGGAAAGAGCGGCGCCGAGCCCTTCTGGGCGGCCCGGAGCAGCGCTCGGTGGTGCCGGCGGAGGGCGGGCGGAGCCGGCGGGCGGAGCGCGGGGCGGCTCCGGCAACGGTGCCCATGGCTGCTGCGGGGCGCCGAGCCGGGGCTGGGGGCCCGTGCGCCCCGGTCCGAGCGCGCCCAGCAACGAGCACGGGATGGGCGGTCGGGGCGGCCGCACCGGTGGGCGCGGGACGGGGGGACAGCGTGACCGAGCCGGCGGGGCTGGGGCTCGGTGCGCGCCCCACGGTTGGTGCGGGATGCGGGTTCGGTGCGCGCCCCGCGGTTGGTGCGGGATGCGGGTTCGGTGCGCGCCCCACGGTTGGTGCGGGATGCGGGTTCGGTGCGCGCCCCGCGGTTGGTGCGGGATGCGAGTCCGGTGCGCGCCCCGCGGTTGGTGCGGGATGCGGGTTCGGTGCGCGCCCCGCGGTTGGTGCGGGATGCGGGTTCGGTGCGCGCCCCGCGGTTGGTGCGGGATGCGGGTTCGGTGCGCGCGGGGCCGCGGGGAGCGTTGGCGCAACGGTGGCGGTGGCCGAGGAGCGGCAGCGGAGCGATGGAGCGCAGGGTCCGGCACTGCCGCTTCCGCGCCCGGGCGAGCTCCCCGTCGCCCCCCAGGCACAGGGAGGTCATGGGTTCGCTCGGAGGTCTGCGCGTCCAAGTGCAGGAGCATCCGAGCCGGCCCGGGCACAGCGATGGAGCAACGAGGAAGAGCAGGTGCATCTCGGCTCCGGCGGCGGTTGAGAAAGAGACACGGAGTGCTGTCAGGAGAGAAAGGGACCATGAACGGGGCAGCGGTGACCGCCAGAAAGAGGAGAAGATGATGGAGCAAACTGGGAATAAGTCCTGGAGAAGAGCTGCTGTCCAAACGGAGCGTACCAACGTGTCCTATGAGACCCACCCAGTGAAAGTGGAGAAGAGCGATGCCCCGGCTGGATCCCTGTGCAAGCTTGGGAACCCTCCTCAAGATCAGAGTATGCCGGTCTTGTTTCAGTCCTTGCCTTCCAGGTCCCACGTACAGCTCCAAGGCCCTCTGCCCTCGCAGCTGATGCATGTGACTCCAGTGCCGGTAAAACAAACGCCGGTTCAATTGCAGCCTCTACTGCAGCGGCCGAAGGTTGAAACAAAAAACGTTCCCCTCACAGTCCTGCCCTCGGATTCAGGTATTATGGTCAGAGAGCTTGCAGGGTGGCACACAGGTGACAGGTTATCAGGCAGAACACAAGTGGAAAGGTCACGTTAGAAAACCATCCCCTTGCATAGGCTGGGTTTAGCACAACCCTTACACAGCATGAGACACAAAAGCAGGGGAGCACAGAGTTCTGTAGCGGTTTGTTACAATCAAGGCAGTTTTGTCACCTTGCTCCCCGTCTGCATGAAACCCCTTAGGACTGTGTTCAGAATTACACTGAGTTGTGACTGCAGTTTTAAGTCAGGAATCTGCTTGATTTTTAAAGCTATACTGATACGTATTCATATAGGTACTCATATACCTCTCTGAAAAAATCTAGACATGTTAAATGAGCATTTTGAAACATCTATATTAGAAGCTTTTTTCTTTTTAGATATCTGGACTTTCAAAATTAATTACTTAAGTAAGGTCTTAAAGACTTTTTCCCTTTATCAATGATGTGAAAGAGTTAATTTCTAAACCTTTTCCAGGAGGAAATTGCTTGCTCAGGGATCAGTTTTAAGGGGCCTGTGGATTCATCATGTTGCCAGCTCAATTTAAATGCAGCCTGTGTTTACAGAGAGCCAAAACCAGGTGTCATGTAACAATCCTTTGGGAACACAGGTTCCTCCAAGTAAATGAGTGTCTAAATAAAAAAAAAAAAATTAAAAAAAAAATTAATATATATATATATCTATATCAATCCAACTCAACAAACCCCAAGCAGAAACCTAAACCAGCAACAACCGTGGTTGAGACGACAGGGACTGCACAGGTGTGGGACTAAGCAGCCTCACCATCCTTAGTCATGGTCCCTGCATCCTTAGGGCTTTGGTTACATGGTTCTGGTGGTGATGATCAATTTGCAGTGGTGTGGTCTGTGCTATACAATAATTAGTTTATAAATTCATAAGAAAACAATCTAATTGAAATCCGAATTAGTGTGTTAGCAGTCTCTGTTTCTTTGGGTTTTTTTTGTTTTGGTTTGTTGGTTTTTTTTTTTAATTATCCATAACAAAAGCCAGGTAACTGATGCCTTGTGCAGTGACTTGGCGAAGGGCAGTGGGGGATGTTGTAGGAACTGCTGTCCAAATGTGCACTGAGTTTCATCTGTTCCAAAGCTCTGGTGCTGCCGTTGCCAAATATCCCCTGGGTGTAATATAGAGTGTGAGCTGCTGTATTCCCTGGAAGGTGATGATCTCTCCTTGCCTTGTTGCACAGGAATGCCAGACACTCCATTCAGCAAGACCAAAAGTGGCCGTGTGAAGCGTCCCATGAATGCGTTCATGGTGTGGGCCCGGATCCACAGGGCTGCTGTGGCCAAAGCCAACCCCGGTGCCAACAATGCAGAGATCAGTATTCAGCTCGGCCTGGAGTGGAGCAAACTCACTGAAGAGCAGAAGCAGCCGTATTACGAGGAAGCGAACAAAATAAAACTGAGGCACAGGGAGGAATTTCCTGGTAAACATCTTAGTTATTTACCTGAATGCTTTACAAGTGCAGGGCTTTTTGGAAAATTGATCTCTCACATTATAGCAATTAATAGAGATAGAAAAAAAAATGCAGATATTTCAAGCACACAATCCTTCTGTGTGGCTTGAAACTATGAATTTTTAAAGCATCCAGAATGCTGGTGCTTAGAATACTGCAGCTACAGCAGCTATTCTGAATGCTTTAGTAGTCTAATGGCTAGAGAGTGAGTTTGTTGTTAACGTGGCCTGCTGCATCAGTTTCCTTGCTCCAGAAATAACTGCCCAGGTGGCCTGTGGTGACACATGCATCCATTCCTTAAAAGCAGGAAAGGGAAATGTTACGGGAGGCACAAACAGCATTGTATTCTGTGGGATTCTTCAACATGTAGACTTGAGGTTCCCACATAATGGTGTGGGAAATGTTTCTCAGCCCTTTGTCAAGTGTTAAAATTTGTACCCTTAACTAATTCATTTATTCAGAAGATAACAGAGCATAAGTACTTTGAACAATTTTATAAAAAGCTGTTGAGATACCAGGTGTTATGATCCTTTCTGCTTGTTCATGATCCCACCTAATCTGTCATAAACAAGGAAAAGAGCATCACTCTCCCTCTCTCCTTGCATCTTTCAAAAAAAAAAAGAAGAAAAAAAAGGAATTTCTTTAGAGTTGCATTAAGAATTAACCTGTGTAAAAAACCAAGCAGCTCAGTGTAAATTCATAATATATTAATATGTCTGTTAGTGTGTGGTTAATGTTGTCAGGCAAAGGCAAACATGATCTTCCAAAATCTATCCAGGGTTCCCAGTGGGTCATATTTTCTGTTATGTCTTGTAACCTGCAGATATATGTGGGACTTAAGGTGTTAAGCAAACAATGAGGAAAGACCACATTTTGAATAGTGATGGTTTTCCTCCACACTGAAAGCCTCCTTAATGTAGTTTCCTCAGCTGGGCCACATCACTCCCCAGTGTTTGGTATTTCTTGGTCTGACAAGCAGATACTACTTGGTAACTTCTAAACAATAACCAAATATTTTTATTTCATTTCCATCTCCAGTGAAATTCCCCCTTTCCATCACACCAAAACAAGCAGAGCATTGCCATTGCCTAAAGTAGCAGGTTTTGGACTTGTCTTATCAGATCCTTCCAAATTACAGATAACATAGCAACAGATAACATAGATAAGTAATGAAACCATCCAAAATATTGGATGTCTGCATCTTTTTTTTCATCTCTGACAGGTTGGGTGTATCAGCCGAACAAAAAGAAGTGTTCTCCAACAGCTGGCTCTGCTGCATTTTCGGGCACTTCCCAGAGTACCATCACTACAAATCCAGCTGGCACCCTTGCCTTCTCAGCACCTACTTACTCTTTCGTCAACTCCAATGTTAAGAACAGTATTGGACGTCCAGTCTGTGAGTTTTCAGTAGTGAATTATTTTAAAAATTCAGAATTTGCATGTTCCAGCAAGAGTTTGTACTTACAAGAGTATGTGGCAGGGCAAGGGAGAGTGGCTTCAAACTGAAAAAGAGTAGGCTTAGATTAGATATTGGGAAGAAGCTTTGCAGTGAGGGTGGTGAGGCCCTGGCAGAGGTTGCCCAGAGAAACTGTGGTTATTTACCAACACTTCCTTCCTACTTAAGAGACTAAGCTACAGCTGCTTCTTTCCCTCATTTGGTCTCCACCTCACAGATACCCTGGAAGGATCTTTCTTTTTACAAAAAGTCCACACTGGCAGTGAAGTAGTGTGAGAGCCCTCAGACCAGTGTAAGAGCTGATCTGTATATTCCTTAGAGAAAGAGCTCTGGCTCTGTCAGTGCATGGCTAGTGGATTCCAACAGCAAATAGCTCAGGTCAAGGCAATGGCATTTTCCTCTTCAAGCATCCTGGAAAGGACTGCTTTCTTTGCAATGAGACCAGAAAATGAAATGCCTGATTATGTTGTGTGGTAATACTTGGAGATATTAAAACAGAAGACTACAGAGCTTCGTTCTGGTGAAGTTCTGAGTTAGTGATGTTTGAAAATTCCTATGCAATGTGTTTTGAAATCTTTCTCTATAAATGCAGCCCTCTTGATGAGGTGTGATTTGAAAGCGTACACTGAAGTTCGTGCTCTGCAAAACATTTCAAAGTAAAATTGCCTAGTGGGTAAATTCACTGATGAAATAAGGAAACATATTGGAGATTAGGGTGTTTTAGGCTCTTCAGCACACAGATTTGTTATGAATTTGGCTCACTTCACATCAGTAGACTTGTGAGGTCTTCTGAGCTGAAGGCATACTCCAACCCATTGTGGGGCCTTACTAGGTCAAGACAGCTTAACCAGACCAACAGATCCCCATTAGCCACTTCCTTCCACCCTGGGTTTCTGTGGAACAAAGCTGTAATGTGTGGGCTCCAAACCCATCTCTCAGAATGGTGTCTCATTAGGTACATGACATGAGTAGCTGGAAAGTGTTTCAGGGGGAATTACTCTGTCTGTACCTGGAAATGCTGTGGCTTGCTCTGATGCTGTTTATCAGAACTGTGTGGGCATGTCTGACGAATAACTCTTTTATTTCCTGAAGGTGAGACTCCTGCCATCCATCTGCCGGCTTCTTCCATCCAGCACGCTGGGCCCATGACCCTTTTCCAGACCACAGCTGCAACCACATCAGTGGCTGTTGCAGTTCCAACCCTGCCCCTGCGCCCTGTAGTTTCTTCACAGCACTTTGCTGAACCTGCTCAGACAGAGGCTTTTGTATCACCTGGGCTCAATTTCTCCCTGAGGAGACCTGCACCTGTTTTTGCTGAGAGCTTCAGCAGCAGAAACCCAAGTAACATCAGCAGCACTAGTGGCAGGTTTTCTGTTTCTAACAGTGAGATCCCAGGGATTTCTGTTTTTCCTAGGGGCATAGCTCTTCCCCAGGCTACTCCTTTTATTCCCTCACCTGCCTATGTGTCTGCTCCCATTGGACAACCAGCCAGTTTTTTTGGAGGAACTCCTCAGTTTCCATTTTGCCATCCTTCTTTTATACCTGGACCTCGCTGTTTCCCCTCAAGGTAATGAAACCATTTCAGTATCAGTAAGAAAAAATGCTGAAAGGCAGAGAGTCTTTTGACTTGCAGACAGCAGGTGGAGCATTCAGAGGGAACAGAGCTCTTAGTTTGCTGTAGCTGCTGTGTGGTGGGATCCCCTGGCCTCAGCCTGCTCGTAATATGTGCTCAGTTACTGAAGGCTCCATAGAGCTACTGCAGTAATTGGCACTCCCAAGGCCATGGAAAACAGAAGTATCTTCTTTCACTTTATGGGTCTAAGTGCAGTTGATTTTGGCAGGCAAGCATTAGGTAGAGATAATGTAAATATACTTTGAAAATGGTCAGATAGAATTAAAGTGGGTGTGTCCTGGAGATGTCTCCTGGGTACACTGTGATTGCCATAAGTGCTAATATTTCTGAAACCCAGCCCAGTGGGAAGTGTCTGCAGAATTCTTGTGTCAGTAGTAATTCCTAGTTCTTCCTTTTCAGTCAGAGGTCCCCTAATCAAAGACTTTCCAGGCTAACACATGTCCTTGGGTATCTGCTGGGCTGAGCGTGCACGGAAAGCACCAGTGCCTGGGCAGTTCAAACACAGTCATCTGATGCTTATACTTTACAGGGCATCATTTTTCTTTCATGACTGTGCAGTAGCAAACCTAACAAATTATTACAATTATTAGACTTAAATTTTGCCTGTTTATACACTGCTTATTCTCACTAGTAGCAGCAAGCAGTATGTTCCTGTGGCAATAAGACCACCTAGTCTTTAATTAGGGCTAATGACCCATCAAACTCAGAAGAACTTCAGGAGCTGATAAGTGCAATACAAGAAATTTCTATTTTTGAGGTCCTTTAATGAAACATAGGACACATTCCCAAAATTGCTAAAAATTATCTTTGCTCAGGCTTTTGGTGTCTGAAATGAGACGGTTTTGTGAGGCCTCTGAGAGAGAAGAGGGTTCTTGTAGCATAAAAGACTGTTCTGATTTTACACATTAATGAACTTCTGAAGGCTGCCAGCTTTGGTATTGCCAGTCTTTCTAATACAATGATTTATAAGTCCTCTGTCATATAAACTAATTTCTTGCATACAAGAGTCATGATTTCTGAACTGCAAGTGTAGATATATGCACTAAAATTTAAATACTAGTTTGGACTAATGAACAGTCCCCTTGAAGCCTCACAAGATACTGTATCAATGTCTTCACAATGCTTGCACTGTAGAGCTCTATTACTTCTTTGCATATTTTGTTTTCTTCACAATGTAGTAAATTTCTCTAAAACACTGTAAATTACAATCCCTGTGTCATTCTGCATCAGAATAAAAATTCAAGCAGCTGCCACTGGAGGAATACAGTTCCATTTGATGTACTAACTTCCTGCAATTTACTGTGTGGTTACTTTTAAAAAATTTATCGCTGTGAGTTCTTTAAATATTAACATTGAGAACCACATATTGGGCACAAGGATTCTCTGTCCTGTTTGATAACAGTGTAACAGATGCAAGAACTCACTAAAAATTATAAATAAGGGCGCTTCACCCCAGGTCTGTCACAAATTTTGGCATCCAGAAATTACACAAATTGACTTTTGATGCTTTTATTAATCTAAGTATGTTGGTTAACTCACTGCATGCTGGTTTATCCATGGTATTATTTGATTGATAAATACAGTGGGGTTTATGTTTGTTCTCAGAGCAGCCTCATGTGTGCCTGAGGTTGAAGAAATGCTTATGCACAGAAATGAAATCTGAACAACTCTTGTTATGGCCCTAGTGCTGAAATTAGGCTTGGTTTTAAATTTGTACATTTTATAAAACAGGATAAGCTGATTAGCACAGAACATCAGTGCCATTGTGCAGCCCTGCATTTCTGAAAGCCAACCTTGAATCTCTTCCCTTGCAGCACATTCCCACTCAGAGCTCCATTTGGCTACGGGAATTTCTCCAGCTCAGTGCCTCAGTGCTTTGGCTTTTATGAAGAGAGGAACCAGAGGCAGGAGGTGGTATTTTCCACTCTGGATGAAGACTATCGTTTCAGGGCATACTCTGAGGAGAGGCTGCGTGACAACCAGCATGTCTGTGGGAGCCCTGAAATTGTGTCCTGTCAGAGCACCTGCAGTGAGGAGCGAGTTCTCAGCCCCCTGCCACAGCTGGATGTGGAAGTGGTAGAGGAGGTTTTACCATCCCCCCCATCTACTCCCTCCAGCTCTTACATTGTCAATGTAACTGACAGTGATGAGGAAGAAGAAGTAAAATTTTTTCAAGTATTGTAATTTTTAAAACGTATTATAATCCAGAGAAATATTATAGAATGGGAAATAAATGTTTTCCTCAACACCTTTTCAGTCAGTGTGTTCAATGGGAAAACCACGTAGCTTTAGTAAATTGCAGGGGTCATTTTGAAGAGTCTGATGAGCTGTTTGAATAAGAGGAAAGTCTTATAAATAGCAGAAATTCCTCCACAAGTATGTTTCAGGGTATAAAACAGCTGTTTGTGAGATTATTCTCCACATCTAACTTCCCTCTTCTCCCATCTTTCTTTTTATATCCTGTGGAGTAGGATATCAGACATACTTCAATGCACCAGAATCTAGAATGGTACACAACTGTTGTGATTAATTCTATCAAGTCCAGAGAAAGGGAAGACTGGTTTAACACATCATGGACATACTAATAGGAAACTGTATGGGAGGGTGATCCCTTCTTCCCTCCCAGCTCGAGCTGATGTCCTGCAGTGGTTGTTAGGGATCTGTGTCTGCAGGTCTGTGTCACTGCAGCCAGCCCTCAGCTGAGCTCTCTTGAAGGCTCTCCTGTTTTGTCTACAACAGAAGTGAAAGTTACACAAACAACCCACTTAAACCTCTGCATCATCCCTCAGCATGTCCTGCAGCTGGGAAACCGTGATAGAAGAGTTAGTTCCCATTTCTAGGTGATTTTCAGCTCACCCAAAAACTTTCCCTTCAAGCAGATTTCTGAAGGGCTGAGTATCTCTGCTGTTGCTTCTCCTGAAATGTGTGAAGTGGCCAGTGTAGGCCAGTGTTGGCAGGGCCAATGCCTTGGTGACTTGGTGACTCCTGCAAGACTTCATGGCAGTGTAGAGGGTAATTGGGACATAAGAGGGACATGTTCTACTCTCTTATAATTATTTTCTTCCTTACTGTTTACCATAATCTAAAAACTACCTTCTGTTCTTCTCAGTTTGAAAAACAGATGAAGAATTTCTGTACAAAGTTTGTTTTCCTCCTGCTGCTATGAAAGTCCAAAGACACTCGGTGCTTCCCAGTGCATCACCGCTGTCCATTTACAGAGACAACTTTCTTCTCCAAAATTACTGGACAGTTTTATGGACTGGATGTTATTAAAAGCCCTGTGCTGTTATGCCTGTTTCCCTTCTCTTGTTAGAATTAACTCTTTCAGTATAATCACTGTTGTGTTGGAGAAGTTTGCAGGCAGCACAGAGAGGATTGTAAGGGTTTCACATGTGGAAATAGAGTTAAAAAGATGTGTCTGCAGATATAATGATCTTCAGGTTCACTTGCCTGTAGGAATGAAGCAAAAGTCATAGCAGAAAGTGGTAGCAGTGACCCACCCTTCAAAAGAAGCACAGGGAGTGCTTTGATACCCTTTTGCTATCAGCACATCGGGACAAGCCCATGTCTAGCCCCTGATCATCTTACAGCACTTCTCCTCTTTGGCAGGACAGCTGCTCCAGGGCCTCTCCAAATATTCCTGCTGTCCTACATGGGTGGTGGAAAAGCAAAGCTAAACAGAATACTCTGGGTCAGCTGAAGTTGCTCTCAACTGTTAAGAGCCTGGATAAAGTAGTTAATTCTTGAATCTCCAGTTTCCTTCACGGATTCACAACCTCCTTCCTTTGATCATTTCAAATGATCTGAACCAGAAGAATGTTGTGTAAAATGGGAGATTTCACATTCCACTCAAGTCAGCCAGAGTTGTAACATTTCTCTCATCAGTGAGCATGTCTGTGATGCGGAGCTCAGGCAGGACAGTCCTCTCCCTTCTCCTGCTAAGACTTTGATTCTGGGTAATGTTTTCAGTGTCAGCAGGAGTCTTCTCAGAGCACTTTGTTCCACAGCCTTTCCTAAGAGAGGGTTCCAATGAAATGCTACTGAGCTCTGATACACATCTCAGTCATTCTCTGCTCAAGTCTGTTTCTTGAACAGGCATTTTCTTCTCCCTAGGTCCATTTCTTTCAAGGTGCCTAATTCCTGATTTCCTATGAACATAAAGGGAGAATTGTCATCTTTTGCTCTCCAGCTCACAACAATTGCACTAAATCATTGAAAATTGTTGAGCAAGTGCAGAACCCCCTCTGCAAAAGCTCTGTCAGCCCTGGGGAGGCTGAAACACCTCCCTGTCGAGCCCAGAGAGGGATCCTTGCTCTGGGTGCTGCACAGAGGCTGCTGCTCCATGCCATGGCCACAGGGGATGTAATAACAGATGAGGGAACAGAGCAGACTTGAAATTCCCAGCTGATACTCTTAATCAGGCAGTTTGGATCCTGGAGGAAATGAGTCTGAGCCTCTGTTAATTCTTAGATAACCAGAAGGCTGACCTTGTTCTGTGAAATACAGCAAATGTCCCACTGACTTCGGGAAGAGGTTTTGAAGAGGTGGGCACTGGCAGGATCTGACTCACCCTGTGCCAGAAGCAGAATTACAGCACCTGAGCACTGTTAATGAGGCTAAAATACCCAGAGATTTTCCATGCAACAATGTCTCAGTAATGTAAATGATATATCATATATATATATATATACACAGATTAACCTATATATAACCACTGCACACCCTGTCATTATATTTTTATACAGGGAGTTTCTGGTGGTTTTAAAGTTGGATATCTGTTCTCATATTACCAAGATCCAAAGGTAAAAATATCACTACATAACAAATGCAAATATTGCACATATTTTATTTTTATGATACTTGAATGCTGAAAACAATCACAAGCAGATAGCTGCTGGCCTATATATTTCAATAATCTTAAAATAAGGCTCATTTTATTCCATTTTGTGCTTTTTTGAGCTTATCTTGTTTTAGAGAAATATATGGAGCGGTCTGTGAAGATTTATTGTACTGAGAATATTTGTGACAATCTTTTAGTACAAGCATACATGTTCCTCATCAAAGTGTTTTTTTTTCCTTTGGGTAGGCAGAAATTTTACACAGGGATGAAAGCAGAGCAGCTAAATTTGTGTCTAAATTTGACTTGCATTATTACTTATTTATAATATAGACATGCACAATAGTGCCATTGTTTTCTTCTATATTACAGGCAGCTATAAATAAGTAGGGGAATTCACAGGAAAAAAAAACAAAAACCAACAACCCAATATTTCCCTTCAGGATATTCCATATGATTAGAAAAGAGCTGAAATTTTGCCCCTGTATTTTTTGCTCTTCGAAACAAGAAGATTTAGTTGTGCCATGAAAATCCGTGACCTCTCTATGGGTCAGCTAAAATGTCACTTACAGCCCTCTCACCCTGGTTATTCCCTCTAGGTTCCCTGCAGTGCCTGACTTTCTTCTGCCATGATGATATCAGGAATAAACTGACCTTCACAAGGTCAGAGACATTCAGTGTGTGAAGTGCTGGGGGACAAAGGGGACATATGTGCGATATAAACCAAAATGGTATCTGCAAATACAGTCATATTTCCTTTGGGCAACCCTGGCAGGAGCCTGCAAAAACCCTCAGTACAAAAGAGGTTAGAGTTTTCAATAGCATAAATAATCCTCTGGACAAGAGACAAAATCATTACTCTTATCTGGCAAACCTTTATTTTGAAGGGAGTATTCACTTCCTACCAGCCTGATTTACTTACACACTCTGAAAAACTAACCAAGTGCAAATTGTCCCCATTTCTCATTTCCTTGGTGGTTCACCTACACAGCCACTTCAAGTATAGAGATGAATGGAAAGGGTTGAATGGATAATGCAGATCAATGTCTGTCTGAAGAGTGTGGCTAAGAGGTAATGGCTCTTCCTGCCACTCGGAGCTGACCCCATAAAAATCCGTGTCAGCCAACCCCCGCAGCCTTCAGTGGGGCTGCAGTTGAGCTGGCTGGGAGTCACACACTGCCACAGAGAAGGCAGGTGCTTTCTGTGGGCCCAGCGTGTGCCAGGAGCTCCTACAGCACCACGGAGTCCCCCGGTGTTTGCAGCTGGTAACCTCAGAGTGGCCCCACTGACCGGGACTCTCCTGTCCCGCTGTGACCTCGGCCCCACGGGATAATTTAGCAGTGAGACACAGTCGTGCAGTCCCCAGGTGCTCAGCTCCCTGAAGGGCAGAGATCCAGCAAAGAGATGATGTGTGGCCCTCAAGCCTTGGCTCAGCCCTGAAGGATGCAGAAGGAGGCAGGGATGCTCCTTTGGGAGCCTCGTGGAGGTGGCTGGATATCCCTGAAGCGCCGGGAATACGAGCTGTGGATGTTCCCAAGTCCTTCCTCGAGCCTTGCCCTCCCATCGACCGTAAGGAGAGAGAGGCAGTGACACCCTTTTGCTTCTGCCCTTTTATACAGGCACAAAAAAAAATTAAAAAAAAAATCTATCCTGTATCCCTTCAGCTGTCCAGGAGTAATGTTTCCCAGGAATAGAGAAATTTAGGATGGCTCTGCAACCATGGGATCAGCTATGATAAGATGGCACATAAATATAGCAAACAAATAAACAAAACTGTTGCTCTCCTTCCTCCCCCCCAGCTCTCCCGTTTTCCCTAGCTTTGGAGGCACAATGGATTTCCGTGCTGGGGAAGGCGCTGGAGGGGAGCTTTGGCAGAGGGAGCCCCAGGGAGGTGCTGAGGCTTCCCCCGGAGCGGGGCCGGAGCCCAGCGCAGCCCGCGCCGCGGGGCACAGCCGCTGGACCACCGGGAGCATCCCGGGCTGTGCGGAGGGAGAAGAAGAGAGGAGGGGGCTGCGGGGCGGACGCGGAGCCGTGGCGGACAGCCGTGGTGGGAGGGGACAATCGGCGCCGGGCGGGTTTATAGGGCGGCGGCGGCGGCGGAGAGCGGTCCCTGCCCGGAGCCATGCGGGGCCGGGGGCTGCTCTGCGGCATCGCCCTCTCGCTGCTGCTGCGGCCGCCGCCCCGTGAGTGCCCGGCCCGAGTGCGGGGTGCCCGGTCCGAGTGCGGGGTGCCCGGCCCGGGGCTGCGTGACAGCCCCGCACCAGAGCTCCGGCCGCGGGAGCGCCCGGGGAAGGAGGGTGGGAGGATGGATGGATGGGTGGGTGGGTGGGTGCGTTGGGGGATCCTCCTGCTTTTCCTACAACCAGCGCAGAGCTCCCTCTCTTCTCCCGCTCCGGCTTCGTGCTGCCTGGCCCCGGCGTGCGGAGGGGCCGGGGATGCTGAGCCGCTCCTGTTGTCTCCGCAGCCGCGGCCGCTGAGGTGCGGCTCCAGCCCGAGGTGGTGGTGCCGCGCTGGGCAGCCCCGGGTGGCCCCGGCAGCCCCAAGGTAGGTCGCGCCCGGCGCTTGGCTTCTCTTTTGTTTGCAGACCTGCCTTTGGGGGGCTGGGGGATGTCGTGGTTAGCACAGCATCTGGCGATGCGCGTTTGGCGTTTATTAAGCCGCGGAGATGAGCAAGGAGCTGCCATAGCTCCTGCAGGTCGCAGGAAAGGCTGTGTGAGCTGCCTGGCGCATCTGGGAAGAGTGTTCACCCTGCCCTGTGCCATGCCTTAAAGCCTCGATCTGTGTCTACCTGATCTGTGTCTGTGGGAGGGGAGCGGGGCCGTACAACCGATGCCATGTAGGGAACAGCGGCTCTGAGGAATCTGCTGTAGGATAAGCCCAGAAAGCCATGTGTCCTGGAATGCATCAGAATAAGTGTGCCCAGCAGGTCAAGGGAGAGGATTCTGACCCTCTACTCTGGTCAGATGAGACCCCACTTACAGTGCTGTGTCTGGGATGCCCAGCACAGGAAAGAGATAGACCTGTTGGAGTCAGGCCAGGGTTGGGCAGTGAGGATGCTCCAAGAGCTGTAACACCTCTCCTACGAAGACAGACTGAGAGAGCTGGGGTTGTTCATTCTGGAGAACCCTCTGGAAAGACCTTGTAGCACCTTTCAGTACCTAAAAGAGCTACAAGAGAGCTGGAGAGGGATTTTTACAAGGGTGTGGAGTGACAGAACAAGGGTGAATGGCTTTGAGCTGAAAAAGGGCAGGTTTAAATTAGATATTTGGCAGAAATTTCTGACTGAGAGGCACTGGGAGAAGTTGCCCAGAGAAGATGTGGATGTTGCACCATCCCTGGATGTGTGCAAGGCCAGGCTGGATGGGGCTTGGAGCCATCTTTCCTAGTGGAAGGTGTTCCAGCCCAATGGCACGGGGATGGAACAAGATGATCTTTAAGAGCCCTTCCAGCACAGCCTGTTCTCTAGTTCTGTGAATCCCAGCTGTGAGGGTGCTTCACCAGGTAAGAAAAGCCAAGCAGCAGCTCAGGTGGGTTTGGCTGTGTCTCAGACACTGTGTTAATACAGATCTCATCCCTGCTGCTGTTCCATGGGTGGATGAAGTGATGTGTCCATAGTCTCCAGACTGACAATCGCTGAGATCCAGACGCATCAAACATCAAACACAGGGTTTTGTTCAGCTTCCCAGGCTTGGTGCTGTTGCAATCAAGAAATGATTGCTGTTGCGCGATGGAGAGGAAAGAAGAAAGTCCACAGGGTGTTTTTTACATTGTGAACCAAAAAAAGGGGAAGCTCAGCATGATGGAGACATGCAGTTTTTCTTGAATATAGTGGTGTTATTTGGGAATTTATTAATGGGTCTTTCCATATAATGAGACTTTCTAAAACTTATAATTTTGTCCTGTTATACACAAAAACTCCCTACAATGACTCTCTCATGATCTCAATTCTTCTTAAAATGCCCTTGTGATACTGCCTGCAAGTTTTGGTTCTGTTATTGATAGTGATGCAAATACATCTGGAGAGCATTTCCCCTTATATAAATTTGCTGGGTCTCAGGGGTTGCACTTGGTTTGTTTCAGGCAAGTTCCCATTGGCTCTGAAATGAGTGTTAGCAAAGCTTATATACAGCTGGGATATTTCAATTACACAGCAATTGATGGACTGAAGCAGTGGGATTACTGAAGGAGAAGGGAGGGTGATTAGTAATAATGATGTTTGCACAACCTTTGTGAAGAGATTTTATGGTGATGGAGACCCTCAGCTATGGGCAAGGCAACCTTACACTGCTTTCATGTTAGTGAGTGAAGCACAGACCTACCCTGAGATAAATTGAGCACCTTGATTTAGTAAAAGAAGCTCTGCCTCTTGCAATTATCCCTTTTTGTATATCCTAAATGTATTAACTTGTTTTGCATCATCTGCGTGGGCCTGATGCCACATCCTGGAAACTGAAGGAAGGATGAGCAAAATCCAGAATATGAGCAGGGAGCTGGTGAAAAGAGATATTTGCATTTGCTGAAATGGCAAGTGAGCATATCTCAGGGCTGACAGAGCATCTCATTCATCAGCCTTGCTTTCTTTCAATTTCAGTGTTCTGTTCTGCAGTCTGCTCCAACACTCATTTAGAAAATACTATGGGTTAATAATTTCACCAACCCTCATGATTTCTTTTTTCTTCCAGCTGAATAAAGTGCATTGTTATATTAATATGAGCTATTTCTCTTCTGGGGAATTTGTTCATCCATTTTCTCTCCAAGAAAGCATTCAGACTTGGAAACCCCAAGCTGACTTTACGTAGTGGTTCTGCTTTGAGAGAGGCAAAACTGCAGTCCTCAGAGCCTCCTCTAAAAATCTTATCCTATGCTTTAAGTCTCTGGAATGGTTGGGGTTTTTTGTGGCTTGGTTTGGTTTTTTTTTTTTTTTTTTTTAATGTTGGGGTTGGTGCAATTTGCCATTGCACTAAGAAGTTGGGGTGCATTCTGTTCAAAGCAGCAGGCCCTGGGGAGGCCTGAAGTACTCTCTGTGCAATGGCAGGAGTCTGAAGGCATCCAAGGGTCCCTGTTTGTTCCCTGCCTTCCACTGGCACTTTCTGTGAGTGAATGAATGAGGTGAAAAATCTCTGTAAGAGGCGTGATTCCTCTCATCCTGAAATAGGCTCCTAAAAATGTCTCTCTGCTGTGACAACAAAGGAAGCCTTGGTTAACTAGCTCAGATACTTGACTCTTCAACCCCTGGGGCAATCTGGGATGTCCTGTGATGTTGTGCTGAGTACAACCTACGGCAGAGGGAGGAGCAGGGAGCTCTTCCCATCCAACTGCACCTCCACGCACTCCAGCACCAGGACTCGTTGCCTCACCTGAGCACTTTGTTCCTCCTGAGACACCAGATGGTGTCTCTAGCTCAGGTACAGCATCCCAGCAGATGCCTGTACAGCTTCCTGGCTCTGCATGGCTGTGCTGTGGGATGCAGCAGCGTGCCTGGGGCTGGGAGCCACCGTGGTGCATCCCTTCCCTTCCCTTCCCTTCCCTTCCCTTCCCTTCCCTTCCCTTCCCTTCCCTTCCCTTCCCTTCCCTTCCCTTCCCTTCCCTTCCCTTCCCTTCCCTTCCCTTCCCTTCCCTTCCCCTTCACCCCAGGTCTGAAGTAGGAGGAAGGCAAGGGGTGGTTTAAGGTCAGCTGCAATTTCCAGTTAGTATTTGTGGATGTGTTCATAACTGTGATGTCTGAGTAACAGGCACCCTCTCTCCTGCATGCAGCATCCACTCCGAGCTGAGGTTACAGTAAAGGCAGAAGGCCAGGAGCTCGTCTTGGAACTGGAGAAAAATAGGTAAGTGTGCTTGTGCCCTGCACTGTGATCCCACTTAAATAATGAATAAGGACTACAGTGAGATCAACAGGAAAACCTCCACTGACTTCACCAGGGTTTTGATAAAGACAGGATGTGGAAGTCCTTCGCTGGATTTCAAGGTTATTCCGAGTCCCCTCAGATGTTAATCAGCCAAGCAGCACACTATAGCAGAGCTTTGTCAGCAAAAAAACCAGATGGTGACCTGGCCCTCAGTGTGTAAACTTATTTTTGCATCATAATTCTTCCTACATTAACTGGAAAATGTTGCTGATATGAAGCTCCCTATTTACCAAAATGGCTCAGTGCTTTAGAGTCAGTGTGACTCTAATGAGGATTTCATTTGCTGTGATCCAAAGAGGTCCTGCTCTGCTTCCTAGGAGAAATGACCTGACAGTTTCAATTCCATTAGTGCCCTTCATGCTGAAGCAGACTGAAAAATTGGTTTTGCATTAACTGAAATGCAGCCTCCTCTCAGGCATGTGAGAGCAATGCTGTTTGCTCTCATAGGGTGTGATGCATATTGAATTCAGCTGAAGCTGCAGGAGATTAAGGTAGGGAGAAGGATTCTGGTCTGGAGGCCACCCCAGAGCCCCTCTGCCCTGTCAGTACATTAGTTTCCAGTAGTGGAATAGCAGCTGGGAATTTATCTGCAAGGAGCTTGTCTTTGCTCAGCAGTCCACTTGAACTGTTGGTGTTTTATTTATTTTTAAATGGGTTTGAAGATTTATCTATGGAAATACAACCAAATGTTTGTCTGCTAGAATCAGTAGGAATAATAATCTCGGGAATAATGACCCTGTTTATATTTTAAATGTATTTTATGGACATCCCAACCACAGAGATTGAGGGTTCAGCTTTCCTCCTGAAAGACTGAAGTGTCAGAATATCTTATAAGTTCTGATGGCAGTGCATAAACCTAAATGACATTCAGGGTGTTTTGGAGAAAAACCAGACTATTTTTATCACTGTCTGCAGTAAAACCTGAAATGTGATGGCTGATGGAAGATGAGTACCTCCTATGAGGTGTTTTCTGTAAAAAGTCACAAAAGCTACTGAGAGTTGTAGTGCTGCAAAACCCGGATGCTTTTCACAGGCAGTCATGCACCTGTGTAGAGCTAAACAGAAACAGCTATAAATTCTGTAGGTTTTAGCATGTTTCAGCTGGGAAAATAAGAGCAGGCACCATGAGCACTGCTAAGCCAGTGCTGTCTGGAGGAGTAGCTGCTGCTGACAGCAGTGGTACCATGCCAGCTCTGAACTGAGCCTGGAAGCAGCACAACCTCTGATGCTGCTGGGGGGCTCCTTCCAGGACTGCCAGGCCTTGCTGATTCTGCAGTTGCTATGCAAAGGTGAATATTTATGGCACAGCAGGAGCTGGCCAGAGAAAGGGTCCTTGCTGAGCTCCAAGCACAGTGATGTAAGCTCCAGGTGCTCACGGGAGCGGTGCTGTGCTATTTCCAGCACAGAAAAACCCTCTGCTGCTGTTAGTAAACAGGGTTATAATAATAGAAGGTTCCTATTGTGTTTATTTCCTGAAATGCATTTTCATTCATTGAGATGTATACACACAGGCTTGGATGTGTGTGCACACACTTCCACTGCAGGATGGATCTCCTTTACAAGTGCTGATGAAATATAGCAACTGGTTTGGAACTTTAAATTTTTATTTTCTGTGGGAAATGCAAGTGATTCATAGATAGCAGTGCTTCATGTGGGAGTCTTGCCAGGCCTCAAGTCCTTGCTCAAGAAAGGTGATGGTACAATCCCCACATCCAGTAAGTGGAAAGGCTCCAGTTCTCAGAGACTTGTGAAAGTGCTGGAGTAGTTTAGAGACTTAAATTAAAAGAGGAATAATGCAGTCCTTGGGAGCCCTGTGTATTTATCAGCATCCACAGAGCACTTTTAAGTGGAGGCAAACCTCTTCTTATTGAAGAGTGTGGCAAGGCAGAGCCTGGCCCCTCACATTCCCAGCCTGGAATTGCTCCACAGCACCCAGGAGCTCATTACTGCTCTTGTTTGTCTTACAGGGGAAGCTGAGGTTCTGGAGGAGGTTTGGGGTGCTGAGTAGCTGCAGCATCCAGGACTCTTCTGGGAACAGTTTGTTGCCCAGGCAGCAGGAGAGAAAGTGAAATCCCCCAAGTGTGAAGTGTCCCTTCAAAGCTGTACAAAACCTGCAAGCTCCAGGCTGCAGATTCACATGAAAATGGGCATAAGAGAGCTGCAACTTCAAGGAAGGTACTTGAGGCTTTCTTAACTAAAATAAGCCTCAGAGTACTGGGCCATTTAATTGCTCCAGTTTGCAGGAGCTTTTGGAAACCAGCTTTGCTGCTGAGGTTGGTGCTGTGCTCCCTCTCTGTCCCTGGGCTCAGCACAGGGAGGTGAATGCACCCACCTGGCCCACATTTTACTCTTGTATCCACATCCCAGACTCCCATCATTCAAGGAAAGCACAAAATGATTTGGGTTTGGTTGGGATATGATTTACCCAGTGGTTCCCCAAACTAGAAAAGAGATATGCCAAGCCACTGAAACTGCTTCAGGTGATGTTCTTGGTGGATGAGTCAGTCTTATTGCACATTCTTCACCCTCTTTCTGGTAAAATTGCTTTGAAAAGTGGGGGAAGTGTCATAATCTATACTTTGGTAGGGATGCACTAGTTTTGGAAGAAACATTCTAGTTTCAATATGAGGAAGAAATGTTCACACCATCCAATTTCATATTCCCTATGAAAAGGACACTGTGTTCATCCACAGAGGTGAAGCACAGAAGTGATTGCATATCTTGCTTCAGAGCTGTGCCCAACCCAGTGTTTTGTAATCACACATCACACATCTGCATTCAGGCTTCATATATCTGTGAATACAACTATTGCATTAGCAGTTAACATAATATTGCATTATTTCCTGTCCAGGAATTTGATAAGAAGTCAGAAGCACACTGGAGTTTCAGGCAGAGTTCATGACACACTAACATTTCAGTATAATGACAAAATATATCGCTCAAACGACTCTGGCTTGTTTTAAATGACTCAAATCCATGTCCTGCAGCTGTGGGATTGGAAAGCTCAAAGCTGCACAAACAACAAATATATGGAGAGTTGCCTATAAAGCAGCTTTAAATTTGGCTTCGGCTTAGGAGCGGAAGAATCTGAGTTGCAAACCTTGGATGAAAAGTGACTTTTTTTTTTTAAAGGCATTTGCATTTGTTAATAAAAAGCAGCTTTGAGCCAAGTAGGGACAGGCTGAGAGCCTCTCAATGTGTGTGGTAGCACTGCCTGGTGTGAGCCTTTTCTTAGTGAAGAGGAGAGCTCCCATTTGCACAGCAGAAACCTGCATGGAATTTGTCTTCTCACCTCAGTGAAGGAAAGGGAGCAAAAAGACTTCTCCTTCTTCTCCTTCTTCTCCTTCTTCTCCTTCTTCTCCTTCTTCTCCTTCTTCTCCTTCTTCTCCTTCTTCTCCTTCTTCTCCTTCTTCTCCTGAACAGACTTGGGAAAGGCCCTCTCAGCTGCCAAGGGTATTGGAGGCTTCTCCAGGGGCTGTCCCTGCCTGTGGGTGAATCCCTGGGACAGCCTGGCACTGGTTGTTTCACCTCCTTGCTCTGGCCACTGCACTGGGTGGCAGAGCCAGTGGAGATGTGCAGGAGCTGCCTGCAAAGGAGGTCCAGAGCTCATCTGGTCTGACCTCAGGAGCCAACAGAAAGTTGTTTTTAGGCCACTTTGATAGGGAGCAGTATCATTTCCAAGCTCTGCTGGTCCTGCCTGGGTAGGTGACAAGAGCTCCCACCCAGCCTGATGCTCTCAGTGGTGCAGTAAAGGATCTGTGTGTCACTTGTATTGCAGTGTTTCCTGCTTTTGCACATTTCCACGGCCTCTCCTACCAAGTGAGTGAGGAAGTTGCTGCCCGTTTCCGAGCAGGAAGGATATATGAGGTTATTCCACTGATGGGCTACACATCATCAATGTCTAATGGGCTTCCTTCATGGGCAGGGGTTAAGGGTTATGCAAAGGGGGGAAATTGAGTTTATCCTGCTCTACTGTCTCTTGGAATCATCAGAAAAACAGGGGTGGGACCTGGAAAGCCACAGCTGCTTTTCAGCTTCCTGATTCCCTCAGGATATTCAGTGATTCCTCTGTGTGGGGCAGAGAGGAAGAGACAGGAAAATGAAGCCTTTTAAATCTTCTGTGCACTGGCTCATTATCAGCCAGCTTTCCATTTATTTCATTTCCTTTTTCCTCTCCGGGCAACCTTTATGGTTCCTATTGGTAAGTCAAGGGTCTGTGTGACAAATCTTGCTGGTTCCTGTAACATAATTTACACAGTGAATGTCACAGATGATGTGGGTGGGGGAAGAGGATGGAGAGTCCTTAGTCTGTGGTGCTTTCCCAGGCCTTACAAATGGCTTGTTTAGTTCCACCTCAATAGCTGGGAAGCCACTTTTTCCTTCCAAACTGCTGTGTTTACACAATAAACATGTTCTTAGCAAAAGCTCTAGAGGAAGGGAGCTTAAGAGCTCCAGGATTCATCTGGATGGAACTCACCAAGGAAAAAAAAAATGGATTTCATTGGTTTTATGAAGTGCAACGTTTTGACTGCAATATTCCAGAGGCTTGAAATCTCCCATTTCCCATTAGTGGTGGATATGGAAAGCAGGCCTGCCTGCTTGTGTTGTTGTGAGTCATGTGTTGATGGTGTTCAAGATGGGGCCACTTCAGGTTTCGATAATAAATTCTGGCTTTAGGGAACATTTAAGTGACTGAGAGGCAAGAGTTCACATTCCCCTTCTTACCCTACTTGGATCCTGTTGAGAGGCAATGGAGTGGGACCACAAATTGTAGATGGAAATCTCATGTCTAAAGTTTCTCGGGAATATCAATTCCCTCCACCCCCAGATGCTGGCAGCCTGGCTGGACAGATTTATTGTGATTTGAGGAAAGGGACAGGGAAAGAGATGTAAGAGACTGCAGGCTTCACTTTTCTTGGTCCCATGACTGAAAAATCAATGTCGATATTTCTCATGAGAGCTTCATGGACCATTTGGCTTTTGTTTTTTGGGAGGAAATAAAAACCATGTCCATCTCCTAGATACTGCTGGGTGTTTCTAAGCTGGCAGCTGTCCATGCAGACTAGCCCCTCTGTAAAATGAACCCAAACAAAGTTGCTGATGGGACAAAATTATTAAAAGCCCTTCTTGCTCTAATTAGTAAGAACATCAGAATGCTGCTGGAGCACTCTGGGCACCTGTGGGTGATCTCAGGCTGGTGCAACTGAGTGTGCTCATGGCAGCCCTGACCTCCTCTTAGGCTTGTGCTGACAAGTGATGTTTTAAAGGCAAAACTGCTCTCATTTATCAGGAAAATAGGGGTGAGGTTCTTTAGAGCAGCTGGGAAATTGTGCACTCCCTCAAGAGGACACGGTCGTGCGAGCGGGGCCCCAGCTTTCCCTCTGCTGGTCTTGGGAGTGTTTGGGTGTGCTGTGCAGCCCCTCTTCCCCCAGCTGCTCCTCTGCTCCTCAGCAGTGGCCAGATGAGCTGAGAGCCACGTCCTTTCCCCATCCCCAAGTGCCACAGGGGCAGCTGCCTGCCAAGAGAGCTGGGTTTGCCCCGTGCCCTCAGCCTGCCTCTCCTGTTGAGAATCATCTCAGTTCATGAGTGAAGTATGTGACCCCCTTGGCACAGCGTCCCAGCAGAGCCAGGCTGCCCTGTGTCAGGGCAGGGAGCAGCACAGGGAGGAGGGCTTTGTGTCAAACAATGATATCATTGAGAGGCTGGGGCGGGAGCAGGACGGCTCCACGACGGCCATCAGCAGGAACCGGCTCAGGCCATCTGTACATGATGGCACCGAGCCACTCTCCCTTCCTTTGGCTTCCTCACTTGTGCTCAACCTGGCTCCCAAGGCTTTCTGAGGGACAAATCCTGCCAAGAGCAAGCTATTCCACCCTGAGCTTGGAGGCTGAGCTGGATCTTGGGGATTGACTGACCTTGTGGAAAGCTGGTCCCTGTTGGAAAGGTGTGAGGCTCCTCTAGGACATCCCAAGCACTCGTGTGCAGCTTTCCCTGGCCCGAAACCGGCTGCAGCTGCTATCCAGCTTTAGCAAAGGAGGCTGCTCCCATCCCAAACCAGCTTTCTCTCTGACTACATCAATTCTTCGTGCTGATAACTCCTCTAATGAGAGGCTCTGTGCTGCCTTTCAGGAAGGTGATGTGTGCTAACGATCTGCCAGCTGCCTGACTGGATCTCAGAAGCCTTTCAGTGATGTTATTTTGCATCCAGACTTCTGCAGCTTTAGAGTGAGCTGCTGGAGAAGTGGTCACTGAGGCACGTAATGTAACTGAGAAGAAAGAATCCAATTGTGCCATTTCTCCCAGACTTCCCTTCTTCAGCAAGGAGGTGAAGTCTGTGTTCTTTTGGAAACTTCCATCTGTGCTTTGCAGGGCGGAGCTGCCCTAGAATCAGCTGTTCAGCCTGGCAGGGATGTTGTCCTGCAGTGATAGCAGAGAAGGTTTTGGGGGTTGGGTGTTTCTCTGCTGTTTATCCAACAACTGGTACACGGGAAAGAGAGTCAGGACTGGCTGATAATTCTGGTGCACTCTTGGTGCACTCTTGTTTGCTGTTTATTTACAGTTTGGTGGAAAGCTTGGTGGTTGCTAAAGAAGTGAGTTGGGCTGGGAACGAAATTTAACAGGCTCAAAATAAGACACCCAAGGGTGTTGCAAGATGTTCTGTTGTTTTTCCTCTTTCCTCACTGCCCTCCCCACCACACCCTGTGCAATCCCCCATGATAGCCCTTTCTGGCAGTGCTGCAAGAGCCCCAGGCCCCCTCAGCATTAAGGCTGGGAACTGTCTTCAAAATAGGACTGTTCTAAGCTAAGAATAAGAAATTGGACTTTTCTTAGGGACTCTGTGGCGTAGAGTAGGAGTCAACTGGTGCAGAGAGGCTTGGAAGCTGCAACATGGAGATGAGACAGGCTTTCTGCTGAGCAGCTGCAGGAGTGTCCCTAAAAATTCAGGCAACGCTCCTTAATCCACTCTAGGAGGGGCTGGAGCCTGAGTGTGCAAGTGGGAAGAGATGTGCACACCCCTTGGGCTGTGTGGCCTCATCCTGTGCCCTGGGCTGTGGGGCTGGGCAGGAGTCACAGCTCTGAGGAGCCCCCTGGGCAGTGCTGAAGGGGAGATCAAGTGGCTATTCATGGCTAATGCTTTCCAAGAATAAAGGGGCAGGAGGAAAACACAAGCGTGCTTGTTTGGGAATGAAACAGGCAGGCTGTGCAAAGCCTCAGCTACTGGAACTGCACGGGCTGGTGTCTGGCTTTAATAGCACAGGGCAGATCACACTGCTTTACTGTCTGCTCCTGACACAGACCAGATACCTGCCAGAGCACTGCTCAAGGCAATTTCCTGCGACTTAATGCAATCTGTTGATTAAATATTTGTTTCTTGCACCCTTGCTGAGCAAGCTGCTGCAGTCAGGGAGATGAAGGGAGTTGTGTTCAGTGGGATGTTGCTTATCTTGGGTTTACAGACCTGGGACAGCCGAACACAGCAACCTCCCCTTCTAATCACTGACAGCATTTGGTGATAAGAATTAACACATCAGAAAGACACAAATTGAGCTTTTCTGGGCAATGCTGAACTTTAAAAGTGGAGATAAAAGCTGCTGCTTTCCTGACATCAGATGCTATCAAACACAACAGCGGCACAGTTGTCTGTTGTTAAGCTGTGGGTTCTTATTCAGCTGTCTGAGCCTTTGGATGCCAGCTGGGTGGAGCACTTTCAAACACTGATAAAAGGTTTTGTTTCCTGTTGTTCTTGTGTAATTTAATTAGATACCACAGGCACCCAGTCTCTTTTTTAAACAGAGATGCTTTCAAGGTTGATACGATCTGACTGACAGGTACCAAAACCCAAGATTGAAAAATCTTTGTTCTTGCTTGTGATACAGCTTTCTTCATCCAGCTTAAAGAAATCAGGCAAAGAAAAGAAGAAAACTTTTTTTTTTTCCTACTTTCTAGCAGTTTAGTTCTAAAATCTGGCACACGACATGCTTTAAACAGGGATTGAGCTGCAGCTGCTTCTGACAACTCATTGCCCAGGGTGCATGTGGCAGCCTCATGGATGGCAAATGTGGCACTTTGGTGGCCTGACAGCACCGTGGGGTTGCTGCAGGAGTGTTTCATCAACAGGGCATGTTCTGTGATCCTTCTCCAAATTTTTGCAAGACAAACTATTGTTTTTAAAAACTGCCTTAAACCTACATTTTATGGCTGCTGAGATGGACACAGGATATGACCTTCTTGGTTTGGCCCAGATTTGGACTTGCTGTACTTTTTACATCACTGTTTAGCAAATGCAGATGTTTAAAAAGAAGGGGAAGGCTGTTTCCTCTGGAACAAAATCAAAATGCTTTCTATTCAGTGCACAGGAGCTCCTTTTATAGACTTTTAGTCTGATCCTGGGTTGAAGACAGGGAGAATATTGTGTACATGGGGATGACATGAACAAATTCAAATGGGGGAATCAGCATTTTCCTGTAACAAAGATGTGAACCAGCTTCTGGGCAGCAGTTGAAATGCAGATACAGATTGATTTATGATTGTACTCAGATTTGGGCAGTGGAGACAGTCTGGGTCTGAGCTGAGGACTCACACCAGCACCCAGATGTGTCCTGAACTGACCTGTGTTTTATTTGCTATGCTGGACTTGGTGCTTTGAATTTAATCCCAATATATCTGGTGCATAATTTGGCAATAGAAAGAAAACTCTGCACAGAGACTTGTACCCATTCAGGGTCAGTGATTAGGTTGGGATGCTGGGTCTTTAAAAGCCCTCATGTAAAAATTGAGTTGCTTACTTGCAGCTGTTGGAATTGGATCTTGGTGCCTAATTGAACTCAGGGACAGACTCTCTGTTACTGTTTTAATTTAATAAATGGTTTAAAAGAGCACTGAGATGGCTTGTGGGGCCCTTCCAGGAGCGGATGTGCTGAGAGGTGCTTAGCTCCTGCCAGGGCAGCAGGGAGATGGAAGTGGCAAGGTCAGCTTGTGTTCCCCCTGCTGCCCCTGTGCCATCATCACAGCGTGCTCTGCACAGGTAGCACAGCCCGTGGTGATGGTCCTGCCATGGATCCCACAGCTCCTGGGCCACGAGGAGCTGCCACTGCTCCCTGAGCAAGGCAGGAGGGACAGGCTGAGAGCAGAGTGCAGAGACAGAGCACAGCTGGTGTCCTGTGAATCCCTGTCTCTTACCTGGTGTCTCTCAGATGATTTCACACTGTGGGTAGAAAACAGTGACTGCCCTAAATCCACAGAAGTGGTTCACAGCAGCAGGAATATTCACACTGACTCCAGAAAGAGCTGGATCCAGCTGATTTTCCAGCACCCCTAAGAAGCAGAAATCCAGGTCAAAAGAAAGTCTTACCATCTTAATTTTTAAATTTTCTTTTCTTTCACCCCCTCCACTATGTCTGCAGGAACCTCTTTGCACCAGGCTACACTGAGACCCACTACAGCCAGACTGGCCAAGCCCAGAGCACCCCCCTGGCCCACACGGTGAGTGCAGAGACCCCTCCCTCCTGTGCCTGCATGGGACACCAGGCTGGGGCTTGGAGAAGCAGGTGAACCTCCTGTTCCTCCTGAGCATTTTTTTTTTTTTGAGGGCACAGATCCCCACAGCTTTAAGCTAAAGGGGAAGGCAGTCCTGCTTTCTGGGAGGTTTCAGTGGGAGAGCTGCTTCATCCCCCAAAAATGGTAAAAACATCTTTCTGTTTTGCCTGAGCTCTCTTATGAGAGCCAAGGTCAGCTGCCAGCATTGCTCTCCCCTCCTCTGGGTGCTGGGGGATTGTTTATTCCTCACACTGCTCACCCTCTTGCTTTTAGTTTTGCCACCAGGTTCCCCATGCTGGGGACCTTCCCAGCCCTTGGGGAAAACAGCCCCTATAAGCCAGCTCCTGTTGAGTAAAACCCCCATAAATTACTGCTCTCACACAGGCTTGGCTGGCTCTGCTGCAGCAGCACAAAGATGTGCATTGGTCACAAAGCAAAAATAAGAGATAAAATCCCCATGAGATCATCTTTCCTACTGCTGCCCCGGGGTGAGGGGAAGGGATGTAATGAATATGTCGGCGTCTCTGCCCCAAAGCCTCCTTGTCCCAGCCAGAGGCTGCCTTTGTCTCACCAGCAGCCCCGAGACGGGGGCTTCCCCCTGCCCACGGTGTCCCCCTCTCTGGGGCTGAAGCCTTGGGGGTGACCCGGGGCCAGCTGCCATCGATGGGCAGCTCCTGTACAGGCAGAAAGCTTTGGGTCTGCCCCAAGGCTGCAGCCCTCCCAGTCCTTTCCTTGGGGATCCAAAGCTCGCAATTTTTGCTGGCAACAAGGAGCTGTTGGATGCTCTGGCACACGAGCAGCTGAAAGGCCGAATTTCGCTGTGGAGGCAGGCACAGAGATGTCGCGGTGATAATCGGCTGCCAAACGCAGCGGGAAGGGAACAATTACCGGGGTGTCGGCGGCGCCTAAATATAGCACATGTGCCGTGTCCGTAATCCCATCCCTGCAGCGCCAACCCTGCCTCCTCTGCCTTGCAGGACCACTGCTTTTACCACGGGGTCGTGCGCGGCTGGGAGCGCTCCAGCGTCACGCTCAGCACCTGCCGGGGGCTGCGGTGAGTGCGCTGAGATGCGGGAAACTGGGGATGTCCCCGGGAATGCCCCCGGGAATGCCCCCGGGAATGCCCCCGGGAATGTCCCTGGGAGTGCCTCTGCTCAGGTGCTGCCACCCCAGCTCTGCTCCCAGCAGCCTGGCTGCCCTGTTTCTCTCCGAATGGATGGAACAGCTCTCAAAGAGAGCTGGGCATGAGGAGGGGCATGCTGGGGAAAATGCAGAAATGGGGGTGTCATTAGTAGCCATGGCCTCCCAAACAGCTGCAGGACCTTTCCTCTGTGTGCTGCCAGCATGGACTGGTGCAAGGACTGAGTTTAACTTGAGTCCACTGCAGCAAAAGGCTCCTGTCAGTGGCTCAGGGCTGCATCTGTCTCAGGCAGGGACAGGACTCACCACATCTCAGCCCAGTGCTCTACACTTGTGCAGACATCTTCTCCCAGTCTTTCACAGCTGGCAATTTTCTGTGTGTTTGGGGGCAAAGTCTTCAAGTCTGAGCTCCCTCCTGGGTTCTGAGCCCTGCTCTCTGCTTTCTCTCTAAGTGGTGCCAGTGTGTGAAACCTTTTTTTGGGAGTAATGGAGCCTTTGGCTGGAAAAGGGGGTCTGTACCTCAGCCAGGAGTAAATGAAGCAGTTTGTTGTGACCAAGGAGCTGCATTCATTTACACCAGCTCAGAGTTTGTTTCCAAAACATCACACGGGCTTTATTGACATTAGTG
This sequence comes from Phylloscopus trochilus trochilus, assembly GCA_016584745.2. Taxonomy (NCBI): domain Eukaryota; kingdom Metazoa; phylum Chordata; class Aves; order Passeriformes; family Phylloscopidae; genus Phylloscopus; species Phylloscopus trochilus. The sequence continues at coordinate 7,712,909 of WQNJ02000021.1, forward strand.
GTCATCTGCTCTGGAGCTCGGCTGGAAGCTGTGCTGATGGGACAGGCTCCAGCCAGGAAACAGCCCCTGCCAAAGCAAACCTGAGACATCTTAGTGAGTGTAGCACAGGCCAAAGGGCCCACTGAGATAAACAGGGCAGTGCAGCCACCTGTGACTTGCAATAAATACTCCAAAAGCAGTCGCAGGTGTGCCGTGCTTCTCTCAGGCTGTGTTTTCCTGGGCTCTGCTTTCCAGCTCCAGAGGGACAGAGATGTTCAGTGTGCCTGTGCAGAGGGTTCCTGCACCCCTGAGCTGTCAGTGTCTGCTGGCAACTCTTTGATATCTTTTTCTAACTGCTGGGGAGGCCCTGGAGCTGAGCACACGTGGCTGTTCTCACTCTGAGCCTGCACAGCGTGGGTGGTGCCCATCAAGCCACACATCTTCTAGAGGGCATCACACACAGATTTCCAGCTCTCCTGGCTGTAAGATGCTCATTGAGAAAACTACAAACATCTCAGAATGTGCAGGACCCAGAGAGAACTCTGCTTTTCCTGTTGACAAAGTCTTCACATTTTTCAGGTTAGGTCTGTTGAAGGCAAATTTCTTCTATTGGTAGAAAAGCTTCCACTGCCCCTAAAGAAAAAGCTGTAAGTTAAACTTCTCAGGTTGCAGAACATGCTCCAATAGCCCCTCAATGTCTGGGGCCCACTGAATGGATTTTAATGTATGGAAGCTCAGGGATTTCCCCCTCTGAACTCAAAACTTTCCCACCCTTTTTATTAATGAACTGACTGGCCTGGTAAGGATAAGTGTCTTGCCAGAGTCAGATGGGAGCTCAGCAGCAGCAGCAGGATTTGTCTCCAGTTGCTGTGATAGTAATTAACTTCCCCTTTTATTGCTTCCCATTTCAACAGAGGACTTATCGTACTGAGCAGCAATTCCAGCTATGTCTTGGAGCCAGCCCCTGACAGCCCAAACCAGCACTTGATTTACAGGGTGGACAACCTGAGGTTGCAGAGAGGAGCCTGTGGCTACCACAGGGCTGGGGGTGCAACCAAAGATTGGCTCAGGGACTTCACAACTGGGATGAAATCACCAGGCCAGAGGGTGAGTGGGGCTCAGCCTGAGTCCATGCATGAAGCTCCAAATGTCCCACCTGTTCCCAGCCCTGCTGTCCCCTGGGAGCATATCTGAGGAAGTGAAATGAAGAATATTTAGGAGGGTTTGCAGCACGCTGGTTGTGAAACAGTGGCTCCAGCAGGGAAATAAAAGTGCTGGGGGCTGTGGTGGGCTGTAGCTGTTCCTGCATCCAATATAGGAACAAAAGGTGGGCTGAGGACAGGCTTGTGGGTACTTGCTGTAGCTATACTAACCTTGGTTGCTCTAAATCAATCACATTTGGAGGTCCTTGTGTGTGATGGGATGGGGTGAATGGCCAGTGAGAAACAAACTGGGAAAAATGAACTGTAAAAATGTTTTGTGAAGTTTATTGGGGAATATTGGGGAACTAACCCAATAACCTGTGTGGCTGCTGCTGCAGGTAAAACGGGAGACTCTGCAGGCGACAAAGTACGTGGAGCTCCTGCTTGTGGCTGATTATGCAGAGGTAAGAAATGGGATTTTTGTACTCAGGGAGCACTGGGCACAGAGCATCCCACCCACAGCATCTCCTGGGGCAGGGAGGGCTGCTGGGGCTCACCAAGTTTCCCCTTGCAATCCCAATGGTTCTCAGCAGACAGGGAGAGCTGTGTCTTGGTCATTTTTGTCCTGGCAGTCACCACTGGCCCAGGCAGAGATGCAGATTTGGATGAGGGCTGAGGGTCAGTTCTGGTCTCCCAGGGTAGCAGTGGTCAGTCCTAGTTATGGCTGGGAGAGTCTGCCTTCAGAATAGGGAAATTTGGGGGTTTCCAGGAGTGATGTGCTTCTAACTGCAGTACACTTAATCTCTAGAGGAGATAACGATGATTATGCTCTGCTCTGAGCTGCTAGCAGATATATAAATATACATTTTTAAGGCTCCAGATCACAGAGTAGGTCTGGGAGAAGCTGAGTGAAGTCAGCAATCCCTCCCCCATCCCCAGCCTGGACAGCAGGCCAGACACACTGACAGTGCAAACCACACAGTGCTGTACTGATTGTTTAATCTCCAGCACAGACGGGAGCCAGGCTGGTCCTATCCATAATTTACAACTTGAAACTCCAGTAGGGAAAACCACACAGTGCTCTGGGCTATAATTTATTCTGAACAAAGCTAAAGAGGCAGAACCTATTTTGGTTTCTCTGTTAGGCAGCAGGACACCAGGGACACTGAGAAAACACATAATACCCAGGAACTGCCATATGTTGTTCACCATTTGATCAGACAAATTGAGACAGAGTCTCACAGTGTTGTTGCTAACTGCCCTTTCTTTGCTGTGTCCCTCATTAGAAGAAAAGTCCTGGGTTTTGTCATCTGTTAAACAAAAACCTGACCGTTTTGCCACTTTAACTCTTTGAACCAGTTTGCTGAAATTAACTCATTAATTGCCAGGTGGTTTAAATGGGCAAATTGGTTGGATGAGCGAGGTATGATGAGAGCTCCAGCAGCCTTGACCTCAGACAGGAGGTCCTGTTATCACACATTTTACCTGGCAGATTTGCCAGTTCTTTGTCAGCCCCTGGCTCTGGGGACACTGATAAGTTTGTGTTGCTGCCCTGTGCCACCACTGGAGTAGCCCCACTGCCATGGGATGCCAGGGCTGAATTCTGACTATACAGGTACAGGTCAGCTTGAAGTCAGATATGCAGTGCAGGGAGACTTCACTAGTTCATAGTTACCTTCTTATTCCCAGAATAATGTGGCTCACTTTGACACATTTCAGCTCTTTGTAGTTGCCTTTGTGCTGCCTGATGTGTTCATTTTGTTCAGTTTCAGAAACATCACTTCAGCATCGAAGAAACAAGGCATAAATTAGTGGAGGCTGCTAATTACGTAGATAAGGTGAGACTGGGTGTGTGTGAAAGGAGGAAAGCAAGGCCCAGATCATGAAATATGAGAATTAATGGGGCCAGAGGAAGGCTGGCTTTTTGGGAGAGAGAATAATGTTTTGGCAGTTCTCCCCAGTGACTTAGGGAGACCATCTGCCAAACAATTGTGTTGTTCAAAATCCAGAACAGGGTGGGGGGATCTCCATTCCTTATCTTGGAGCCAGCATGAGCACCTTGTGTTTTACTACATCTCTGTAAAAACTGTTACCTAAGTAATGCTTTTTGAAAAGGGACTGAGGTATTCACTTGAAATGGTACCTGGGAAGTAGAGCTGGAAGAAGCCTTCCGAAGTCATCCCTGCAGTGGTATCCAGTGCTGCTGAAGTAAAACTTCCTTGCTTTTCAGATCCACTCCCTTTCTGCTCCCCTTAAACTCCTTCCACCACTCCCTTCACCCCACTACCCATGAATGCTTCTCCTATTTGTACTTGACACAGGCAGAAGATAATTTCCTTACTCTTTTCAGGAATTTTGAAATATTGAAATATGATGTTGGTCTCCAGTCTTGGTTTCTTCAGATAATGTCTTTGCCATTCATTCAAAAATGAAAGCTCAGTCTCTCTATTTCAGTCAAGTTTAGATTTTTTGGTGGCTGCACGTTTCTGTCTGCAGAGCTCAGCACTAAGCTGAAAAGCATCTTCTCTGGACATGTGGATCTCTAGTAGCAACTAACAGCATATATTCAAGATTTAAAACACAGTAAAATAACTTTGTGGTGCTCGTTTTATCATCTCTTTTCTGTATCTTAGTTTTACAGGGCCTTGAACATCCGGATTGCTTTGGTGGGGCTGGAGATCTGGAATTATGGGGATAAATGTGATGTAACGGAGAATCCTTACTCCACCCTCAAGTCCTTTCTGGCCTGGAGTAGCAAAGAGAGGCTGCACAGAAAACACGATAATGCCCAACTAATCACGTAAGCTCATTTCTCCTGTTTCTGTCAAGTGGGTTGGGTGGGAGGAAATCAGGTTATACTGTGATATCCTCTCAGGATTCCAAGTGGCTCTGTGGAAAGCATTCATTCCTAGCCCATCCCACTGACTCACAGTGCTGGGAGCCAGCTAATGATGGCCTGTGACTGATGGGCCTCTTATCTCATGAGGGCCAGCAGTGCAGATGGCATTGGAAGAAAAATTTGCAGCATCTCTCAGATCTCCTTACCTCTTCCATGGAAATTCATCCACCAGGATGAGTCAGAGGACCTGTAGGGTTGAAATGCAGAGATACAATGCCTTTTCCCTTGTTTTCTTTGGTTGGGTTTTTTTTTCCCATTTAACATTGCTGTATTTCCTCTCCATCTGGTTGTGTCCTGAGCACAATATCCAGGGCTCCCATTTCAAAGATGCTGTCAGGGTGGTGCAGAATTCCAGCTCAGAGGCAGGAGCAGAGCGTGGCTGCACCTCAGAGGTGTTACCTACTATACCCTCTCAAGTCCCCAAATCCCAAGCTGGCAAATACCAGGCTTATGGTAAATTAAGTATTCCCAAACAGTACTCAGCTAAGGATCCAGGAACAGTCTTTTCTGTGCTCGTTGCAAAGCTCAGCAGGAGCACTTTTTGGAACCAAACCATTATAAAAAATAGGATTGTCTGGCTGGCCCATAAAACAGAGTAGCAGTCCAAGATAAACAGACCTTAAGGCTTTGTAGCTCTGCTATGATGTCCTGCACTGGAAGACACTACAAAGACAACGTGTCCCCCTGACACTGTGTAAGGAGCTGTGCACTGCAGGGTGCATTTCTCTGCCTGCCTCCTCCAGTGCCTCAGTGCCATTTCATGCTTTTTCTGGGTTGATTTTAGGGGTGTGCCCTTCAAAGGTACCACAGTAGGCTTGGCTCCCGTGATGGCCATGTGCTCTGATTTCCAGTCAGGAGGAGTAAACATGGTGAGTAATTGCCAATACCCAATATAAAGCTTCTTGCCAGCAGTGAATACATAGGATAGATGCCTCCTAAAGCCCAGGGAGAAAATATTTCCTGTGAAGTTCTCCATTCACTTGCTTATAGGCAGGAATACCTTCAGTAGATATTTTCTACATGTACAAATGAGAAGTTCCCCTCACCCCACTGACCCAGAGAGGCACAGGTAAAATGCTGATGTGCCTCTTTGACCTTGCACAGGACCACTCTGATAATGCCATTGGTGTTGCTGCTACCATTGCCCATGAGATGGGCCACAATTTTGGCATGAATCACGATTCTGCTGGCTGCTGTACCACCCCTGCAGCAGATGGAGGCTGCATCATGGCCTCTGCAACTGGGTGAGTTCATCTTGCATGGGCTCAGGGAGGAATGCAAAGGGCTTTGTTACAAGGGCCTTGGTGGAGTAAGAATGAGAAGTGTAGAGTGAAAGTGGGTTTGTTGCTGCCTGCTGGAGTTGGTGTTTATAGACAAAAAAATTGCTGGACAAGCCCTAGGTCGTGGAGCAGTAACAATTTGCTGTTTCCCAAGGAACTGATTCCTGCCTGAGACTGGTCTTAGGTAATGGCAGCATTTAAAAGTGGAGCTCTGAACAAAAGGAAAATTTTCCTGTTCCCTTTTCTTAAGAATACTCCTTGGTTTCTGAGAACCTGTGTTTAACAGGAAAGAAGTCTTTGAGAGAAAGGGGAAGCAAGAGTGGCTCTAGAAGCCCATAGGAATTCAAAATTTGATTTTGGATGAGGAAACAAAAATTTCTACAATTCAGTCACGAAAAATGCCACACACTTTCAGCCACATTCACCATTTTCTCAAGCCTTCCTCTGTTTGAACAGATTTTTTTTTTCATAGGCATCTTCTTTTGTATGCATCACTTCCTCCAAAAGCATTTGGGTGAGAAGTGAAAGCACAGTGGCACGCAAAGTAGAGCACACAACATCCACACATGCCACATGTGCCACACAATAGAAATTGATAATTCATGTCACAAAAAATATTCATGTTCTTCAAAATGAGGGTGCAGATAGGAAAAATTAAATATTATTTTTAGCATTTAGGCTCACAGGCAGTTATTCACAGGCCAAATGCTGGATTCTCAGGCTTATTCAAGCAGTCAGGAATAAACCACAGCTCCAGTATTGGGGAGAGGTCAGCAAGCACAGTCAAATGTAACTCAACATACTTTGGTTCTATAAAGTTTATTTTGTAAGGCAATTATATTACTAAAGCATCTTGCAGTGCAGTCTCACCTTGTCTTCAAGTGTAGTGCAGGCACAGGAAAATCACAATCTGCTTTAGCACAACTCCAAGAATTTCAGGGAGAGACCTGTGTGCTTTGGCACTCATCAGGATTTGCATGTGCTCTTTTTTGCTTCTCAATGCAAACCACTGCCCAGACCTGTCTTCATGTTTTTCTACCCTGTCTATATCCAGGCACCCATTCCCCAAGGTGTTCAACCAGTGCAACAGACAAGAGCTGGAGAAGTATCTGCAGTCTGGTGGAGGGATGTGTCTCTCCAACATGCCAGACACCAAAAGAATGTATGGTGGAGGGAAATGTGGAAATGGCTACTTGGAAGATGGGGAAGAGTGTGACTGTGGAGAGGTGGAGGTAACAATTGTTAAGATCCAACCATCTGGGGTTTAGTGGGACACAATTTTCTTTTTAGTATGTGTTTTGCAAATATGGTTTTGTGATCTGTAATCAGCTTTTCTTTGTGCAGGAGACAAAAATGTCTTCCCTGTATGTAGATATAAATCAAGGTTCTAAAATATTACATCTGACTTCACAGTGTGTGGTACAATCCACCCCAGAAGTCAGAGATGGTGTGGCCCAGGGCTGAACAGAGGTGATTAAAACTTTGTTTAAAAAGGAGATGAAAAAGTGATTTTAGGTCACAGAATCACAGATACATTTAGGTTGGAAAAGACCTCCAAGATCATCAAGTCCAACCTGTGACCCATCACCACCTTGTCAACTGAACCACAGGACTGAATGCCACATCCAGTCATTTCTTGAATACCTCCAGGGACAATGGCTCCACCATCTCCCTGGGCAGCCCATCCCAATGCTGAACAACCCTTTCAGTGAAAAAACTCTTCCATATGTTGCAGTTTCATGTTTAATTCCCTTTACCTATGGCTCCACTCAGCCATAGGTAAAAGGTGTTAAAGGTGGGGCTTCTCTCAGCACTGCATCTCACTTCTGCAAATCCATCCTTTGCCTCAGAAGGGAAAAGGGAGCTGGAACCAGCAGCCCAGACTCTCCAGATGTGATAAGCAAAACCAGTTGTATCCCATCAGAGGGTGGCTGTGCAGAGCTGGCATTCAGCTGGTGCTGGGTACCATGAGATAAAGAGGGAGGGAGGGTGTTGCTTTGTGTATGAGAACACATCAGTGCCAGCCTCAGGTCTGCCCTGTGAACTCTGCTGCACCTCACTGTCTTCCAGGACTGCAGGAACCCCTGCTGTGACCCCAGGACCTGCTCCCTGAAACCTGGTGCTGAGTGTGCCCATGGCAGCTGCTGCCATCAGTGCAAGGTGGGATCTCTGGGTTTTCCTAAGAGGAAAGGGAATAACAGGGGTGCAAGTGTGAGGATGAAAACTGGAGGGGGAAGGGGAGAAAACACTCTCAAATATGGAGTTTAACTCCTCACCTGGTTTGATTTTCCTTTAGGTGCCATGAGTGTAATCAAACTAGTGGGGCCCTTTCTTCTGGTTGATTAAATTGACTCCTGTGGTATCTTAAGATGGGCTGTGAATGCTGCTGGGGTGAACTCAGACTGTCTCTCTTAAACTCTGAGGGATAAATCAGAGCTGGTATTTCTCTCCATTGGCTCTAGAAAAAATCTAGACAGAGCTCTTGGAGCAAACACTTCCTCCAGGGATTAGGCTGGATGTTGTGTTTGTTCTGAAGCCTCTTTTCTGGGGTGCAGCTGAATTCCTTTAGCTCAGGTGTTTGCTGAAACACTACTGGCAAAGAGTATCATTTTAAATCTCAGCTTTCCTGACAGTGACTGGTTAAAATGTGTTTCTGGTCTTGGAGCCAAAGATCTCAAATTTGACAACAAATTAACTCAAAAACGAACATGGGCAAACATTTCTCTTAGGCTCATCTTTATGTTTGCACATTGACTGCGTGCTCTTACTGACCTATCCTGAGCATGGGGAAAACAATTTCCAGAAATGCACCTGGACTCACTTGGAACAACCTCCCAGATGTAACTGTGAATGCCTTTTGTTCTCCACGTGTGTGGTGGACAACAGAAGAATGAACTGAGTAAACTCATAAGCAAGGAAGACATAAGTTATGCATCAGGAAAATGTCTCCAGCAGAAATGACAGGCAAACACAGAAACAAACTTCCCAGCCAGGGAGGGTTTTGAGAACAGATTACACAAACATCTGTCGGAAATGGCTCAGGTAAATTGGATCCTACCCTAGGGTAGAGTGAGATAGATCAGAGTCCCCATGAGATCTGGCAGCCTTACATTCTGTGCATGATCTCATTGCTACCTGGGGAAGGGATCCAATCATTAATTTTATTCTACACAGTTCACCCAGTTAATGATGTCCCAGAGGCACGAGTCACTGCTGACCTCAAAAAACCTTAGACAAGGAGGACAAAGTGACACACACAGGGTTCTGCCTTATCTACAGACATGAAACCACAGAAGAGCCAGGCAATAACTCTGGGGGTTTTTTTCCCACTGTCTCTTTTTAGCTGATGTCTCCAGGAACTCCCTGCAGGGAGAGGTCAGGGCTCTGTGACCTCCCAGAATATTGCACAGGCGAGTCCCCGTTCTGCCCCCTCAACTCCTACCAGATCGATGGGGCTCCCTGCGATGGGGGAAAGGCTTATTGCTACAGTGGCATGTGCCTCACCTACAGGGAGCAGTGTGTGCAGCTCTGGGGGCCTGGTAAGGACACTGCCTGCAGCAAAACACGCTGCCCTTTGAACCACCAAATGTTCTACTCTGCTGCTCCTCACCCTGCTGCTCCTCACCCTGTGCAAAGCATGAGTGCCTTCCATACCTGCTGTCAGTAGCAGAGTCTGAGGAGCCTTTTCTCCAGCCCAAAAAGCTTTTGAGATCCTGGGATAAGAGACTCCAGTTTCTTACGTGGGTTTTATGACCACGATTGGGCACCAACTGAAGTTTTAACTCCCTTGGTCACGATGCTAGCTCAGATTTTGGGGAGCTTTGGGGGGATAGGCTTCAGGATAGGGGAAAGAAATTCAAAAGAGGCTCTTACCTCAAGGATATGTTCCAAGGCTTTATTCCTGAAGGGGATCCCAGGGGCAAAGAGAAAGAACATGGAGGAGCGGGGGTTTTTATCTAGTATCTGTCTTTGAGGGGATACCTGGCCAAGAGCCACAGGTCAGAGATAAGGGACAGGTAGGGTTGGACCAAGGGTTACAGGCTCTGGGGGGTTTTGAGGGAAAGACCATTCCCCAGAGGAATACAACAGGAGGCAGCAAAAAATTTCCCATGCTCCAACCATTCCAACAAAAAGGACAAGTGGGTGGTTGGCACGGGGTGAGATGGAGCAGCCACTTGGTCTCTTCTGTGCAGGGGCACGGCCAGCACCAGATGCCTGCTTTGAGAAGGTCAATGCTGCAGGAGACATCTATGGGAACTGTGGGAAAGACATCTACGGCAATTACAGGAAGTGTGACATCAGGTACAAAGCAGAGTGGCAGCCCAGAGTTGCCCACTGGAGAAGATGGTTTTATCTGTTACTAAATTATGGTCCAGGAGATAAAACTGATCCATGCATTGGTTCACTCCCTCCCCCTGCCTCCTGGGGAACCAGCTGCATCCTTGTGGGACTTGGAGCCCTTACAGCTGGAGCTTTCAGTTCACCATTTTCAAACATCTAGTTGATATTCTTCCAAAGCAAGAGAAGAGGGGGGATTTTTTTTTAATCTCCAAGATAAAAATGTAGCTTTCTAACTGAGACAAAAATTTCTTAGTCTTACTTCTGATTTTGTTGAGGTTGGCCATCCATGGGGGACATCCCCCATCCGTGGGGACTGTGGGGTGGCACCAGCAGTATCCATCAGACACTGTTACTTGGGATAATTCCTGGGAGGTGCCTGCTCATTTAACAATGACTCAGCACGGCTGCTTTAATTGACATTTAGAGCTCATGTCTGCAAAACACTCAGCAAGCCAGGAATAATGACTTGAGCCCTTTCTTTGAAATCAGAGATGCTAAATGTGGGAAGATCCAGTGCCAGAGCTCTGCTTTCAAGCCCCTGCAGCCCAATGCAGTGCCCATAGACACCACTGTGAACACGCAGCGCTGCCGCGGGACCCACGTCTACAGATCCGACAGCGAGGAGAAGGAGATGCTGGACCCTGGCTTGGTGTTGACAGGAACAAAGTGTGGGAGCCATCATGTAGGTACAGTTCTGCCTGGAGTGGCTTGGGGGAGGTTCAGAGTATCACTTTTCCACCCAGAATGTGCTTTGTGGTCATCAAGCTGTTAATTTTTTTATGTCTAATCCTTTTCTAGGAGGTTTCTGCATTTGTTAGAAAAATAATTCCCTAGAGGCTTCAGAGAAGCGATGGGAGGACATGAACCAAAGGCTTTATGTCTTGGACAGATGAAGTTCAGGGCCAGTGCTAAATATGGGATTTGTTAGTTGGTTGAAGTTGTCTTGCTTAAAGATGAGACACGGTAGGAAACCAAGACACAGTTTGGAAACCAAGAAACAGTTTGGAAACCAAGACATGTGAGAGCTCCTTCAGAGACTTGCCCATGGGCATGGCCAAGTCATTTCTCTCTGATTCACATTGACTGGGGTTTAGGGTGGTGATTAACTGTTTGCTTGGGAACCAGGTTAACTTCATTTCCTGTTATTCTGCCCAGGGAATTAATTAACTGTATTTCCAAGGTGTCTGGGACCTGCAAGTCCCAAGACAGCACAAGACAGTGAGATGGTAGACAACTCAGAGAGCTAACACTGAGTTTTTGGATGCTTTCTGTGCAGGTTTGCTTTGAGGGGCGCTGCCAGAACATGTCCATCATCTTTGATTCTGAGAGCTGTAGCAAGAAGTGCCATGGGCACGGAGTAAGTGTTTTCTTTTCCATCTCCATTCCAGGCTGAAGCAGGATGGGCTTCCATTCTTCTGTGGCTGCTTGTTCAGCTCAGTTCTGATACCTTCCTTAGGTTTGCTCTGGATTTTGGCTTCTTTGCTATCAGTTTGCATATTTCTTTCCCATTTGATGCATTTTCTGGTCCATCAATGTCCCTTTGACACAAGATTTAAGGAGGAAGGGAATATGTCTGTTGGAAGGATATGAATTGCAATAAATGAAAAACAAGGAGTAATCTTAAAGAAAAATATCCTGGACCCAGTTTGGATTGAATAAAAAGTATCAGATTTACTAAAGAAAAAACATAGCAAGAAGTCACATTTAGGGCAGTTTAACCCAAATTGCTTTGAAATAAAGCCCCCAGGGAATGGAAAGAAAAGACAAATACCAATGGGTCAAGCTCTTAAGCCTAAAACGTAAGAAATCTTCACTTGATGAAAGGGAAAATGCATGTCCTTCAGTTTAGAGATAAGAGAAAGGCATTTCTAAATGCTGCTTTTTTACTGAATCCGGGTTATTGGCACTCCAGCTGAAGAACCCTTGTCTTTTGGAGAAAGGGAGAATTTCTGAGGAAATGAAAGGCACTTCCACTCCCTGAAGAAAAGAGTTTCCAGGCACTCAGCTCCCACTGGAGTCTCTCCTGTAGTGTTTATTTCAACAAGGGCCTAATTTGTTTTCACTTGCAGGTTTCTTAGTAGCTTCCATTTGAATCTCTGAATCTTCCCACAGGTGTGCAACAACAACAAGAACTGCCACTGCAACCCAGGGTGGGCACCCCCATTCTGCAACAAGGAGGGGACAGGAGGAAGCTTGGACAGTGGTCCCCCTCTGCCTGAAGGTGAGAGGGACCAGCTCTGCTATGGGGCCACTTCAGAAGGACTTGAGTTGGTTGGGAGCAGAGAGTTTTCCATTTAACAAATTCTACTTTCTTGCCCTCAGGCACTTCAGCGGTTGTGATAGCTCTGGCAATCCTGGCTCCCATTCTCCTTCTCAAAGGAATCTTGTTTTTATTCTATTATCTGAAATGCTGGAGTAAATTTGCCATCTGTTCTCTAAAGAAGACACCTCAGTTCAGGTAAGTTGTCAGTGCTGTGCCTCATCTGCTTGTCCCCCCTCCTACCAGGACAGAAGAGACATTGCCAATGCTGTGAGGGATGTCACTAAATAGATTTGTTGGTGCAATCACTATTGGCTTCTCATTTTTTCACTCAAGTGAAGATAAAATAACAAATACTGGAAAATAAAGAAGAAAACATATCAAGACATTAACAATCTTTTCTTTCTCTCATTGTCAGTGACACCTCTGGAACTGGGCACGCAAACCCTGCCTTCAAGCTGAGAACCCCCCAGCAGCAGAGGAAGGTAGGGGCAGGGTCACCTTCCACCTGCAGGGCAGAGATGCAGCTGCCCCAGGCTGTGGGATGTGGCATCCCCCCACACTGGAGTTAGGGAGTGGTTTTAGTAAGGGATGGGGAAAGGAGGCAGACATCACCCATGGCTACAGTCAATGTTAGCTGAGTGTAGCACCTGTTCCTAGTGATTTCCTCAAAGGCAGGAGCTGGGATTTGACCAGGCCTGCGTGGCTTCTTGTCTCTCCCGCTGGATCCTCTGCTGTCACATCCCCCATCTCAAAACTGGAGAAATGGCAAACACCAGGCTTATTTGCAAGTGTCACACTGATGCCTGGATTACTCTGTTCTCTTGATTTCCATTTCTGCCTCATGAGCCCAAGCTGTCCCAGTCCATCTAACCAACACCTCCTAGACATACACAGCACATGCTGGTGCAGACCTCACGTAGATCCTCAGAAGGGTCGCAGTGAGTATAAAGGGTGGTTCGAAGAGGAAATACATGAGGATTTGTGGCTCTTCTGCACAGGTGATTGGCCTCCCTGCAATCCCACCCAAACCTCCTTCTCAGCAAGCTCCAGGGCTCCAGATGAACAGGCAGCAGCCACCCAGCTTCTCTGGCAGCCAGAGCTGCAGCGTGGGGCAGCCCATGGGACCGGTGCAGCCGGCACTTCCGAAGGACATTCCCCGGAGGACACCCCCGAGCAGGCCAGCACCTCCTGCTCCCAAACCTCCAACCTCTCAGGTATGGAGCCCTGCTGCTGTCCTGTAGATGCTGTTTGGTGGGAGGTTTGTTCTGGGGAAGCCTCTCCCCCTGGGGGAGCTGTTAGTCTTTTCCCAAACTGACCCCATCTTACCCATCTTCTCCATGAGGTTATTTTGAGGGTTAAAAGGAAAGATTTTTTTTTCCTTTTGCTTTTTCTTTTGCTGGCAGCTCTGTTCTAAACTTACTATGGACCCCACATTCTTATTGGAAGGATGGTAAATCACTCAGACAGACTTAAACCCATTTTGCAAAATAATATTGTTACACTGGGGCCCTTAAAGAAGCCCAGGTACAGCAGGTAGCAGGAGGCTGGCTCCCAGGCAGTCTCTCTCTGAAGGACATAGAGGAAAACAAACCCTATGGAGGCAAATCTTAGCAAATGGGGTTTGTTTCTAGCTCCATTGTTCCTGTGAACAGCCAGCACTTCAGCAGGAAAGAAAACTAAAACAAAAGCAGGAAGCTGAGTGTTGTCAGTAAGGAATAGGTATCCTTCCCAGCTGCCTGTTGACAAGTTCCCCATCATCTCCTTTGTGTTGCCTCCCCAACACATCCAGTCTCTTTATCTCAGTCAGCCTTATGACATGGAACACTTCTCATAGGATTTCCCCAAGAAACCTTGCAGTTTCTGGGTTAGTGGAGAGCCACAAGTTGGGGGAGACCCAGGGGAAATAATTAATGTCACTTTTTGCTAGTTTCAGTGTCCTTCCTAGATGTTTGCAGCATCTGCCAGATTTGCTCTCTTGCTATTCCTGTGGAGCTCTTCAGACCTGGCAGTCAGTGGAATTTAATCTGCCTTGACCTTCCTGGAGTCACAGGGGAAGATCCTTGGAGAGCAATAGATCCCCAAGCCATCAAGCATTGTATTTATGTATAGTCTGAGGAGGCTGCAGGGGTTTTGGGTGCCCTCCAAGTCATGAGTGCAGCTGTGTTTGTTAAATCAACACCTGTAAGGCAGCAGCTTAGCACAGAGCCTGAGCAACAACAGGCAATTGACTCTTGTGGGGGTAACTTCTCCCCCTGGGACATGCTTTCCACTGAAATTCATTAGATGAATGGAAAATATAATGCTCTGAGCATCCTATTAGGGACAGCTGTGTGCACAAACAAATAATGACTGCTTGTGGGTCTGTGTGTGTTTGTATGGGCACAAGAGCATGTATAGTGTTTACAGATATTGTATAGCAAACAAACAGTGAGTGTGTGTGTGTGTAACTTGCTTCCAGCCATGAAGTGCATCAGCTGATGTGGCTAATTAAAAAGTCTCTGAAACACAGGTTACCTATTAGTTCCAAAACTCAGAGCTTAAATTCAAAACTATTTCTTTCTTCTGTAGGATATTTCAAGGCCCCGGCCACCGCAGAGAGCTCTGCCAGCGAATCCCATCCCATCCAGATCCAGGGGCTGGCAGGGGAGCAGCCCTGCTGTCCCTCTGCCTCCTGGGCACACCAGAGCCCCAGGACGCCTCCAGCCTGTGGCAGAGGTAGGCACTGGGAGGGGTGGTGGGAAGCACCACTCACCCCTGGGGAATAAAAACACTCTGCCTGCAAAACACCTTGTGCACAGCCCAAGTGGGTGGAGACAGAGAGGCTGTGGGTTGGTCACCTTTATAGCAGGGATCTCTGTTTTGACCTGTTTCATATTAAGAATTTATTGAGTTCAGCAAAACTCAGTGAATTCAGTCCTCCACATCCCTGAACACTTCTTCAGGCAAGGCATTTGTGTGAGTGGGGCAGAGCAATGGGGTCAAGGGTTGTGTGACCCAGAAGTGTTAGTGAAGAGCAGCAAAACATGAAGATTCACACAAGACTTGAAGATCCCAGTAAAGAATGAAAATTCTTTCCAGCCTCTCTAGCTGTGGCTAAGGAGATACTTCCTCTGCAGGGAGTGTTTCACAAAAACATCCTGAATAAAGGCACTTAATAAGGGACTTGTAGGCACTGAGTTCAGTGCTCTGCAAACTGGGCCCTCTAACAAAAAGTATCTCCACTCCACACAGCACAGTTATGTTGTCTCCAGCCTGCAATATACTGGAGGCCAGCTGTGGAAAATGGAGGAAACTGCAGGAGCTTCCTTGTGTGAGAGTTCCTGTGTGACACATTGGGTTGTGAATGCAGGCAGGCTAACATCAGCTCCAGGAGAGGGTGAGGACAGTGCTTGTTCTTCCACCAGGGCTCACTCCTCTTCTTTTCCCCTTTTTCCATCTCACCCAGAATGCTGGTGCCTGGACAGCTGGAGCAGTGAACAACTTGAAAGTGGGACAGCCAGGCTCCCGTGGGCATTCCTGAAGCAGCCTGTTCCTGGCTGGCTCTGGCCTTCACCGGGCACTGGATGCCCTTCATCACCCAAAACCACACCCACACCTTCACTACCAGGGACAGTGTCTCAGCTCCTCTCCTCCTGCCCCACCCCTGTTTCCTCTGGGACTCACCAGGCTGCAGTCAGGCATGGCAGGGGTGCCCCAGGTACACGCCAGGCTCAGCTGGACCCTCTCTGCCTTTTCCACGTAGGGATGACTTGTTTATACGGTATTTAAATATTGTTGTGCAATATCCAGGGCAGGGGTGGGGTGATGGGGGGTTCCATGTGTTTTTGATCAGTTATTTAAATGTTACCAGGGAGAACAAGCTGTGAGTGCAGGTGCTGGCCCTGATGGGCTTTCATGTGAGCCCTGTTGGCTTCCTCAGCCCCCCCATGCAGCTGCAGGAGCATATTGGTGCTATACAGAACCCACTGCCTCTGGGGAGAGCAGAAGGCAGCTGGTGATAACATTCTTCAGTTTATTCTCTGTTTACAGGGGGTGGCACGTGGGGCCCCAACAGGGAGCCAACTGTGGAAACACAATTTGTGGGGCCACTGTGGGTTTTGATCAGCTTTAGCAGAGGGGATTAATTGTGTTCCCCATAAAACCCTCTTCAGCAGGAGCGTTGCAATCCTTCTGTCCTCCAGCACTCGCTTGCCTTCCCTTGGTGCTGTAGATCCCAAAAGCAGCCCCAGCATGGCCCATGAGCTCCAATCCATGTCATTAGGACACACTCAAGGTACGACAGGGCAGCTCTGGCCCAGATCCAGAGCAAAAGGCCAGCAGGGAGCTCAGCAGGAGGCAGGGCTGAGACCGCCCTGCAGTGTGCGGTACCGTGAGCAGGAGATGTTTTTGCATGTGTCTCCTCTGGCTTTGGTCTGTGCTGAGCTGTAACTCAGCATGGGCTGTCTGCTCCCCAAACCAGTGAGAAACCTACCTGAAAAATGCCCAGGTGGAGAAACAGCCGAAATATTAACACAACACATGGTGCTTTTGTAGGGCAGCTCTCTTACTCCAGGTTTTTTCTCCAGGCTATGGATGGAGAGAGCTGTCTGTGTGCACTTTAAGCAGCTGATGGTTCTGACCCTGAGGACCCTCCCTTATGAATTTAGTTTTTTCTTCTCTTAATTGTTTGGCTTTTGTATGTGGTTGTTTTTTTTTTTTTTTTTCTCAGGATTTTAAAATAAGACCTTTTGTTATGCCAGATTTTTTTTCCCCTTGAAATTATTTCCTAGGAGAACACAGGGAAATCTGGAGCTGTGGTTACAACAGTCCTCTTGTGTCTGGTTTATTATGGACAAATCCTCAAAGAGCATGACTGCTGCTCCACATGTGAGAAACTATGTTATTGGCATGAAGAAAATGAGTCTTGTTCGCTGGTTCTCTTTCCCTAAGGTCTGCTCATTAAAGAAATCCCAGATAAACCCTAAGAACTCATTACATTTGTAGTTATATGTAGTAGTGTATCTGTAGGATGACTTAAGTCACATTAGTTTTCACAACTTTACTACCTCTTTCTCCACAAGGAAACAGTTCACATGGCGTGTCTTGAAATTCTCACAGATTATTCCTTATCTTGCTAATTTTAAACCTTTTCTTACCTTCTATGTGCCTGGAAAACAAACCAATCTAAAAAAAAAAAACTTCTTTCTGAAATAAGGGAGGGCAAGTAAAAGAACAGCTTTCTAATCTTTGTCTTTTTCAACAGTTGGGGTATATTACATTTAAAAATGTTTATTCTAACAATCCCCAAACTTGTTTCTTGGTATGTAATGACAGGTTTGGCTGCTCACAGTGCAGCAGGGCTGTACATACACTGTAATTGTTGATTCAACCACAAGGACTTGATCTCATATCTGAGCCCTCACTGAGGGCAGCAGCACTTCTGCTCCAACCCCTGATCTTCAGTAAATGCCCACTAAAAGTCACTAAAAATATTTTCACTGCATTTCATGTGAGCATGCAATCAAGGTTTCAAAAAATGCCCCTGGACACACAATGCTCAGAGAACAACTGGACACGCCCAAACTCTAATAGAAAACTTTATTGCTGGAATATCACAAAAATCTCCAAAAGGTAGTTTTAAGTAAGTCCTTTAAAATTTTCAGATGTGTGCAAGTTGAGTGAATGAGACCAGGGGAACTGCAGGAGTAAAAGATGGTAAAACCTGATTTTTTTGAAAGATAATATTACTTGGGAGAGCTCATAACAAAATACATCTCACTGTCTCCCGTGTCCACATTTTAATGGTTTACAATAATGCTCTCTATGCATCTATGCAAATACTTGAAGAATGCAATTCATTGTGCCTTTTGCCTAGTTTTAATAAAATTTGTTGGTTGTCATTAACCAATACTCTTTCACTGTCTATTATTTCATACCTCAGTTCAAATCTTCATTTTCTACATGGCATTTCTCCAGGGATGGCAGGATTGCTTTAATGAAATGCACTTCTAGAGTGAAGAAAGATGAGTCCCATTTACAGCCATTTTCTAAATTAAAATGTACAAAGCATCACACTGATTAGGATGCCAAAACCAAAGCTGGAGTGAATGACTTGGATTATTTTCTGCCACCAAAGGAGGTCGCTGCCGTTTTACTCTGCTCCAGATGCTTTCTGTTGTTCTCAGCTGTCCCTCAGCCTCTTTAGGGCTACACCAGGAAGATGAAATAATGAAAAGCTTTCAGATCAACCTGCAACTATTTTTTTTTTTTGCAAAAAACCCTTTATTTCCCCTTCCACATTCCAAAAAGATAACACTGAAATGTTATTAAAATAGGAGATTGCATCATCTTCTCTCCCAAAGCCCCACATTGTGTTTGCTCAGTGATTTCACACCCAGGTATAATCAGGTGAGCATCTCAGAGGAGAGCAGGACACCTCATGGGGCTCAATGAATTTGGGGGGGTTTTCCAAGGTTGAGATATTTCCTGAGGAAAAAAAATACTTAATATTTACAGCCACTTGGTCTTTTAGGCTGAAAAAATTGTCACAAGAAGTCTTGGAGACAGTGGTAGAGTTTCTCTTGACATGGGGTTTACCCTGCCAGAGCTCCCCAGCCTGAGCAGGGACTGCCCTTCCTCAGGTGGGGTCTGGGTCAGGCCCAGCAACTTCACCAAGGCCTGGGCACCAGAGCTCAGGAAAAAAAAACAAAACAAAACAAAAAACCCCACAAAAATCCAAAAAACTCTCCCATAAAAATAATTAACACTGCTTCAGGGAAACTCCTGCACCTCACAAAAAAACCCCCAAAAGCTGAAAAAGATCTCTCTGTAAAAACACTTCATGGCTTGAGTCCTGCCACTGAGCCTGAGTGAGCAGCTATTGCAAAATTCACCATGTTTTGCCCACATTCACCAATATCTTGTCCCCTTGTTTGCAGAGCAAGTGATTAAACATGGATGAGTGGAGTTCGAATAGCACTGTTCAGTCCTTGT
The DNA here is from genome assembly GCA_016584745.2 of Phylloscopus trochilus trochilus. Lineage (NCBI taxonomy): Eukaryota > Metazoa > Chordata > Aves > Passeriformes > Phylloscopidae > Phylloscopus > Phylloscopus trochilus. The sequence goes on from WQNJ02000021.1 coordinate 7,731,785, forward strand.
CTCTCACCTCCTCTTGAGACGCTGGTGTGTGTATTTTAGAGTTCATGCAAGTGTCTAGAAAGGAAACAAAAAAAGACAAAAACCACCAATCAATGATCCATCAAGGCCTGGAAACAAAGACATCAATGGCCACCCAGGGAAGGAGTGAAGGGTAAACATCAGCCGTGCCAAGAATAAGAGATGGGAAGGGGCCTCAGAGAGGAGCTTTGTTCCAGCACTGTCATATTTCTAGATGATTTTTGTTTCCAGTGGCTGCATGTATTAGGGCCCAGAGAGGACTAAACACACCCCTTGCTGCCACACCATGACAGAGATCCCGTCTAAAAGCCTGGAGAAAGATTTGACTTTGGAAAAGACACCATTCTTTTCATTTTCTGTTTCTCCTTTTTAAAATTTTCCCCTAGCACCTGGATTATTGATATCACCCCCCCAACCTCCAGTACCCTGCATGAAACACCCTAAGTATAGAGCATGAGTACTTTGGGTTTGTCCTCTGGGGCGATGCTGGAGTTGTCCACCTCTATCAGGATGTTCTTGTCATCTCTGGTGACCGGCGCTGGCTGCTCATTCTGAAGGACTTGGGGCAAATTCCCTAAACTGACATCCATGTCTTTGAAAGCATGGAGTAAAAACACCCCCAAAATGATGGTGAGGAAGCCACAGACAGTCCCAATGATGTCAACCACGGTCATGGCGACCCACTCCTTAAAGAGGATGATGGAAGTGGTGATGACGATGGTGGTGAACAGCACGTAGTAGATGGGGAACACCAAAGAGGTGTTGAAAATGTCTAGAGACTTGTTGAGGTAGTTGATCTGTGTGGTGATGGATGCCACCAGCGTGATGACCAGGATCCAGGTCAGTGGGTGCTGCAGCACAGGCTGGCCAGCAAAGAAGCCCTTGATGGCAATTCCCAAGCCCTTGACAGAGGACACGGAGAAGGCGCCGATAACGGAGCAGATGGTGAGGTAGATGAGGATGTTGCTCTGGCCGTAACGGGGGGCGAGGTAGAAGATCAGGAGGAAGCAGAGAGCCAGGAGGATGGCAGCATAAGCCAGGAAACCTGCAGGAGGGAGAGAAGAACTGAAAACTCCAGCGGTGGGCATGGGTAGAGGTTTGCACTGCCCAGCCCCAAGAGGGAAAACACGGCTGGTGGCGTACCCGGCTCCTTCAGCTTGGAGGTCATTTCTTCCAGAGTGGTGACCTCCTCATCCTCTGGGGCGTGGATGACCATCACAGTGCTGCCCACCAGGCTCAGCAGGCAGCCCAGCTTTCCCAGCAGGTTGAGCCGTTCTCCAAGCAAATACGAGGACAGAATGGCACTGCACGGGACAGAGAAACGTCAGCCGGTGCTTTGCTCTCCTTTAAAGAAGGAACAGCAGCTCTGAGAAAGTTAAGAATGCTTCCATGTGATACAAGGACGCAATTTAGCTGTAAATTAGTTGGATTCTAGTGGGTTAATGCACAATCACATGGCATCTATCACAGCTGAACCTGCAGGGGTGCAGGTGTGACTTGTAGATCACAGCTCTTGTGTCAGCAAGGTGCAAAAATGCTGAATGTTTTAGCACATCCTCAGAAATATTTTTTTCAGGGTCAGCAGAACCATTCATGAGCTGCTGAGCATTATAAAGCTTTTAGTGCTCAAGAAAATTACTTCAAGGGCCAGTGTAATAGAGAAAAAACCTGAACCTAACAACAAAAAAACTGTGTTAATTTTAACTAAATCATCAGAATTATTAAGCCTCAGAAAAACTCTGAAAGGCTACAGATATACCTGCAAAAATATCTAGCTGTTGTTCAAAAAAATCTGGGGCAGGACACCACAGCAGTCCTAACTCTCAGTTTGCTTATGCATTTCATAATACAGGCTTTCTATAAAACCTTAAGTACTCAGAGCCATGTATTTTGGTAGAAATCTCCTATTTAAAAATAAAGAAATAAAATAGGGGTTCAGTCCTTTTAGGAACAGCCAGAAGTATAAAACCCTGCAACATGAGAGGACCCTAAGAGCTTATAAAATAAAAGGCAGGTGAAAGGCAGTTTGAAAGTAAACCTGGTATTTTTTAATTTTTTAAAATTTTTAGTACTCTTGATTACAAAAACAAGATGAAACAAAACCAACATTAAAATCCCACCAATGGTTAAAGAGCTACAATAAGGAATGAAGTAATGCAGATATTTGCAATAATTTAACCTGAAGTGTATGTGGCTGCTCTCCACATCCAGCATTTCCAGAAGGGCAAGCTACCTAATTCAATGGTTCCCAAATGATCACCCAAAAGGACAACAACTGTAAAGTGTTTTTTAGAAAACCCTGAGACTTTTTTTCCTTTGGGCAGAAAAAATCATATTGGTATCTCTTCAAGTCTATTTTTACAAGTCAAACAGGCAAAAAGGAAAAAAAAAAACAAAATCAACAAGGCAAATTGCAAATTATAGACACAAAAATCACCTTATGAGCACGCTCAGAGCCCCCAGAGGTGTGACAATAGTTGCAGGAGCAAAGGCATAGGCAGCAAAGTTGGCAGCTTCTCCTCCACCCACTAAACAAACACAAGAAAAATAAATACCAGTGAGTTACAGAGCACTTTCTGCATTTTCCCTTGGGGGTTTGCAAACCTGCAAGATGTCACTTGGAGACTGGGTTTTATGCTGGGGGTTTCATCCTTCTGCTAAACAGCACAGACAGTGGGCGAAAATCTATTTCAGATTAAAAGAGGGACCCCTGGAGAAGGGAACCAACCCCTCCATGGGCAGGTCAGGGCTGACCCAGGTGGGCTGATGAACCCCCCAGCCCAGGCAGGCTGTGCAGGGTTAATGAGGGAGGGGGTGGCTGTGGAGCCCCAGTGCTGGGAGCCTGCAGTCCCCTGCACACCCTGGGGCTGTGGTGTCTCTCTCTGCTGGGCTGTCCCTGTCCCTGAGCAGTGAGGGCTGTGCTGGCTCACAGGAGCTGTGAGGGCAGAGTGAGCTGGGGGCACCTTGAGCTGCAGCTGCCACGGGCAGAGCCAGAAAAGAGAGCTCTGAAAGGCCCTGCTGGAAAACCTGCTGCTGCTGCTCTCTGTGCAGCCTTGAGCCCAATTTTAGGAGATATTGTAACACTGCAGCAGGAAATAAAGGTTTTAAGTCTTGCTTTAAGGGAAAACAAGTTTTTTCAAGGAAGGAGGTGCTACCAACTTCTCTTTGTTATCTCCCTGTGCTGCAGCAGGAAACCTTCCAGGAGCCCCCAGGCACTCAGGGAAGGCTGTTTGCCCTGTGCCTGGTACACAGGCAGACCTGCCAGCTGCCCAATTAAAACCTGGCTTTTCATGCTTTTGATCAGGTAAAACTGAGCTGGCAGGTCCTGCCAGTCCTGCAGGAGGATGGAGAGGGAGATCCTGCGTGGATCACTGCCTCTCCTCTCCCTGAGGAACCTCTGCTGAGGATGGGGGAGCTCGACAGAAAACAGGCTTTAAGCACAATACTCAGTTTGTTCCACACCTCATTCACAGGGACAGACCCTGGGAAAGCTGCAAACTCAGGGAAACAGCTCAGACTTACTGGTTAACAAGCCAGCCCACCAGAGCCAGTCCTTTAGGTAGCCATGGCCTCCGTCTCCTGGGGAAGAAAAGCACATGCAGGAGTTAACAACCATATTCTTCAGAGCAAGAGATGAGGATGTCCCTTTGGAGAGGGGTAAATTGCAAGGGGAAGAGTGTGACAAAGAACAGGGAAGAATGGACTGTGCTGGGAGCTAACCCAGTTCTGGTCCCAACCCACAGGCTGTTGGACAGAAGGAGCTTGAGCCTGCTGACACGGTGAACCCTGAGGTTGCTGGGTCAGGGAGAGCCCATGTTTTTGATAAATCTGACCTGACTGGAGCTGGCAGTAACACCAGTGTCTGCCTTGGAGAAAAGTGATGTGCTCACATAGCAGAGGTGACACACTGGGGCTGAGAGATTACAGAGTGAGATAGGACAAGGGCAATGAAGAGTTGAATGGGAAGACTTCAGGACACAGGGAAAAATCTTTTGCTAGAGTTCAGCCTCTTCCTCAAGAACTCCATAAACGCTGAAGTTCAAATGTTATGCTTTGGTATTTCTCAGAAATTGCTGGTTTATTTGTTTTAGGGTCTTTTTGCTTGGTCAGGGTTTTTCCCAAGAACTCTTTTTGTCAGTTCCAATTTTCTGTCATTAATCTCTAATTCCTTTCAGAATGTTAAACATTCTGAAAAATAGGGAGGGGCTTGCTCTTGTTTTACTCACTTGGTTCTGCTGTGGGAAGAGTTCATGGAGGGAAGGAGGAGAGAGACATCTACAGTTGAAGAAATACTGATACTTCACTGTGCAAGTATAATGTCAAAATCAAACCCATCTGTGTTCAGCAGCTGCATGTGGCCAACCCAGTGACAGAGGATGGAGATGGAACCAAGATTGCCCAGTGGCTCAGCTGGTGTTTGCTGGCTGTCTCTGGACAGTCACTTCATCATTCCATGCCTCTGTGTCCCCATATGGGCACAGAGTAAAATGGGGATGGTGATACTCACTTCCTCTGAAAGATTATTTAAAAACTGTTCCTAGGCCAGAACTGGGAAGCAGCAGTATTTTAATTATCATTGCTCTGTTTTGCAGTTATGCAAGTAGGTCAGCTGCCAGGTAGGACTTACCCTGCTGCTGGAGCACGTTTGCAATGCTGATGGGATGTGTCCAATTCCACAGTGCAATTCTGCTCTAGGCAGTGCTGCTCTGCCACTGCCCATCCACATATGTATATATATATGCGTGTACACATAAACACAGGCCTCACCCCGAGAGCCTGGTGCTAGAGGAAAGTTATCTGCAGGTTGTTGTGCAACACAGCTCCAAAGCATCCCTTCCAAAACCACAGAGTTCCCACAGAGCCGGCCTGTCCTGCATTCACACACGGCTCTTGCTAATCCAAGCACACGGACCTGCAGCCTTGTCTCGGTGACCTGGTGGCAAAGCTGCTTCACTTAGAGCAAGAGTGGGGTCAGGGCTGTGTTGCTCTGCTCCAGGCTGGGGCACGGCCTCGAGCTGCAGCTTTGTGCAAAGGAACCCATTTCAAAGAGCTCTCAGCACTCTGCCTGCTCCTGGCCTCACTCATTCCTGGGTGATGGGCATGCATTGTTCTGCTGTGGGGGCACGTCTGATCTCACACTGATCACTTGCTGCTTGCGGTGCCAGGCAGGGGAACGCTGCTTTTAGCTGAGCTCTTCCAGTGCAGGGTTTTGTAAATTAGCTCCTGTCCAATACAGAGACGGTAAATTAACTCCTTTCCCATGCCAGCCCTGTAAATCAGCTCCTCAGCTCCCACACAGCACTGCTGTCTGGGTTTCACACACAAAGATACATCCAAAAAAGCTCTCATTTACATTGCTGATGGAAGACTGACTGTACCCAGAGGTGTTCCCTTGCTGCAGGGGTGCTGCAATTTGGATTGTGTGTGTAGTCCCAGGAACAGGTGGTCCCCCCTCCTGCCCCCATGAAAGCCTTACCTGCCCTGGTGCCTCCCTTCTCCACCAGCCGTAGCAGCCCCTTTTTCTTGAGGATGACGCTGCTCCCGATGAGGAAGCTGGAGAAGACAGCCAAGCCCAGGCCAATGTAGAATCCATAATTGTTTTCCAGCCGAGTTATCCAGGAGCTGTCCGAAGTCCCATTGTCCTGGGCAGGGTCAGCTGGGACATCACTGCTGATCACTTGGCACACGACCCGGTGGGAGAGGCACGAGAGGGTGATCAGAGACCCTGTGAGACCCCATGGAGATAAAACAGCAAATTACTGACATGTCTATCAACGGTGTCCCTACTCCCTTAGGCTCACTCAGGAGTCCCCCTGCACAGCCACCCCTGCTGTCACCCTAACAGCAACACCCAAAGATCTCCAAAGCTCAGGACACCTCTTTACTCTCCTGTGGAAATGGCAGGGTGTTGTCTGACAGATTTATGGCCTGCAGTTCAAGCATCTCTTTGACACTGGATGAGTCTACATACCGAGCTGGCAGGCCACAAGGATCTCTAAAAGATAATTTGAATTTCCAAATAGGTATGCCAGAGTATCTCCACAAAACTCCAATGTTATGGGGTTGAACTAGGCTTTATCAACACTTAACCTTGTTGATCCAAAGGCTTTGGTGCTTTCCAGCCAACTAATCCTCACACCTGCCAGCTCATCTGCAGTTGTAACTTTGGGTTTAATGTGGAGTGATTCCAAAACTGTAACTGTGCATCTGTTCCAGCTCTGTGTGCTGAGCTGTGTCATAAGACAACATCAGATGCATCTCCAACAATTCATTTCCTCTACTCTTTAATGGTTTTATTCTATCTATTTGCAGAGTGCCTGAGTGCTCCTAAGCAAACCCAGTCCTGCCAGTGTGGAGGGACTGAGAGCAGGCACGGAGTTCTGCTGTTAACACCAAAAGCACTGCAGCCCTGGGGCTCTGGCCAAGGTGTGTTGCTGTGTGGGGGTGGGAAAATTGCTGAGTTTCTTCCTCCCCTGACACTCCTACCACACCCAGCACATCCTCCTATCGCAATCTTTACTCCAAGTGTAGTAAAGATGGTGTGACTGTGACCATGAGGAACAGAGCAGCCAGGTGGAGTACAAAAGTCTCTTTGTATTAAGAGACTTCATTTTTTTTTTTTTTTGCCTGAACTCACACAGGAATTATAGGGCAAGTATCTGTGTCTCTGCAGGCAGGAGTATGGAATGGCTCCCAGCAGTGTCAGGAGTCTGGGCCCCACATTTTTCCTGAAGCAGGAGGCAGGCTTACATCTTAAGCAGCTGCAACCCTGGCCCCAGCACACACAGCTAAGGTTTTGGATCTGAATTGGCTATAAACGTTTTTCTAAAGGAAAAAAAAACCAAACCAGTGACTCTCTAGATGAAGTTTCCAAGGGTACCCTAATAATATTTTTTTTTTCCTACTAGAAAAACATTCTTGATCGTGGAAATATTTCCTGGGGAATGAGGGAGGATATTGCCTCCTCGGCTGGGTGAAAATCTCCACAAGGTACTACCAGGCACAAGCATAAGGCAGCAGGATGGGGTGATTACCGACTGCATTAAATAATTCTTAAAGGAAAAAAACCCAAACAACTCCTGCCTGCTCTGAGCACACCAGGGCTGGCAGAGCGTGGTGCCGGCTGCTCAAGTTTCCCAATTCCTATACGGACTTAAAAAAAAAAAAAAAAAAAAAAAAGAATCCCCAAAGCCAGGAAAAAGCCCCAAAGCAGAGCAGTGACCGAGGACAGCCCCAAAGCCGGGGGATGAGCCGAGGGGAGCGGCGGGCTCAGCCCCGCGCTCGGAGCCGGAGCGGCCGCGCCGTCCCGGTCCCGTCCTGTCCCGGCCCGGTCCCGGCACTGCGCTAGGCCGAGCCGGGCCGGCCCCGCTGCCCCGGGGCTGCACCCACCGTTGCTGCAGCTGCTGTTCGTCTCCAGCGGCTCCATGGCCCTCGCTCTCCGGCCGCTCAGCGCATCCCGGGCCGAGGGCAGGGCCGGGCACACCTGAGCCCGCCCCGCTCCTCCCCCGGGCCGGGCCTCGCTGGGCTGGGAGCGCTGGCAATGCCCGGGAGAGCCTTGCACGGCCCCTTGGGCCAGCCCCCGCAACCCCTGCCCTCGTCCCCATCCTCCCAGCCCTTTAGCCCCATCCTCCCAGTCTTTATCCCCATCCTCCCAGTCTTTATCCCCATCCTCCCAGCCGTTTATCCCCATCCTCCCAGCCCTTTATCCCCATCCTCCCTGCCCTCGTCCCTATCCTCCCAGCCCTTTATCCCCATCCTCCCAGCCCTTTATCCCCATCCTCCCAGTCTTTATCCCCATCCTCCCAGCCCTTTATCCCCATCCTCCCAGCCCTTTATCCCCATCCTCCCAGTCTTTATCCCCATCCTCCCAGCCCTTTATCCCCATCCTCCCAGCTCTTTATCCCCATCCTCCCAGTCTTTATCCCCATCCTCCCAGCCCTTTATCCCCATCCTCCCAGCCCTTTATCCCCATCCTCCCAGTCTTTATCCCCATCCTCCCAGCCCTTTATCCCCATCCTCCCAGCCCTTTATCCCCATCCTCCCAGTCTTTATCCCCATCCTCCCAGCCCTTTATCCCCATCCTCCCTGCCCTCGTCCCCATCCTCCCAGCCCTTTATCCCCATCCTCCCTGCCCTCGTCCCCATCCTCCCAGCCCTTTATCCCCATCCTCCCAGCCCTTTATCCCCATCCTCCCAGTCTTTATCCCCATCCTCCCAGCCCTTTATCCCCATCCTCCCTGCCCTCGTCCCCATCCTCCCAGCCCTTTATCCCCATCCTCCCAGCCCTTTATCCCCATCCTCCCTGCCCTCGTCCCCATCCTCCCAGCCCTTTATCCCCATCCTCCCAGCCCTTTATCCCCATCCTCCCAGCCCGTGTCGCCATCCCCGTCCCCGCCTGCCCGGTCGGTGCGGTGGCATCTCTGCGGGGTTCTGCCCCTTCTCACGGAGCCGGGACGAGGCTCCTGCCGCAGGGGTTTCTCCTCTGGAGGGTGTTTTCCTTGTTGCAGAGGCTGGAGGAGGCGCTGGGGCAGCAGGAGGGTGGTGTGTGAGCCCAGCTGCGGGGTTAGGGGAGCTGCTGTGCAAAGCCGGGGGCTGAACACAGGTGTGGTGGAAATAGAAACTAAAGGCAAGCGAGAGAAGTGTTAGTGGCAATGTCAGGTTAATGGTTGGACTCGAGCTTAGAAGCATTTTCCAGCCTTTTGGACTGAGCAATATATGGATATAAAGTTGTTAGTGAGCATCCAAAGGAGGGTCATGAAGAAGGATCTGGAGGAGAAGCCATGTGAGGAGCAACTGAGGTCACCTGGTTTGTTCGGAGTGGAGAAGAGGAATCTCCATCAGCTCCCCCTCCCAGGGCAGCCGAAGCCTCCCTTGCAGATTCTGGTGTGTGAACATTTCAGAGTGTGTGGCACATCATTTTTGCCTTCATCCTCACCCTCTCTGCCGACCTCCCTTGTTTTGCCTTCTTCCCCATCCTCCTCTGCCGACCTCTCTTCCTGCATTTGTGCTCAGTGGCTGTGTACACAGAAATCTATTGCTGATAGAGAAGTCCTTTCGTTGCCATTAGCCAGGTTCTGCTGTAGGTCAACAGAGATAAGTAAAACCAATAGTGAAATAAGAGCTTTGCTTCAGCAAGCCCACATTTATAGATAGAAAGTGTCCCTGTCATAAGGCAATACAAAGATATAAGATTTGCGGGATCTGAACATGTCTGAAAAATTGCCTTTTATTTTTTTTCCTCATAAAATAAACTGTTACTGCAGGAATCGCCCTTAGCCCATCAGGCTGCAGCATTGCTAACACCTCATGACTCCTTCATTCAGTGCCTGATCCTATCTCCGAGCAACTGTTTTCTCCAGCAAATGTAATGCTCAAGTGCTTTGTGAGTCATTTGATTTTAATCAAGTCTGTTCATCCATCACAGTCCTGCGGGTCACTGGCTGGCAGAGACGGTGCCAGCCAAATCCCACGTCCTCCCCTTTATGGCAGGGCACTTGATAATCAATCCAAATCATATGGCAGCAGGTTTTGAAGTAGGAAATGAAACGCTTGCTGATTTGTCAGTGCTCTGGGAACAACTGCTGCTGCTGTCATTTATTGTGCAACCAAAAGGGACAAGATCCTGGGCAAGATGATGATGGTGGGATTTGGCCTCTGTTTAGTAAATTTACTGGCTGATGCTGGTTAGGAGCTACTCATGCAATGTGTCAATACAGGGCTGGTGGTAGAAAACCAGTGTGATGGTGAAGTGGGACAAGTATTTGCTGTATTTGCAGTGCTGACTGCCTGTGCTGGTTGGGGGAATTTGTGTCCCCTGTCCCCTCACAGGTGCTCTGCCTCTTCACTCTGGTGCTTTGGGGCTCCCTCCTTTGCTGGACCTTTTCCAACACCCTGAGGTCTTGCTTGTAGCTGGGGAGGCCTAATTGTAGTGTGGTCATTGGCAGTTAAACTGTGTCCAAAATAATTTCCAGGCTTTTTCAGATGAGTGTTGTTGATATCTGTGCTCACTGTGCACAAAGAGGTGTGAAGGAGGCAGCAAATTTTATGGAAGAGATCTGGGGTTAAAATAATCCTTTTGGTCATGGTGCAGCTTCATACATTACTGCCACAGCATGATGCAGGCAGAAGAAAAAGGCACTTTGGGCCACATCTTTGCCTTCCCCTGTGAGCTTGATTTCCTAAAGGAAAGGGCTGGTGTGACCACATACACGTGTCATGTATTGTATTCCTTTTCATCCCCAAAGACAAATTTGAGCCTGTGGGCCACTTCTGCCAGATTTGACAAGGTGTGAGACCTCCAAAAGAAGCCATTCTAAGTTCTGGGAAGAGAGACACGATGAGCAGAAGATCCCTAAAAGGAAGGATCACACTGCAGTGTGAGCTGGCTCTCAGACATTGGAGGAGTGTGCCTGGGTGACACCACGGAGGGAGAAGCTGCAGTCAGATTTTGAAATCAACCATGGATACAAGTGTGTCATGTATTTCCTTCTTTCTGGCACAGGGACTGCAGGGGGTGTAGTCCACAGAATCACGAAGTCACAGGGGTTGCATTTGATGGATTTAGCAAGGCTGTGTCTGGCAATATGGGAGTAAAGAGTCAGGCAGGGTTGGCATGGAGCCTTCTGTGCTTAGTCAAGGGCAAGTTGAGACTGATAACAATAAAGCAGGGATGCAGCCAATGCCTCTTTTATTGCTTCATATCCTCATTTTAATGGGAAGGCTGTAATTAAGGGAATTTTGCTCCAAGCTATGACCTCACGGGTTGATACTCACATCAGATGTTGCCTTAAAAATAACTCATCAGAAATCAGGGAGTCTTCCTCAGCAGCTCATCTTTTAACAATGCAGTTCCTCCTGCAATACTGGTTTCAGGCCAAAATCTTGACTGGAATCCAGGGGACAGAACAAGGCAGCTTTGCATGCAAATAACCTCTCCAGCAACATCCAAAGGCTGTTCTTTCCCTTGCTCTGGTCTGCTCATCTCTTCTGTTCTGGAAAAAGTGATGGAAAACTACTGAGTGCCAATTGTCCTCTCTTAAAAATCATGGTGGGAGTACCCTGCCAACAAGTGATGGAAACTTTTGCCCTTGGATGTCTGCTAGGCATGGTTTCTGTGGAAAGTTTCTGAACAGCTTTGTAAAATTCTGCTCGGGCTTTGTATCATTTTAGAGCTCCAAGGAACTGTTTGCTGCTTCAAAGAGAGGGTGAACCCTTTTTCTGGCAATGATTTGATAAGGTAGGGGTTCAAGGAATTGCCTGGTGTTGGATGATTGCAGCACGACATGAAAGGATGCCCAAAGCTTGAAAGATTGAACTTTGATGAGCAGACAGCTTTTAATTCAGCCTGTCTCAAGGTAACCATGTCTGCAGTGGCTGAGGCTGTCATTTGGTGCCACCAGAGTTCAGACAGCACCAACAGAGACAGTTCCCAAGCCTGCCACACCCATGGTGGGTTCCAACCCTTGCAGTCCTGCCCTGTCCATGCCAGTGCACCCACCTGTGGGTCTGTGCTGAGCTGCTGAGTGATCCAGGGTCACAGGGCCATAAAATACATCCCAGCTCCTTTCTCCCAGGGCTGCTGGACACTTTATCCAGGTCACTGCAGCCCCACAAAGCCACATGTTGGCAGAGCAGGAGTGGTGGGCTGGTGATGGACAGCAGTGGGTGAAGTGACACGTAATCAGCAGATCGTTTGTTTGCAGACTTCTTATCTGGAGGTGTTTGCATCAGAAGTCTAAATCAAGCAGAGCTACATGTGAAAGGCACTCCTGACTTGCAGAGGGGGTCACAGGGTAATTTTGTTAAGCTTTTGACAGAACAAAACAATCATTAATAAACTGTTCTTTGCATTGGTGAAGCGGCTTTTATCCAGAGATATAAACGTATTTAGGAGCATTAGGAAGCAGAAAGATGGGGACCTGTATCTTTGATACTGCTCCCTTAGGGTTGGTTGTTCAAGATTCAGTCATGGACCCTGACATTCAAAGCAAGAATTGCTTCTGGCTCCAGTGAGACCATGTGAGCTCTCAGCACTTCCTAGGGCTGGTGAGAGAATGAGGCGTCCATGACGCAGCAGCTAAAATTAGTTTAAAAAATAAAAAAAAGAGGAAGAAAAAAAAAAAAAGAGAAATCATGATGGGAGAAAGGATAAAACCAACCAACCTGCCCAGTATCAGTGGCTGATGCAGAAAGTCCTGCTCTTCTCTCTGCCATTCCCTGTAGCAGAACCATGTTGAAATCAGTAAACATTGGGCAACTTTGAGCAATCAAACAGTCCTGCACAGCAGGATGTGCCCCAGAGAGCTGCACCACAGCCCCAGAGCACATTGGAAAGATCAACACAGCTGCCTGGTCATGGGGTAAAGTTCATTTCCAATTTTATGTGAAGAATCATTGCATTTCTGTTCCTCTTCAGCTAGGAAGCTGTTCCCATGAGGAAACCTTGGGAAGAAGCTGTGAAAGGGAACACCAGTTACAGTGTTTGGGATGGAGCTGATGAGCACAGGAGTCCAACTCCAATAGACCCATGTCAGTTGTTTTTCCCTAATTCCTCAGCTCCTAGAAGATCCTTTCCCCTTGGTTCTCACTTCTCTTCAGCAGTCCACAACCACTGCTCTTTGGGTGCTTTCAACACAAAACTAAGGTTGGTTTCAAATGGAAATTTGGGAAAATAATAGCAAGGAAAATCTCCTGGAATCAAAAAAGGCCCCTGTGGAGTTGACAAGGCTGCAGTAATGAGAGGAAATTAGCTCCTCAGTTTAGTAGAGCCTGTCAAGATCTATTAAAAATGATTATGACCCCCTCATACTAAAACAAGTTTTAAAATGAAAAATATGTTGTGCAAGGAAGTTCTCAAAAATCATTAATTTTTGATAGGAAAATATATCTGGTTTGGTGCTGGCCACAAAGCCTCCTATTTTTTTCCCCTTTGGTTTTTACAAAAGCTTCACATTTTTATCAAATTAGCTTTTTTTTTTTTTTTTTTTTGTGCAAGGTACAATTGAAATCTCTCCCCAAGTAACAGTTATCACAATGATGATGACACCACAGGGTAAATTCTGCCCATTTCATCAATGAGCCCGATTTTTATTTCTCTTCATCACAAAAGTCATCCCACATTTGTTGTACACGTTGTTGGTTGCTGTGTTACGGGACATATCACCAGGTATCAGATGCTTTACTCTTGCAGAAGCACTTCTAATGGAGATGGAAGCTTCTGTTGGCTGAATTTTAGAACAACAGCAAAAAATAATAATACAAAACCAAAATATCATCTTCAGCTGCATAGCAAATATGGATCAAAAATTTAACACTGTATCAGATCACAAGCGTAAATATACCTCACCATAAATAAAATTCATTGTACAAAATAACTCAAGCAGCTTTTCATACAAATATGGTACATTTGACAACAGTTTTTGAGAATATTTTCTTCGTTTTTTACACCTTAGATACTTTTCTCTTTTGTTCTCCAATACACATGAACCTACTGGACTGGAGTAATACAGGAGGAAAAGGACTAATGTTGTTCAATTCTCCTAAGTGCTGTCAGAGTTTAAAAGGAAAACCACTGAAGTGCTGAATTTGATCTAGTTTGCTTCCCCTTTCTATTGTAGCATTGCAAGTCAAGTGTAGCATCATCCCAGAAAAGCATGTGCACTGCCAACAGTCACGTTCTGTAATGGCAAAGCCAGAGGGAACACTAACCCAGTCTGACTTCATTCCTGACACAGGCCATCCTTTCTCCCCCCTGTAATTCCTCTGTGGAGCCAACAACTTGTCTTTGGAGTAGACATTCCAAGTGGTGGCTGGTGAGTGCTGGGGAGTTTGCAGACTACTTTAGCATAAGCAGGAAAATATAGGTAAAAAAGCAAGTCCGTTGTCAGTGGACTCAGGAGGATTCAGACAAGGGTCAACATTTCCCTAAGAAAACAACACCAGAAGTCTGCAGATTATAAAAGACTGAAAAATATAGGACATCTGCAAGGAAGACTCCCAAACTTGGCAGCAAGTCTGCAAGTGTGGGAAATAGGCCTGTCCCCCTGGCAAAAATACTCTTACAAATTTGCTCCCTATTTCCATTAACAATTATGACATTTAAAAAAGCACGTGAAGAAAAAAAAAATCCATTTTCATGGAGTTGTTTAAAGACCTAAGCCTGGACCTTTCTCATACACAGACAAGGAAGGTGAGAAAATTGAAGCTAAGGAGTATCTTAATCCTTGAGCTAATCAAAGGACAGTAACATCAAATCTCAGAAATTAAGACTGTGATTATTACTAGCTGATATCTCATACTACTTGAGCAACAAGGCAAAAGATCTGCATACACTCTACAGTCAAAACACTTTACATTTTGTGCATGCACTTTGACATTTTGCTCAAAACATTTAATCCCTTGGGATCTGGAGGGATTTTACATTTTTGCTAGCAAATCTGAGGGCAACAAATGGATTTCAACTACCTGTTCTCTCAAGTACAGCCTGTACAACAACTTTCCAGTGCAACTGTGTTTTGCAGGGCCTCAGGGAATTATGGCAAAACTACAGGAAAAGAATGCAAAGAGCTTTACAGATTATTAGGTGAAATATCTCATGATTCACTCCAGACCTAAACTGATTAAAACAGGGATTTAAATTCACCTTACTATATCCCATTTTGTCTGGGTAGCTGAGACTGGGCTGTTTGGTATAGTTCATCCTTTTGTAGCAACTTTTTGTTCATGCTGGTTTCCAAGAAGACTCCAACATCCCATAGCTTGTCATATGTAGTAGGACACTTAATTTGTGCTGTTCCTAGAGGTGGCTCTGAGAGCCAGACAGGGACTTGTGCCAACTTTTCAGCAAGAGTATCATAGCAAAATAACAAGCACTTACTATTTAGGTCAGGAAAAATAGGATCTTGTTCGGATCTCTCTTCCTCGCCTCTTGTTTTTCACAAAAAATAAAGTGCTTGATTCTTCTCTTCCTTTTAAAAATATATATCTCTAGGTACCCTCACTCCAGTAGTGTAGAAGTGTTGGAACATGGTGGAATGCCAGACATCTTTAGTGTAAGAAGACAGGAAGCCCCAGATGCTCCTCTGCTGCTCTTCCTCACAACACGGAGGGAAGAACTCGCCTTGCTGGGCTGGGTCCTCCCCTGCCACTCCAGTGATTTCAGCCAGATTTCCTGAGATTTCATTTTACTTTCAGATTACTGTGCTGTGCAATTTCCTCCCTGCAGCTGAAAATGTCTTGTCTCAGTAATTAAAAGAAACTCAAGGTGTGAAAATGTCCAGCACTTGTCGCATGTGGGGTAATTATTAATTATCAAGGGAGTAGGTGATGAGAGTCTGGGAGCACAAATTCATGCCACACACCAAGATCTCCTCTTGCCAACAGCAGTTTGCTGGCTGTTGTTTCCCAAAACAAAAACTCCAGCTGGGATATTTCTACTAATTAATTATATGTTTCCTCTGAGAGAATAAATGCCCAGGCTCTGCCTTTTTAACATCTGTAACAGCATGCAGTTTACAAGGCATGATGAAATGCATGGAACAAACATATATTATCACATCTGGATAGAGCAATTTTTGCTGTGGCCAGGCTAGAGCTGAGGAAACACTGCCAGTGGTGAGGCTGGCATCATTTTCTCTTGGAGCACATGGTCTGATCTCCTTTCACATCAAGCACAAGCTTTTGCATCACTCCAGTGACACTACTGAGGGGAAGCAGGTTAGACCAGGAGTTATGAAATCTTCCTTGAAGTTCCACCTGAATTTGTTCTCAGTATCCAGGGATCTTAGATTAGCAGAGTGGGAAAAGGAAACAGACTCCAGTGTTCTCTCTGAACCTGGAAAACTCTGGGTATTTTTTAAAGCTTATCCTGTATTTTATCTTTTCTAAATGATCACATAATTTCTGAGTGATGGGAAGTTTCCTAAGCCCTGCTGGTAGTCACCCTTCTCCACAGAAAGGTATTTGTTCACTGTGCCACTAGGAATTTGTCTAAACCAAGGGAAAATAGCATCCCAGAACACAGATTGCACACCCTGGCTCTCACCCTTGGCTGAAGAACAAAGATCCTGTATGTTCAAGGTAACTACACCTGCATCCCGTCAGCACCAGTGATTATTTCCACCCAAATTAATACGTTTGAGAGCACATTCACATGAATGCAGCCTCTTCTGTAGTCCACAGGAAATCTGGTTTAGTCCAAGATGTGTCTTCAGGGGAGAACCTCTGCATTAAGTGGACGTCCTATAGCATGGAAAAAGCCAAGCTGTTTTCTCTTTCCCCAGCTCTCTGAAGTGCTGAGGAGTTACCTGGTGACTGCATCATTGCTCTTCTCAAGCCCACATACCAAAGCTCCCCCTCCAACTGCTGAAAAGGCCAAGGACACAGCACAGAGCACAAAGCTCACCCCAGCCTGGGTCAGGCATCCATCCACAACCAGCCTGGCAGGGCTCCTCTGCACCCAGCACTCGATCCTCAGGGCACTGCCATGGGTAACACGCTGCCTTCATCCCTTCTTCCCCCCAAGGATGGGTCAGGGACTTGCCTTCAGCCCCTCCTGCTCCGTGGCTGGTGGCACACATCACGGGGGTGTTGATTTGTCCCGCGGTGGGAGCGCGGAGATCTCCCACCCCAGGCTGCAGGATGGCTTCAGAGCGATGTGTGGAGTGGGTGAATCACAGGGAAAACCGGATCACTTCATGGAAGAAAAGCACATTTTGCCCGCCCACCCCCACCCCCCCTCAAGTCCGAAAGCTACGAGTAAAATTGATCACAGGGATGGTACAGAGGAACATGCACTCAAACGGGGCCGAGGGGAAGATGTGTCCTCGTCTGGAGAGGCAGACACAGCCTCACTGCCTTCTCAGGCCTCACACCAGCAAGTTTACCCCTCCCAGCTGGTTTGGGTTCAGTCCCTGCTCCCTTCCCAACCCACGCAGGGTCCATGTCCACACTAGCAGGTGGTGGCCAGCGACTGGTGGATGGGGGGCTGGAAGCAGCGCACGTGCTCCACCGTGGAACTGTCTGTTTCCACCGACTTCATGTACTTGTTCAGGATGGCAAAGATCTCGTTGTTCAGGATCTGATACTTCCTGATCCTGTCGGCCATCTTCTTCAAGGGCTGGAGGATGGTGAGGGAGAGAAAGGGTACATGAAGGGTCTGATGTCATCTGACCAGCTGGGAAGTAACAGAACCTGGGCCCTGCTGCTGGAAAGCTCTGCTAAGGCAAAGCAGCTCTAACACATGCTCCTGTTCTACTTAGCACCTCGCAGGGACCGGTGACTCGCTTCATTATTGGGTTTGATGACTCAAGACAGAGCATTAACAGGATCAGTGAGTGGTCCTAAGTTAACCATTCTGAAGTCTAGGCTCCCAACTGCTTATTGATAAAGCCACCGAGATCACAGGATGGCTGCTGGAAATACCAGCTCCTCAGTTCCAGCTTCCCAACCCCAGGAAGAAGGGAAAAGCTTTGGAAGTAAAAAGATTTGATTTTCAAGCCAATTAAAACCTTGGCCTCTCTGCTGAGACTGCAGATGGAAACCTTACAGCAAGGGCATGCAGTAGGAATAAGATTAACACCAGGCTTTGTTGTAATTGATGAGTTTGGACAAAGCAGAATAGAAAACAGAAAGAAGTGTGCTGGTTTGGGTCCTTTGGGACCTCACCATTCAACTTACCACATTTTTTATGATTTCATCCTTCCCATCCTGCCTCTGCACCTTCAGCAAGTGGTAGCAGAAGTCGAAGAGGTCAAAGCGCCGTTGCTGTCCAAGGAGAACAATGATAGAGCAACCTGCCCAGTTCAGACCATCTCCAAAGCACTGCCTGGAGGGAGGAATAGGGTCGTGGGTGGGGAGAGATGACAGGATAGTTAGGCAAGGAAAGTACCATGGTACCAAGAACTTTCTTTGGTGAATTCCTAGGGAAATAAGGTTCGGTCCTGCTCCTAGAAAGTGAGTATGCACCTAGAAAAAATGAACCCAGAAGGAGATAATACAGAATTACACCCAGGCCAGGCTGTCTAGGGTGAACCACCAGGTAAGATGTGTGAGGACCTAATGCTGGGTTGTTGGCCCATCTACCCATCTGCTGCCTCTCACCTTGGGCATGTCCCTGACGCTGTTTAAGATTAACAGTGACACAGACTCCTGAGGTCAGAAGGCTGAAATGACTCCAATCAATCTTTATTACCTGGGAATTTCTTCCCTTTATGCTATTTTACAAAGAACCCACCCAAGGGATGGAAGAAAGACAAACTTCTTCAACTGCATTGGTCAAGTCAGAGGGACATCAAGAACAGGTCCCTCCTAGGGAAAGGAATGCAAAACATAGGATATGGTTAGGGAAACGTGTCTCTTGTTGACAGAACAGTGCCTGGGAAAGAGTTTCAGAGAAATCAAAACATCACAGCACAAACCATGGCTACACACATCCCTTCACCTTCCTCTTCCCTCCAGCTGTTCCACCACAGAGCCGAGCACAACCAAGGACCCCTGTTCCCCCCTCCACCTCCACAGAGGCTCTCACTGCAGCAGCTGCGGGCACCCGGGGGCTGGCGGTGAGCAGCAGCGCCAGGAGCTGGCCGGGGGGGGACACTCACTCTGCCGTGAACTCGTTGGTGCCCACGGGGATGCAGTACACGAACTGCATGGCGCTCCAGAGCCGGTGGAACTCCACGCACTCGTCCACGTGCATGACCCCGTTGGTGGGGGGCGGCCCGCGCCAGATGGGGTCCTGCAGGTAGCTCCGGATGCGCGTCAGGATCACCTCGAACATGGAGAGCCCGCAGCACAGCCGCTCCTTGGTCAGCAGGTCCCCCTCCCGGGCGATGGCTATTTGCTGAGGACAGGGACAGCCAGAGGGACAGCAGTGAGGCCCTGAGCCACGCCCGCCGGGTTTAACGCTGCCTGGTCTCTCCCCGGCTCTTTGGCCTCGCGGGAGGCCCAACCTTACCTCTGATGGCTGCTCCCAGGGCACTTCCCACCAGAGAACACTCATCCCTCAAACGGGAGGCTTTAATAGCGTGCTCCGCTCCGTTTCACCGACCTCGGTATCTCTCGGAGCGGCTATGTACGTCAGAACACCAGAGCTGGAGGCAAAGCTCTGACCAGAAATACTGATCCTTAATTCTGCTAGCATGCTGTTCCGCCCTGTTAGTGCTACTCAGCGTTTCATTTCATGATTTTCATTTAATGATTCATTTCAAGGGTTTAGTCTCATGATTTCTGCAGATTATGAGGATAAAACGGGAGAGAACAGGGACATTTTGCTTCCCAGGACATTGCCATCATCCCTTCAAAATGCAGATAGCCTATGGCTTTCTTAATTTCTTTTGTAGTTAGGGTTAAAAAGCTCTGAGGAAGATGAGAAGCCACTGCAAACTTGATACTGGAAAACCTGTGGTTTATAAGAAAGCCAAGTAATTTTTTCCCAGATGTGGAAGCTTTACAGGTGTGGATAATTTATGTGACATCCCTGCTCAGATTTAGATACACAAATCTGGAATAGCTCCACTGGATGAAGTTATTTTGACTTTTACACTAGAGGAAAATGAAAAGAGAATTAACTTCCATTTCAGCCCCATTGCTCCCCAAGAGGACAAAAAAAAAAAAAAAGGGGGTGGGATTTAAAACAAGTTAGCAGGGCTTTCCCCCAAGCCCACTGAGTGGTGCAAGCATGGGGGTCTCTCACTGCTCTGATATCCTCTCAGCTGCCCCATTTCCTGCTGTTCCAGTGGCAGGACTGACTTCTCTTTGCAGTGCTGCCAAAAAAACCCTCATGAAATGCGAGCTGAGAGCTGTCAGAGCCGTGCCTGTGGCTGTGGGAGGCTCTGGCTCTGCCGTGCTCACCTTGGCAGAGGAGTGAACAGGCACACAGAACAAGCGTGACATTGACTGAGACCCTGCCTGTCCCACAGGACTTCCTGGAGCTTTAAGCAGTTTTTAAACATTTGCTCCATTTCCAGCTGTCCCTGCAATGCCTATAGAAATGTTATCCCAATCAGTCACCACGGGGACTCGCAGCAGCTGGGACAAAGGGCAGGCACATGTCCTGGCCAGACACTAAGAACATGAATTATGCTTGGCTTACTTGGGTCATCTTCATTCCACGCTGAAAAATGCACGAATGTGCCTGCACATCCCCATTTCTGAGTATCAATTTATGCATTTTTAGTTTGGTTGCTCTTGAAATGAGAAGCATTTCAATTCTTGCTTGTGCCACAATTTCAAGGATGTTCTGGGGACTTCAGCTCAATTAGTAAAACACTAGTTCACCTAATAGCAAACATCAAGGGAAAGCTGTCATCATGTGCAGAGGCCACATTTGGTCTGGGATCCCTCTATCTGTTAAAAGCAGGAATGGTGTCACTGTTCCATGGCACACACCTGCATGTGTTTGCCTGGCAAGTAAAGGTTTATTTTATCCAGCTTTTTAGCTAAAGGCTGTACACTGTCCCTCTCCTCACCTGCTCCAAGCTCTTACAGGCACAGATCTGCACACACTGGTCTATCATGGCAAAATGAGGGCACAGTAGAAACAGAGCCATTTCAAATACAAATTAGGTGTTAGCATTACTGTTTGCTAAAACTTAGTGATAAAAGGGATACTTTTGAGAACAAACTTCTCCAGTGATCTTATTACACAATTTCTGAAGACATCTTAATTTAGAAAGGGATGCATCTGGCTTTCAGTGTAGACAGTGCCACCCAGTTATGCACATTCACAGACAGAATTTGGTTCTAAAATTCATCGCAGTAAGACCAGTCTTTGATACAGGACTACCATCCTAAGGTAAATATCTTAACATGGGCAAAGCAGCTGGAGAGCTGTTGGTCCTGTGTTCAGAGCTGCCTCACAGTCTGGGGTCCCACTGATTTCTAAGATCAGGAGAGGAAGGATGCTCTCAAGGTAAATTGTCACAGGATGCCACTGTGCTGTCTATTTATTCCTAATAGGCTAATTATTCCTTCTATCTTCAGAAGCAAAGGCTCTGATTATTTCCAGGGAAGAAACCAGACTGACCAAGCACTTTTTAAAACCCCTTACGAAATACCTTTATGGTCAGCATTAAAAGGGAGAGGATTCCTTTAATGAACCCCTTTGACCCCCCCTTTATAAATGGTCCATCAAACAGCTGCTTCTGGATTTCCAATGCAAAGTAATTATTTACAACAATCATCGGCAGTTTTCCTGCCATTGCACAAATCCAGATTTGATTTTCCAGTTTTTGAACCTCTTTTACAGCCTGTTAATTGGTGAACTTTCCAGAACCCTACCCAAAACCTGCAAAAACCAATAACACGCATGGGGCCACCTTTTGGGAGAGGCATCGGGCAGGCAACTTCAGTTTAGATTCTGGACAATTGCTACAAGGCATTTATGCATTCTGCAGGAAAAATCCTGTATGGCCTGTGTCCAAAACTGCATTTCCAAAATGCATGTCCAAAACTGCATAAAAGGAGCAAGCTTAGAAGCTATGGAGGCACCTATAGAAAGCAATTCTTGTGTTCATTTACATTTGAGCTTAAAAAAAAAACAAACAAATCTGGTGCCCAACTGTACCTGTGTGATGAATATGTGAACAACTTACAGAAAAATAACTTCTAAGTGGGACATGAAATATCTTTTGTTTTCATCACCATTATAACTACAGCAGAGATAAGCAACAAGTGGACTCTAATAGCAGAATTCAATGATGATTTTGCATGGAAAGAAGGAGAGATAGAAAGACCAACACAAAGACACAAAAACACAGAGGTGAATTCTTTTTCTCGAGTGTCTCCTTTAAAAGGAAGTGTCTACAGAGTAAGACAAAGTCCTCAGTTATCCAGCCAATTTCTCTGTCTCAGATGATTTCCAATGATGCAAAGTTCAAAATGTCCTCGATTCATGAGAAAAAAAAAATACAGGAACAAATATCAACCACTTTCTGCCTGCCATAGATCTGTCACCTCCTACACCAGCTGAGTGTTCGTTCCATTCCCTCATCAGTACATTACAGGAAAAGGGTGTTGATTCATGTGACAGTTTGGAAGATTTTTGTCCCATCAACCCCAAGTAAATGGGCACTTGAAGTTTGATTATCACTATCAAAGGAGCTCAAATTTTGCCCATTACACTGATCAGCCTATGGAGACATTTTAAACAGTGCTGAGTTTCTGCACAAGAGATCTTTCCCAAGCTGAGACCCACATCAAGAAGATACTTAAATGGAGCCGTAATTTTAAGCATGTGCTGAAGCTCTAAGCATGTGCTAGGAGGGAAACCATTCTCAGATGTATTCCTTGACAGGGATGAGCTTAAATGGACCACACTGCAGTCCTAAAACGGGATCCCCAAAAGTGATGGGAATTGATTGTTAGGACAGCCCTGCAAAGGTTCTCCTCCAACCACTCCAGCAATTCTACATCTTTTTTAAGTGGAGAAGAAGAGGTTTTTGGAATTTTTCTGATTCAGAACTGGCTTCTAGCACACTAGCCTTACAGCTCCCTGCCAGCTCTCCTGACTGGAGGCAGCAACACATCTCTGGACCCGCTCACAAATTTCCCTTCAGAGTGTTTGCTCGGGCAAGGATTCAGATTTGCTCGTCCAATTGATGTTTTGGGGGAAAAAAAAAATCAATCAACCAATCCAAAAAAAAGAAAAGGATCACTCTTCCCAAGGCCAAGCAGGCCGTGTGGGGACTGCTACGAGTTTCCAACAGCCATCCCTTCCAATGCAATCCTTACCTGCGGAGTGCCCAGCCTCTCTATTAGGGGAACCAGGTGAAGTGGGGCATACTTGGCTTCGAGACGCTTCATGCGCACCTCCAAGCGTTCTCCTTCTGTCAAGCGAGCAGCAAACAGTGAAATGAGAGGAGGAAGTGGAGACCCGCAACTTTCCAGCTCAGAGCTGCCCCCCAGCAACCATCCGAGGAGACTGTGGGATCAGGGAGCCAAACCGACAGCAATGAGGGGCCAGTGATGCAGAGAAGGGAGGGATGGGCGAGTGCAGTCTCAGCAGCAGCTTTATCACACATGTCCAAAGCATGTCCCTGTTACCGAGCACTCCTGCTGAGATGGACATTTCATGCTGTCATTCTCCAAAGAGGCTGTGAAAGGCCTTCCAAACCTTAAGGGAACCCCCAAACTGACTGAGGTTTCGGGTCATAACTGTGCTACAGGAAATGCACCCCTGGCTTTTGTTTGCACCTGACGTTTGGCTGTATCCACTGATCTGTTTGGAGGGGGAAGCAGGGTCAGAGCTAATCCTCAGCAGAGATGGGAGAGAAAACAGCCTCTGGGCAGAGACCTCTGAGTCTGCCCACTGCTTCCCTCTCAGCTTCTTACCTTTGATGTAGACCCTGGGCAAAATATTTTGGAAGGGAGCAGCATGCAGCAAATCACAAACTTCTTCCTGGGACTGAGGCAGGAAGAAAGAAAGATAAAGTAAGTTAAAAAATACCTATGGGGGAGACTGAATGGCTCAGGGGCCTGGGCAACACTACAACAGTTCACACCTACAGCACCTATTCAGATCCAACCCAGCTCAGTGGTAACTCCAGTGGTTCGAACCTAAATGATCTAAAATTGGAAGTAACACTTCAGCTTCAGCCAGGAAGTTTCCTTAACTCCAATAAGTTACTTCCTGCCTGTACAAGGCCAAACCTTTATACTGATTTTCCGTCCTACTTACTAGCCCTGAAAGTAAGAGGGGATAAAGAATATGGAAGTTTCCATTTCATCTTACCCTGAATGATTTCCTGCATCCTGTTCTTTAATAGAGTGCCCAGGTGGAAATTACCCTTTGATTTAGTTATTTTAGGAAGTGTACATGAAAAATATACTGACACGTGGCTCTTCTGCAAATGGGTACATCATAACTGGTCTGAAATGATTTGGTTGTTGGTGTGGTGTTCTCAGCCAGGGCTATCAGAATCCCAGTGGTGCAGGCACCAGGAAGAATAAAACAGAAGTCCAGAGAGGAATAACACCATGAGATGCCACCTGAGGGGACGCATGCCAATGCACTTGAGAAAAAAATAATCCCAAACACAGATGCACAAAGAGGAAAAACCTAGAAATAGGCGGGTGGAGACTGAGGAGCGATGGCCGACAGTACACTGTACACGAGGCTGCAATGGGAAACAGCAGCGAGGAAACCAAAGCTGTTCAACACAGAGGCACCGTGTCACGACAAGGCATCAGCCTGCTCCTACAGAAGCCTACTCCTAGGACATGCTTTCAGTTCTGAGCTCACTGGAGAGATGTAGACACACTCGGAAGCAGATCATGACAGCGCAGCAGGAGCTACCCAGGGGCCGGATGGAATGACTGGGCTGGGCCTGTTTGGGATGCAGGGGTGGACACCACCCTTCCAGCCAGCAGGACAGTGGAGCATGGAGCTGCAGGAGGCTGCACTGGCGCATGGATGCTGGGATGAGAGCAAGTTTGTGGGAGTGCAGTTTGTGACACAGTGCTGGAGGGACAGGAACAGTCTGGGGCCCCTCCACGGGCACAGAGGTGCTGATGCTAACGGAGTGGGCCTGTCACCTTGGTCATTTTGTTTGCAAAACACTGTTCATTCCTAGGTGAATGTTCTTCCACTGCTGTTTTCCTCTAATAAAGTGAGCATTTTCAGCCATTTGCAGCCTGCATTCACCTCATATCTGTCCCAAAATTAGTCATGTTACTAACAGACCTCTTCCCCAAGGCCCATTAACTGAGAGCACAAACTCTGCTTAGAAATTTCATCCCAAGCAACCCCTCATTCTTCACACTTAAACAATAAAATGGGGGTAAAATGCAGCAGACTGGACATATGCATCAGAGCCATTTTTGCCAGCAAATACCACCAGCCTTAGATCACCCAGACAGCTCTGAAGGTAATTGCAGTATAAAAGCAATTCCTCCTGCTGCACAAGAGCTCCATTAGAGGGAAAATCGTGTTCTGTGATGGCTCTGTGCATCTGACATCCTCCAGCAAGTGGGAATCAGAGCCCACTGCATGCTTGGCTTTGTATTCCGAGTCTATTACTGTGAGGAAAAACAGAGGATCCAAGAGGAATCCAGACTTTGTCTGGCACAGAAAGTAGGCAGATGTGGACTTTGATGGGCAGCCTTCCATAAAGGATCCCCAAATTCCCACCATCTTTATTTTCTGCTATTCTAAAATGCCAGTACACTGCTGATGTACAGTTCCTGGGACTGAAGGAACATTTCTGCATTGAAATGAAGGATTTCTAAAGAAACCACCATGTCCCTTGGGTGTCCCATTAAAGATGTGACAGGAAAGGCAAATGCAGTACATCCAGCAGAAAACCCAACACTGAGAACAGCAGAAAGCACTGACAAAGCCACAAAAGGAACAGAAACTGCCAGAATATAGTCGGCAACTCTGGTCATTCTATTCATTCTATAAAATTCTGTAAAAGCCAAGCTGCTGGGTGATACACATCTCTTGTTTCCTTCATCTTATGCAACCACTGCTCATTGAATGTGTTTGATACACTATATCAAGAATTAAAAGTCTCTAGGTCTGCAGTTAAAATGCAAAGGCAAGGGCAGAAATATCCATTTTGAGGACATGCAGAGACCTTAAGATTTCTCTGTGCTCTACAGCCAGATCAAACTTGGAATCTTTGAACTTTCTTATGGCTTTGCTCTGAACAAAACTCCTGGTTTTGCTTGGAAATCCTGTTTTATGCTAGGGAAGTAATTTTGAAATACTTCTGGAAAAGTATTTCAAAATACTGAAACAACCCTGCCCAAACCATTATGACACAGTATGCACATTTAATGTACAATTGTGATGCTGAGCACTCCTTCAGTTGGCTCTGGGCCAAATGATGAGATTAAATTCATTGCTTGGTAAATTTGTTACATGAAAAAATAGAAGCTAAGAAGATGAGTGGCACTCAGCCACAGCCTTTGCCCCACACCAGAAAGGGCATCACATGAGCTGGGAGGCTGAGAGACTTGTGCACGTGTAAAACTCCTGTGCAGGGGGCAATAGCAAGTTGTTCCTCCAGCCAAATTTTCAGTGAAGCTGTCACAGGACATATACCATCAGCAGATTTCCTTCCTGTTGGATTGCTTTATCCATTTCACCATTATAATCAATCAGGCTGTTTCTATTGCACTGGGACCCCAAAAGAGCAGATGGATCAAATCTACTTCTCACTGTACAAATATGTATATAAACAAGTATTGATCCCTGCCCCAGAGAGCTTACAATCTAGAAGTTAACTGCAGTTGGCTTTACTTCTAAGCAGGACAAACAAGGGGCAGCTTTGGGTCCAAGATTGAAATGTGGATTTTCCAGTATTCAGATTCAGCCATCCCAGAGGCCTGACCAAGTGCCAACGCACACCATCCCCATGGACATGCCCAAAGACTCCAATAACACAGCCCCAGAGACACCCTGAGAACATGAGAAGCTGGAAAGTAACATTTCCCAAACTCTTCTGCTGGAGAACCCACTTGCACTTCTACTCTTGAGCTGGAAATTTCGGGTACGATGTTGGTGTGGGGGTTTTGCCTTACCAAAGCCTGCTCGATAAGGAGGCAGAAGAGAATGGCATTGCCCACTTCTCTGAGGCTCTGGAACACATCAGTCTTCAGCTCTGCATACTCAATGATGTCCTTCAGCTGATGGTGGAAGAACTCCAGGATTCCTTAAAAGAGAAGGAAGGACAATCAGAAAGAGACTGGAACACTTCCTGGTGATTTGGATAAAAAAGATGATCAGGCCTGGTATTTCCTTAATCACAAGTTGCAGCTGCTAAATGGATACACAGAGACTGGCAGTGGGAAGAACTAACAAGCAGTGTCTTATCCTGCTTTCAGCAAGCCTTGAGAAATAGGGAATAAGTCATATAAACTCCCTGGATTTCTTCATCAGAGGAGGAAAGAGGTTCCAGACTCTGATGGATGATTTGGTGCTGGCTCATGTACAGCAGCCACAGTTTCTGACTGCAGCCATGCTGCAAAAAATCTCTCCACCAGCTAAGCAGAGCACTTAAAAAACACCAGTGAACTCACAAAAACTTACAGAATCCTGAAAGCATAAGAGAGGCTACCGGAAGACACTCCCTTATCAGCCATCTATGTGTTCAAATGGAAATTTCCAGCAGGAGATTTCCTGGAAAGGTTTCCTACACATGTTCCAGTGTCAACAGCAGAGCAGCTGAAAGTGTCCCAGCAAATCTGGCTGCAAGTGGCACTGGCAGGACAGGTGCCCAACCTGGATTAACCACGAGTGTGAGTAAATGCTGCAGCAGCATTTGGCTGAGCTCCTGCTCAAGGATCCATCTGCAGCACCCACCTGGAGAGCCATATTCGTGTCTTGGCAAGCGGCAGATCTTGGGCATTACTTCAATCAGAGTCTTCACATACTGCAGGATGGTGCCTTGGAGCTGTTGGAGACAAAGGGAGGTCAAACTGGAATGCCAAGTCTCCTGGCACTGGTTTTGAAAGAGGCTGGTTGTGGATGGGTCCACATCTGACAGCACAGGATGAAACTTCAGCTGGAGTCCAAGAAGAACTTGCTTAATTTGGATTTCACTCAAATAATGAAATTCAGGCCAAGTGTATGAAGTCAGAGTGCTTTTACAGCTTCCTCCCAAAGAATAAATCCCAGCTGCATGGATTTTCGACTTCAAAATACAGCTTGCTGTGTTTGCATTGTTTGCAGCTGAAATCCAAAACAAGGCTCAGTCTTCGATGCAGCTGGACTTGTGCTTCTAACCCAAAAAGCTTTTCACCAGAGCTGCCAAAGGACTCACTCCCTAGCACAGGAAATGCTCCTTCCACCTGAAGAATGATCAGTGGATATACAAGAGTTTAATAAAGAATTTATGTTCCTGTGGAGTGAGTTTCTGCAGATCTGATGTTTTGGACACACACGGATTACAGCAGAGCACACTGCTTAGTTTAAAGCCCTTGCTGTCACTTGGAGTTACACACCCGCACCCTGTGGA
The DNA here is from genome assembly GCA_016584745.2 of Phylloscopus trochilus trochilus. Lineage (NCBI taxonomy): Eukaryota > Metazoa > Chordata > Aves > Passeriformes > Phylloscopidae > Phylloscopus > Phylloscopus trochilus. The sequence goes on from WQNJ02000021.1 coordinate 7,759,761, forward strand.
TACATTATATGAGATAATGCACTAAATTCCATTTAGTCCACCGTCAAATCTTTGTGCTGAGCACTGTCTGATCCTGCTGGAAACACTCCACCATCCCACAGGAACGGCTGGGATTCCTCCCCAGTGGAAATCAGCCCATGCTGTGGATCCATCTCCAGTGTGGATCAGGAGACATGAAGGTGCCCCCATGCCAGCACCCCAATCCCAAAGCCACACTGCCTGCCTGCCTGCACCTATCCAGGCTTTGGAGTTTCTCCATCACCAAGGCCAGGCTCAGAATTACCAGGCTCTTGACGATCTTCAGCAGCTCCTCCATGACCACGGCGATGCCTTGGTAGCCCAGGAGCCGACAGATGGTCTTGAAGTGCGGTGGCCCCACAAAGTTGCGGTAGGAGCTGTAGATGTGGCTGTAGGCGATGTTGAGAGGCTGGGAAATTGGAAGCACACTGACAGTTACACAGGGCCACTGACCAGACCTGCAATTCTCTTATCACAGCATGATGTTCCATCAGCGCAAATAATTTTTAAGGAGGAGAAATAATAATACCAATGGCCATTCCCACTTCTGCTTCTTGTAGGAGAAGAGACTGCTTTCCTTGCCATGTGCTCAGATACACTCCAACCTCAACACTGTCATGTCACAAGGCTTTATTATCATCCTATTTATTATCCTCCTACGCAGCAACACCACTTTCATCTCCCATAAATTTACTCTCCCATAAACTCCCTATCAAATATTTCAGTTCAGTGGCCCTTTGCCTCTTCAAAATCAAATTGTTCTCTGCTAAAATGAAAAGTTTTATATACATTTAAGCAGACAAGATTATTTTTTTTTTCCCTATGAGCAGTTGCTTTAAATGAGGCTTATTAAGAAAAGCAGGAACTGAAGCAACTGAGTTTAAGGGCAGATGGAAAAGACACAGAAAGGATCATTTTTGCATCCTGCAAAGCTTTACATCAGCCTCTACTCAACAGACATCCCATGGGTCTGTGACAAGGGTAAGAACCTGACACTGGTCTAGGGAGAATGGTGCCCAGGACATTGCCCCCAAAAATTCTTAGCAGCAGAGAACAGAAAGTGATTTCCAGGAAAGTACTTAATCAGTGTCATCTTGGAAACATGGAAATTGCTGCAACGTTTCATCACTGGAACATTTACAGGATCCATTTGGTGTGAGGCAAAGAGAAGTAGGGGGAATTAATTCACTTGTGTGCTCTGCAGAGAAAAAGTACTGAGAATCAGATTTAGCTGAGACACCACATGCTCGGAGAGGGCTCTGCAATGAAAGTGTTGGCATCACAACTCAGCCCAGCAGAGGGGCTGCACTCTCCCCCCATGACATCTCCACTTCAACCTCAGTGAACAGCAAAAAAGCCATCCTGGAAAAGATCCTGGCATGTAGTGCCCCTTCCAGCAAAGCACAGATTAACCCCGGGCTCATGCTTCCCTAAAGGTAGAAACAAAGATAAGGAAACAAATCAGACTGAATCCCAAATGCCTCCCTGTGGATACTGCAGACTCCACTCTACAGGGATCCCCTCTCCTGCCCGTAATGGAGCCAAGGGAGCAGTGGGATGAAGGCACTGAGGAGGTTTGGGTGGAAGGGAGCAAGGCTGGAGTAACAGAACAGACAAAACGTTGTCTTTGCTCCACCAGTGCTGCAATACCCTCAGCTGGAGGCTCCCATCATCCTCCACTCCCAACTCACTCCCAAGATTTACTTTTATGATGTTATTTGAGCTGCTAATGGGTTACAAAGTCATTTGCTAAAAAACGGTATTTTCTTTTGCTCTCAGCTACAGAATTTCACCAATGTACTGACCCTGCTTTCACAGACTTGTCAGTTACTTTAATCAATTAATTGTCCCTCATTTTGTCACAGCCCTATAGATCTGGTCCAGCAGGTTGTTACCTGCTGTAATTCCTAGGTGCTCTTTGAACCAGCAGAAATAAGGCACAGCTAGAAAGTCTCCTATTTTCTGTGAAATGTAATTTCACCTCTTGTTCCTGGTAGGTGCAAATAGCCCTGAAACACTATTAAGTGCAGAAAGACTGCCTTGGAGGCTCATTCACAATAAGCAAGAACTTTCTCTCCCATCAAAACTTAAAAAAAAAAAAAAGGCCCCTGAGTATGTGTCAGAGTTAAGAATTATTTAGGCAGACAGAAGCCTACTTGCAAAGCTCTTTGGATATCAGCTCTTAAGAGAATTGAGCACCCTGCTTAGGCTTTTGTCTGCATCCTCAGATAACCAAGTCTTTAAAAATCTGGTAGAGACAGACTCAAAGCCACTGGTTATATACCCCGATACATTTGAAAAACTGCAATGTGTTTTTTTTGAAAACTGTTTCTGTTTAAACACCAGGTAATTCCCAACCTGGAACATCTACCAAATGGCCAACATGACCACCCCAGAGGGAAGTCAGTGCTCCAGGGCCCCAGTGCAGCCATACTCCCACAGCTTTTGTTGCTTTAACTTTTGCAAGGCAGGTGTCCCCAAAAAGTGAGTGCTGCAGGGGTGATCCAAGTGGCCCAGAGATGCCTCCTTCCTTCCATACCTCCCTGTAGGCTCCTCTACCCTATTATTTCCCCAGAGGGAAATATTTCCCCAATCTTGGCTTGGGGCAATAAAAAAAATCCTTATTTCAGTGGGCTCATGAATTCACATTCATTCCTGGAGGCCTCTTAGTCATTCCATGGCCAGGGAACTTCTGTTCTGTGCATGTGCCTCATTCCCCGGAGATGAGCTACCACCACTGGTACCAGTTGAGGTACAACTGGTCAGGTTTTTCCCACAACTGGGCTGATATTTGGCTGTACAGGCAGCCAGCAGCTGGTGCTGCTGCACAGCCCCCACCCTGCAGCACTCCCTCAATCCTCAGCAGGATCAAGGGGCTGGAGAGCAGCTCTCAACCAGCTCCTCCCTTGAGTGGGGCGGGGGGGGTCTCAAAAATTAGCCTGATTGAGAAAAGACACATTTTAGGATGTGCAGTGGCTGCAGATGAGCAGGATGATTCACGCCTGCCAGTCTGCAGGATGAGGTGTGTTCATGGAGCTCTCTGCAGAGCCATGCAGAGCACTAACAGCAGGCTCACATCTAATAATAATGCTCTGCCAGCAATTAAAAATATAACTCCATTTAAGGGTGAGATACACAGCTTGGGGTAAAGACTGTAGGATGTAAAAAATGACACCAGTGGGTATTTTAAGACAAAGCAGCTGAAGGCACAAGCTGGCAGCACAGCACAGCACAGCAAAGCACAGCACAGCTCACTCCCCCACGCCGGGCGGCCGCTTCTGACCCCTCAGAGAACCAAAGCAAAAGCCTGACCCTGACTCTTCCTGGGAGCAGCAGCTGCTGGAGACACTGGGGAGGTTTGCCCCATCCTTGGTTTGGGGCCAAATGGGCAGGTTTTGGGGATGGGAGGCTGGGATTTGCAGCATGGGGCAGAGCTCCCAGTGTCCTACAGAGCCCCGCCTGTACCCAGGTCTCAGGGACAGCCATCTGTAACTGTGAGCGTGTGGGCAATGTCCCAGCATTGCTTTAGGAGCTCAGGAGGTTACCAGCGATGGTCTGGAGAAGCTTTAGCAACAAATGAAGCAAATCAAACCTCAGTTCTATTTCCATGTCTTTGACCTTGTTGTTGGCCATCACTCAGACCTGTCTGAGTTCACCTGAGGAAAGGCAGGGAGATTTTTATCTGATAAAATTGAACAGCAAGAGATAATAGATAATACTGACTGTTACAGAATTCCCTTGGAAAAATGAAGAGCTAATGAAAGAGCAATATTCTCAGAGACAAAAAAAGAACTTGCACATAGCCCAAGACAAGTCAGGGCTTCCAGCCAACCTAATTTCAGTGCAACAGCTGAGAGTGTCTTAGAGAGTGGAATGAGTAACTCCAGACTCAGCATCAACATTTCTGGGAAAGTTCCTCTCAAGCACATTTTGGCTTTAGAGAGGAGCAAGTCACTTGTTCAGAGCCTCTCCCTACCAGGCCCATCTGTCCCTTCCCAGCCACAGGCCCAACTGCTCCCCTGAACAGCACAGGCACTGGCTTTGCCTCTCCCTCCTGCCCTCTCACCAGACTGACAGGGGACATCCCCAAGTTGTCTGTAAGTCAGAGGCATTCAAAGAAGAGTGGCTCTTAATCCCATGTAGTTCATCAGGAGGTCAAAGTCTTTGAAAACCCAATTCCTACTCCCTATTTAGTTTAGAAAATACTAAAAGGGCTACTGGAAATTGCAGCACCATCAGGGATCAAAATGTACTGCTTATGGCTCTAACTTAAATCAGTAGTTTAAGTGTGCAAGAATCACAGAATTAAAGACAAAGTCCCTGAGTTAATGGATACCACAGGCCAGGATCCCAGATTTCACACCATGTGCCAATGTGTCTGTAACCCCAGACCCTGCTGTGGCTCAGTGATGGTCTTGCTGGGGGACTCTGGATACAGGAAAAAAATAAAACACAAATAACCCAGCAAAAGAAAACTACCTGGCTTGTTTTTTCCTGCCTTGGAGACACACACTTCCCCCCGGCAGAAGCTTTTAGGGATAACATTCCTAAATCACTCGAAGTTGCCTGCCCATCCTTTCACATTGGTTGCCATGGTGACAGATGACGGCGCCCGAGCAGGGTATAAATGAGGGAGTGCTCAGGGAAGGGATTTAGCAGAGGCAGGAGGGAGGTGAGTGCTGGCAAGGCACTGCCTGAGGCCACTCTGTCACCAGAGCCACTGCCACGGGGCCACCGCAGACCTGGCTGGAGGTAAGTGCTGGCTCTGGGAGGGCTCAGCATGGGCACTGCAGCCTCATGCAAGAACAGATCAGCAGTCATGAAGATGAGCTTATTCTTGAGTGAATTAAAGGGAAGTTAGTTCTTGTTAGAGAGAGAGGAAAAAGGAAAGAATAAACCAACTCAAGTGAACGGAGGTGCTGCTCTGAGCATTTGCTGGCTGGGAGAGAGAACCCTGCAGCGGGGCTCAGAGAGCGCTTTGGGGATCTAAAGGAGTGATGTGCTAAAGTAATCTGTGGCTGTTGCTAAACAGCCACGCAGCTCAGAGATTATTAAAAAACTACTGGACATTGCACCATCGGGGATCATAATCTACTACTGGCTGGCTCTGGCTCAAATCAGTTTAAATGTTTAAATTTGTTAGGCAGGCAGTGTCTTTTTTCTGTCTTTGTTCTTATTATTCATTTATTTGTGTTTCCCTAAAGGCACTGCTTCTATATTTCATCAACCCACAGACCTCACATTTAAGATCATGTTATTATCCTACTATTGCAGTGTGAGATGCTGCAGAAACAGAAAGAGTTTATACTTTATTAAGCAAGGAAGGTATAGAAAATGCAGCGACAACTTAAACCAGTGAATTAACCATTATGGAGTATTTATAACCATTTCTAAATGATATTTAGGCATAAAATCAAAGTATCTGTTGATTGGCAGCTTCACAAGGCATGCTGGAGCTAGTTTAATGATCACTTTATGTTAATCACACTTGCAGTATCCTTTTTATTTTGTGGGAAACAAAGAGCTAAAAAAGCTTCTGATACAAACAAGCAGTCAGAGAGATTGTTTAAGAAATATAACCGGAGCAAGAAGTATACCCTGTGCTCCAGCTGGATGTTTTTGTTATGAAGCAGAGTGATACAGTAGTTGGGCAACAGCAGGATTTGCCTTTTGTAACTTTAGCATGTAACCTGAGCGAGCCGGGATAGTCCTGAGTCCAGTCTAAGGGAGAGTAAAAGGAAAGGCTTCACCCATGTCAGTGTCCTTTGAGCCTTGACACGAATCAGAAAACTGAGCCTCTCCCCCTGCATCTGGTTTCAGGGGCACGATGAACATCGAAGTGCACAACATCACCTACACCAGTGCCACGGTGTCCTGGGCCATGAGCAGCCCCTGCCCGGAGAACTACTACCACGTCATGTACCGGCCCAACTGGAACAGCGTCTTTGCCGGCTACCTGCGGCAGAACTTCCACCGCGAGGAGCGCGTCCGGCACCCGCTCAGCTCCCTGGTGCTGCACCGCCTCACGCCCTCCACCATCTACGTCCTCTGCATCACCTGCAAGAACTCCTACCCCTCCAGCAACCACTGCACCACCTTCCACACTCAGGACAAGATCCCCCTGGTTTTCGGCGGCTCCAAGCACGAGCCCACCACGTCCATGTGGATGGTGAGCAGCCTGCTGCTCCTCTGCCTGCTGGCCCTGCTGGCCTACGGCTGCCTGCAGTTCTGGTCTGCGCGGTGCCGCCGGGCTGCCGGGCTGAAGCACCCCGACAGCAGCCCTGAAGAAGTGGTGGAAGGAAGCAGCTCACCAGAGGAGCCACTGAGTGATGGACTGAGAGAGGAGCTCCTGGAAGTGCCCATGACCAGTGTGCTAATGAGGAGCTCCAGTTTCATGAAGGAGAGCCCATATAGCTCCCCTCGCTGCTTTTTCTCCTATAAAAACAGCGATGATAAAAGGGCCATCTTGCCACAGCATGGCCTTCAATGAAAGCAGAAGAAAATAAAATCCTGCTTAGAGGTTTGGTTTGTCCTGCTCTTTCCCAGCTCTTGCCAAAAGGACTGTCTGTGTGTCCATGGCAGCTGTCTGTCCCCGGGTAGAACACAAGGCACAGACATTGGTCACAGGAAGAAAGATTTTTATCAAGTGATACATATACTCTCATTTGCTGAGGATTTTTTTAAAAGAGACCAAGTCAGTTCTCTGGGAACAGCCAGGCTTGGCAGACTGTAGTGTCATTAGCTCATGTGCATCAGTGCTGTAGGTTCACTTCAGAGTCATCAATCAATGTACACAAGAAATAAACTCCACTCAAGTAGTTTCACACTTGAGTGCCCCTCCACATCACACCCCAAGCCCTTGTAAACGCCTGTATCAACAGTCACTGCAGCCTGAGAAAAAAGCTTTTTGTCAGTATTAAGTAGTGCACACAGGTATTTTAGTAATTCGCATTTTGAACAGAAAACAGGATTCCTGAAGTGGTACCCTCCTTGCGGAGCATAATTGCATCAGAGCATCAATTTGCTTACTTCCCTGTGCATTTAGATGGATGTGACTCAGTGCCAACACCAAGCAAGAGCAGTGCTGACATGCCTTAACATGGGCATTTTATGGAGAAGAATACAGAAAAGCAACAGCAACAGCACACTGAACCTGCTTCTTGCATGCTTCTTTGATTGCAGACAGCAATGTGACCCTGCTCATTCACACCCACTACTCTGCTAACGAACCAGTCCTTGCATTTCTTTCTCTTCCTAAATAAATATTTCCAACACCCACCCCTGCTGGCTGTTGTGGCTCATTTACTGACCTTGGACCCGTACAGGTAATAGGGCTGGACGTTGGCTGGCTTGTCCCGCTGGGGCTCCTGTGTGAAGGGGATCGCTGTCCTCACAAACCTGCGGCGAGCAGGGGAGACGGGGAGGGAAGTGGTCAGAGCCTGGTTAACTCAGCACACACAGGGCACGGTCTGGGATGTCCTGCAGTTGCAGGCTAGTTAGAATTCATCTCTTGAGCTACACCAACAGGAATGCAAAATCCTGCCACAATCTGTTGGTGATGTAAAACCCAACAGAAGAGAGATTTCTTCTCATTTTTGGCAGGCAAGAAAACAGTATTTGAGCGGCTACCAGAGCTCTCCCGCTGAGTAAACCAACCCTCAGCCACTTCAACCACTGCCTAACTGCTGCTTGAATTTGTTACTAAGGAAGACTGTGGGCTTCAACTTCATTTTAAGAGAAACTGTTGCATCCCACAGGGTGCACAAACCTCGCCACAACACGCGTTCATTTTATGTGGCAGGTTTGACATTCTGGAAAGAAAAGCAGGGTCTCCAGGTGGCCTTGCTGTCCCTCCTCACCTGTTGGTGGATCCATTGTAGCAGTAGTTGGGCAGGAAGTCGAAGTTGAGCTCCCAGAAGACGTGGAGGGTGATGCGCCCATAGGGCGCGGACACGTTGTGGTTGGCCTCGCGGAACATGGCATCGAAGCTGTCCAGGGTCATGTGCTTGCACAGCAGCCTGTGAGTCAGGCGATTGATTTCCAAGAGCCACTCCAGCTCCTGCAGCACACAAAGCAGCAGAAAATGCAACATATTACGACACAAAACAGCTGATTTAATTGCCATGGGAATGGTTTTTTCATCCACACGCTCGCAGAACTAAAGACATCAATTTAACTCGGCTGCCAAGGCCAATTGCACTTCCACTCAGGGGGGTCCTGGTCCAGTATTTTGTGAACCTGCAGGAAGTAAAATTAATTAGTTCCCCACTGAGCACTGGCTGGCTTTCACCTCAGAATCCACCAAAGGTGGAAACTGGTAATTTTACACTACTTGACTCTGATGCTCCTGTAACATAACAAAGGCAGCAAATCCTGTACGCACACAAACAATGCCACAGCCACCTTCATACAACTGGGAATTAAAGCCAAGATTTCCTTCTCCCAGTTTACAGGACTCTCTTACATGAGCTCTGCAAAGTCTAACTGCTGACTGTCACCTTATGATTTACACAGATACTTAATGGTCTGATAATAATGCAATTAAAGCTGCATAAACAGAAATAGTTAAGACTCAGCAGCATAAAGGAAGATACATGAGTGGTTGAAACCTGCTGCAGGGGAACTCAAAACAGAAGACAGTTGACTGTGTACCCACAGCAGTGTATTAGCCTCCCTGCTCATACTCAGAGTCAATAAGAGTTCTTACCACGATGGATGTTAGGTCCTCGCTCTCGAAGCGGCTGATGGCCTGGTCTAACGACTTGTACATGGCTGCAGAGATGCGCTGGGTAATGAGCCTGTTCAGGTCAATTGATCTGCCCAGCAACTGGCAAAAGAAGAGATTTGCATGTTACATACTGATGGGGAAAAGGTATTTTACTTTTTAGTCAACACACAAATCAAAACCAAACCTTGAAGTCTGCTTAAACGTGAAAGTGGTGGCGCAAGTGCCTTGGTTGAGTGTAATTACTTAAGAAGGAATGAGGGAAACGTGGAGCATAACTCATTTTTGTGTCACAAACAGATTCAGCCCTTCTCAGTCCAGAGCCAATCTCAACTAGGATGCTCCCCACTACCAAAAGGATAACAGACCAGGAGTGATGAGTACTGGACTCTGCTGCTTGCACTGTACCTGGACGTGCCTCTGCTTGAGCAGCGTTTCGTAGCGGTTGGATGGTGGGTATGGAATGATCACCCCGTAATTCTTGCACTCAGCCCGGAAACGTTTGTCCAGTAAAACACTGAAAAAGGAAAGCAGAGTCAGGAAAACGGAAATGGACACTATCAGCTTCTCTGTGCCTTTTTCCAGAGTTGTTTTTGCCCTTCTTTTAATCTTGGATCTGAACGCCAAGAAATCTCTGCACACTAAATCACAGAGCAGTGGCTGCTATCTTGGGGACTGCCCTGCTTGCTTGTCTTTTATGGCTAAAACATTCAAAAAGATAAAAAAATGTGCTGAAAGGTATCAGTGCCAGGTACTGGGTAGTTCCCCTGGTGTGCTTCCTCCTTAAAGATCCCCTTAAATGTGGGAACATTTGGTTGGTGATGGTGATTGTCCTCCTTTTCTAAGGCCAAATGTGGCCTAGATACAGAACTTGCAGTCAATTGGAAGACTTGGTTCACCTTTGGGGCCATGAGAAGAAGACTATCACTAGTTTTCATCCATGCTCTTTAAATTGGTAAGGAGGATATGCCACAAAGGTTCTATCACCCCAAAGGGAGAACAAGTCCTGCTGCTTTACAAGGGTGAGGACAAGTGCATATTCCTGTTTTGTAGAGATGGGACCAGTCCTCTGCCTGGTACACAAACAGAAGTCAAGCAAGGACATGCCTGTAATAAGCTCAGTTTGCCTTTCTGCTGCTCTCACAACCTGTACTCTGACAGCTACTTTGGATGCCAGGTTTGTTTTTTTTCACTTTTAACTGTGTCTCCTTAATTAATTTTCCCCATCTACACCGGTCTGCTGTGGACAGCCAGCTCTGGGGGACAGGGATGATCTATGTTTTGTCTTTCTGCAGTGGCTGTTCCCTGAGGGAAATCTTTTGGTTAGCAGCAAATTGGATGCAGAGATATCATCAGTCACCATCAGCAGTCAAGTTCTCCTACCTGCCAGCCATTGCTTTGTAATAGGCAAAGATCTGATCTGCCAGCTTGTACACAAATTGATCAAAGCACAAATTCACCTGGGGGAGAAAAAACAAGACTTGGTGAGGGTGTCACCAGCACAGAACAGCTCCTTCCTACGCATGCAAGATCAATACAGCCCAACAGAGATCTCTCATTTAACACAAACATGTATTAAAGGCCACACTATCTAAAAACCACACTGCAGCTCTCACAGTGCTGAAGGTAAGCAGAAAATTTCAGTTACATTTCTCTCTTTGTAATTTTTGCATGTTCTTACAGGTCCTGGTCCCCCACCCTCAATCATCCTTCCCTCTCAGAGAATTTCTCGTTTTCCTCTGATGTCTCAAACCCTCTGCTCATCACACTGCCATGTCCCCAGTGTTTGACAGCTTTTGGCTTCATGGTTCCCTACAGGTACAGCTGAGCTGAAGCTCTTAATCAGGAGAGTCTGTAGGGTCTCTGGAAATGCTGATCTTTTTGAAAACTTCTCAGTCTGATGGGATATTTCTTTCAGGAGAAAGGTGCCTATAATGAACTGCTGGGTCAAACAGGGCACTGTGACCCCAGTGAGCTTTTCCCATACAATAAAGATGAAGAGAACTTACTTCAGCTTCAATTTCATCATACAAGAACTGCTTTTTGAACTTGGTCAAAGCATAGTATGCACTGTCATTGTAGAGGTCCAGGGGGTACAGCACATACCTGAGGGCAAGAACACAGACCAAATCTAAAATTAACTTTGGAGCTTATCAGCATAAAGCATAAAATATCAGCAGCCAGTGCATGTCATGCCCTGCCTGATTAAAAAAAAAAAAAAAAAAAAGCTTTAGGCTTTTCTCTGACTTCACACCAATCACTGCCACTCCCTGCAGCCCCTCAAACAGTCCCTCTTTATCCCTGAGTTCTGCAGGAAGTAGCTACAACCAACCTGGAAGTGAGCTAATTATGAGTTGTTCAATCAACACTTGCTTCTCCTCTGCCCTTAAAAAAGCTTTCACCCTGCCCTCACTCCAGAGAGGGCTCTGACAATACCCATACAACAGAAAACCAAGTTTTCCTGATGAGGAAGATGATTACACTTGCAGAAGAACAATTCCTCTCATCATTTATCCCACATATAAAAAAAAGTTGAGGTGGCTTAGCCTGGGCCCACCCCCTTTGGTGACACATCTGTCTCAGTGCTGTGTGCAGGTGACAGTGCCACTGTGTCCTGCCCACATCCCAACAGTTGCCAACTGCTGTCTATGACACATAAAGAAGTGCCAGTGCCAGGAAGTCGCCCCTGTGTCTGCTAATGAGGTGTTCACACAGCACCATTCATGTGACAGCAGATCAAGCAACATCTATTTACCTCCCACGTCAAAAACACTGCTCATCACCAGCCTACCCTTCTCCTGAACAAAAACCCAAACCCCAGCACATGCATGGTCCCAACGGAGCCCATCAGCTCTTACTCCATCATGGAGGGTTCTTTGGTTTCCAAAATATGGTCCGTGAGGATCCAGGGCATGGACATCTCGATGGGGAACTGGATGCGGCGGCCCATGGTCAGCTCCAGGAAGAACTCCCGGAACCAGAGCTGGGACAGGTCACAGCACTGCTGCAGAGCTTCTGGAATGCAGAGAGGACCCATGTGACCCCCATGCTACTCCCCTGGGCATGACACAGGAGGCAGCTGCTGCAGCCTTGCGTTTGGGTGGGGAACATTTTCCTAGGACGCCTCTGGTTTTAAACCCAGACCATGTCCATGCTGCCTGAGGACTTGGTAATGCAAGAAGAAGGAAGAGATCACCCCTTTTGCTCTGGAGGGCCAGGGAGAACACTCAAATGGCTCAGAGTTATTCTGGAAGACTTTTTCTTTGGCTCAGTGGCTCAGTTTGTCTGGGACGGAAGGAAAGTCCAACCACAGAAAATAAACTGCCACCTGCAGTTATCTGCTGTTGCTGACAGCCCTGTTCACATAATGACTACTACATGGATGCATGCCCGAACCAGGCAGAAGTAGGACATTTGGGAAAAATCAAGGAATATCTTTTCTGCATAGGTCAACGAGCAAAGCTGATCTGCTTTTGCCTTTCTGAGCATGCGAGGGCTGGGTTCAAGCCTTCTCCTGCTATAACCTCACCACTGATGTTGAGAAGGTGGGTGAAGAAGAAGGACTGCTTGTGGAACTCCTCAATGGCCAAGACTATTGGTCCATCCAAGCTGCTCCTCAGAGTCTTCTTCGAGCCACTCTTGTCTGCTATGAGGGACTCCAGCATGGTCCGCACCATGTAAAGCTTTGGAAAGAAGGTGACATGCAGTTACCACTCTCCAGACACCATCACACACAGCCTTGGTGTTCTGGGAACAAAAAAGTAACACTTCTCCAAGGTAGTGACCACCCTGTGCACACATAAGCCACTATCAGAGATAGATAATTAAACCCCTAAAAGAAGAGGCTTAGGGAATTACACAACAAATTAGGCACAAAAGCAACATTTAACACACAACAGCATGAAGACTTTGAGGAACAGAGCACGGAAACAGCTGCTAATCCACAGGGTGGGAGACTCCTACATGGCCCTAAGACCATTAATTCCCCACACAGGAGACAGACATTCACGTACCTGTGTGCTCGATGGTCCTACGGCTCGTCGTGGGACTTTAATATCAAATCCACCTTTGGGATCCTTCTCACCTCTCAGGCAGGGATCATTTGGAGGCTCTCGACCTCCCTCCCAGTCACAGATCGTCTTCCGAATTGCCTGAAGGACACTGCAGTGGGGGGAGAGGGGAAGCAGTGCTTAAGCTTGATTTTTTTCTTCAAGATGAAAATACCTGTGGCTGTGCACATATGAGAGGAAAGGTACCTGAGGTGGGATCACACACAGCTGGTATTGGTGGGATGATGCCCAAAAGTTACCTCTGGAGGAGCTGCTGGCCAAGGACTGCTTGTGTACTGGAGCATGCACAGGGCCACATGCTTGTGTATTACAAAGTGTAACACCAATAAATATGTGGGTTTTGCACTGCACTCAGGGACAGACTGACCTGATCAGAACATTCTTCTTCTTCCTGACAGCCTGTCGGAGAGGCTCCCTCAGGGTCACCTGGGCAAAGTCCTGCAGGGCTGCGTAGATGGTGTTGCGGATGGCCTGGTTGAAGACACTCTCCATCCGCCCCATCAGCACTTGCAGGCCTTTGATCATGGCAATCACCTGAAGAAAAAGTTAAACCCAGATGTATTCGCTGTTCTCCCACTGTGTGAAGAGGGCTATAAATCCAGCACTGAGAGAATTCAGGATTGAATTAATTCTACTCAAGTAACATAGGCCCGGTGATCAGGCAGCTGATTTTTGGGTGTTAGCTGCTTTACAGGTCACAAGAAGCTGAGGAAAGCATTTATACCATCAGTTTCGTGCAAATGGCCCCTGTCCTTTGTTTCTACTCCTGATCTCTCGGTATGTTTAATCCCACACAATCCCAGGAAACCCCACATGCTCCACATGTGGATGCAGCCTTCCCTGCCCAACAGCACAGTGCAGGAAGACACAAGGCAACATCCAAACCACCCTGAAATGTGTAAGGCAGGAGGAAGGTGAGGGCCTCCTGCAGCCTGGCTCAGAAGGGTGCTGCCAGTGCTTACAGACAGCCAGGCTGAAAGTTGATGTGTCCTGAGGACTGGCTGAGCATCCCTTGTGTTTGCACAGCTCCTAAATGCAGCTGCTGCTCTTGCTCCAGACCACACTGATCTGCAAGCCCCCTGCTCTGGCTTTGTGTGGCAACATTTTGGAAGCAGCAGACTACTGGGGTGACCTGTGAGGAAGCAGCTGGAAGCAGCTTCTCATCTTCACCTCACGTCTGATAGAGCCAATGTCAGCTGGCTCCACAACAGACCCAATACTGGCCAGGAGCAATTTAAAGGAGCAATTTAAATTTAAATTTAAAGCAAATTAAGGGATGTGAGAATCCTTAATCCCTTAACATGGCTCACAAAGATGAGGAAGTGGCAGAGTATGGTGAGAACCCTTCCATTCTCTTTCCCTGGCCTGAGAAACGTGGACATGTTGGACATGAAGAACATGGACAGCATGGACTGGCTCTGACTCTTGTGCAAGTGGCACCTACTTCCACAAAGGCAAACTTCTCCTCACTGGTGTAGTTGTACCGGGTGGCTCTCTCATACTCCTCAGCTGTTCCTGGGCAATCCTTGTTACAGAATTTATCTGTGGGATGAACCAGCTTCCAAGAGTACTAGAAGATGGAAAGAGACCATGTCAACATAGCAATGAGGAAGAAGAAAGGCTAGAAAGACTGAATTAGGCTGTATGTCAAAAAAACACATTCCCTAGACATCACTACAGTTTGACATTCTTGGCTCTACTATCACTTAGTGAATTAGTTTTCTTTGTCTGGGAGGCTACCAGTCATACCAGGCTTTTGGTCAAAACTTTGCAAATTATGAATTTCCATTATCATTTGAAGTATGGTTTTAGTTGCTCCAGATCCAGATTCATTCCAAACTGCTGTCAGTGATGCAGGGATGCACTCACCACTTCCATGACGTGGGCACTCCACTTGGACAGCAGCTGCAGCCCCCGTAAAGCCAGGTCAAAGAGCTCCCTGTACTCCTCATCTGACTTCTGGCTGTCCAGGCCTGAGCCAGTGACCACCTGGAAGACACCACATCATGTCAGGGCTACAATCAGCAACTTGCTGCAGAGGCTTCATTCAGTCAACACATTTCTCTCCCAAATCCCACTTGAAATGAATTCCTGACCTTATGAGCAAGCTAGAATTGAGTAAAGCATGTACTATCCCTCAGGAAAGGCTCTTTTTACACAGGCAGTCAAATTACTCCCTACAAAAAAATTAGTCTGACCTGTCACCTCAGAACAAATAACTGGCTGTTTTTATTCCACTTTTCCACTCCTTTCCAATGATCTAATACTACTGAAATCCTTGAGAATCCTTTACTGATTAAAGTTCAAATAAGCTCTTACAAATGCCAAAAAAGAAGCACCAAAGAATGCTACGATTTGTTAAACTGACACTGATGAATGAGGATCACACATGTGCAAAGAAGAGTCCCAATGGCATCAGAGAGAGCCCTGGCATTCAGTAATGAAAAGAGCAGAGATTCATTCCTGAACTTTCCTCAAAGCCCTGACTGATAGGCCTGTGTAATTGAAAAGCCCTTTTTGCAAGTCATTGGTGTTCTGACACCTGATTATAAACATTTAGCTGCCAGGTATTCTGCTTATTTTGATGAAGCCATGTTGAAGGAGCAGAAGCTGTTGCTGTAGGTCTCCTGGTGCACACCATGTTGTACCTGCAGGAGCCTTTAGTAACTTCCTTTTTTATTGCTGCATCAAGAGCCGTTTGCTCTACCCACGTCCTCCATCCCTCCTCGCTGTACAGCTGTGACAGACCATGGTCTGGCCACACTGTCCTGTCCCAGGCCTGTCCCCCTCAGGAGCTTGGCTGCAGGGAGTGCAGCTGTACCCACCTCGCTGTTGCTGTAGCGCGCCAGCTCCGAGATGAAGCGGATGTGGTCGTCCCGGATCTGCACCATCTGCTCACAGATGTTGTACTGGGGGCTGATGCTGCTCTGAGTGCACGTCCACCTGGGCAAAAGAGCAACCGTGTCAAGGACAGGACACGGCTTCCACTCAGACACCCCAGGGACAGCTGCTCTCTTCGCTGCAAGGTGCTCCAGGCACGCCGCCCTCATGGCAAATGCCAGCCCGTGTTGTCTCTCTTGGTGTGTGGATCTTCCAGGGGTGGTCTCACACAGCTCTGATGGGGACACTTGCCTCACCTTTCAGCCTGAATGTGTCTGCTCCATCCGCCCTGAAGGCTGCTCTCCATGTGGGCTCACCTACCCCAAGGGCAGAGATGGCAATCTCCCAGGCCATCATGGGACAAGCTTTCAGGGAAGGATGAACTTCAAAGACCTGCATGTTTGCATCCTTTCTGCTAAACCTAAGGAGAATCTTCCCCTTAGAGGTCCTCACTCCAGGTCTGCAGTTGTGCTGCCTTCTCCTGCAAAGAAAAGCTGCCAAGAAGCCCTCCCATTGTTTTTGGTTCTGGCTCATGCCATCAGCTCAGTGAACAACCCTGAGTATAAACAATGAGCAGAATATGATTAACCTGAACTAGATTTTCATTTGCATTGAGCCATATGTACCATGTAACAGTGTAATATCATCCTAAAAAATGGCAGCACTCTCCTTCCAAAGGCACAGTTGGAAGGAATGGGACAAACCAGGTCTATTTAATTTAATATCTCCTTTCTCCCTGTAATGTATTAGCCCCAGATATAGAACTAGAATGGCTCCACCAAAATGTTTGTGCAAGCAGCAGTCTATCAGTGAGATTCTCATGTCTTACTCTGTCATCACAATGTAGGAGTTCAGATTATACTTTTCTTTTTCCCTCTAAATGATTGTCCATCTTATGACAATCCTGTCCTGTTCTCTGATTTAGACTGGCCATACAAAAGGAAGGTGAGAAACCTGCCCCTGAGATGGACATACACATATCCCTACACCTGTTGCACTTGTTGCCAGTGTTTGTAGTGGCAGAAGGTGCTGGAAGTGCTGGGCCACGTCCTCCCTTGTGAAATCCATCCTCCCCCAGTGCCCCTGTTTGGCTCTTACCCGTTTCCATGTGCTCCCCACCTGACAATCAGCAGGTCAGCAGGACTGGCCAGGGCTGCCCCAGCCCTCCCTGCCACACACAACCTACTCCACAGTGCAGAAACAAAGCGCCATGCGGGAAAAACACCAATTAATTCCACTTGCACGGAGACAAGGAGGGAGAGAAAGTGACAAAAACAGTATTAGTAAGAAATGGGGATTACATGGAAGCACCTTGGCAGAGTTAGAGTTGGGAGTCCCATGCAATTCGCTGGGAAGGCAAGTGAGTGAGGAAGAAACATTGGTTAGTACGGTACGGCACACAGACCTGGTGAGACAGATTTCAAGGACAGACATTAAAATTGTGCACAGGTAAAACAGCCCATGAGCTACCTTGGCTTTGAGATGAGAAAATGAGGAATGCTGCTGACACATATTTTGTTGAAACGTGCTTTCTGAACGATTTGGGATAAAAAGGTGCAAATCTTCAGATGATTTTTCTCTTTTAAAAAGGGTTTTCAGAAATATTCTTTAAATTCACATTACACAGAATCATGTATTTTTTTCTCCCCCACTCCCCAATTTTAATTGAAAACTTTTTGCTCAGGAGTTTTGCCATGTTGTTTTCAAACCTCTCCTGAACAATTAATGGGCACTTTTCAACCAGTTTTTGGGAGGGCAGGGGAGGAGGGTTGCTCCTGGCAAGCAGAGAAGCCAGACCCTCTGGGGTAGAAGGGGACAAGCAAACAGAAGCCATGACACTGCAGGTTAGTTCCTGTCCTGCTGAAGAGACAGCCTGGCCTGGCTGCTCCTCACAGACACCAGAGAAACCTGATTTCCACACAATACAGTCCCACAGGGTGAAAGCCTGGCTGCCACCTGCCACCACAGCCAGACACAGCTCAGACAGGCTTTGCTCACCTGTGGTAGCAAAACATTTTTCCAAGGATATCCAAACCTAAGAACCATTCTTCTGGCAATCACTGACTGTGATGTAAAGCTACAAACACACCTGGGGCCTCTCAGGTGCCTGCTGTGACTGAAACAACGCCTGTGCATTCATCTGATGGCAGCAGCAAATTGCCCGTGAGCCCAGGCTGCTCCTGAGCTCTCCACTCCTGCTCTTCTCTCACAGTATTCAGAATCATAAAATCATTAAGGTTGGAAAAGACCCCTAGCATCACCAAGTCCAACCTTTGAGTGATCACCACCCAAAGGCTGTCAACTCTCAGCTAAACCAGAGTGCTGAGTGCCACATCCAGTCGTTAGCACCACGTTCAGTCTCTCCCAGTTCATTAACTTCCAGAGCATCTGAGCCTCTGGTTCAGTCCTCATTGCTGCTGTCCTTCCTCATGAACCCTGCCTGAGCTAGAGGAGACACCCTGGCCTACTGCAGAGATCCACTGCTGTGTTCATGCTCTGGAGGATTTTGTCCTCGGGGTGCAAACTGCGGATTAAAATCTCCCCAGAGCAGGGACACGCTGCTCACACTCACACAGCTCGCAAGCACTCGGCGCTGCCCCAGTCCATGCACCAGCCACCCTTCCTTCCTTCCTCCTGCCTCGCTGCCAGCCCCCTCCCAGCCCTGCCTGCTCCCAAGGGATGGTTACACAGAGCTGGCTGCACCCCCAGGGTGAGGACATCTCCCCATGCAGGGACAGGGAGGTACAGACAGAGCTGGCACGCCGGACTCACACCTCACGGGGACACACACACGTGCACAGGCCTCGCACACCCGCGGGGCTGCAGCTCCCACGGCCCTCAGGACACACACAGAAGCCAAGAGACATTATGGCAGGCACTCACTTGGATTTGTTCTCCTCATAGTGAGCACTGGTCTTAATGTATCTGGCCAGTTCTATCTGCATATCGCCGAATAAAGGAACCACCTGCAGCTGCTGGAAAAGAAAACAAAAGATGGTTGAAACATGGCAGAGAGAGGGAGAGGGAGAGAGAGAGAGAGCCTGGCCCCAGCGCAACACAAGGGACTCCAAAGAGGCATGCTGCACCTCTGAAGCTCTGGAAAGTGTCAGGCTGTTTGAAGCAAAGTGCAAACCTGGGCCCAGGGTCATTTCACACCTAGGAAATGACTGGGAATGATCCTCCTTTCTGCAGGAGGAAATCACCCCCTGTGAGTGCTCTGCAGCCCTGGGCTCGCTGCTAGCAGGCTGGTTATGGCCAGAATGGTTCAGTGCTGCAACCAGCCAGAGGAAAGGCTCTTTTTACAACAAAAAAGAGAGAAGTGTGGTCCTGAGCAGGCCTTACTGTCTCCTGGCCTAATCCTCCAAGAGAACAGAGGGATGAAAAGCCAGCATGCTGCTATTTTGGACACCCAGGAAGGTGTCAGCTTTCCCCAGGGACTCAGCACTGTGGTTGCTTGTGATGTGTCTTAAAACTTCTCCACAAAGAGAAAGACACAGGCAGTGTAACATGGCTCTGCTTGCCCTTTACATCTCAGAAGGTTCTGGATGGGAAATAAATTCCAAGTGCTCTGAAGATACCTCAAGCTCAGACAGGTCCCTCCTTCACTAAATTTCCATCTGCAAACAAAATCCAACCAAGGGCTACTGACATCTCATCAGTAAAATATGAAGCTTCAACTTCACCCAGCTACAAAAGCCTTGCCCCAAAATTCAGGGAAGATGGGGGTGAATTCCCTATCCTGTTATCACACACTTCTCAGGCTGACTTGTGCACAGGATGTGTAATGCTGCCATCAGGGATTCCCACTGGCACTTCCATAAAAGGTTTAAATGAAGGGGTAGTTCATTTTCACTACTCAAATTCCTGGGCAATCCACTAGAAATTTAATCAGAAGGTAATAAGCAGATGTAGTGAAGGAGTAGTTGGTCTTTCCTTATTGAGATCTGATAGTTTGGAGAGGTACTTAACTGATTAGGTGAGACCATGGCAGATGCTGGGATACAATGGAAGGTATTTTACCTCATTCTCTGATGGCCCACAGCACTTTGCAATGACCAGCAAATCTGTCTGAATGCAACAAGATGACCAAACTCTACAGATTGCACTGAAGGCTTGATTTAGAGACTTAGTTGAATTAGCAAAGCTGAATCAGGGAAAACACAGAAGACTCTAAAGAATGACATGATAAATCACCTTTGCAGAGCAGTCTCCCCAGTGATGGGGAGGGTTTTTAAACACCTCATCATCCCCCTGTCCATAAGGTTGTGGTGTCTGTGTCCCCCTGCCCTTGGGGCTGTCACCAGGAAATGTTGCAAATCAGGGTAAATAGGTTCCCACTCACTCAGGGGAGGATGCAGCACACCAACCTTCCATCAGACCTGGGCTCACCTCTTCCCTGCCCTGCACACACCCAGCACATCACCCATAAACTGAACCGGGGGCAATTAGCAGGGAGACATCCTCTATCCAACACCACAACCAATCTCTTCATCCAGGCTCCTCACCCCACCTCTGGGTGAGGTACCAGGGAGAATCCACCCTGCTGGAAGAGTGAGGGGAATGATTCCTCTGTGCCCTCCCACAAATCATCACCTTCTCATTTTCCCTGATCTGGAGCAAGTGCTGGTAACAGAAACTAATCTTTCCATCTCAGGGGAAAGATTAATAAAGGACTCAGGAAGGACTGCTCAAGCTCAGTGGTCTCAAAGAAAACGAATTGCTCCATCTGGGAAATTCTTCTTCTGTCCTCCTGCTCTTTGCCACCAACCCATGTGTCTTTTGCTAGATCCCACCATGCCTCCTACAGCTGACCTGCTCCAAACCCTAAATGCCTCCCAGTCCCAGCCTGTGTCCAGAAGCAGTGGAAAGGAGGCACCACCTTCCCTGAGGTGCTGTCTGGGCTCTCAGCCCTCCTCTCCACCAGCAGGATTATCCCAAACCTTTCCTGTGCTGAGTGGTCCCAGGGCAATGCAGCCTGGCCTCCAGCTGTGGATCAGACCATGGCCAGACGTGCTTCAGCAGAGAGAGGTTGTGTGGCTGCTTCCCACCCTGCCACTGGAACACCCAGGTTTCATGGGCCTTTCCCCAAAACCCCCATTTCTGACAAGACAAGAACAGCTCATCAAACCACAGAGTGACCTTTTGAAGATCTTGCTGAGCACCTCCAAGTCCCAGTTGACACAAACTCCCCCAAAAGCTTTTTCTGTGCTACAGGGAGCACAGTTTATACATGAAATAAAACTGCCAGATCACACATTGGCTCGCCAGCTGTGTCCTCTGTCCCTCAGCTCAGCAGCTTGCAGAGGGAAAGAGAAGCAGAACCATCACCCAAACAGACCTCAGCAAACCAGCCAGGTTTGCTGGTGGCCTGGAACCACAGAGACTGCAAACCTGCCTCAGGAATATGCAGGGAGAGAGAAGCCATGTCAGCTGGGCACATCCTTCCCTTATCCATCAATCAGCCTCTCCATCTTCTGCCCCAGAGCTGCAGCTCCCACTGGCTGCCCAGCTCCAGAGCCATGGGAGCAGAGTCAGCCCCAGCACTGCTCTACATCCACAGCCCTGCAGGCACTGAGGGTCAGCACTGCTCACCTCACCCCTGCTGTAGCTCTGTGCCCAGGCCTGGTCACAGCAATTCCATTCCTCAGCCTTTGGCCTAGGCAGTTTCACAACCCTTGGGTTTTTTGGACCTGTAAATGATTCCTGTGGTTTGTTTTTTGCTAGCAGCACATGGCTGCTAATCCACGGGCCTGCAGTGAACATCAGCCTCACACAGACAGGTCACTGACCTTGAAGAATTTGTCTATTTTGCTAAGGTTGATTCTCTTCTTGGCATCCAACTTGTAAATGTTGCTGACATTCCCATCCATGAGATACAGGCCAAATCCCATCACCTGGAGAAGATGGAAAGGCAAGGTTTTGTCAGCATGAAATCAGCAGCACAAGTCAAAGACAGTTCTCCATCACTCATCATGAGGAAAGACCATTTCAGGTTCCTGGTACCACCTGACCCTCAGGAGGAAATGTTTAAATGTGCCTGCAGCTGCCAGGATGCACATGGTAGGCAGAGGACACACGATGGATTGCTTCTGTTGTCTGTGCAAGAACACAGGATACTTTCTTTGGTTATTTGTTCCTCCTCTCTCCACATAACAACAACCCAAAAGTTTTCTCCACCCAAAGGCAAAAGTTTGTTCCTGGAGAAGAATTTGAAATATTCTCCTGGATTGATTTCCCTTCCCTACTCCATTAATTCAGTACAAATCATTACAGAGAGTCAAACTCCCCACATTATCCTTCAGAGAACCTGAGCTGACTCACACCATTATAATGAAGTTTTTATGGTAATAATAGTGACTGCAGTGACTGCCAATAACTGACTGACAGGAAAGACAAACACACCAAAGAGATACTTTGGCATGTTTATCTTGAGGACTCTTTACAGTCAGAAAAACAAACCTGGGAGCATCTGCCTTCTGCAGGGAATTATTTATTGCTGGGAATGGGCATCAAAAAGAAAATTCTGGGTTACAAAGTTGGTGGTGATTTTACAGTGTCCTCTGCAGTTACACAGGTCAAGCCCATGATCCTGCTCTTCCATGCACAACAGAAAAACCCCTCCAGCCTTGGAGGATGCAGGGCACTCACCAGTGCTCTCACCCACCTTGTGCTTAGTACCAGGCAGGCAGAGCTGCTGGCAGCATTGGGAAGGATTGTGGAGAAAACAGAGAGATGGATATGGGGAAGGGAAGAGGAACGGGAGAGAGGAAGGAAGATTTGTATATGGGAATAAGGGAGAAGGCCATAAAGGACAGCAGAGGATTGACAGGAGAAGGTCCAAGTTAGGGCAGGAACAGAGGCAGCTCATGGCACTGCCCAGCAGAGCTGCCACTTCAGAGCACTGGGATGGGACATCCCCAACTCAGGGCCATGTCCAGCCTGGTCAGCTACAAAAAGAGATGAGTGGGAGGACTGAGGTACCACAGCAGAGGACACAAAGCACCAGGGATCAGAAAGGGAACAGGAAGATGAGGAAGCAAAGCAGTTTTGCTGCTGCCTGCAGAGCACTCACAGCGACTTGTCTGAGCAGAGGACACTGTCTCTGCAGAGAAGGGATGCATGTCAGCCCAAAGGAGCAAAAAATCAAGAAACTAAAGGGAGATGTTGTCCTAGGACTGAATTTCATTTTCCTAAAAGAACAGTGAAACTATGCAAGCACCCAGCCCCACAAGCATGGCCCAACCTCACCTTTAAGAGCATGTGCTTCTCACTGGGGGTGAGATACATCTTGTTTTCATAGTAATCCACACAGATATTGACAATATCAGCCAGCAACTCCTCATAGCCAGGGATAACCTCTAGTTGTTGGTGCAGACACTGAAACACAACAGAAGCCACATTACCCACATGGGCAGAGGAACAGAAGAAACCAGGAAGGAAACACTTTAAGGATTAAGAGTAGAACAATAAGAGGTTCCTTCAAACCTCCTTTGTGTGTTTTTCTTAAGTTTACCAGCAGAAGACTGAGCTCATGGTACCACCTGGAGAGAACAACCTTCCTCTGCAGGACAACTCCTCTTCAGACTGATCACAACACTCAAACATCACACAATGAGATGTTAGGGAGGGTGACTCTGAGCAAACAGTCTGAATCCTGTCTCAGTGCAGTATTTTAACTGCTTAGGAGAACCAATGGAGCCTGTGAAGTGTGGAGGGCCATTGGTGCTCAGCTGCAACCTCCTTGCAGCTGCAGGGGATGGAGTTCTGGCAGAACCTTCACCTCCCAGAGCTCTTCCTCACATCTTTTAGACCTTCATCTTTGTCCTGACATAGAGACCCTCAAAGCCACCCAGGATGACACAGAGGAGACATTGCTAGAATCACACAGCCTGACCAAAAAGCCACCAGAGTCAGTGGCAAAGACCCAACAGCTGCTGCCACAGCCTGGTCTGAAGCGCTGTCAGCATCAGCAAGATCACTGCCTCTCCCTGCTCATGAAAGGTTCAGTGGCTCAGAGAAAAGAGACGTGCCTGAGTGATGCGGTTGTGGTTTGCCAGGAACATGGAGAGGTTCTGGGACTCCTGGATGGACTGGGGGTCTGCCATCTTCCGCAGGAACTGGGCAGCTCTGGAAGGGACAAATCCAACATCACCAAGGGTCACTCAGCCAGTGTGAGACTGTCACCACCCACCTTCCCTGTCCGACCTGCAGCAATGCTGCAGCCTCAGACCCCCCTGCACCACAGCTCTATTCACCAAGAGGGAACTGAAACACAACAGGCTCAGAGATTTGCCTAAATTCGCAAAGAGAGCCTGGGACAGCACAGGAAACCCCCATCTCCAGCCCTGATGTCCTCCTGCCCTCAGTGCTGGTCAGACCAGGAGCTCCCCTGCAGACCAGGCACAGTCCTGTCCCCATTCCAGCGACTTTGCCCCCTCTCACCTTTTGTAAGCAGAATGATCATTTTTGACACTGCACTTCATGTTCTTCAGCTCATCCAGGACAGCAAACATGTTGATGAACTTGCCCAGGGTGAGCAGATAGGCCTCGGACACGAAGTCCTTCCTCCTCTCGGCGTGGCACAGGCGCTTCACCTCACTGCAGAACCGCTCGATGGCCTTGCGCTGCGGGGCAGGGGCACAGGGTCAGCCACCACCAGGGGAACCCCTCCACCCACCACCAGCCCCCTCCCAAAAAGCATTTTCAGCTGGGGATGGAGGCTGCAAGGTTCCTCTCTGCTGTTCCCATGCAAGGAAGCATTGTTAGAAATCACTGCTGACAAACACGCTCAGTGCTTGAGGGGAGAAAGGGGCTCAAGCACTCCAACTGAACCTGCCCCAGGTGTGGGCTGTTCTGCAAAATCAGGCTGCATTTTTCAGGTGGGACATGAAGACCTCACAGGACAAAAAACCTAAAAATGAAAGTGAAACTCAGCTGCAGCTGGTTTTAAGGCAGGTGATGATGGGGAGCCCACAGCAGCTCTGTAACTGCCACATGGCAATGGACAAGCAGCTCTTCACATCAGCCAACATCCCCGAAAAACGGGAGCCTGTGGCACCCTGAGCTCCAAACAGTGGGGGCTCTGGGTCTCCATGAACCTGAAGGGCTGAGGTGTGCTCTTTCCCAATCTAGAGAAGATATTTCCCAATGTACAGAAGATGTTGGGGCTGAGCAAGGGACACACAGATTTTCCTTCACACACATCTCAGGTTTCTGCTCAGGTGGAAGAGACCTCCTGGCAGGCAAGGATAGTAAGCTCTGCTTAGAATGTTAACACCAAAGTAAGTACATTATTTTTGCCTCTCTCCTTGACCACTTACCTGAAAATACATGAACTTCATAAGCTTGGTGACTTCTGGCTCCAGGACTTCCACTGTTTTCTCATAAATCTCCACTCGGTTTGGCTGTTCATTACATTTCACCTGCATTGCAAAGAAAATCATCTGTGTCAGCATCAGCTTCTAAGCCAGCTGTGGGTCACCGTGGCACCATCTTCTCCTTGTTTCACAGGGAGTCCTGTCCCCACCCAAGGACACCAGAGGGACCCGAGAATTGGTTCTCAATACAGCAGGTGAAAGCAAAAGGGGATATCTCAGGTCTGAAATTCTCTCCATGCATTCTAAAAAGGCACCATCCTGACTCTGGGGGATAAAAGTCTCCTAATGCATTTGTCTGGCATGGAACACAATCAATAAGGAGTCTGGACCTGTTGTATAATGTGGGAATGTTGGAGCATGAAGTTATCTGAAATTTGAGTTGCAAGACAAAAAGACACCAGGTTACAGCTCTGCTAGAGCCTCACTGGGATTATTCTGGCTCTGTTGAGGATCCATTAAAAATCACTGTGGCTGACAGCAATGAACTTCCCAGATTACTGGGAAGCTAAATTTAAGGGCTTACTCAGTTGTCATCCATTTCACTTCCAAAACAGTTACTTGGAGTTATTATCAAACTTACAGGGAAAACACCAGCTGCCCAGGGCATCCTGCTGTCCTCTGGTTTCGTTTGCAGCTGTTGCTCCCAGAAGGCTGTGATGGGCTGACAGCTCTGGTGCATGTTCAGTAACCCAGCAGCTGATTCTCAGGGCATGGGGGGACACAGCAGCCAGCCTGACATGGGGGACAATGCCAAAGGAGCCTTGCCCTCTCTGCAAGCTAATGTCCCCTTGGTGCTCCACACTGCAGTGAGGCAGTACCACAGAATCACAGACTATTCTGAGCTGGAAGGGTCTCACACAGATCATCAAACTCCAGCTCCTGGCCTTGCCCAGGACAGCCCTGAGAATCCCACCATGAGGATGTAGTCAGGGTAGGGAGGAGTGGTGCATGTTCAGGTGCAGGCTCTGTCCTTCACCTGTGAAGCCACAGTCTCTGATGTAGCAGGGAGCTGCACCTGACCAAGCAGGGAGATTGGGGGGCTGAGCACAGGACCCCCCTGGCCACATCCCTGTGCCCCATAGCAAAGCACAGGGGTCACTGCCAGATCAAACCTGGCCAACCTGTAACTGAACCCTCAGCCATGGCATTCTCTGCTCCTCCATCACACACAGCACTGAGGGGAGCACAGGGGGACAGGGCAGGGAGCCCACAAGCTGCTCAGAGAGGCACAAATGTCACAGGGAGGACACTAAACCAGATGACTTGTAGTGCTGTCTTGCCATCAGCTTAGCCACAGCCTTCTGCTGGTGTAGCCAGGGGAGGCAAGAGCAGCACAGCAGCACACATAAAGCACTCAATCAACAGCAGGAATCTCCTCATGGCTGGGTCTCAGCATCGTCTGCTTTAGTTTGCTTTGCTTTGTCTGTTCTCCTGTCTCCACTCCAAACTAACCCAGTCTCAAGACCAAACCAAGAAGGTGCTCTGGGAGCAGCCCTGCCTAGGAAGGGCTTGACTACCTGAGGGATGGCTCGTGAGCAGCTCCTCCACGTGTAGAGCATCACGGCGTACTCATGGCCTTCCTCCAGCATCTCATTCTGAAAGACAGAGGGGTGTTGGTGGGACAGGGCAGGCACTGGGGGCTCAGCACCCTGGGGACAGCGCTGGGGGACTCACCATGCTGGAGTGCACCGTGGCCTGCTCGATGTACCTGGCAATGCCTGTCACAAAGGCGTTCCTGTCCTCAAAGTTTGTGTCAAAATTAGCCTGTGGGCAAAGCAGAGAGATGGGGATTAAAACACAGCTGGTTGCTTGCTCACCTGGTACGGCCTAACATGGGATGTCTTGGCAAAAAGCAGAATTAGTAGGGCTCCTGGGGCATGTGAACTAATTGAGGTGCTGCACCTCTAGGTCTGAAGTAGTTTCATACACACACACACCCCCTGAGATGCTTTGGAAACACACACGGTCATCCTGCAGGGAATATGTGCAAAAATATGGCAATCAAGACTGACAAATCCTTGTAAAATCAAGCCCAACTTTACTGCAGCCACACCAGAGAGCAAAGCTACAGCAAATATTCTAAGGATTTTAGCTTGGTAACTCAAAGACAGATGCAGCCTTATTAATTTCTGTTTGTGCCCTGGCTGCTAGGGGAAGACCACATCCTGTCAGCAGGAAGTGCAAGGGATAAACAGAGAGAAAGGGCAGGGAATGAGCTGTCTGGAAAACATAAATATGAAACTCAGCCCTCATCCAGGTGCTATTACCAGTGCTACTGCTGCTCTTGCAAGCACAAACAGATGTTGGGACAAACATTTTTTCTGGAAGCTGTGATACAGTTTGGGGTTGGGACAGGGGAGCAAGAAATTGCAGAGGCAGGTGGGGGATGGAAAAGCAGCTCCCCTGACTCTCTGGAGTGCCCTTCACATGCTCTGTGCTTGGTAATTTCCTCTGCCAAGGCTGGCTGATGGTATCTGCTGCAGGGCAGACAGAGGTCCCAAGCATCCAGAGCTGCTCCCTGTGATGACAGCAGCACTGCAGCGACCACACTCACCTCAATAACTGATTTCCTGAGTAGGAAAGCTGGTAGCACAGACCTGTGGCCACAGGGCTACTCCTCTTAGTGCCTCCAGGACTGCACATGAGACCAATGTGACAATAAAAGCTGAGACTGCATGTGCATTTCTGGCTAGCAGGGGAGAGGGCTACACACAAACTGAGTATGATGAGGAAACAGGCTTGGCCAGTATCTCCAGATCCAGCTTAGCAGAGGGTTTTAGGCCCAGCTGTGTGCACAGCTCATGGCCCTGAAAGGAGGCTGTGCCATAAGTTGTGCACCCTTGAGCCCCTCCTGAGACACAAGCCAGCAAAAGCTAAAAATTTATTGAAAGAAGAGATAAGCAAATAATTACACCAAGATTTTTCAGGGAGAGCTGAAATTTGAACAGCCCAGAATGACCTTTGGGTCTGATAACCCAGAGAGATACCAAGGCTCTGGAATGAGCCTGGGGTCTGACCTGCTGGAAGAGATCCTGTAACTGCAGAGCCCTACATACAAGGCACAACAATCACAGTGCTGGTGTATTTATACACTGCCAGGGGTGAGCCAGCAACTCAGGAGTGGCAGGATGGAGAAAGGAACCCCCTATTATATTTAACCCTGGGTGTGTGCTATAGGGCAGGGTGTGGTGGCCAAGCAGCCCAGGCACCCCACTGTGGGAGCAAAAGCAGGAGCCCAGCCGTGCCCTGGGCCCCTGCCAAGCTTTGCTTGGTCAGTGCAGCTGCAGCTACATCTGAGTTGTTCAGGGCAGAAAAGTGGCTCTAGCAGCTGACCTCCCTTGCATGCCAGCAGCTCCAGCTGAGCTAGAGGCACAGGCCAGCCAAAGCCAGGCAGGACTTTGAGCCTGCCCTGCTCAGTTCGATGCACGCACGATCACAAAAGGGAAGCACAGAAATATGTGCACAAATAAACATCGCTGAGAACTTTCTGCTGTTATCACAAATCTTATCTCCTGCTTCCTACCCATTCATGCACTCTGGTCCTCATTTTCGCTCGGCCTTAAAAGTCCCTTTCACCAATCTCTGGTGCATTCCTTTAAAGTCCTTGGGAACAGATTTGTGGCTGGATCTGTTCCGAAGGCTTCCTTCAATACGCAGAACCCCGGATGTTTTTGGCTGGTTCCCACAGCACCCTGTGGCCCCGTGCTTCACATGGGCCACTGGAACAACCCTCCCTACCCCGTGCCTCGGGGAGCTGCAGTACCTGGTACATGATGGAGGAGGGAGGAGGTTCAATGCATGGCTGCTGGTCTGGCAGGGGCAGCTCCTCCAGCAAGTCCACGTTGGACAAGGCATCCTCGAGCGTGACGTGAGTCGTCATGGCTGCGGATGTTCAGATCCCCTGCTAAATCCAAAGCAAGAGAGAGGGTGATAGACAGACAAGACAACCAGCCAGCAGGCAGGAGACTGAGTGGGAAAGGACAAAACCAGAGCCACGACTGGCTGGCATTGCAGGGGACAAAAACCCCAATTTATCTGTTTTCCCTTTTCTTGTGCATTAAACCTACATCTCTATGTCATCTCTCTCCTTCTGCGATTCAACAGCAGAGCAGGAATGCAGAATAAAAGAAACACAGCTACCCACACAGGCACTTCTCTCAACTCTATGCAAAACTCTCTCAGACAGAGCAGCTGGGTGCTGCAGTGCAGCTTTAGCAGCCCCGGGTGAAAGCGTGTGCTCCGAAATGCAAAGCGGTGCTATCAAGAATATCTCCTGAAGCAGCTTGATTAGAGAAGTATGACGGATGCTGACACTCACATGCTCTCCTTCTCACACACATGAACAGCCCTGGAAACTGTAAACAACCAACTGCATTAATTCCCAGAGGTGAACTGGAAAGGCTCGAGTGCTGTGCAGGCAAAGCTGTGGCACTGCAAGCAGCAGAAAAAGAAGTTGCTGTTAAATTTCCCTACTTTTACCACTGACGTGGCATCCCCTGCCCAGTTCCAGCCTGCCCTGAAGCTGCCCAACAGCGCCAGTTGCAAAAATGAAAATAAATACACAAAATAAAATCAAAGGGAAACATTTCTGAAAGTTCCCTGGTGCCTACCCCAGGCAGGCGCCCAGTGGGAACCACAGAACAAACCTGTGTGTCCTCGTCTCCCCTGCCACTCACCTTGGCTGTGAGTGCTCAGAAGGAGGGGACAGAGCTGTCACCCAGGCTGAGCCCTTGTGTAATCACAGCCACAGGGCTTCCCCAGTTAATGCCTAATCCTGTGCAATAGCTGCTGCTGACCTAGAGCCTGTGTCTCCCAGAAAAACACCCTGCTGCACTTAGACATTTGCAGAGAGAGAATTCTTTAAATATTGACACCTCATTCAATTACCAAATCACACCCCCTCCAGTGCTTCTTGCCTCACTCAGAGCCTGTCTAGTTTGAAATGTGAGCCTTTGAGTTTTGTTGCTCTGATCTGCAGGACAGTAGAGCTCCCTAAATCAAAGTTCCCATCGAGATACTCACACATTTCAATAAAACACCCTGCAAGCCAGCTAAGCTCTTTGCCTGCCTCATTACAGAGCATGTTTTCAAATCCTTTAATCATCTTTTTGGCTTTTCTCTAAGCTTTTGCAACTTTTTTTTTTTTTTTTTTTTTTTTTTTGCCAGACACGGTAGCAGGCAGGACACAAGGCTCTGGCAGTGTCTGCA
Source organism: Phylloscopus trochilus trochilus (assembly GCA_016584745.2). Lineage (NCBI taxonomy): Eukaryota > Metazoa > Chordata > Aves > Passeriformes > Phylloscopidae > Phylloscopus > Phylloscopus trochilus. The sequence goes on from WQNJ02000021.1 coordinate 7,790,039, forward strand.
CAAGCACCAAATAGAACAACAGCAGAACATCCCTTAAGTACAGCCACAGCAGCTCCTTTGGTCACAGCAGCATCTCCCACTGCTTCCAAGAAAGTAAGTTTGCTTTTTATTTCCAGCACTGGGAGCATGAAAGAAAATGGCTTTGGGACATCCATGGATAAACCCACATGTACTCAGCAAGGGCCACAGCTAAGGGGGAGGCACAGTGTGCATTCCTGGGTGGCTTCACGTTGGGTCAGAAGGAGTCTGTAGCCATGCCTCATCATCCTGGGCTGCAGGAATATGTATCAGCCTGGCAAAACTCACTCCTGCTCCACAAATGCCTCCCCAAGGCACCAGGCAGCTAAGAAACAGGTTTGGCTGTACCTGCAGCTGAAGTATCACTAAATAAGTGCCTGGAAAAAAAGAACCACCAAAATCTCAAGCAGCTTTTCCCCTCCACACTCAAATTTCTGTTTCCTTCTTCATCTCTGTCTGGTAAAATGGTTTCCTGTTACAAATTGTAGCAACTGTCAAACCCAGACATTACATTTCTGCAGCTTCCTCCCTCCTGCCTGCCTGCAGGCTCCCTGGGCTGCTCTGCAGGGGAGGCTCAGCTTGCCCAGCCCCAGAGACGGACACAGAACTGCCCACCACGCTCCACCACCATCCTCCAGCACCTCAGGACTCACCACTGGCATCCCAGAACAACACTCCTGGCTATTCACTCATGCCTCATTACATACTTCAAGCTTGAGAAGGCAAAACTTTCCATTTCATAGCTTTGAGGGCTGTGGCTGTTTATTTGGGCTCATTCCCCGCTTTTCTCTAAGTCCAGTTCTAAGGCCATTTGTGCAAGGTGTTGTCCATTTGCTGAAATCAAAGGCACTCCCACAACAACCCTGTGACACCCAAAGAGCTCAGCAACTCAAGGGACAAAATTATTGCTGCTTTTTGGGCCACCCCAGGAGAAAAGAGTACCAAAACCACATCAGGGTTCTGCTGTGCCAGGCAGTGCACACACCTGGGAGGCAAAGCCAGCCCCCATTGTAAAAATCTTGCACTCAAGAAGAACTACAGACTTTGAGGGTTTATGGGGATTTCCAGTTCCCACTCCACCCTTTCTTAAGACCAGCTGGGAACCCAATAGCAGCTACAGGGAACAGCATGGTCAGCCAGGACTTCCCCTGGGCCTCATGTCCATAGCATGTTGCCACAGACAGCAGCCTCACAGACAGAGTGTGTGACTGAGAGGCCACTGGTCCAGGGCCAGCAGACCTGGATCATCACCCCAGATCATCCAGAGAGAATGGCTGGTGAAGCCCTACTCCCCCAGACCCGTGCTGCCCTCCCTCACCTTCCTGCAAAAAAGGTTCTAACACAGACATGCTGGGGCTGTGCTGTAAATCCAGCTCCAGCCCCTCTGTGCAGAGGCAAGGGGGGCAGCTGTGAGGTAATCTGGCTGTGGCCAAGCAGCTCCAGCTCAGGGAACTCAGAGATGCTGGGGACACTCATCAAAAGCCTTAACTGCCATCCCCCACCTGGGCTTTGGGGTGGGGTGGCTGTGCTGGCAAGAGGAGTCTCAGCCCGTGGTGGTGGTCTGGTGGCAGTGCTTGGGCAGACGTGGCCACGGGGCTGGGCTCCACCCAAGCAGGGAGCAGCACAGCAGCGTGCCCAGGAACGAGGCTTTTCTCTGTCCTAGCACAGGCACAGTGGGGTGAGGCTTTCCCCTGCACACCCAAAGCATACCCTGCCTCTCTGGACTCACAGGAGCCACCTCCACATCCCGCCCCTGGTCAGAGAAACCAGAGTTCCTCCGGTCCTACATGTTTTGGCAAAACTGAAGGTGAGCCCGGCAGAAACCAACCCCACCCCAGTGAAACCCGAGGCAGGGATGCTGCACTGGGCTGCTTGTCCCTTCTGCTCATGAGCATCGCTGCTAATGGGTGCAGTGCTGCCCACACTTCCTGCTCATGTGCTGCAGAAACCTCCCGTCCCCTTCCCACACCTCAGCTGCAAACCCTCTGGCCATCTCTCACAGCCTCTAAAGCCACATGATCACACAGAGCATCTGGGGTTCAGAGGCTGCAGGGTGCCAGGCAGGGCCCAGGGCACAGCCCCACCACCCCAGATGGAAAGGAAGAGCTCCTGGCACAGGGGCTGCTGTGGCAGCAGCCTGGGACCAGATTCCACAGACAGCACAGGAAGGCTCTGAGGAGTGAGGATGGACACCCCAGATGTCTGAACTGGCAGGGCATGCCCTGCCTTCCCCACCAAAATGCTTGCCCAGAAGTATTGGTGCAGTATCATCCTCTCTGCAGGGAGAAGCACAAAGGTGACTTTACTGTTCAAGCAGCTTGGGGAAATAAAGACTTTTAAAAGCAGGGCTGTAACGAGTATGTTGCATGCACGTGTGCTCAGCTCCCAAGCCGCACAGTTCAGAGCTCTGGGGAAGTGGCATCGGCTATTCAGGATTTTCAGCTTGCCTGCTCCTACAGCAGACACTCACACTGGTGCTGTGGTAGGTTCCAAGAGCAGAAAAGGAGGCAAGAAAAAAAGGGGAATTGCCCAAACAGAGTCCAAGCCCTGTGAGCCAGGGCTAAGGTGAGCAGCAAAAAGACTTTTGCTGGGGAGGCGGCAATGTAGAGAAGGAGGACAAACCTGGTCACCCCCAGAGGATCTGAGATTATTCTCCAGCTCTGATTCCCAGCCCCTGGGTAACCTGGGAAAGGCACTGATTTTAGTTTTACCCCTGTGAAAATGCTTCTTTCTCTTTCTTCAAAAATAGCACCAAACCAATGGGCAGGCACTATCCTGGCCCAACAAACACCCAGCAGAACAGTGTTAGCTGCATAAAAACCAAGTTTCTGGTACTCAATGCCTGACAGCAACAGGAGGATAAATCATCCTGGCCACCAACATATATTTAGTAAAAATTAACAGTGTAAAACTTCAGTTTGACTCCTGCCTAAAATGCACAGGACTTGTAATTGCAACCACCACCACAGTCAGGTTTTTTGCAGAGTGAGTGAGGCTGGCAGAGCTGGGGCCTTTGCTCTACACACAGATGTTAATAACCATGAAATTACCCTTCCCATTAAAAAAAGGAAGCCAAACTGCATGACTCCAGAAGCTGTTTTTCTCTATCTCCACTCTACATTTTCTGCCATCCCATTAGGGCTGAGTTCCAAGCATTTGCACCATCCTTGTCTCTCAGCAACACAATTATTCTGGAATTTATTTATTTTAGAATAACTAAATAGTATTTTTTTTCTGGTGCCAAGGAAAGCGGGTCAAGGAAGGAGACAGGTATATGAAACTACATTTCCAATAGAGTTGAGAAATTTAGAGCAAGTTTATAAGCCACCCACTGCTGACAGTTAAAGCACTTATTGGGAAACCAAATCATACAGGCCAGCATTGTTAATAGTTGACCAATTATTGATCTCCCAAAACAAATCTTCCCATTTCTCATGCAAAGATGATAACTGTTTATTAACAAATTTGAACTCAGCGAAAATGAATTGCTCAGAAAATGGAAGCTTTTTCCCTGTTCCTTAGGCTTCATTAATAACGATCAACTGTACAGAGAAAAGGAAAAAAGCATTTTCCTTTGCAGGGAATTAGCACAGAATGACATGGCTGTGACACCAGAACACTGGGCTAGTCACCCATCTCTGTGACTAACCCCAGACTACCGTCACCACGCTGAACATGAGGGTGATTTTTCTTTCGGTATTTCAGGGCAGGAGGGTGCAGAGGCTTCAGCGACTCAGCCTAATTCTTTGAGACCTTTGTGATCCAAAGCCCCCAGGCAGGAACCCCCCGTGGGAAGCGGCAGATGGCAAAGGGGGCCACGCTGTGCTGCTGGCAGTGTCCCCTGACAGCACAGAAACCCTGCCCCCTGCCCCCTTCTCCAAAACAGCCCCGGCCACGCAGGGAACGTTCACTGTGTGCTGCTTCTTCTTCTCCTCCTCGTTCTTTCCTGGTCCTTCCAACGCACGGAAAATTTCCTGCGGAATCCATCCACCCGCTCCCTCCCCCCAGCCCGGTGGGATGCGGCTGGCAGGCGGCATTTCCAGCGGCATCGGGGGCAAAGTTGAGCACAAAGGAGCGCTGCCCGACCCCACGCACGGGCACGGGCGCCGCGGGGCGGGACAGGTTCCGCCGGCTGCGACCCACGCCGCAGCCCGGACCCGCCGCTCCAGCCCCTCATTGCCAGCGCTGCCTCTGACTCCGGGGCTGCCTCCATCCCCCGCATCCCCCTGGAACACCATATTGCCACGCCACGGGTGCTCCGGGAGCCGGCCGGAGCCCCAGCCGGGGCCGCCCCTCCATCACCAGCATCCTCTGTGCGCCTCGTTCTCCAGCACCGCCGCCACCCCGGCTCGGCTTGCGCTGCCGCGGCGGGGCCTGCAGCGGGCCCGGGGCTCGGCCCCTTCCCCCGTGCTGGGGATGCCGGGCGGGGGAAGGACAAGGAGGATTTGCGCTATTTTTTTCCCCGGCGCTGCGCGGCGGCTGCGGGCAGGCTGAGCGCCGCAGGTAGCTCGGGGCATTGTGGGATACATCCCATACACCCCGCACATCCCGGCCCCTACATCCCGCACATCCCGGCCCCTACATCCCGCACATCCCGGCCCCTACATCCCGCACATCCCGGCCCGCCGCCGAGCCCGCACCTGCCCCGCTCCGCCCGCCCGGGGCTCCGGGGAGATGGGGCTCGGCGGCGGGCACAGCCCCGCGCAGCCCCGGGGAGGGAAGGAGGGAGGGAGGCAGGGAGGAAAGGAGGGGATGGAGCCGCGCAGCCCCCGCGGAGCCCCGCGCCCACCGCCACCCGCTCACCTGCGCTCCGCGGGTGCGACGCCCGGCGCCGCGGGATGCTCGGCGGGGGATGCTCCGCGCCGCCCGCACAAAGAGCAGGAAATGGCTGCAGCAAGTGCACTTCCGCGGCTCTCCGCCGGCCCCTCCGCGCGGCGCGGCGGCGGGGGGAGCCCCGGCCCCGCCGCGGGAAGGGGCTGGAGCGGCGCGGGCGGCTCCTCCCACAGCGGCGCGGGGGATGCGCGGCGGGGCTGGGCCCGCGGCTCTGCCCCCGCTCGGGGCCGGGGGCCCGCAGCTCTGTGCCCTCCCGGGGCCGGGGGCCCGCAGCTCTGTGCCCTCCCGGGGCCGGGTCCCCAGTTCTGTTCCCCCTCGGGGCCGGGGGCCGCGTTCCCCCCGCGGCGGCAGCTCCGGGCTGGCGGCAGCGCGGCGCCGGCGGCTCCCGGCGGGGAGGGGAGAGAGCAGGGGGCGGCTGCAGCAGCCCCTCGGAAGCTTGATGCTGGCACAGTGGGGTTGGGTCCCTGAGAAAGCAGGGGCAGGCTGGGATTCTCCATCTCGCTGCTGCCGGGGTCGCGGCTGTGCAGCCCCTCTGCCCCTCGGAGGACCATTGTTAGGCGTCACCTGCCATCTTAACAAACGCTCTGGTGGCAGAGGACATGCACGTATAGAAAACATACAGAGCCTCGGGTGACTGAGCATGTTGGGGATCAAAACCTGAAAGCAGCGCCTTTGCTCAGAGCTCCAATCCCCTTCTGAGTCAGCACCGCATCCGAAAGGTCTCCCTTTTGGCATTTTTGGCATCTGGCTTTTTTTTAGGGGCGAGTTTCCCCTCCTTCTGCCCCTACTTCTGTTTAGAGCTGTAGTGCAGCTCTTCAGATGTACTGTGAAATCCAAGCTCACAGCTTTCAGAGGGACACTGCCTCATGGTGACCGACATAAACCCTGTATGGGGCTGTCTTGTCTGTTGGAAGACACTGGTGGATACCCAAGCATTGACCACAGTCTAGATACAGGTCTAGATGTATTTCTGTGGTGGCCCTGGCAGTGCCCCTTTCCTGAGCATGAGCCTATGCCAGAATCAGACTGCTACCTGACCTTTCCTGGATTATTGTGACCCCTCCAATTCCTCAGAGACTGCTGCTGTTGTCCATGAAAGTGTGGGGCTGAGCTTGCTTCCTGTGGGTGCCTGTTGGCTCTGCAGGGAAGCTTGGACACCAGGTTTACACTGCAGATCTGCTGCTGCAAGTTGAATTCATGCCACGGGCTGAAGGCACAGGGGTCTGCAAACTAGAAAAGCAGCAGAACAGTCTTAGGAACTAGTCTTGTTTTAAAGGACAGGACCACGCCTGAAAAAATGTATCAATAAATCTCTGGGCACAGAACCTTTCCCTGCATAGCATTTCTCCTTTGGGGGTTGGACTAGGTGACCTTTAAAGGTCGTTTCCAACCCAAACTATTCCATGATTCTGTGATATCTACGATTCTATCTCACCCTTGACTAGAAAACATTGTAGCCATCATTCCTCTTTTTACAAGCATACTTTTCAGAAAAATTCAGTAAGGGAGCGCTGTTACTCACATTGTTACAGACACAAAAGATTTAACAGCAAATACCATCCTGAGGCCGTGGGTGAAACAAGGTTAATTCAAGAAAACTGGCAGAAAAGACTGCTGTGGACTTTTTTTTGCACAGTTTAATCTGGTCCCATTATCAGCTAGGCTCAGTGTGATGGGAATTCCATGAATGCTGTGATACTATTTTAATTTTCTGCCCCATGTTGTCTTAGCTGGTAGAAGGATAGAATGAGCTTCCCTCTGTCCTTTAGATCTCTCTGCAGGCTGGGGACAATGACAGTGAGGGCAGCCCCATGCAGCTACAGCAGCAGCGTGTGCATCAGTGCATGGAGAGGAGGGAGAACACGATGCTGGGGTGAGCTGAACACCAGAACACACATGAATTTGTGGTGGCTGCCAAGTGAGCTTTAGCAGAGCCATTCACCTGAATCCTGCTGGGCTGACAAGCATTCAGAGGGAGAACGGCAAACATCACACAACAACATGTTCATTAAAAAATACTTCAGGTAATTCTAGATTTTTTTTTCCAGGCCTGATTTTAAGGTAATTGTGCACTGGAACAACACCCACATCCCCAGGGGGACTGACCCATGCCCAGAAAAGAGCTTTTCATGGCTAATGCTGCCACACTCCAGTCCCTGGTCTCCGCTGAGAAGCATCAGCTGCTCTTTCTAGATGAGGTTACTGCTTGACTGCCTTCTGCTAGCAGGGGCTCCAGCCTGGCTGTGCCTGTGCCTGGCCATCTCAGCAGCAGCTTGGGGACATGCTGGGACACAGCTCTGGACCCTGGCTCCAGCCAAGTGTGCAGAGGCGTGCGCCCACCTGGGATAACCAGCGGGGAAGAGGAGGGACAAGCACAACCTCCCACCCTGGTGAGACACAGCCAGGAAAAGGGGCAGCACTCTAAATGTTCAGCACGTTGGAAATGCTTTCTAAGGAGGCAGGGAAGGGGTGCTCAGAGAAAGGTGACTCACTCTGCAGTGGGAGACTGATACTCTCACCTCTGCTTTGGAATGGATCTGGTCAAGCCACATGAGGGGCACCCACCTAAACTTGCCTTAAACACTGCTGTGGTGAGGGAAGACTGTGTTAGAGTGCACTGATACCATGCAGTTATCCCACTCTGGCACTGCCCTTTTGAGATTCCTGAAGTGCCTTGTAAATTATGGGGAAACACCCTCTGGGAGCACTCAGATATGACCACCCCCAATGTTATGAAGATTCAGAGAATTTAAAGCCACCATAATGGATATTTAGACCTAAAAATCTGGTGTCTATGTAATAAATTACCATATTTGCAGGTATTCTGAATGCTTCCTATCCCCATAAAGCCAGAACATTGTGTAACCTCAGAACACAACCACACTTCTGGGGAGCAGAGGTATTTCAGAAAGCCAGAAGAAGCCTGCTTGCATCTTGGTGGAGGGGATTTGGAGGTAGAGCATGGTTTTTGCAGTTTTGCTCACATATAGGGAAATTCACAGTTGAGACTCAGCAGTTTTATTGTTTGTGAAAGTCCATATTGTGTACACAGAAAGTCTGCAAAATAAAACTGAGCACAAACCATCACAATAATATTTTGTGCAAACCACTCTAGCTAATAAATATTACACTTACCCAAATATAAATATAACCTTAGAAATGTCACCTAGCAGAGCAATATGCAGCTCCTTAATAGCAATGTCCTCATACTCATCAGACCCCTGGTTCCTTCAAGGATGGTGGGGGCAGTGAGCCAGAAGCTGAACTCTGTGAGCCTGTAGACATCCCTGTCACAGTGTGAGATGTATAAGGCAAGAACTGATGCCTTGCCCATAATCCATATACCTGAAAAGATATTCTGGCTCCTAAAAGCCACCCTAGGAAGAGGAGCCTGAAAAATACCAAAAATTAAACCTCCTTTTATGAAGGAATAGTTTGACACAGGATATGTGAGATCATGAGATTACATTATTTCCTTGTTCCATTTTTGTTGGCAAACATATTTGAACCTGACTTGTGTAATGACAGGAGGTTGCTGCTGAAAGTTTGCACTTCAGAGTTTTTTGTAAGCTGCTGTCGAGTAAGGTTTCCTCATGTTCTCACCTGCCCAAACAGAGAAGCATCAAAAATACATCTGCACATATCACGTGTGAGCCCTCTTGACTTCCCTAGTGATTGTTAATGCTTAGCAAAAAGTCCTGATCTTCTTTACAAGCTCTGCAGGACAGCAACACCCACACACTTGGGTTTGAAGTCAGTTGTGTCAAAACAGTGTCTCTGCCTTTCAGTGAAATTACAGATTTTAACTGAAATACCAGGAGATGGATTTTGTTTGTACCTTTTGCTGTCACCACATAATGTGGAACTCCTTCAGGACGAAGAAGCCAGGCACATCATTCACACTGGGCTTTTTCTTTGGTCAGTGCCTTTGTTCACAGAAGAGATGGAGAAGTCTTTACTTGTGATGGTTCTGTTACTTTTTAAAGTACAAGAAAATTCTCCTCATGATCACTGGTGATCTGAGCGCATACTCTGCATATTTTCCTCCTGGCTCCCTCCTGAGCGCTCTGGCTCCTTCCTTCACAAGTTCAGGAGTAGATTCCTGTACCTTTCACAGGTAATCAGATCCTGGGACTCTGTCTTGTCCTGGACTGGGAATACATAACACTCTGCATAGTCCTCCATACTTTCTTCAAAGAAATTGGGTGGAGGTCACATACTAATCTTCTGATGTAGAAAGACTGAAGAAAAAAAATCAATATAAACATTCAGCTTTCACTTCTCCCCTCCAAGAATGTCTTCATTTGCATCAGAGTCCCATTTTCCCACTCACTGTACAATGCAATTTGAGAGAATTTCAAGACTCTTCAGCACATATATTTCTTTTTCTCTTCCTCCCTCACAAACTCACATGCACACACAGAAACCCCTTCAGCTTACCAGGTATCCAAATCCTGTTCCTGTTATGCCACAGTTGCAGGGAAAATCATGCAAAGGGAAAACAAAACCACCTTGAAATACCAGCATCAGAAATGCAGTCACTGAATCCAGCTTGCTTCTGTGTCTCCCAGGCTTATTCCTGTTCAGAGCTTTCAGGTCCAGCCCACTCTGAATTAGAGAGCCAGGGAAATGTCTAAACATTTCTCCTCAGTTAAAGAAAGTGTTTTTTGTTTTTTGTTTTTTGTTTTTTTTTTTTTTAATCTCTCTCCAGGGAAGACCTTCATTTGGGAGTTCACAGAAATAGAACAGCAATGTCAGATCTCTTAATTTTGAGGCTGTCTCTTCAGGAGAGACACCCTTGCTAGACTGTGTGGTTCAGGACTCCATGCTCAGTAGTCACTTCTGGTTTTAAGATGCAAACCACACTCTTGGCCAAAGCAAAGCCTGTGTCTGTCTAGGCTCTGGAAGACCTGGGGATATCTTGTCTGTCTGGAAGTACCAGCCTCTGCCCTCTCCTTCTCCTCAGGCATATGGCAAGTGTTTATGGTGAGAGGATTCCTGTTAATGCTTTGTTGGGGAAAATCCAGCCTTCTTTCTTCTCAGGACTCTCTCGGCTGTGCTGAGCACACAGTGCCATGATTACACATCAAACTCAGAGATTTCACTCAGCTGAAACAGCAGAAGAGAAAAGGATGGCCGCTCGTCTTTCCCCTGAGCAAGGGAGAGAAGAGAGAGGAAGGACATTAATGTCAGCTGGAGAGAAATGGCCAGGTTAGCAAGGAAAAACTTGGGAAGAAACTGAGTATTAACAAAAATACAATCTATCCCTACAGAGAAAATGCCAGTAGAAGAACCAGCCTTCTTCTGTGCAATGTTTCTTCTCTATTACCAGTGAATTAGGCTTGGTGGACACTAAGTACCTTGTAATGGCTTGGCTGTCATTTTTACCACCGTTAGAACTCAGCCCCACAGATCCACAGCTTTCTTAGCAAGGAAACTGTGGAATTAACTTGAGTTAGGTGCACTACATGGGCTTCTCAGTGAAGTCAAATAGAAGTCAGAGACCCCAGAGTCTGCTTGCTAGTGCAGATGAAAGCTACAGTGCTTCACCTCCAGGATTTTATCTTGGGTTAGCACATGGAGTGTACAACTCTCTCTCCTGCTTAAAGCCAAGGAGAGGGGAGTTATTTTCTTTGGGAAATAGGGCTCTCCAGTACAATACTCACCATCCTCCAGCAGTGGCTCATCACCTCATAAATGGCCTTGGAGGCCAGCTTGGGTTTGTAGAGCCGAAATCCTGCATTGATTTCTTCCACCACTTCTGCATTGGTGCGATTCTCATAGGGGATTTTACCTTCACTGAAGACCTCCCACATCAGCACTCCTAAAGCAACCAAAGGGGAAAAAAAATCACAAAGAGGCACATAAAATCTTCAGCAGGCCCAGAGCCACCTTCCACCTGCTCTTTTCTGTAGCTCAACACTGGTGCCAGTTACTTGGAAAAGCATTTTCACTTGGATTCTCAGTAGACAGCTGAAAAAACAGACCCTAACACAGCTGTACAGTTTGAGGATGCCAGCCAGGATCTCTGAAACGTCTCCCTGTTGAGTCTGTGAAGAGCCTGAGCCCCCAGCTCCTGCTGTGCTGCCTGTAGCCCACCCCAGGAGTGCAGAGCTTCAGCCACAGCAGAAGCCAGCAAAGGGTGAGGGAAGGCACAGAATTCATAGGCACAGACGAGCAAAGGTTATAATCCTGCATTATTTACTGCTGGCCCCAGGGCTGAGTGGCACCCCATTGACTGTGAGCTGTGCACAGCACACTGCCCCATTCACTGTGTGGGCTGGAGAGGGGCCAGGCCCGTGAGTGTGCCAGATCCACAGCCCAGGGGACAGCCTTTGTTATGGCTTTGGGGAAAAACACACAGCGGTGCTCTTATCTGTGAGGGTCCAGAAGGGAGCCCAAAGAATGGACATAAACTGTAAAACAATGTATTGTGGAGCAGGAAATGAGGTGAGAAATGTGAGCAGTGAAATAACATTTTCGGATCAGCATAAAGCAAATGGAATCAGCAGAGCAAATTTGGAAGGGCAGGCAGGGGGTTTGAGTGAGGCATCAGTGCTCCAGGACTGACATGCAGAGAGATGGAGTGCCTAAATGCCTCTCCTCGCCTCTCCTCTCCTCTCCTCTCCTCTCCTCTCCTCTCCTCTCCTCTCCTCTCCTCTCCTCTCCTCTCCTCTCCTCTCCTCTCCTCTCCTCTCCTCTCCTCTCCTCTCCTCTGTCAGTGACTCTCCAGCTTTTTCTTGGACACTCATGCTATGTCAGCATGAAACAGAGTTCATTATTTGTTATTATTTAGAGTTGCACATGTATAAGACATTAAACTGGCAATATTTGGAGTGTTCTGAAGAATCTAGGTAGTTTGCTTTTCTTTCCTTTATTTCACTTAAATGATTTAGGCTTGCTTTTCTATGCCGTTATTCAGGCAAAACACCCTTGGAGTCCAGAGGATGCAGTGTTGAGGAGCTGACTTGAGCCCTGAGCCCTGTGTTTGTCTCAGCTGGGGCTGTTGCATTTTCTCCATTCTGAGCAGAGTTTCTTACCGAAGGACCAAACGTCAGATTTGGTGCTATAGTTGCTGTAGAAGACCTCTGGGGCAGACCACTTGACTGGAAACTTGGTACTTGTGGAGCTGGTGTACTGATCATCCAGGACAATCCTGGAAGAGGAAAAGAAGAGGGAATGCTGAGTTACCCCCATCCAGTGACAGCCCCAAGGGACCGTGCACAGCCTTGGTGCCATTACCTCGACATCCCGAAGTCAGACACTTTGACCACGTGGGATTCCCCCACCAGGCAGTTCCTGGCAGCCTGCAAGAGAACAAGGTGCAAAGGCATCAGGTCAGACCTAAAACACTGTCCCAGTCACTCAGGGGCTTTTATCCTGGAAGAGCAGACAATGCTTAAAAAGGGAGCATCAAGGTGACATTGTGCCATACAAAGAGGACAAACCCCTGAGCTTCTCATGCTTTCTGTACATTTTGCAGCATGATCCTGTTGCCAGAAAAGCTGTTCAACCATCACTCTGACTTGCAGGCCCTTGTTGCCCACAAAGGGTGGAGCAAGACCCTAAAATAGCCACAGCTACTCAGAGTCATTGCACGCCTAATGAAACTGCAACAGTGACTGATGGAGCTTGACTGAAACACCCTTAATTAAAACTATTTTATCATCAATGCATGTTTATACATGACTTATGCTAGAACAGGTCTTTTTGTTATCCTCACTGATTTTTAGACATGAAGAGTGGTCAGTACTGTGGCTCTTGGGGAAAAAAAAAAGAGTCCACTCAGGAAAAAAAGACAAATGTTATAGGCTTGTTTCTTCTCTCCCAAAACCAGTCAAGGGGAATAGATTTATCAGTGCTCCAGTGATTGGGGCTTTTTTTGTTTTCCCTAAAGTACTTGTGCTGTTTTTGCAGTGAGGGCAGATGCAGGATCCCCTATTAACAGGGAGGAGGAGTGTGGAAGCTGAAATTAAGGAAGAAAGCTGAGGGAAAAGCCCCTCTGGAGCAAAGAAAAGTCCACATGGGAGCAACATACCAGGTCTCTGTGGATGACAGAGTTTTGTTCCAGATAAGCCATTCCTTCACACACATCCAGGCACATCCCCAGCAGGGTTTCCCTGGAGAAGCTGCCCTGCTGGCTCCTGAGGTAGTCGGACAAGCAGCCGTTCTCCATGAACTCAAACACCAGGCAGATGGGAGCATCCTCAAAGCACACACCATAAAGCTGGACTAGCTTGGGGTGAGACAGCTTCCTGTGGGACAGGGAGGGAAGGTGGGAAAGAGGCTGAAATAGGCTCAGTGCCTGTTATCCTGTGTTATATACAGCAATTTATGCCAGCCCACTGCGAAGGCCAGCTTTGCAGATGTGTAGAGCAAGGACTAAATATCATCCCTTTTAATGGTAGTGGTCACCAAAAGATTTTTCTGCGTGGAAAACCATACAATCAAAAGTAAAATCCATATCTGTCTTGTGGGGAGAGAAATGCAAAAAATGCAAAAAATGCAAAAAAAAAAAAAAAAAAAAAAAAGAAAAAGTCAATAAAACCAAAGACAAGTATATGTAGTTGTGCAAAGCAAAACATTTTACAGGGAAGGCTTATGAGTGAAATTGCCCTTAAGTTTTAAGAGATTTTTTTCTGAGAAAAGCCACTTTGCTCTCCAAAATGCACTATCAATTATCCTTGCCTTCCTGAACAGCAGAAATCTGGAAGACCATTCTGGATATTGATAGAATATTGATAGACTTGGAATCACAGTAATTCACCTACACTTTGAACTGCCTTCCTTTGTAACCACCCAGAGCCCACCAGTCTATTTACTATTAAGATACACAGCAGGTAATCCAAGTTTGAATTCCCTACTCATGTTCCTGACTTTTGTTCAGTGTTATGAATCCCACAGGGTGTGATTGTCGTGGTGAATTTACCACTTACATCAAGACTTTGGCCTCCTCGATGAAGTCCTCCTCAGACATTGCTCCTTCACGGATGGTCTTTATGGCCACTTTGGTCTTGCCCAGCAAGTAGCCGAGGTAGACCACCCCAAACTGACCACTGCCAATCTCCTGCACACGGGTCAGCTCAGAGGCATTAATGACCAATTTTCCTGTTGGTTGCAAGGGAGAAAGAGTAAGGACTGAGCAGTAGAAAGCCAAACAAACAGCTTTTGTGGGTTAAACACTGAAGCAGGACTCCAAGTGAGACTTTCTGGCTCTCCCTCAAATTGCCTGTCTGACCTTTGATAGCTCATTTGACTAGTCCATGCTGCAGGTCATGTTCAAGGGTTGGAACAACAACATCCCCTTCTCCTCTCTTTGTCTTGCCTATCCAGTTCTTCAGGGAGGATTGTTTTCACCATGCTTATGTGCAGTTCCCAGCACAACCTGGGGCTTGAGTTTCTTTGAAGTCTCCAAGAATTACAATAAAGATGATACCAGCAAAACTCTATTGACAACAATATTCAAATGAAGGCATCTTTCAGGAGGGACTCGGCTTTCATCAAATTATTCTATGCTCCCATTTCCATCCTCTTTGTTCAGCATTCATTTTGTTATTTAGTGTTGACTTCACTGCGACCTCGGGGTTCCCATCACCTCCCTCAAAGCACTGCACAATCAGTTTTTATCAACAACCATGACAAAGATGACAATCTGGTGAACAGTGCAGTGGAAAGGCCTGAAGAAAGCCATTTATTGTGGCTGTAATCACATAAATATTCCTCAGTATCCGTGGGGATGTGCAGGATCACCCAGCTAACCAGCCAGGAGTGTGACTGATTCCCATGCAGCCGTGAGAGAACCTTACCATAGCTGAGCCCTGCGGTGATGGGGGCCTGTTTCCTCCAGGAGGAGACCGCGTATCGCAGCCGTGTCGCGAGACCTGGGGACACGGGGACAGGTTCCTGTTACTGCCACGGCCACGGGGAGCCTGGCTGCCACCACCCCGGAGGGCAGCTTGGATTCTGGAAGCAGATTTATTGCACTGAGTTCTCAGCTCCACTTGAGGGCAGCTGAACCTCTGTGCAGGCTCTGGTTTCCTGCCTGGTTTCCTGGGAGAAGGAAGCCAGTTCTGAGCACTTTCAGCTTATTTCCCATTTTCACATCAAGAGCTTTGACTCTCTGTAAACTCTGATGAATTTCCAAATGATATTTGGTATTTACAGGGTATTTTTGAAGCCCTGTGTTTCCCTTGGCACTCCTGCACTGTGGGGATGGAAGTCACCATGTCTCGTTATGGATGATGGCCATGTCCTTGACTTTGTGTCAAATCAAGGCCCAGGCACAGATCACCTCAAGAAGGCTCTGCAGTGTCATTCCAACAGATAGCTTAGCCTGGCAGTGCTGATACACCCCCAGGGCTCTCTATACTATGTCATTATGACATCTGTGTTGGCCATTGTCAGCCTCAGGACAACCAGAGTGAGGATGTAATGATGGAAGCTGGCTTGGACTGGTCAAGACAGAATAAGTGGGAGAAAAGGTGATGCCATTTAACACCTCATTGTAAGGACAGAGGGCTTGGGAGCTCTCCTCCATTCAAAACAGTCACCTGGCAAACCAGCAACTTCTCTGTTCAGCATCAGCTTCACTCACCTGCTGCATTGTGCTGGTGGTAGTTGATGAGGTCAGGGATGGAGTCAAACACGTAGTTTTTTGCCAGGTAGTATCTCTTGGGAAAGTCAGTTGTCTCATAGATGTGATAATGCTTTATAACAGGATTGTTGTCCTTGCTGAAAAAGAGGAGGTTTTCTTTGAAAGAAAATAGCTTGCAGCAAGAAGACAGGGATTTGGGGTATAAACAGAAACAAGTGAGCAAAGGGGAGAACCTTCCCCCAGAAGGAATGGGTGAGGAGCAAGGAGTGAGCTGCAGTTTCTAATGAACTCTGTGTACTTGTATGTTCCCCCTGTCACTCGCAGATTGCCTCATCTCGAGAGAAGGGCTGAGGTTTCCTGACAAGAGAAGGTTGTGTACTAAGTTTCTCTGCCTCTTCTTTGTGAAACACAACTTTCTGCCCCATCACTGAAACCCTTTCACTTGTCTTGCTCTACCCACCTCTCGTGGGTCCAGCACACAGCCCATGTGGATCCTACTGACACTTCAGTTCAGGGGACAATGCCATCAGAATGACAACCCCAGTGATGTCTAAGGGACTATTTATAGGCACATATTTAGATTCAGGGAGAAGTGGAGCCTTTAATACACTTTGGGACTGGCAGCTGACTCTTCTGCTTTTTTTGGAAGTGTTTTCCCTCTATCATTTTCATGAGCCTTCTGCTCTCTTGTTATAATGCCAAAACAACTATTCAGAGATTACACACTGATAGAAGCCATTTCATTGATGTAATTGATGTGAAAAGCTGCTGAGCTCGGCTGTACCTTAATGCTTTGGTGAAAACAGAGACTGCGTACATGCCAGGCTGCCTCGAATCTCTCACCATGAAGGCCCCTTCTCTGCCCTGGAACAGGAGCAAAGGAAAGAAAACTGGTTAGAGACATAATGGAAAAATAAACTCAAAAAAAAAGTAGGCTGGGGGCAAAGCTGTGCTTATTTCAGCCCTGGCATGAAGATGTGCTAAACATATAGGAAAAAAAGGAGCCATCACCCCACTGACAGAGCTCGGTGTGTTCCATGCACAGCTCTGGTGGCTGCCCAGGGCCTGCAGGTCTCTCTTAGGTGTTAGGTGCTTTTAGCTCAGCTTCCTCTCAGAGCTCTCAGAGGAAATGAGACGTAGGCACGCATGCTGAGTGCATGTGGGTGTGCCTCTCTGCCCCTCCAATTCTCTCCTCTGGAAATTCTGAATCCATTGACTGCCCTCAGCCCTATCTGACAGAACACATGTTCAATGAAATGTGTGGCCAAGTGGAAAGGCAAACCCCTCTGAGTGCTCCCCGTGGAGTGAGCAGCCACAGAACAAATCACAGCTTATCCAACACCAGAGAATCCATGTGGGAGTGTAGGGATGATAATTTACTGATGTACCACAAATTGGAAAACCTTGGACATGATCCTGCCCTTTCATAGGTACATCAGTCATCCAGTATCTAATCTAAGTGGGTAAGAAAGCAGTCATCCTGCAGTGTGGCACTCACAGAACAATTTTCCTTTCTAACTTTTCATTGTAATTGCTTTCCACTCATCTGAATGCTAAAATGCCTCACAGGGCATTATCCCACTGGCCCAGATGGATCAGATGGCAAAGGAGATTTAACATCACAGTTTGGCTGGAATGTGCTGTACTGACCTATGTATTGGTAATAAACCCCACATTTTTCTTCTGTTTGCAGATAAAGATTTTCATCTGGCATCCCAAGTGCTTGATTTTTTGCATTCCCTCCTCCTTTGCTTT
Organism: Phylloscopus trochilus trochilus; assembly: GCA_016584745.2. Classification (NCBI taxonomy): domain Eukaryota; kingdom Metazoa; phylum Chordata; class Aves; order Passeriformes; family Phylloscopidae; genus Phylloscopus; species Phylloscopus trochilus. The sequence continues at coordinate 7,807,239 of WQNJ02000021.1, forward strand.
ACATGGAAGGTTTCCTCCATTTTATGTCTTCTACTCAGCCCCAACACTTCATGCAGAGGTAATCCAAGTGCACCCTGCCTGGGCCTCCTTCCCTAGAGGTTTGATCAGCTCCAGGTGAACACAGAGGCTGAGCTGCTCCTGCATCCCCGGGCATGAGCTGCTGACTGTGCAGCTCTGCCCAGGTGGGTTCAGCCTTCTGAGCTGTGCACTTCCCAGGGCTGGCCCTTCAGTGTCTGCACAACATCTGCTGCATCTGCACCACACAATATCTGGCACAGGAAAGCTCTAGGAAAGGTCTCTCTGCTGCTGTAGAAGCATTTAATTGCACACAGTGGGGGGTTCAGGACTGGAGGTGGGCAAGTTTTGGGAGACAGCATCCTGCCCAAGTTACTCTAAGCCCTTTTCTTGGCCTTCTATTCTCAGTTGACACCAAGTCTGGCCAAAGATCACTCACAAACTTGGCCTCATTTTTGGGGGGAGCTGTGAGTTTTGCAAAGCTTTGAACCAGAAGTCTCTGCTAACACGTGGAGGTAATTACCACAGAAAAGTTGTACTAGTAGGACCGAAAAAAAAAAATAAGACCACTAAACCATGTGTGGACTTGTCCTCTAGTACTTCGTACAAGAATTTTTAAAACCACACAAAAATGCTCCTATTTCCATAAAATACTACTGTTCCAAGAAGGAACACTTTATTTGTGTTCATTAACACCTGTTAATGTAACAGCTGATTTAAAAATTAAGGTTGTGTTTGTGTGGGAAATTTGAACAAAAAACTTATTCTTTGTATTTTCACTGGAAAACTGGCTCAACTGAGAAATTAAAGATGTGTGCTTACACACACATACACAGAATTAAAAAAAGAAAACCCACAGCCATACTTTTGGCTTCCACACAAAATACTTCAGCACAAGATTGGTTAGATTTTCAGAGAACTACTGGCATCCACAGGCCTCCTGCAGAGACAGAAAAGATGAGCTAAAATCCCAGTTTTCAGCTGGCACAGTGGTCTGAAGCAGTGTTTTCCTCCAGTCCTAGTTACTGGTGTGTTTGGATGGCACAGCTCCATCCATGCTCAGCTAACAGGGAGATAGCTGGTGGTCCTTTATCTCACATCACAGCTAAGGACACAAACAGAGCAGGAACCAAGGGTTCATCTCTCTTACACAAAGCAGCCCTTGCAGGCTTCATTTGTTGTTAATTAATTATTATTTCCCATCCACCCTGTACATAACACTGGCTTACCTCATCCCTGAGCAGCGTTTCTGCTTTGCTTCTGCTGATGTTCTTATTGTACCATCTGCAAACATCAAAAGACTCTGAGTCAGCGTTTCTGGGCCAGGAGAGTTTCTCCTGAAAAGCTTCTGAATGGAGCATCCCCAGGGTGGAATGTCAGGTGAGGTGGAGGCATTTGAGGCTTGTAGCTTCAAATCCAGGGCCCTCAGAGGTACAAGAAAAACACTGGCACAACTTACTCATAAACTTGCAGGTTCTCGGGTGATTTTTCCACCAGGTAGCTGCTTGGCACGTAGCCTTCGTGCCTGTTGGGAGGCAAGACAAGTGTGAGTGTGCTGACAGACAGGATTTTCTCTGCATCTGTAGGAGTCAGCCTTGAAAGTTTTGCCTGCTTGTGGCATGATAAAAGTGCTGGTGGGTGTGTATTGAGTAGGGCTACTGGAGAAGAAAACAACTGATTGCGCCTCTAAACCTGGAGAGTTTCACAATTTTCCCCCCTGTATCACTGCAAATATCAGTCTGAATGGTCTATTGCTGTAAAATTAACCTTCAGATCCTTTTCTTCAGCTGCCTGAAGCTACAGTGAATGGAAGAAGGTTACCCTAAATAACCTTCCATCACCTTTTCCCTGTAAATAAGAGGATGCTTCATAAAAGCTGAACAAGAGGGATTAAACATGTATGCTAATGAAAGAACAAACTGGAATTAGAAAGGACTGGTACATTGGCTGTTGAAAAGGGACTTACCCATTCTTATCTTGAATCAGCCACCGATGCTCCTCAGAGCTGTCAATCACATAATATTCCTCATTGTATTGCAATGTCAGCTCCTGTGGGTTCTGGGCCTCATAGTCATATATGGCTATGACCACAGCTTCCTTGGGGTCTAGCAACATATTCTGCACAAATTAGGCAAAAGGCTCATCACATTCATATTCATATTAATATTCATATTCATATCCATAAAAAGCAGTGGTATGCTCTCTAAGGTGGTGTTTTCCTGGCAGCACTGGTGTCCCCTGGGTTCAAAAGCATCCCAGAGCATCTAGTGGGGTGTGGTGGCAGCATGAGAATCTTCAGGGCTTTCAAAGAATGAATTTCATATAAAAAAATTGAATTGCATAGAAATTCCCCAGGGAATGTTATCACAGGTGAAATTCTAGGTCACTGCACTGTAGTGAACATTAATAAGAACATATTCCCCACTGGTAGTTAATCACTCAGGGCAGGACACTAAGGACAGCATCACTGCACTCACCCAGTTATCTTCAGGAATGGGAGGAAGAGGCTTCTTTGAGGCTGAAAAGAAATCAAGAAAGATTATTTGAAGCAGGTGAGGACAAAACCAAGGGGAGAAATCACCAATGCAATGAATTGATAGAGGTGATACAAACCCACTGAGCAGTGAGCTTTGGACTTAGAGAGCAAAACCTGCCAACTACACCGTGAGTCTCAGCAGGGCTTGGAAACTGGGGTACAGATTACTTAAGGAATCAAGGTAAAAAGTACAAGGTAAATGTTTCTTTGGTGAAGAATGATTGACCACTTGTGTTCATTTTCAGGGGACAAAGTAAAGATTATGCTTGGCCATTGAAACCACAGAGGAAATATGATTTGGTTTGGTTAAAATAGGACTGCTGACTGCGTTTATCTCAAGAAAGTTGTTACGGTTTATTGACTGGCCACAGCTGATCACCTCATTCCAAAACCAGCACCAAGCATCACACAGAGGAAAATGTGAATTCAAAAAAAGACAATGCTACATACAGTAAAAGATAAGCCAGAACATCCCAAGAAACTAGGAACATGTCTCTTTATGGAAATCTAACATAATATTTTTTGATGTTCTGTACAAAAACCTTTCAATCCTCTACTTTTGCTAGGAATAAATATTTTCCATGTCAGGATGGTCTTAACAAGTCCCTTACCATTTTTGGTGGGGTCATATACCACACAGCCGGCTGCCATCTTCTCTGTCTGAGCACAGCATCTCCACTTGCCATCTAACCAAAAGTCAGGATGACACTTTGAAGCCAAACTGTTGTTGTATCTGGTTTCTGAAAAACGTTTGGGGAAGCAAAAGAGGGGGGGAAATTAATTTCTCTGCATCCACATTCGTTCTAGAAGTCATCTGGAATTAAATGGAAATAATCTGCTCTTTAAAGAAGCTTCTGCAGGCTTGTTTCAAGAGGCTGTTCAAATTGTCCAAAGGAAGGGACAGTTGAATGAGAAGAGGTGATAAAGTAGAAGTTTGGAGTAGGGGAATAACTGATTGCAAGAGTCAGTGCATGAACTTCACAATATCTCCATTAGGCACAATGCTTTAAGCAGTGCTGTAAAACACACACACACACCAAAAAAAAAAAAAAAAAAAAAAAGAAAGCTGTGAGAGAAGCCTGGTGCAGTTTTTATGTAACTAATTGACACCTTCCTCACGTCAAGCACTCTGCTTGTCTCTGCCCCCAGTGTTGGTTACTGCAGCGCCATGTGAGTGAACCACAGCACAATTCAGGAGGTGAACAGGAAATGAAAGCTACCCGCAAAAATTTTCCTTAATAATCATGATTCTCTAAGAAGGTTGTCATCTAACTAAAAATCCTATTAATAAGAGCTGAAAAAGCCTCTGTAAAAAAGGTAATTAAAAAAAAATTAGCCATAGGAAAATCTTCATCTCTCCCTGAAGAAGAAACCTCAAATTACTGTAATTTATTAGGAGTTTATTCTAGAAAGGCACAAATCACATAATCCCAGAATGGGTCAGGCTGGAAGGGACCAGAGTGGGTCATTTGGTCCAGCCTCCCTGCTCAAGCAGGGTCATCCTAGAGCATATGGCACAGATGGTTCTGGAATATCCCCAGGCAGGGAGACCTCACAGCCTCTCTGGGCAATCAATGCCCAGTCACTGCACAGGGAATTTCTTCCTCATGTTCAGGTGGAACTTCCTGGGCATCATTTCTGCCTCTTGTCCCATCACTTGGCACCACCAAACAGAGCTGGTCCATCCTCTGACACCTCCCTGCAGACACTGACAGACATTAAGGTCCCCAAATAAACCATCCCAAATCCAAATTTCCCATGTCTGCTGAAGGCACACCCACCAGATTTACAAGCAATTTGATTTTATTACCCACTAGCTGGGTTACAAACGCTCTGACTGCGGAGATTGGAGACATTGACTCCTCCTGCACATCTTCTCTGTTATTTGTGACAAAGCTGGTCAGACATAAGCACGTTCCACGACTGGGTGTGCAAAGGGGTTTTTTACCTTCCTTCAGCGTGAGGACCCATCTCTGCCGGCTCTCGCGGTTGGGGGCAAACACGTAGAGGATGTAGTTGTCATGGACAATCTGCAGAGGGGCAGAGAGACAGGAGCCAGCCATGAGAAGCAATCCCAGATACACTGCTCACAAGGGACTCACCAAAGGAAAGAGGCAGCAGCCCTCTTACCAACAAGCTACGTGCCAAATGATGGTGTGGGGGAGTGGAGCTGCAGGGGCTGTTCAGAAGCAGCTCTTAAACTCACTGATTTTGGATTATTTGAATGGGAGTAGGGGTTCTGATCAAGAACCCGGTGTTGGTTTCATTAATGACTGCACTGTGAGGGAAATGCTATTGAAATAGAAAATGAAGTGATGTCTCTCTCAGTATGGTCAACAGACAGACTCACCTGGAAAGGGTATTTGTACTGACAGGGAATGATGATGTCACTTTTCACAATTTCCACACATTTAATCCTGGAAAGTTCCACAGAACCCTTCAAAGTCCTTTTTTTCTAAAAGATAGAGAAAAGCTCTTGGTTGATGCTAATGATTGTGGATTAAGTGAATAATTAGACCAGATTGTTGTGTCCATGGGAGATTTAGTTTTAATGGAGCAGAAGCAAATTACCTGATTATGTAAGACATTAAAAGTGTAAAGAATAATTCTTACATTTGGCATCTTTATATGTATTCCCATACACATACATGTATGCACATATATATATTTCAACTCAGTGCATGGATTTTAGAGAACCTCCTAGATTTCAGAAGTTTTAGAGTCAAAACCTCTATTTCAAATTGAGCTTTTACTTTTTTTTTTTTTTATTTCAGCAATATGAAATCCCTTTTTTAACCAAGTAAGAACTATTTTCATTAAATTTTCAGTTTACTAACACCTCTGCTTCATACTGAAAATATACAAACCACTAGAGTTTGGGTACTGAGAATTTCAAAACTATTCATTTCATCCAAAATGTACATTTTTACTTTATCTGTTTTCCAAAAAACTACAACATTTCTCTATTTTTGTTTCATCTAGCTTCTCAGCTAAGAAGAAAACAACAGGAAATTTTGAAATAAACATTACCCTCAAAACCTTGCCAACAAAGCTGTTTCTCTGGGATCCTCTGCTGTGCTTTCACTCACCAGGTGTTTGGGTATATCAGGTACCCAAATAACAGTATGGGCAGTGGGGAAAGAGTAAAAAGAACAGACATTCATGGATCCCAGCTTCCTTGGTGTACCCTGTTCCCTGTGGAATCCTCACCCCATGGCTCCATGTACAGTGACACTCAGCTTTTGCAAGAGAGGGGTGAGGGCAGCTGGTGGAAGTGGAGCTGAGGCTGAGGTGCTTCTGCAGGATCCATTACATGAGTTTGCTCTTCAGAGCAAGCTGGTTTCCTGTTTTGATTCATTTTCAGTAGGGATTGAACACTAGCTGTCCCCCCAGTCAGCTTTGGGACAGCATGACGGAAATCAGTGAGATTTAAAAACACCAGAACACTGCAAAGCTTCTGTTTTCCAAACACTGCCAGCAGGAGAGAGCCTGAACTTCAGCTGCTGCATTGTACCTGCCACAGGTTATCACTCAGAGACCCAGCAAGACTTTGGCAACCTTCTGACCCTCCCTTGGGCCCCAACTCTTTGTGTCTTACACCCTCCAGCTCCCTCTTGCCCTTTTTTCCCTCTGTCACCATCACCACCCTGCAGCTCTGCCCCGCTGCAGCAGCCATCCCCACCACTGTGCCAACCCCACTGCTGCTCCCCTGCCACCTTTCAGAGTTAAATTCAGCCTAAACCAGGGCAGCAGCTCATGCCTCTGGAGATGGGGGGAGGTTTGCCATGGAGCACTGCCAAACAGCCTCAAAACAGAGAGACCCTGAGGCTCCCCAGGCTTGCACAACTGGCTGGGTATTTTGCCTTTGTATAATTGGACTTGAGGCAAAAGAGGAAAATTATTACAGTGTGGTCTCCCATTGCTCTTGCTGGCCTTTGCTGGTGCATTTGTGGTTTGTATTTGTGTTTGCTTGCAGTTTAACCAGTGTCTCTGGATTTACTGCCAGGACTGTCTCCTGTAGACATCTGCCTGTGTAGCTCTCTGGGGTGTGGGATTCCTCTTAGTCAATAAACCCAAGGCTTTAAAGCACCCCTAAATGTAAATACCAATTAACTCTCAAGAGTGCTGGCAAGCCTTAGAAGGCCTCACTGCACCCCATTTTCACCATCTATTTCCTTTCATTCTTATCTAGTCACTTCTTTCTTTCAGACTTGGCTTTCTCTGTCTCTTTTGCAAAACCTCCTCTATCATTTGTTCTACCCCTGGGACTACTACCCTTTTGATGAGGCACAAAGCCATTTATATCTTATAAAAACCTTCAATTTTGCTAGCTCTGAAGCCTCCTTCATCTCATTTCTTTGAAGTCCCAGGCTTTACCCACATGCATTCCACCCCCAAGGCTTTAGCAAGCGATGCTGTGCCAGGCACAGGCTCTGCCCTTTCCCTGCAGACTGGTTTTTGTTGATGCTTTTCTGGACTCTGACGAAAGACAGGGTCCAGCCTTCTCAAGGAGCTTTGTGCAGTTGTCCTGCAGCTCTCATGACCCACTGTGTTCCTTTTAATCACATGATTCAGTGATGGAAGCTCCTCATAATCTCATGTTGCAGCACGACATTGGTGTGTGTCTCACAGCCAGACCACTGCCCAGCAGACCCTCAGCAGATGGGACCCTGCTGATAGAAGGCAATTACAGTCCTCTAGCAGGACAAACAACTGGAATTACCACTCACAAACCAGGCATTACCCAGAAAATGGGCTGGAATCTAAACATATCCCTGCTTTTGTGATGTTTGATTGCACTATAATCCAACAAAAGCAACAAGGCCATTTGGAAGGAAGGGGAGAGGAAAACCCTCTTAAAAATGGCCTCTGAAAAACCTCAGAGACCTGTTCCTAAAAGGGTGAGACAAAACATGTGGTAATTGGGTAGATGTTTTAACTGGTTGGTCAGTAAAAGCATCAGTGGTCTTGCTGTGTGCCATGTATGGAAAGAACTAGGGCAGGCTGCTGTCCCATGAGGAGAAGCACATGTGCTGCAGATCAGCCCATCCTGCTGTCTTTCTTTTGTTCCATGATGTGCAGTATATCAGTTCTGGGAACAGCTCTGAAATGAGCCAGGTGCATCACAAGCCCAGCACACTGATATCTTCATCTTTGGCACTCCCCCTCCTCTTGCCACAGCTCCAACAGCTCTTCCATTGATTAATCCTTTGGTTTGTCTCTGCTGCATAAACCACTGACTCTGGTGGTCCCTGATTGGTTTAGATGCTGGGATAACTGACCATGGGACAATGGACACAGCCCTACCCTGCAACACAAGGAGGCATCTCCCTGTGCCTTCTTAAGGAATGAGCTGCCTGGCATCTATCATGTGCTAAAAGCAACCACCAGCACTGCTGCTCACCCAAAAAAATGAATCACTTCCTCCAGCTCAGGTCTGGGGCTGGGGCAGGGATGTGGAGCTCGTGATGAGAGGGCAGGGAGCTGTCAGTGGCTGCTGCAGGTGATACAGGTCTGCTTGTGATCACACTTCCTGACCAGGGCCCTGCACCCTCAGGCTTCACAAAGGTCTGAGATCTTGAAATATACAGGGCTGAAAGACTGCATGAGTGTTTGGGCTAAAGGTCCCTCAGCGGGTGCTTACAGGTTTTGCTGAGCCCCACTGTGTTTTTCAAAGGGCCCTGGCAAAAGGTGTAGCCACCAGTGCTGGGAGCAGAGGGAAGGGAGAGGAGAGGCAGGGGAGGGCAGAGCCTCATCTCGAGGAGCAGAGGAGGAGACCAAAGGCAGCTTTTCTTGGCAGGAAGACAGCACCCTGTGCTTCATAAAGCTGGCTTGGTTCAAAAGTTGCATAACAACTTGTATCTTCTTTCTTTTGTTCTGGTGAGGGGAAAACCAAGCCATTAAAGATTCATGTGGCCCCAGTCTCCTCAGCAGCTGTCCCTGCTGAGAGCTGTCCATGCTGCAGCTTGGCTTTCCTTGCCCAGTGGTGTTTGTGTTCACATTCTGTCTCCCCATCTCCTGTGTGTCCCTCCCTGTGCAATGCTGGCAATGCCCTCTTGGTAGAAGGGTCGGGGAAAGTTGATTTATAGCTGGAGTGGAGCAAGGTAGGAAATTCCAGTCCTCAGCAAGCTTGACCACAAAAACTTTTCCATCAATGAAATAATTTAATGACCTTCTTTGTACCCATCAGGTTGGGTTTTTTTGGGGGGTGGGGGGTGTGGGTCAGAATCTGAGCCAAACTTCATTCACCGTTTTCACTTACTGTCTTGACTAAAAAGAGCAATACTTAATTGGTGATTAAGTATATGAAGGATCTTTGCTTTGACCCTGTGTCCCCTTGTCTTAGGTTGCAATGGAAGATGTAACCAAAAGTATGTATTCTATTACCATCTGTTAAAACCAGGTGGGGCAGTGTTCTTATCTCTTCCAGGATCCATCCTCCCTCCAGGGGATATCTGCTGTTCATGAGCCATCGAGGCTCACTGCATGGCTGATAAAATTACATCATCCCATTGGGAGATGCTCCACCCAGGGGGAGGAGCCCAGAATTCCTACCTGGATATAATCTGAGATTTGGAACACCAGCCAGCCTTTTTCCACTGGATTTCCAGAGGAAGACCGGACCCATCTCACCACTACTGGACCTTCAGAGGAAAACTACACACTTCTACAGGATCATTGCTTAAACAGAACCACATCTGTCACTCCAGGACTGCAGCCGCCATTTAATCAGACTGTTAATAACACCCTGACTGACAGGGTGTCAGGTTGTATTCTGAATCTGTCAGTGTTTTTGTACTGCTGCATTCTGTTTTAATTTTCCTATTAAGTTGTAGGTTTTGTTGGTTTTGGTTTTTTTTTTTATTTATACATACTAGTAAAAAACTGTTATTCCTATTCTCATCTCTTTGCCCAAGAGACCCTTAACTTTATAATAATTCAGATAGAGAGGGTTTACATTTTCCTTTCCAAGGGAGGCTCCTGCCTTACTTAGCAAACACCTGTCTTTCAAACCAAGACACACCCGTTCCCTGTCTCTCTGCTCTATCTGGGCTCGGTGCTCAGCCTGGACAGAGGCAGCAGCTGATTTTGAGGGTTGTGCAAGGTGGAACTCCCCATGGCAGAGAGCTCAGCTGGCTCTGTCAGCTTCAGCCTTTTAAATGAGTTCCTGCCTTTCAAGGATTTTTTTCAGGCCTTGCTGAGCTTCTCAAAGAATTTGGAAAGGAATTTCTTGATGTAGAAATAGTAACCAGAAGCTGATGAGATATCACTGGAACAAGAGAGAATTATTTTTAATGGTAGCCCTCCTGCTAAAGTATTTTTCCACTGACCAAAAGTCTTGAGCTTGAACTTGAACCTCCTTGAATGCTGTGTTAATTTCTATCTCTTATCATATTCCTTATCTGTGGAATGTGCTGTTTCTCTCATCAATAATTAGGATATTAACAACTGTTGATGGTAAGAACTGAATGCTGGATTCATACCAACCTTGCCTGGACACTATCTTCATTCAGAATTTGTGAGTTTTCTCACAAAAATGTGAGTATTCTCACATTAGGAGCACTGATTGTTTCAGGGATTATGGGAAATAAAACAATGTAACCAATTTTTAATTTGAATCTGAAAACTAAATTGACAAAACTGATTTTTAAAAGAAAGTCATAAGGGATTTTGCATTTTCTGTCATGCTAACTGTTCTATAGGAAAATTGGAGAGGAGTGATATTTGATAACACCGGGAATTTCTGTAGAACCCTGGCTGTTGTGTTATATTTTAATACCTCCGATGTATTTTGTTATATTTGATATTTAAATCCATAAATGTGTCTGCTTGTCTTACCTGCCCATCATGACTATTTTGTCCTTCAGCTTGAACTAAAAAGAATATATATTTTTTTTTACTGCTGTTTTCATATCTAAAGAACATGAAAGTGTTTTAGGGGTGGGCACACCCAGGATGCAGAGTGCACAGAATTGTGTTAAATAACAAAACCATCTGCATCTGGTGCTTGAGATATCTCCATTCAGCTATGTACTATCCTTACACAATCCTACAGATATGATCCAGCCTTGTAGTTCCACCAAATCCAATTCCAAAATTCACTTTGGCTCAAGTCTTGTCCAAGATGGTTATCTGGGTGCCTATCTCTACAATCAGCACAAGTGGTTGGACAAGAAAATCAATGCCATCATCAAGAAACAGAAGGGAAAAAAAAAAAAAAGGAAGATTCTTGGCTTTCAAATGAGCTTTCTAATATGATGGAAATAAGCCTTTTATGTTACATAAAAGAACATGGAACAACTCCTGAATACTATATTAGTTTCTTCAAAGACTGGGAGCAGTGGATTGCAGTGAATGAAGGATTCAGTGGAAGAAAAGAAGCCAAATTAAATCAACGATATGACATCACTTTTTCATGAAAAAAGAACTTAAGCTTTAAGGCCAAAATTAAAAATCAGCCAGAAAGGATGAAAGAGTATAGAGCAACAGGCAGGCATTGCAATAAAACAAGTTGCAATGTTGATTACAATATAAAGCAAAGTTAAAGGCACTGGGAGCAAAAACTGGCCATAACAAAGAAGTCAAATAAAAAGTAACTGTTAGGAAACCTCATATTTATTGTTATATATTCAAATTAGGAGATATTCCTTCCTTCTTAAAAATACAAAAGAAAACATGGGTTGAAGATTTTGCTACATCCTCAATGTTCTCTGAGAGAAGGAAAATTTGAACTTTGTAATTTAAACAGAATTTGCAGCTTCCTGACTGCTAAGGTATCCAGAATACACAAAGCAACGAGACATGTTACGAATGGCCACTCTAACCAACAAGACCAGAATCAAGATCTTCAGAAGAAAAGTTTTAGTCTGTTTATATTAGAATCCTGGGGGAAAAACCAAGTTGGATTCTGTGTAGAATAATCAAGGTAAAAGGGACTGGACTGAGGAGTAGAGCGCTGCCTTTTGTCCCGTGGGTAGCTGGACTGCTGCAAGCAACCCAACGTGTAGATAATGCTGGAGCAGCTGGAGCATTTTTGAGATGCTGATAAAAGTCTTTTCAGCCAAGTTTTTTCATTTGTTCTCATGTAACAAGAGACTGAAAGCAGATTTCAAGGCCCACTAAAGTGCCATCTTTGCCATCTTTATATGTGAGTATCAAAGATCTGAGTGAAAGAGCCCAGGACAAGGCTGACGCATTCTGTGTGACCTCCTGACCAGTATAAGAAGAATTGTGCTGATGTAAATGAAAAAAGAGCTTCGCCTTTTCTGGGTGAGCCTTTCATTGCTGCCTTTAGCAGCTGGACTAATAATAGCCCACAAGTGCATGAAGATACAAAATTTCAAAATATTTATGTGCCTGAAGGATTTACCCAGGACCATAATCTGTTGGGTGAAGGGGATATAGATAATTATATAGATAATTCACTAATTGAAGCCTTTTGCTGTGTCTAAGTAGGGATATTTGAAACTCTGTCCCAGATACCTGCCCAAAGGGATTCACTTCTCTGCTGCTTTTGCAGAGCAACAAGTGCACCAGGACCCTGAGAGTATCACAGTGTCTGAATTATCCATTACTGTAGTGAGGATCAAACTCATTGAAATAGTTAAAATTATTACCCCCTTGTGCTAGTTTACTCACATGTACAGTAGCTACAAAATTAGACCCTGAAACAATTTTTGCCTTTGGAATTGGTTTGCATGTTACAATAAAGGCACTTCTGATGTCTTTTAGCAGAGATGGGGGCTGAATTCATGTGCCTGTTATCAGGGCTTTGCTTTATGTTAAGACAGCCCTGCATTGTGCACTGCATAATGAATTCCAGAAAACACAGCTTCTTATTGTTGTCAGTTATTGGGGGCTCATTCTCCTAATGAGACATGTAAATATCTTTCATTAACATTAAAAGCCACTGTGTGCTTGGCCCCTGAGGGGAACAGTGTTCTCTGTCAGCTGTGGCAGAAAAGATGAAAATTACAATGAAAATGCCATTACAGTTTTTACAGAAAAACTGCCTTTATGATTTCTTGACAGCTTTGGGTATCATTTGCAGAAATATCCCTGCAGCCTTTTGGCCTGCTTATTTTCTTGTTTTGGACTGATACAAAAAATTCTTTAATGCTGTCTTGTACCTTTGATTTAAAAATGCAGAGAAAAGGGCTGGGTGTTAAACCCTGTTAAATACAGGCAGAATATATAAACCAGGGCTTAATGCATAAGTGTGTACTTTAAGTCATCCATCTGAAAGCAGTGGGACTTCTCAAACTTTAAAGCAGTTCAGTAGTTGTTTTACCTGACTTTACGCACAGGCTATTGTTACTGACCGACCAGGGACTGGAGTGATGGGAACAGTACAGTAAAAATCTCTGAGTACAGGAATCCACCAGACAGCTTGGTAAGGGGTTCTTAAAGAAACTGATGGAAAACCCATGGTGAAAACATCCCCAGAGATCTCCCTTGAAAAATCCATGCTTTAAAAGCCCAGATACTTGCTGGGCCCAGCTATATGTCAGTCCATAAAGCACCTGAGGATGCTCCTCATCACTGCAGCCAGCTGTCAGCAATGTCACTAAACCTCTAGAGCAGGGCCAGATGCAAACTGGCCCCTGGCATTGGTGACAGCTTGCTCTGACCTCTGCCAGCCCCAGAAATTATCTGAGAGTCCTTGTGGAGCAGAGCAAAGCATTGCACCAGAGAACGAGCACCAGATCACGGATTTCAATACCTGCACCTGGTGCCTGGTCCTGGTGCTCTGGGAATGGCACAGCTCATGTGCTGGCCAGGGATGATTGGAATCCTCCCTCCACTGGCTGTGAATTCAAATGCTGTGGGTTCCCTCCATTCTCAGCACAAAACAAGATGTTTCTTGCATGGGCTGCCCTAAGCTTTCCTCTCCAGAACAGCAATGGCCTGACCATGCAGAGGTCTCACCAGCATGCTCTAATTTTGATTACTAAAGGGGCTGATGATTGGTTCTGGGAGTATTTCACAGGACAAATTCTTATCTCTCTACTTTGTGACAAATTCTTTTCATGTAACAACCTGATTTTGATAGTTTGCTTGAGAAGAAAAATCAACATTTCAGGGAAAATCAGCCCTGTGGTTACAAATATACCCCTCATGCCACAAAAGAGCACAAGGTTCTAAAGTTGCTTGTGTGTTACCTACACATGTCTATACATATATAATATGTGCATTTAAAAGTAAATAATATGTAAGATAAAGTGGATAATACACCAAACCCTCATCTCACCTAATTGACCTTTCGGAAGACTCGGAGAAAAATTTCCAAAAACACATAGTGTGTGAAGTCTGTGCCCCATTGAAAGTCACCAAGTCAGATTTTCCAAACTATTTCAGTCCCTAAAGATGCTGACAAGAAACCTACTGCGAATGCAACTAGTCAGAGTTACACTGAATTCATGTCAAGCCCACCAAGACTCAGAAAGCACCAAAGAAAACTAATAGTGAAGGTTTCTCTGAACGCCTACAGCAAAATCATTTAGATGCTTTTCATAATTTAGCCCCAAATAGTTAAGTGGAACAGTTATAATGGAATTTAAAATCTTACAGAAGTGATATTTGAAAAATAGTTTGGACAACAGACAAAGATAATCTCAAACCATAGACAGTCACAGTGTGCAGCAATGAAGAGTGTCCTGTTTAAAATGGAGGTGAGTATAGACTTTAAAGTAAAAGCAAGAAAAACATTTCATTGGGCATATTTGAGAGAAATGACATGCAGGTGAAAATTACTGTTAACCTTTAAGCCTTTTAGCCTTTAAAACTGGTTTATAACCCCAAACAGGCTGTGATAAAATATGAGGGCACATCATGCTTTTCTTTTATTGTTGGGTTCTGTTTCTGCTTAATTTTCTGCAACTGAGCAAGATCAGATGGTCTGAAGTTGCCAGTGCTGGATCCAAGGCAGCACAGTTCTTCTCTGCCTACAGGAACAGTGCCTAAACATAATGGATTAACAGCACGTTCAGGGACTGTTGGAAAACAAGCAAGATTATTTACAACTGTAACAAGGCTCTGCAAACATCCAGCTAAATAGAAGGAAATAATTCTCACTTCATTAGAGCACTAAACACAATGGGGTGCACAGATTGACTTCTAATTTTCTTCATATTTAGTAAATCAGCAAAATGCAAACTTGAGGAAACAAAGCCTGGCCTGAGCCTGGATCTCATCATCACAGCCCATCTGAAGCTAGCTCCAAAGACTACACGTTACATGTGGCAGCTGAATTTATTTTGAAATGCTAGATGGGACTCCTACCAGCCATCAGCCTGATGCCTCGAAGAAAAGAATGAGAGTGGATTACTTTCTCACAGATACAATCAGGGTACATTTGTGACCTTCACAATACGCCTCTCCAGGTCACCCCTGTCCCCATGTGAGGTGCCAGCCACAGGCTCACACAACTCTTACACACAGCCTGTGCCAAATTCCTACAATAAGACTAGATCCCTCCTATAAATTGGTAGCGTAGTCTTCTTCCTCCATTCACACCAAATGCCTGCTGATCAGAAGCTCTAAACAACCCATGTGACTAATTTTCAGTGCATTGGTGCTGTAGCAAGAACCAGAAAAGTTAACAGAATTTGACAAAGATCACCCTTCCCTCCATTAGCATCCTTTCCTCCCTAAACATATTTCATCCTTCCTTCCATTCCTCTGAGAGAGAAAATGAGCAACGTACCCCGTCGCGATGTTCGTAGTAAGCCAGCATGGATTTGGTCAGGACAAAGAACCGCACTTTAAAGTTGGAGGGTGAAGTCCTTCTCTTCTGCTGGGATTTCTTGATCAGCAGTTCCTCCAGGAGCACGCAGTTATTCATGGCTGAGCCAAGAATGTTTGTCTCCCAGGACATGGGAAGTCTGTGCTGTGCACCCCGTCAAAGAAAGAAACACGAGAAAGAAGACAGTTAACTAAAAAAAAACAACAAAACCAACACAGTGTTCAAGAGGCAGCGTAGGTGCTCTTGAGCTTTATCTTCCCATCTACAGCAAAGCTTCCTTTCTGTCAGACCATAACCACATCCTCTCTGAAGTCATAAGGCGACCAGCACATGTTGAAATATACGCTAAGGTAAATGTTGTGGAAAAAAATAACACTTGAGGAACATGCAGCAGATGTGAATCAATGATTAAGGATAAATTAAAGGGGTGTGGCATGATTAAGCATCTGTGTCCTACTGGCTCATCTGGTGAATACAGTTATAAATGCACGCACCCAGCATGGATGTACAGGATGGGTGTCCCTACTGTCATCCTAGATGTAGGTCATGCATCCCTATTTCTTTTGTGAAGGAATGACGCCCTTTCATTTAGAGTATTTGGCACAGAGATTTCAAACAATGGATTTTGAGGGAGTCTCTCATGTAATGATTTAGTTGACAAAGTGGTGTCTGGTCAAAGGTTGGACTCAATGGTCTAGGAGGTCTTTTCCAGCCTTAATGATTCTGTGATCATGTGATGACATGAAAATTCCTACCATGTAAGCAAAGACAAATGACATCCAGGATATACTTGTATAAGGAATGATAAATATTTGCAGTCAGTAGATATTTAAACTGACAATTGCAATAACCAACAATTCCTTAGTTATCAGTGGTCACTTAGGGATTACTGACTGCCTCAGGTGTATCTGGTGAGGCTGTGGCTGGACGCTGCAGGAGGCACAGACACAACATGCCCTCTGTGGATGCAATCAAGACCAGTGTCTTGACTGCATCCACAGAGCAGTGAAATGGGCACAGACACGCAACCAAACACATCTGGTTTCCTCAGGCCTCCAGAGCACTGTTCAGGGCAGTCAGCACCAGGCTTAATATAGAATTATAAAAAAATTATGATGTGTCTAATGCAGTCAGTTCAACAGCACTGTTCTATTTTAAAACAAATGTAATTCATTTTTCTTTGCTCCTTAATTTTTAATATTTTGTGTATTTTTTGTATTATTGATGTATGATTGTATTGCTGATGGTAGTGGGGTGTGGAGAGATGGAGTCAGGTGGAATGTGGGTAAACAACAAGATAAAAAAGTATTTTTATTAATTTGATATTCCAGTGTAAATCATTTATTGGTGCTGAGTTTAATCCAGCATTAGGGTGTAACGAGGCAGCTCCATATTGCTGACATATTTTTAGAGTGTTTCAAAAGAAGATACTAGATTTATTTTAAATACAGTTCATGTAGGAAAAAAAATCAGAACAAATATCAGAATTGCAAAAAAAAAAGTGAAGATTTGGATTTGTTTTAGGGCAGTTCATGGGCTGGCTTGGAAACCACAGAATATACTGTTTATCCCCCCGAAAACAAGAAGTGGCATATCCCTTCCTTGCTTTACATTTTTTAGGCAGTAGGCTCCAGGTATCATCAAATGTTCTTTAACAATTTTATTCAATGCTATTTAAGACCGTGCATTTGCCATAAAAATATAATTTAAATACAGTACTTAATGTACATATTTGTAGAGACTTTGCTTAAGACAATGCAGTACCGTGGGACAGAAACGAGGACAAACTGAAACTATTGGGCAGCTGATGCCTAAATATAAATATAAATATAAATATAAATATAAATATAAATATAAATATAAATATAAATATAATATAAATATAAAATATAAACTATAAACATGGTGGTCTTGCTGAAGACAAGATGCAGCAGATATTGTAACATTTGTCATGATGTAAACCTGTACTTCATATCTCGGCAGAGTGACTGAGTGCCAAGGAACTCTTGTGGTGAGATGACACAAGTGTGTGATTTCCTAAAAAAAGCATCATTGCTGTCAAGGGGGATTTCATACCTATTTGTAGATGAGGATAAATGCTCAGGCCAAATTTCCCAACTCTTCTACAAGCCAGTCTGCCTCATGCAGCACACGTGTATAAAATATGCAGAGTTTGATGTGAGTTTTCTGGAATTGAGCCCTGTGTAAGCAGCAGCTATTTGGATAAATTCCAGACCTTGCACCTCCAAAATACAGGACCACTTTTGTGTGCTCATAAATTTCCTTGTGCTTGAGAATTTGCTGGTTTAAGTTATGCTCCAAGACTTTTTCTTGTAATTAATGAACAAAAAAACGTGCAGTAGAATGCCCTGATAAACTCAATGGAGTTGCAACAGTGAATTACCCCCAGAAAGGCTTGGATCTTGATCAGCAAATATTTCACTTGATTTGGGTCAGTACAGTTGAGTTTATCATGATGATTTTTAACAGCATTGCATTTTTAGCTAGTAACGCTAGTTTAGGAATATGACTCTTTCTAGTCTCCTCTTCACACTAACTGTTGAAGTGTATTAGGGGCTTGGTGAAAAATATTTGTAGCTTGGACCAAAGCGGTTTGCAGTCTGCTGGCAGAGATGTACACGCTGTCTTATCAGAAAATGGAATATAAATAGAAATACAAGGGTGTGACATGCAGCTCTACAGAAGAAGGAGTGCAGGACGGCAGAGAGTTGAGGAGCCAGCACAAAAACCTCTGAGAGGAGAGGTGCTGCTGGAGATGGAGGATGTGGGGGAAGAGAAGATTAACCAAGGTGGTGAGTAGTGGGGGGAGAGCTAAGAAATTCTTTGAACATAGTGACTGGCAGCTTGATTTGTTCATGAGATAAGAGATGAGTTCTCAGAGGGACACAGAGAGGGGAGCAATTTGATCAAATACACGGATAAGGGGCTTGGCAACTGCACTGCATTTGGTGTAAAGATGGCATGATGTGACATCATGTCTGAGAGAAAGGGGCTGCATGGGGCCAGGTAAAATGGGGGAGAGAGAAACAAGGAGAAACAGAATACAGATTTGCTACAACACATGCGGAGAGATGCACAAGAAAATGCGAAAATAATTGCAAGAAAATAATCACACGTTTTGGCCTGGGGTTTAAGAACTGGCAGGATTTAGCAGGCGAGACCAGCCACTCTGAGTTTTCCATGGTTTAAAGTGAGGGTAGGCCAGCTAAGGGAGTAAACAGGGAAAATAAGAATGACCCTGAGGAAGGAAACAAGTCAACACAGCAGATTTGGTTAAACATGGGATTTGATACAAAGGTAGATTTCATATAAACACAGGCGTTGCTTTCAGTGAGAGCTGCTAACTAGTTTTGTTTTGCAATATCTTTATGAGCTGATAACTGCTGAACTGGGGAGGAAAGCAGTCGCTTGTATCTTTGTCGATGTATCTTTGTATCACTCTTGCCTCAGATGTACGCCTTCATTTTTCTTTTTTCACTTTAATTCCAAACCCCATGCGTAGCAAACACACAAATACTTGAGTGTAGCAAGCCAAAACCGGACAGAATGCTAAGTCTAAAGAATGTATAGCCAGGTTGACACCTATAAACAAAACCCATATGGTTTAAGAATTGTATTTTTATTTAATTGCACATTTAGGAGAGAGTAACCTGTTTAACTGTATTTGAATTTCAAAGATCGTTATTTCCTGACTGCTTTTTAACTACCATTCTTCGTTCCTTTCAAAACATAAATCATTTGTCATTATCCACCTGGGTGAGTAAGGGTTATAACTCCGTTAAAGAAAGCCTCAGGCACTGAAGTGCTTCAGGACCCTTCTACAGTCGAGTAGGATATATGATTTATATATTTATGTATTTATATATAAATATATAAATATATAAATATATAAATATGTAAATATATAAATATATAAATATATAAATATATATAGGCAGAAATGCACCACTTGCCTAGGACCAGGTTGGCTGCAGAGCTGGAACATGTGAGGGTCTCTGCAGAGCTCTAGACACAAACTACAAAGCCCTCCTGAAAGGGCTCCTCAGGGGGTCTGGAATATCCCACTAACATAAGTAACTCATTTCTGGAACCTGACCTTGTAGGATGGTACAGTTTTATACTGAACACTCATTTCAGGAACTTTGGCAGTATTTGCAGGGTGCAAAAATTTATTATCCTTTGTAGAAAAGAATTAAATATAACTGAATTTGTCCTGAATATCTTAAAACCACTGTAAGACCAAACTTCATGATGAGGGGTGATGAATTTTTTAGGTATCCTACATCTTCTCTGCTTCAGTGCTTTTATAAAGCTTGCTACCACGTACCCTTTGACACTTTTCTGTCCTTATGCAGGAAAATCTGAAATATTGTAAATTTTTCAGATTGAAGTTTGAGCTGCTGTGTTCTCTAAATACTCCTCTGTGCTGGGCAAGTTGAGGTTGCTAATGAAGTTCTTCTTATCAACTGTGGCATCCTTTATTTCTTTCAATCACCTTTGTTCTTTCCTTGCTACCTCCTGCAAACTGCTCTATTTCTGGCTTTAAAAAATGTTATTTTATGGATTGGATTTTTTTTCATAGGGGTTTTACCCAGATTATGCAGTTCTCACTTTGATTACTGCAGACTATGAAAATCTCCCCACCCGCACATCCTGCTCTGATACCTGAAGGCGACAGAGAAATTTATGAAGTTAAATATAGGTAGTTTTTGTTTCTGTAAAAAAAAAACAGTCCAGAAAGGCTGCAGCTCCCTCTTCACTCTCATAAATTGACCTATATCCTTCTATCATGTGCAATATTTGGGTCAGGTTTACTGCCTGGGTGCCAGCTCTTCCTTTACACCAGCTGCTCAATATGATGATTATTACTCAACTTCTAAACTTCCATAATTCAACCCATTTTTCTACTTAGCTTAGAGTGTGAGAAACTCTTATTTAGGTTACTCAGCTGTCTTGCTTCTTTGGCAGCTCATTATAACCCCAATAAACACAGTTCCAGTAGACCCAAAGCACAAGACAGAAAGCTGCAGAAAAAGGGAGGAATTAGCCTGGTCTTTACAAGCCAGATGCATCCAGCTTTCCTTGAGGTCTTACGACTGCACCTTTGAATCCCCTCACACTGCTCCCAGTGACCCAGGGAGTTGTAGAAGCAGAACAAGATTCTCCTGTGAACTGTTTGGGAGCCCTGGAAAAGTGGATGCCTTGTTCTAAGCATCTGCTGGGAGGATGTAGTGAATTATCCATCATTTGTGAAGTGAATAACTCCCAGGACTGGCAGGAACATCGAGAACATGTTTTATACTGGAGAACTTGCACAGGGTTAGGGCATGTGATGAAGGGACAATTAATCCTTTCCTCAGCTGTCCTCTCTTAGGCAAAAATGCAGAAAGGAAAACCTCATTTCATAGGGGTCATACCCAAACTAGGATTTATTCTAGCTCCTTTTATTAGAGCCTGGTTATGGTGGTTCCTGTCTGTTTCTGTCTCTCTCTGAAGACAAAGGTGGGACTTGCACTGCTGGCAAAACATGCTGCAGATCCCAGGGTTTACCCTGGCAATATGACACGTTTGCCATGGCCAGGTCACTCTGGGCTGGACAGGAATTACTTCTTCGTGCCATGCAGATGCATTTTTTTGAGACGTGTTCATTTACCTGTTTGAATAAGCAGCTACAACAGGCATGTGAGCAAGAAAACACCCAGCATTAATGTCTGGCTTAAAAAAATCAGGTCAGGGAGCTGCTTCCAGAGACAATACCATGACTACAAACATAGGAAGGAGTGCTGGGTGATTCTATCAAAACATGCCTGGATTTTGAGCCCTATCAGTTTCCTAACAGTAATGAGATACATGTTATATTGCTAAATAACCATGAAAGCTCTGTTTTGAACTTTGAATCTCTTTGATAACAGGCTGTAGAGCAAGAAGTAGTTCAGCTGTCATGTGCACTACACTCTGTTGTGCCCCAGTTTTCTCATGATGGGAACATTAAACTCCTTTCCTACATTAGCAGGTGTGCCAATAGGCTACAGCTGATATTTTAGTCTGAGTCAGGAAGAAAAGGCTGCACAGCCCTGCACTGCAAATTCATTAACTCCCAAAGCCACAGCGGGAGACAGGGAGATGGGAATTAACCACAGCAGATGGAGACATAAAGCTTCGTTAAGTCTCCTTCACCCCCAACAGGCTCCTTTTCTCTCACCCTCCTCTCTGGTATATCCTGCAACAAAGCCTGTAACAATCACCAAAAAAGGAAATTCCTGAGCTCATTGCTTAATCAGGCTATAAGATATAACCCTAACCTACAGCCAACAAGAGACTGAGTTTGACTTTGGGGTTGTATTTCAGACAACATGAGAAAACCACACATTTATTTATTTATTTATTTATTTATTATTTAGAGTTCAATAGCAGCAAGAAATGAAAGAAATCTGTTGTAGCACAGAAGAGAGCAGCACTGTTCTAAAAGCATCCTTGAAAATGGGGCTTATATTTACTGTGCTTGTACAATGTTTGGATTCCAGTTCTGCTAAAATAACAGCATACTGCAATGGCACACACTGTACACACTGCTGATGAATTAACAGAACTGGAGTGCCTGCTACTGAAACATGCCAATTTGCATAAAATTAGTTATGAAGAAAATGAAAATAAACTTTGCCAAAGCTGTGAATTAAGATGTTGAGTCTTTGAGGCAGAAAATATCATGGTACAGCTTCACCATCTGCTTGGGTGTCCAAGTTCATTCTCACAGGCTGGTGATGATGTAGGAATTGTGCTTCATTATCAGTGGTAAGGGCACTGGAGAGTGCACAGGCTTGTGCTGGATAGTGCCATTACTTCAGAAAAGAGCTGGAATGCAGCAGAAAGCAAACTGTAGAGTGGTACACTTGACATTCCCCATCATTCTTAACTTCTCATTTAGAACCACTGTAAGGATAACTGTCAGCAGCTTCCCATGGGCTGGAAAGGGTCATCCATGGTTCTTCTGGGAACCAGCCCTGCCACCAAGAACAAGGCTGACCTTATATTCCCTCTGTCTTGGTCACCATTGTACAGAAAATGAGTCAAGGAGATCACAGAGATCAAGCGAAAAACAAGAGCTTGGCTCTCACTGACTGCTCCTGTTTGAAGTCACAGCATTTTACATCCTTGCTGCACGGTTCACTGAGTGCAAGGCACTAGAGAATCAAGCTCAGCTCCTGGAAAAAGAATGTGAAATCGGTCTGGAAAGTCCAATAAAACCAAAGGTGTGTTGGTACCTCCTACGACACGTGTTATCTCACACATCTCTGGAGGCGATGACTTTTATTCCTTGCCTGTCTTTCAGAGTATGATGTAGCAAGATGATTTGAGACAAGGTAAGAGTTTTCTGTCACAGAAGGGAGAGAACAATTCCCCACCCCATGTCTCCAGCCTCCTCCTTTCCTTCTGCCTATGCACTCTCCTCTCTCAAAAGCTCTCCCTGATGCTCACAGGGCACACAGCAAAGCACATTGACTTAACTCACTAGAAAAGCTGAAAACTTAACTAAGAAAGAATGCAATGATGTTTGTATGGGGTTTGGGGCTGCATCAGCTTGCTTTGCAATGCAGAGCCCAACGGTGATGGCACAAGCAGTGACAAGAAAGGGCTGCACAGCCAGTGCAGGGGCTGGAGCAGCAGGGAGGGAAGAAAGGAGAGAGGGATGAGGAAGCAGCAACAGGGATGAAGGAATGAGACCTCCTTTTACAAAACAGAAACGTTTTAGTTGCAGCATGGAACTGCGTCCTTGTCTGAATTCAGCAAATTGCTTACAAATGAAAACAAATCAGCCTATTTTGCAGCCAGGCTTGTACTCACTGTAAAGTGTAGTTCAGTTTGGAATATTTAAATATTCAAAATTCAAAATACTTTACATTGTAAATTGTAAAGTGTAGTTTAGTTTGGAATATATAAATATTCAGATATTCTGTGCATAATTTCAGGCTTTCTCGTCAAATAAATCTAACGATTCTGGATCTTCTTTGCATGTTTTTAGAAATGATTAACAAGATCCAAAGTAATTATCATTCGACTGAATTGTTATCAGTAAATGACGGATCTGGAAGAGTGAGCTGTAGCTGACACTGCGTGTGAGGCGATGGGTCCCTGTCAGCAAGGCCATTGCTGCCATCTGCTGAGGGAGATGAGGGAGAGAGAACGGCACAGAAACGGCCAAGAGTCGAAAAATCCTTCCCTCTTGGCCATTCCAGGGAGAAAATCCTGCAGAAGCGATGCCAGCAAGCCCAGCTCGGTGAAAAACTTAAATCCACGATGTTAACTTCAGCTACTCTTAGAAGAAAACGGAAAGAAAAGCAACGGAGCCCCATCACGGTTATGGTCAGATATAGTGTCTTCTGCAGCAGGAAAGCTGCAAACACCTCAGAGCTTCCCAGGAGCACCTCAGAGATCTTCCTAGGAGCACCTCAGGGATCTTTTCCAACCTAATTGATTCTGTGATTTCTGTGATTCTGTGATTTCTGTGATTTTTGTGATTCTGTGTCTGCCAGCAGCGGGGCCGCCCTGCCCCAAGCCCCCGCTGTCCTAGCGCGGCGGGCACCCCGGGAGAAGCCCGGCGGGTACCTCCCGCCCCGGCAGGTCCTGCCGCCTCAGCAGCGGCTTGTGGGGAGGGAGCCCCGCACCCTGAGGGAGGTCACAGAACCCTGAGGGAGGTCACAGAACCCTGAGGGAGGTCACAGACCCCTAAGCGGCCACAGCGGCCGCCGGACGGCGTAAGCCTTCAGATCCCCGCCCCCACCATGACGGGAACCACGCCCAGCCCCTGGGCCCGCCCCCGAGCTGAATGGAGGAGCGCCTGACTGCTCTGCCCAGCAGCCAATCAGAGCGCAGCACCGAGAGGCCGCGAGCCAATGAGGGGTGAGGGGAGGGGGCGGCCGGGCGGAAGCGGCGGCGGCGCTGAGGGAGCGCGGCGGGCGGAGTGGGCAGGTGAGGCCTTTGAGGGGTACGTGCCTTCCGCCGGGTCGTGGTTCCGGCTTTTGTCTTTTCAGCACTGGCTTGGTTTGGGTCTCCCCAGAGCCTGGCAGGGCGGTGAGTGTGGGCCCTGTCGGATTTCTCTCTTGGGGCGCGAGTGAAGAGGGGAGGCCTCACGGGGAGCGGCTGAGGTCACTTGCTCTGGTCATCCTGGAGAAGAGCAGACTGAGGGGGAACCTCACCGCGAGCTGCAGCTTCTGCCCGAGGGGCAGCACTGATCTGTGCCCTCTGTGACCAGTGACAGGGCCCGAGGGGACGGCTGGAGCTGTGCAGGGGGGATTAGGTAGATATTAGGCAAAGGTTCTTCCCCCAGAAGGCAGTCGGGCACTGAACAGGTTTCCCAGGCTCTCTTTGGTCACAGCCCCAAGCCTGAAAGAGTTCAGGAAGCCTTTGGGACACTCTCTCAGGCACAGGGAGGGGATTGCTGGGGTGTCCTGTGCAGGGCCTGGTGTGGATCCTTGGGAATCCCTTCGGATTTTCTGTGATTATCCCCTCGGGATATTCTGTGATTTTGGAGGGCTTGCACAGCAGGCCCCATCTAGGGAAGGGGGTCACCCCTCTCCCTTTGGCTGCCAGTTTACAGGTGGTCTTTGTTATTTAGGGAAATGAGTGTTCTCTGTGCTTTTAGTGCAGTTAATCTTGCTATAAGTAAACCTTAGTGAAAAGGTGACTTTGCCAAGAGTTTCCTGTATTCTGCACACAGATTTATCTCTTCTGGCTCATTTTCTCACAGCCACCTCACGTATTTTGTCTTTGTTTATGTTTATATTGTAACCTTATGACACAAATTGTTAACATTTGTTTCTTGGGTCATTCCCTAGGAATTTCATCTGGCAAAAATGGGTGAACCTCAGCAAGTGAGTGCCCTTCCTCCGCCTCCAATGCAGTATATCAAAGAATATACTGATGAAAATATCCGTAAAGGCCTGGCTCCAAAGCCACCTCCGCCTGTGAAGGACAGCTACATGATGTTTGGGAATCAGTTCCAGTGTGATGATCTGATCATTCGGCCCCTGGAGAGCCAGGGTATTGAACGGCTGCATCCTATGCAGTTTGATCACAAGAAGGAGTTAAGGAAACTTAACATGTCTATCCTGGTCAACTTCCTGGACCTCTTGGACATCTTGATTAGGAGTCCAGGGAGTATAAAGCGAGAGGAGAAACTGGAAGACTTGAAACTGCTCTTTGTCCACGTGCATCACCTTATAAACGAGTATCGCCCTCACCAAGCCAGGGAGACACTGAGGGTCATGATGGAGGTGCAGAAACGCCAGCGCCTGGAGACGGCTGAGCGATTCCAGAAGCACCTGGAGCGAGTGGTGGAGATGATCCACAGCTGCCTGGCTTCCCTGCCCGATGATCTGCCTCACGCAGAGGGGGGACTGAGAGTGAGCGTGGAGCCCATGGATACTGACGATGGCAGCAGCTGCGCTGGGCAGAGCGAAAAGCAGAGGGAGCGTGCTGGTGGCAAGAGAGATCAGGTTTTGGACAAAGATGCAGCAATGTGCAGCATCATTGATGAAATGACATGAAGCAAACACCTGGTTTTGTTAGTGCACCACAGTGAGAGACAGAAGGGGTTCTGAGGGTACACGTTGTATTTTGTTCTGCTGTTGTACAAGCAGACAGAGCGTTTGTTGGTCACCTGTTGGAGGTTGTGAGTGATGGGCAGATGGAAATGTGTAATGTTTTGTGACCTGTGTTTTTTTGATAGAAATGAATAAGTCTAATTTTTGTTAAATGTATCACGTGAGGTAGTGGGCACAGATTAAAGTTGGCTTTTCCTATTGTACTTTCATTTGTCACTTCCTGCATGTTTTGGGTATGCCATTCTGTAATTCTATATGTTCTCAGTCCAGAAAAGAATTCCTAGAGAAATGGTGCTTGTTTCTTACACAAACAACACACAGGAACTTGGAAAACAGGCACACAGAAACTCAGATTACATCCAGGCATTCCTTACGGTCTGTGTTTGAGGTGAAATCTAAAGCAAGTGGGTTAACTGTTGTCCTGTAGCTCTCACATCCTTTTGTGTGACTAGAATGGCTTTCCTGGAATCCTGGCAGAGCCAGCCTACCCTACCTTTCCCATTTTTGCAGAGCAGTTTCAGGATCCTGCTGGTAATTATCAGAATTGTTCCTCTAGCAGCTCTGCAGTTTCCTGTTTCCTCAGAAACTGCAGGAGCTGAGAGGAAGCCTTTTCTTAAGGAGTTCTGTTCCAGCTGCTGCATACAAAAATCACCCTTCATCCCTCTTTGTATCACTTCTTTCCTACAAGTGTATTGCCAGCTTGTCTCTCAGGTATATTAATCCCTTGGTTTTCCTGATTTTCACTTTAAAAAGTTGCCAGTTTGATGCCTCTGTTTTCCTATAAGGTAGTCAGGCAAGGCAAGGTTCCAATTCTAGCATCTTCTACTTACTCATAAATAACTCCTTAGTATTTAATTTTATCTGCATGAAACACTGTGAAGTAGTTTAGCTGTTACAGCAAAGAACATTTCTTGGCCCTTGATCACAGGTGCAGTTCTAGCCCAAACAATATAAAAAGACAAGATATCTTTGAGGAGAGTGTGGTGATCCAGGCACAGGGAGAGTGGCCAGTGAACAGCATTTCTCAAAAGCTGAATTTCAGCATTTTGTCAGTGAACCTTGAGTCACGGTTTCCATGCTACTTTTTCAAGTCTTCTCTCTATTCTGGATGTTTTATGTTATATTGCAGAAACCCAGACGCATGTGGAATTTTTAAATATGAAAAAGACTGGCACTCCATTAGGCTCAACTGTGTAAGAGGTTTCCAAAACTACCAAATTATTGCTGCCAAAGAAGATTTGCCAGAAGATGCTCCGAGTTGCTTCTAAGTATTAGAACCAGAAACTTATGATGAAAAGCTTGAATAGTTCATCCTACAAATCTGTTATTTGGCCAAGCCTTTTCCACTTACCACAGTCTGCTACATATTATGTAATCTTTTATCCAAACGCTGTCTGCTGTGGCAAAAGCAGGTGTGGGAGGCAGTCTGGGGCAGTGAATTGCTGATAGTCGTGCCAGCTCAGTGCTGCTGTCAAGTTTCACTTACAGTCATCAAACACATCCGGAAAAAAAAGGAGAAGCCGATTTGTGTGGTGCTCTGAAGGGTTGTCAACTCTCAGTCAGAGTCAGCAGGAGCTCAGTGCACTTGTACCCTGCCCTAGCAGTGCTTGGCTGTGCTGCAGGACACAGCCCAGCAGCCCAACCTCAGGCAGAACAACCCAGATCAGACTGAGAGCTGCCCACAGCTGTGTCTGGAGATGATGTGCTAAGAAGGAAACACGCAAGTTCACAAAGAAGATAATTTTTGTTGAATGAGAAGGGCAAAAGGGAGCGTTGTTTGTCACCTTCAGCCAGAATGTTGTCTTACATCTGCCTGAGCTGGGTTCTCCTGGTGCTGTTCACAGGTAACCAAGGGGGCAGAAGCAACTGGATGGAGGTGGGTGGAGGTAACGTGCATCAGGCATTCTGAGGGTAGCAAAGAGAAATGTTATCTTGTGGCAGGAAGAGTGGCCACATCACTGAAGCAGCAGCTCTCTGTGTTAAAATAAAACTTAATCACAGTGGCTCAATAGAGTCCTAATGGCCTTATCTCCTTTGGAAAACAGAAACATGCTGAGGGTATGGTGGTTTTAAAGATGCTGGTTCTTGGGCTGGCTGCTCATCTTATTAGTGAGTTTTTTTAGATAATGATGACTTGAGCAGAGAACTTTAATTGTTTTAGAGAAGATGTAAAACAAGGACATTTCCCTGTGGCAGGCTTTGTGAAGATGAATGCTTAGGTAGACACGGAAAAGATCAACTGTGGTTTCTGGTGTTTTTTAGCCATATGAAATATTATTGGGACAAATTGATAATTTTTTTTTTTTTTTTTATCCTGAGGAAACAGTCCTAGATTGTTAAGGGCAACAGCAATGAAAACAAGAGTTTGTGAAGTGGTACTAATAAAGACAGACATTGAAAACTTGGTGGTAAGATAAATTCAGTAGAAAGAAAAGGGATATTACAGGTATTTCTTGTAGTTCTTTATAAAGCCTTTTATGATGAGTTTCATTTTGGGCTTCATTTTCATATTAAATAAGTTGGTTTCAGAGACTTGTTTCTATTGTGTTATTGTGGCAAAATACCTGCATGCAAGTTTATTTTTAAATATAATAGGAAATGGCTCAGGTTCTAGCTCATGTTCATGTTCTCGTTTGCTTTCTATGGTTTCAGGGTTCTAATTCAGGTTTTAGGGCTCTAGCACACGTTCCAGTTCAGGGTTGGGTTGAGTTGGGTTCTAGGGTTCTAGAGTTTGGGTTCCATTATGGTTCTGTTAGGGTTAGAAAAATATCTGAGCTGGACTGGGCAAACAGCTTTTCTTGCTGTTATGACTGGGCTCACTGCCTGGACCTGTGACACGTGGAAACGTGACAAGTTTATGGGGAAGCCAACAAATTAGAAAGTGTGTAAGACTTAGAACAGAGAACAAGGTAGTGAAAAAAAGAGAGAGTATATATAATATTCCTCAGAAAAACCCTGAAAATGTTCTTCTGATAAGAATGGGCAAAACATGCCTTAAGGCAGGAGAAAAGGAAATTCATTTAGCAGTGATCATTCTGATGAAACCTGCAGTTTAGTTCATTGAAGAGAAGAGTTTTGCGCAGTCGTTTTGAGGGAAGTCAATGTCTTACTCTTCCCCTCTGTGTGGGTGGCTTGGGTTAAATGTACACAGAGGAAAAAGTTAAGAGCCAAGAGACTGCACCTGGCTCAAGAGAAGCCACAGAGTCTCTTCACCTCATTGCCTACCTGCAGAAGCTGCAGAAAATGTTCTTTGAACGTGTCCTTGGCCTGATCCCTCAGTGTACCAGTCCTGCCATGGCACATCTGTTTGTGCAAAACCTGATCCAGCAAAGCCTGGTGTTCTTTGAGAGATGGGAGGTTTCAAGACATGCAAGATGCACAAGAAACTTCCACTTGCCCTGTGCTCAATAACTGTTTGTCTTTTTGTCCACAGGCTCCACAGTCTCAGAATTGGTTGTGATAGGAGAGGTTGGTCAGGATGTCACTGTGCCCTGCCGCTACAGGGTCCGGCACAGAAATGACATCACATCCATGTGCTGGGGTCGGGACAGCTGCCCCACGTCAAAGTGTTCCCGGCCCATTATCTGGACAGATGGCTGGAGGGTGACAGAGCAGCACAGCAGCAGGTACCAGTTGAAAGGGGACCTGCAGAAGGGGGATGTGTCCCTGACAATCGTGAATGCCAGGGAAGCAGACTCTGGGATCTATTGCTGCCGTGTGGAGATCCCAGGGTTGTTCAACGATCAACTGATTGATCACAAGGTCGTGGTAAAGAAAGGTGAGTGCAGAGGAGGGCTCTTGTGAGTGCCATGGTGGTGGATCTGCTCCTGGGTCTGGACTTCACACCTGGTGGTGGAAATGATTTCTGCAATCATCCCTAAGACTGATCTTGAGGACTTTGCACATCTGCTGTTAGTGCTACCTCAATTAAGCTGCCTTTGGCAATTATCCAATTGCAGTCACTGCAATTAGAAAGGGACATGATGCTTTCATGGAGCATTCTTAGAGACACTGAGGAATTTAAAAGAAAGGGCAGCATAAAGTATTCATCCAAAGCTTTATTGCTGCACCTTTTTCATTGAAAGCTGTGTTTGATTTTCCCTGCTTGATTCTAGATTAAAGCCCAGGCATGCAAAATTGGTATAGAGAAGCTTTTTATCAGTTCTTCCTTTGATTTTTAGTTTTTCCCTTGCTTGTGATACTATATAGAACAAGTGGCTGACAAATGTGCTTTGCTAGCAAATTTTTATTATGGAAACACTGTCTCTTTCTCACTACACAAATGCTCAAGAAGGTTAATTATGTGTTGATTTTGTTTTATTTTTTAACATCAGCAAGGATCTCTACTGCAAGTCCCCACACTTACACCTCTGAACAGACCTCAGGTAACTTTTATCCAAGTGTTACTAGCATATACAAGTCATATTGCAAATGGGGAATCTTAGGAAGGAAAAAAAAATGATGATAGGTGATTAAAATGTCTTGGCTAAAATTTATTAAACATTATCAAAAATCAGAACTTGGATTTAAATTCTGCTTGATATAATACAGAGTCCAACAGAAGGAACACGTATATTTGGGAGGAAACTACTTCCAGGTGTGATGCTTAAGTAGATGTTTTAGTGGTGCTGTAGGGTTTGCTGTTACTTGACTGTTGTTTTGGTTTGTTGGGTTTTTTTGTGCTATAAAATCTCACCCCGTCTTCTAGAAATGCATCCCATGAATGGTAAAACACAACTTTTAGGAGTTGGGTGTAGCCACTATTTAATCAGAACTGTTTTGTTGGACTAGCTCAAAAGAGCATCAAATTAAGGCTCCTGCCTCCTGTAACAGTCAGCAGCAAATGCTTTAGGAGGATGGTATAAAAATGGCATTAATTTTGTGATACAGTGCCAAACTATTCTTCCACACTGGTGTAAGGTGTGTCCCAGAGGCTGCCCAAGGCCTCTGTGCACATTTAATAACGTGAGATCCCTCACTGCAGGGGAAGAGACAGTGCTCAGCTATTCCTCACTTATTTTCTACGTTCTCCTCACAAAAGGATAAACTTCTATCATGAAAACTTCTATCATGAGCCCACTCAGCTGCATCTTTTCCAGTCTGAAAAAGACAATGTTAATTTCCACTACACAAGAGAAACTCCATGGTGTAGCTAATGGCTTAATTCTCTGGATTCTGGGGAAAAAAAAAATCAGGGATACCATTTGTATTTCTCCCTCTATCTTGGATGTTTCCAGCTAAGCATCTCCAGATTAGTGTTACAACAGTTGCATTTCCTTTTTGGAAGAAGAAGTGAAAACTTTCTCAGACAGTTTCTATTCTAATTGCAGATAACATTGATTCCAGTCTTAGAACTCAGGGATTTTCTTATCCCTGTGACCTCTTCCTTAGCTGATGGTGGAACAGTGTTTGAAGTTTTCAGATACAAGGCAGTGTGTGCATGTTCACAGTGAGGGAGCTTGAAAAAGGCAGGTGGCCATGTGCCTCTGATTTAGAAATACTCTAGAATCTCCAGTGGAAGCTGATGATCCTGTCCTCTTCAAAATAAAGCTTCTGGGATAAGGGTAAAAATTTAAAACATTAAAGCAGCCAGCTGGAGTTGGCACAGAGTGAACAGGAGATTTTGTGTTCAGGTGGTTTTTATGTCACCTGACAACACATGGAGAAACTGAGACTGATGATAGATAAGACAGAAATTTGTCACTTTTAATTTTAAATTAAAGTGCTATAAACAGCTGTGCTCTGGGAAATTACCTCAAAATGTGCTGCAGGTCCTTATGCAAATATGTCACATTTTGTTCACTCTGTTTACTGTATAGCTGCCTGGGGCTTTAAAAGTATCACCTGCTTTCTGTGACTCTGCATCATGTGCTGCTTCAAGGCCCTGGGCTGATCTTCATCAGTTTTCAACTGATTTATAAAGTTTGATTTATGCATCATATTTTGCTTCAAGGCCAGGTTGGATGGGGCATTGAGAAACCTGGTCTAGTGGAAGGTGTCCCTGCCCATGGCAGGGGATTGCAATGATAGGGACTTTGAGATCCCTTTTAATCCAATCTGTTTTATGATCCCTATGGCCACTGCTTTTGACTCCAGAACTGACTGGTAACTCCTTCCCAGTGTTGAGATAACAGTGAGAGCCAGGTATTTCTAAGAAGCAGTTCAAAGCTCTGAAAAGGACAGCAGAAACTTAAATATTCAGAGTTTTGTGCTGCCCTCTGAAGGCACCAACCAGCAGAGCCCAGACTGCTGATACCCACAGAAGTTCAGGGGCCCAAGTCAGCAGTACAAATTCTTCTCTGTCGAGGCAGAACAGTTCTCTGTGCAAGTGATGTGTTTGTCTTGCCCTTGCTCAGCTCCTGGCAGCACCAGTGAATCCTCCTCTACTGTCACAAGGACCTGGCCATCGGTCTCTGCTTCAGAAGCTCCTCAGACTGTAAGCATCAGCCTTGCTGTAGCACACCTAGACAGAGTGGATGGACTTGAGAGTTTACTGGGTCATCCCTACATGCCACTTCCATTCCTTTTGTCTGATTGCAACAAAATATTGTTTTGTAGTCTGTGTTTAGTGGTTATAAGGAGTGCTTATGTGCTCATTATTAGAGAGAGGGAGAAAAAGCCCCTGCTTAGCATGCATAAAATACTTCCTTCTAGAGGAGGAAAGAGCTTCAGCAACATCTTTATTTCCTTTCAGGCTTCTACTCCCTGCTCAGACCCCTCAGACTGCTTGGATGTGGCTGAAAACCTGCAGGTATGGCAGGATGTGGGCAGGAGTGGAACTTGGGCTACCTGAGAGCACAGGGCTGTCCTGCACTCCCCGTGCAGTGGGGGTCAAACAGGCAGCTCTGTGTGTCCTGCTGAGTCCTGCAGCACAGGTGGGAGGGTGAAACATCATGAGACATCATGTGGCTCATTAAAAAAATTCACCAAATATTACTAAACCTGAATAAATGAGATTTGTCATAACTGCAGGTCTTTTGAAAATCTCAAAGACTGTGTTTAACAGCAGGATTCACAAAGCTGTTGCAGAGATTCTGCTTGAACCTGGGCCTGCTTCTCAAATGAGGCTTTTGGTCTCAGGTGTACCTTTCCTGCAGAGTTGCAAAACACACAGAAAGCCTTTGGGTATTGCATGGGCTTCTTGCTGTCAATTCCACTAATGCTCCTTGGCTTGTGTTTGACAGAACACATCTGTATCACTCCACATTCAGCAGCACCCAGAACGTGGGCTGTACATTGGGATTGGCTCATGTGCAGCTCTTCTGCTCATTCTGATTTTGGCTCTGTTCCTCACTAAACGTAAGTACTTTCCATGGGCAGTTCCTCAAGGCTTGCTCAGGTTTGTGCAGTCACAGCTGTGGCTGTGGCACATCTCCCACTTCAGGGCAGGGAGCTGAGGTCCCTGCAGGCCCCTGTCCTTTGGCTGCTCACAATGGGAATTCCCTATCCTGAAAACATTTGAAGTTCTCTTATTTAGTTTCTTACACTTGAATTTATCTTTGAACCCACTACTTTACTTCTAATGGTTTAAATGAAGTTATTTGTTTTAATTATTTTTTTTTCTTTTCATTCTGGATGGTCCTTAGAATATTTTTACAACACAAAGAAGATGGGTGCTTTTGCAGGGTAAGTTTTCTGTTCCTGCTTTTGCTAATAGGACAAATGAGGTTGCAGAAAAGAAATGTTGGTGTGCTGACCATTCCACCACATTCTTTGGCTTTCTTTTTAAACCTCAAGTTAACAGAAAATATTATAAAAAGAAACTAATAACTGCTGCTACTTTTTGTTACTTAACAAGCAAAAATAAGTGTCACTGTCAGTTTATAACATTTAGAGAGCTTGCTCACCTCAGGTGTGAATTGTCTCATAAGTGGAAAGATGAGTCATTATCAGTCATGATCACATGTTTAAGCATATTTTAACATTTTCTAGTGAGCTGGTTGATCTGTTCCTCTGTGGCTTTATTGTCTGTTTTTGGTTTAACACCATGGTTTTTTGCTCTTTTGTGCAGCTTTGTTGCATTTCAGAGGCCACGAGGTGTGGGGAGCCATAATGCCCTGGAAGATGAGAATCATGCCGAGGAAAATGTTTATATCATGCACTAAGGACTGGATGCATGGCTGCCTTTGTCATTGCTGGGACATTAAATAGTTTGCAAAATGTTGGCTGCTTCCTCTGCTCAGCAGCTGAACGTGACTGCACTACTCTGAAGCATTATTCACATCCTAATAATAAAATAAATAAAAGCTACACTTTTAACTGAAATCTTTATCAGCTGGTTCCAGAGACAGAAACTAAAATTGGCATCGGTGGAACTTTCCACTTCCTAAAGAAAGTTATGGTTATATTTATTATCTGCTTCAAATTCTCGCTTCCTTTTCGGGGGAAAAAAAAAAAGAGGAAGTGCCAAAAGGGCACAATTGTGTTCACTGTGGATTCTATCTGCCACCTTCCACAGAGTCTGTGCCATTAGGGGGCAGAAGCAATCTCAGAGCTGTGTGACAAAGTTGTCACATGGCCAATCTTGGTAGTATTAATAATTTAATACACAGTTGTATTTTCGTTGAAATCAGGTATGGCCTGTTCTGGTAACAGCTCAGTAATGCAATAGACTAATGCCTGTCCACCTGGAATTAAATCTGGAGGAGCTATGGCTGCTCACCCCCAGGGGATGTCCTCGAAGCCTACAGCATCAGTACATCAATGGACAGAACAGTCACAGCTTGTGTGCAGAGAACTATGACTAAGTGTGAGGGTTTTTTGCAAAGTACATCATTATTTTTCTGTGGCTTTCTTCTCGGGCACATGTTTACCCTGAGAAGCTCTTGGGGTGGAAAGTCTCACTTCCAAGTCTCTAAAAAATCTGAACAACCCTCCCTCCTGTCTTTGTAAAGTTAATGGAATTAATTTCTTAGCTTGCAGAGAAATCATGGACATTGCACAAAATGTTGGCTGGAAGTTGGCCTTGTCTTCACACATCTCTAGATAGCAAACAATTCTTAATTCCTAAGAATGATGAATGTGTTTAATGGATTCTACCTCATAAATGGGAAATATCTGTGGGCAAATGCCTTTCCTCTCTTGCTCCTCCGTTAGTGATGTGCCTTAGTTTTTATTCTCTGCAAAACTAAACTCTGGTTTACTTAAAATAAGTAAATAAATGGAGTCAGTCCTGTGAGTATGAATTGCTGAGCAAGAGACACAACACACCCAAATCATCTTTAAGTGGAAGAATAATTGTCCCCAATTGTTTTTAAGAACACATTTTAAACAGAGGTTGGGGAAAGAGCAGAAAAGCAGCACAGGCAGAAGAGACACCAGCTCTTACCAAATATTGGTCAAATAATTTTGCCCTGAAGCTCATCCTAAGCAGCAGTGTGGAATTACCCAACACTGCTGCCACAGGACACTGCTGCCCAGACACTGCTGCCACAGGAAAAACTCACAGATGCACCACAAACTTCCTACCAGTGAATTAAACTCCAGAATGATCTCAACAATGCAATGAGGCATAAAGGCACAATGATAAAATCTGTATTTATGTTAACAGCTGAGGCATTTGAGGCTACAATCTGGTTGTGCTTTAGGGGGAGCTGGAGTCAGTGGAGAAATTGCCCCTCCTTGTCCCAGCTGGTGGAGATGGGAGGGCTTGGGCTGGCTGCAGAGGGTAGTGCTTTCCCCAGGGGTCACACAGGGTCTGGCTCAGGTGAGGTCTTGCAGATGAGTGTTTTTGCACAGACTCACAAAGGAGGAAAATGCTCATCCTGCTGAAGGAAGGAAGAAAGAAATGGAAAGCAAATTGGGACAGGTGACCCTGAGGTTCTTTGTATTTTCACTCATGCTCTGTGTTCTCCTGGGCTCTGTGCTGTAGCAGGCTGAAAAGGCTGAAAATTGAAGGTGAAATCATGGCTGACTGAAGAGTGGGAGCACAGATATTGGGTGATCACTGATCCCAGGGCCAGGAAAACTGATGGACAAAACCAGCTCTGCCATTTTCTGTGTTCACATCATGTGTAGCTTTGTTTTGGAAGGTACTTGAAACCAGAAAGGACCTGCTGGTGTCAGACTGTATTTTTGCATTTGCCTATTAATAACAATTACTAACTAACCCTAAATCTCTGCCCCTGCTGCAGATGAGCTGAGCATGTTGCTGCTGCAGGCTCCAGCCCATGACAGGAGCTGGAGGAAGTCTGATCTGGTCTCTGAACTGGCTCTCAGGAAACATCTTCACCAATTTCTGCTTTCCGCAATTTTGTGTAATCAGTCTCTCCTGGGGTCAGAGTTAGACCTGTGGGATCTCCAAAATAATCTGATTTCAACTGTCCATGCTCTTATGGAGTTTGTGGGCCATTCTTAAGACTGCTAATCAAGAAAGATGCTTGTCTGTAAGGATTTTTAAAATTCACGTTACAGACTAATTCAGACTAATTCTTGCATCAGCAAGTTTTTCATGTAAAATAAAGTTCTAGAGTATCTGATAACCAAAATCTTGAATCAAGCAAAAATCCTTCTGCTCTGCAACTGCTTGTTAAACAGACTTTGCAAAGGTTGTGTGGAGCGAGAACTTTGCCTTGGGCATGCAGTGTAATACACACCCACAAAGGCAGAAGCTCCCTGGGTTTTTCACTGCCTGCACTTGTGTCAGTGGATCTTGGAACAGGCATTTCAAAATGAGCCTTAGAGACAAGCAAGTGGCACTTGGAACCCATTCAGCAATCAGGAGATAGGCAGCACGCTGAGCTGATGAGGCTGATGAGTTGAAAGCTCTCTTTTTTGAGACACCTCTGCCTTTTCTGCCTGCAAGAAGCCACTAGATAGCAGTACAGAAGCAGAAAGTGACCCATATGTTTGTGGTTCCCCCCAGCACACTTACATTTTGGATGGCCTTTTTCAATGCACTCTGCTGCTGTTGGTCCAGCCTTGCTATAAAAAAAAAAAGTTGATAGGATGCTGTGTTCATCCTGTGCCTTTCCTGGTTGCCTGTGACATACTGTCCAGTCCTGTCTGGACAAACTTTATGGAAATTTGTAGCTGAATAATGACACAAGTTTGTGCCCCAGGTGGGATTCAGCTGCTCCCTGCACTGGCATCAGCTGAGCACCAGCTCACAGCCACTGCTGGGTGGGGAGTAATGGGAGAAACTATGATCATTGCAGGGAAAAAGTCCCCAGGATATTGGATGCCTCAGGTTTCATTAGTTCTGCTCACAGAGCAGCTGGGGCTGTGCCATTGTATGAACTGTACCTGGTAGAATATAGCAAATTAGATATTTTACTCATTGCCTTTACTGCTAAAATTTTATTTGCTTTTTTCAGTGCTAGCAAGCAGAAGGGTGATATTTTCATGGGCTTGACTATCATGATAAGCCCAAAAATCTCATTACTAAAAGTGTAATGCCTGGTTAAAAGCCCATCATTTTATCATTTGAACTTGGAATTGCACTCCAGTTTGCACTGTGCTACATTTATTTGCACAGAACTTTGTCTATCTGCAATTCTTCATTCCTGACCTTACTGCCCTGAATTACTTTTGCTTTATTACTCAGCTGTTCCAGAGAGAACTTCCAGAGAACTTATTTGTCAATTGGTCAGAAAGAAATAAAAGTCAGAAGGAGTGAAATATGTTTTTGGAGATGATGTAGCATTTCTTTAGGAAGGATGTGGTTTTGGCAACAAAACATTTGCAACAACTTCCTCCAAGGTTGTCCTTGCAAACAGAAAATATGAAGCTGGGGCAAGAAGGGTCTTCAAGCAGAAGGCAGAAACATGGGAAATGAGGGATTTAGCAAATGTAACTGAAGACAAAGTCTGAGAGGGGACTACACCAAATGTTTAGGGGTGTAAAAGCACAGAATTTGTTCTTGCCACTCAGGATCCTGGAACAGAACTGAGCCTCAAGAGTTCCAGGGAATGGCAAAGCAAATAGAATATCAAAATTTGTGGTAATAGTACCATGCTGTGTGTCTTGGAAGAGGAAAGGAGATAAGGACAGCCTGTTCCAGGGTTTACTGCCGTCTTGCTAAATACTTCCCAATGTCCAGTGCAAACCCCTCTGGTGAGCTGGGAATCATCCCCATGTGTCCTACATGTGGCTACAGGGGAGGAGAGATCCACATTTACCTGTCCTCATCCCCTCCTCAGGAAGCTGCAGAGAGCTCTGAGCTTCTCTCAGCCCCCTTTTCTCCAGTCCTGGAGTCTGCAGCTCTTCCTCACAGGACTCTCATTCCAGCCTCTCCCACCTGCTCAGTCGGCCTCGTCTGGGCACATTTGAGCACCTGAATGTCCTTAAATTGTGTGGCCCAGACCTGTCCACAGAGCTCCAAGTGGGGGTGCAGCAGTGCTGAACACAGCAGGAGATCCCCTTTGGCCAGTTCCTATCCGGAAGCGTAGGACAGAAACACTTGCAGCATGTCAAATCTGGAAATGGAGAAATGAGACTTCAGTGGGACTCAGTCAGTGCCTCTGCAAAGGATAAGGTCTGGTTTTCCCTTCTTCCACTCACTGCCCTGGTGTCTCCATCAGCCAGAATGTCCCATTTTATGCTGTTTCACTGGATGATGATACAGATCTTTATAGGTGAGTCTTCACCTGCTTTCTGTGTGTTTGCTCAGGAAACTAACTTTTTTTTTTTTTCAAATGAAAACCAGCAACACTTGTTCTGTGAAAACAAAACAGTGAAATAAATTCTAATCGTATATAGAACTTTAAAATTTTTCTTAATTTATTAATACTGCTTGAGGTTTGTGGGTTTTTTGTTTTTAAAAATGTGTGCAGTTTCCTCTGTGTCAGTTCCCTTGTTCTCTTCCCTTGCAGAGCTCCTGAAGGATGAGAATGGCTTTTTGTTACCTGCTCTTTAACTCAGCTCCGTGCTGAGAATGTGTTGTCTTGAGATTCAATAGCCGTTTAAATGTTTCTTTTCTGTTTATCAGTCATATCCTCTGCAATCTCATCAGTAAAGAAGTTAGAGTAAGGGAAAAAAAAAAGGATTGATAGGGCAAAAATTTCAAATATCTTCTTCAAAGTAGGAAAATTATCCCAAGAATAGATCAAGGGGAAAGAAAAAAAACCAAACTTATTGAACATCTGTCTTGGTTGGAGGATGAATGTTTTTGTCCATCCAATGACCAGTTTGTGGGAGAGAAGACAACTACAAGAGCAACTACTGGAATTACTGCTTAGTGCCAGCTGCCCCTGAGGGTGGGTTTGAGAGAGACTGTACACAACTGTGAGTATACCTATAGGATCTGCCCACTTATTAATACCTCTTTCTATTTTGGATGGGATAATAAACATCTGGAGTCCATTTCTCTCTCACTGATGAAGGACTTAGAGTGGCAAACCTCACGGACTTCAGTGGGAACACCCAGGCAGAGCCTTGGGTCAAATCTGGATGCCTGGAAGGTCAGTGCCATGGAGAAGGGCAGGATTCCCCTCACAGTAAGAGCAGGCTCACAGTAAGATCTTAATTTCAAAGACACATTCATTCCCTCCTATTTACTACTTCCTTTGGAAAATGAGTCTGTAGAACAGGCTGCACCTGAGAACTAAGTTACTTATTCCTTGCAGAGGTTCATGTTGTTGAATCCAGGCTGCTGCAGTGTTGAAGCTCTCCTCACCAGCCTGCAGTGCAGGCAGATGTTGGCAACACTAGCTTCACAGAAATTGAAAGAGGATTTGAAACTGCAAAACCTGTAACTTTCTAGCAGGAGTACTAGAGGGAAACTGCACTGAAGACATTCTGATGCCTTGTGTCTTTCCTCTTCTTCTTTTAAATGATTTAATTAGTTATTTATTTACTAAGTTCAGGGCTCTGCTTCTTTCAAAGAAAAGAGCAGGTAAATCTTTGTTTGTTAAAGGATTGCTTTAC
Organism: Phylloscopus trochilus trochilus; assembly: GCA_016584745.2. Classification (NCBI taxonomy): domain Eukaryota; kingdom Metazoa; phylum Chordata; class Aves; order Passeriformes; family Phylloscopidae; genus Phylloscopus; species Phylloscopus trochilus. The sequence continues at coordinate 7,847,023 of WQNJ02000021.1, forward strand.
GAGGCTGCTTTTGTGCTGTGCAGGTCTGGGCTGAAATAGCAGAAGATGAGCCCACTTCTCCTCAAAAAGAGGTGACATGAATTCTAGCAACAGTTTTAGCTGGTTTTGCACAAATCTTTGTTGGACTGTCTTGAAAATGTGTGATAACCTGCTCATGACTTTTGCTCCCACAGAAATACTTTCAAGGTCAACTGCATGTCTTGTCCTGTCTGCATAGAGAGAGGCTTGTTTTCTCTGTTTTGCTGTTTCAAGGCAAAGGAACCTTCCCTTTCCAGGGGCCAAAGCCACCATCTCACAAAGCCTTATCCTGTACTCAGGAATTCAGTTTCTGGCAAATCCTGCCTTCATTTCACTGCAGAAGCTCCTGTCCTTCAGGCTGTATTGCCCGTTGTTTTGTCTGCCTCTATTCTTCAGCATTTGGAGCTGTGGAAACCTGAATGGGTTGGCTTCTCTTGCCAGTGGGATAAGCAATAAAGGATCTGAAATGTCATCCCAATAACAAGTCATGAGACAGCCTGCCACAGATTAAAGCCTCGTCTAGGGAATAGTCCATTAAAGAGAAAACAAAAGAGACATGGACACAGTTGGAAGCATCTGTTTGCTATCTGGGAGTCATGCCAAAAAGGAAAGGCATTCAAACAGCTGGCAAAATAGAAATGTTTGGCAAAACAGGGCCAAAGCTGGTGATAATAACAGCAGTAGCAAGGCCTCTTTGGGGTGAGCAAGCTGGCCATGAGACATCAGATCTGCAGGGTTGGAGCACAGCTCTGGTTGCTCCCTAGATCCCTCAGTTCCTGCCCCACAGAGTGTAAATGATAACATGGGGACAAAAGGGAGGTAGAAGGACTGACACAGACCAGGTGAACGTGAACCAGGAAAGATTCGTTCCTGTCTGGGAACTTCTTTTGTATAGTGACTTCTGTGAAGAAGAAATCTCTTTTAAGGCAATCTGGGAATGTCATAAACAGTTAAGAGGGAATAATAAATAGCAAAGATTCAGACCAGATGCCAAGATGGGCATGGGCTGTAAACACCAACTAAAGCTGGTCACTAAGAGTAAGAGGACAAGGAAAGTGTGTATGTGCTCTTTTTAACATCAGCATGACACCAACAATTAAAGCTTCTGTGTAGACAGAGCTCCACAAGGTAAGTGGGATTAGTTGGCAGGGCTTGTTCAGTGCACTTTCTGAGAACAGGTTCCTACAGACAGATCCCTCTGCTCTGCCAGCTTAATTAGACCCTAATTTCACACATGAATAGGTGTTTTGGACCCTGCTTTTGTGACTGTCAGTGAAAGTCAACTGTGACAGCATTTCCTTTTCAAAGGAGGTGATGGTGGGCTGAGAAAACCAGATGTCTTTCACAACCAGGTTCTGAACAACCTTCACACAGCCTTCTAGGAGAGGAGATGGGGCAGGAGCAGAGTTTTCAAATTTCATTTGCAGAGGTCCTGCCTATGCCTAGGCTGTCAGCGACAGACCCCAGCTTTGCTCACCACATGTCTGATGTATTTTATGAGCCTCTCTCCAGCAGCTGGCCAGGACCAGAGCAAGGAGCAGAGCCTGAGAGCTGCTGTCTGTAGTGCCCTGGGGCATGAGCTGCCACATGCTCCAGGAGAGGTCTTGGGGCCCAGCAGCTGTGGCCTGCCTGCAGGCAGGAGTGTTCCTTCACAGGTTGTTCATTCACTGTGCTGTGTAGGCAGAGTCACCCTCAGGGACTGACAGCACTCAGCTCTCCTTGTTCTCCCTGACAGCACCCACGGTGTCTGAAGTTGTCAGAGGAACAGTGGGGCGGCCTGTGACACTGCCCTGCTTCTACGACGTGAGGCGGCCCAGGGACATCTCCGACATGTGCTGGGGCAGAGGGCCCTGCCCGAATTCCAAGTGCCGCAACAAAATTTTGCACACCACTGGCAGTAGGGTGACCTTCAGGGCGTCTTACAGGTACAACCTGTACGGCAGGCTTTCCTCTGGAGATGTGTCCCTGACGATCGGGGCGGCGAGGGCGGCGGATGCGGGGCTGTACTGCTGCCGCGTGGAGATCCCCGGCCCCTTCAACGACATCAAGAGGCACATACGGCTGGAGCTGGTCACAGGTGGGTCTGGGGACCTTGGGGACACAGCCAGCAGGGAGAAACCACCCCCTGGATGGTGCAAAATTGGGGTCCATGCGTGCGTTTTTGGTTTGTTTTGGCCAAAGGTGTTTTTCCCAAATTACGTCTTTTTCAACTGCAACCAGTTGCCAGTTTGAGTCACACTCAATGTGCGGTTTAGAGTAAACTGCACCCCAATTTTCCCTTTTTTTACCTTTCAAATGAATATTTTGTTTCTCATTGTGTAGCTATGCTTGACTTTTTAATAGATGATGGAATTAAAAAGGGATTTATAATTTAAAGAGCTCTTGGAATGAAATTCAGTTTTTCATTTGAGGCTCACCCCAACACTGAAAAGATTTTTGTTTCATACATGTCATAAGGAGACACATTAGGATGACCCACCCTTAAGGGTTCTTCCTTCCCCTTAAGGGTGGGTCCTCAATACTCACATATTTGGAAATTTTGTCTCAGAGTCTTGAAGGGCTTCTTCCCTTTCCTATTATTTTTCTGAACTGCAGGATAAAGTAAGGTCTTGCACAGAAAAAAAAAAAGAAAAAAAAAAAAAAAGAAAAAAAAAAGGGAGATGATATCCCCCCTCCACAAAGCAGAAAGACAATTTTTTTCTGGCTTTTACAGGGTGCAATTGGGGTGCACAGCACATTTGTTTTCTTTAAGAACTCTGAAAACTCTGCATTTGCTTGTCTGCCCCCGAGGCTGAGGACAACAGTCCATGAAAAAAGAACCTGTTGCAAAGATTAGCAAGAAGATTGTAGTTGAAAAACCGAGCTGTTTTATTTGTTGTGTTTTTATGAGACACTGAAAAGCAAAATAACAAAGTCATCAAACTTTGGGGTTTTACCACACAAGGTTCTGGCCCTTCCATTTCTACAAGAGGGTCAAGGAGCGGATGTTTGAGATTGTTAAAAGAAAAGCAAGTCTAAAAATCTGTGAAATTCACAGATGCTCTGACTGGTCATGCTTTCAGCTAATTGAAATAGCTTTCTGAATAGTAACTCTCCCACCTTCATTTTCAGTATTTTAGTAGCCAGATAATTTTTATTCATTTCTGCATTTACTTCCCTCAGGGTTGGTTATGAATGCTCTGACTTGGCTTTTCCCTTGGCTGTGTTTTTTCCATGCAGCCCCTCCAGTGACCACCACCACCATCACCACGAGAAAAGCTCTTGTTTTCTCTGAACATTTTACAGAAACTCTTGTTCCTCAAACAACCTCTGATCTCCAGCCAACAACAGAGACTGCAGTCCTATTCACCACCAGCACCCTTCCACCAGAACCCACAGCCCCCGAGTCTCCAGCAGTACCTACAGGGAAGATCTCTGCTCCCCCAACAACTGCTGTGACAGAAAATGGTATTTTTCCTGTAACTGTGGAGGGAACGAGTGCTCCTCCAGATTTTCCAACTACTTCCCAAGCAGCTGAGGTGATGACTGAAGATGTCACATTCTGCTCCACGCTCCTTGGAAGTACAGAGGGTAACCAGCACCAATCCTTTCCTTTTTCTGTGTAGCAGAGATGGTCTGTGTTAGCCTGGCTGGCATCATAGAGACTCTCCAGATATTTCTATTTATATCTGGGAAGTTCTCTCTGAGATGCCTATGAGTGTGTTTTGGGGGGTTTAGGCAAACACAGGTCAGATGCTGTAGATGATGCTAAATTGGGGTGAACATCCAAGGCAGCAGAGAGTCAGGCTTCCTGCAGAGGAGCTTTGACATGGAGAAATAATGTGGCAGAAACCTCATTAAGTAAAACAGAAATAAATGCACCTGAGGTGGAGTAAGAGAGATTCACTTAACTGTGCACTAATTTTTTCCTTGATTTGGGAAAGACAATTGAAATTGCCTGGGGAAAAGTTTAGAGTATGTCCTGCTTGAGAAATAGTGAGGATTCAAAACATGTTTAAAATTGAGTATTTACTTTCTCATCTCATATGAAGGCTGCTGCTGTTATTCAGCATTTGTAGGTTGCTACTTTATCCACTTTACTGACTTCATTTCCACAGACTGATGTCTGCACAAATATGAACGCCATGTGGAGACCCCTCTAATTAGTGATCTTTATAAGCATTACTTTTTACTTTGTTTCAGTGACTACTGAATTCCCAGGTACATTTCCAGCTTCAGTGAGTACTGAATTCCCAGGTACATTTCCAGCTTCAGTGACTACTGAATTCCCAAGTACACTTCAAACAGCAGAGGAAACCACCAGCTCTGTCATGATGGAAGAAATGTCAGTCATGGGTGAGTAGGATAGCATTACAAGGTCAGAAGCTGAGCTGGGCTGCACATGTTGCCATAAAATTTAACTCTGATTTGTTGGACCTGCATTGTCACTGTTACTTCTGCATTTCTTGTGGATTTGGGGTAGCTCTGAAGTACAGATCTCTGAGAGAGTGGAGTGTCATAAAACAGGCATGTGACAAAATGCGATGTTCACACATCCCTGGGACTTTTAGTACTTCTTAGGGTTTTGTTACCTGTATTTGTTTAGCTGTTGTGCTTATTAGTCATAATATATTTTCTACCTCTGTGCAAATTTCTACTTACACTAGCATGAGCTACCCATGCCCTGTCCATGTCTTTGATAAAACACAAGCACATGGGATGTGGAGACACACCAACAAGCTCTCACAGGGGGCTAGTGAAACATTTGGGGTAGATTAGGTTATTCATGGGATAACATACTCTGAAAAGTTAAAAAAAGAAAAAAAAAAGAAAAATGGCGTTAAATTAATAACATTAAATTATTTTTTCCTAATGGGATTAGATATAGGAGAGATGTTATTTACAAGAATATGTAGTGAAAGGAGAATGGGGAATGGCTTCAAACTGACTGAGGAGGGTAGGTTTAGATTGGATATTAGGAAAAAAATTCTTCCCTCTGAGGGTAGTGAGGCCTGGCACAGGTTGTCCAGAGAAGCTGGAAGTGTCCAAGGACAGGTTGGATGGGACTTGGAGCAACCTGTGATAGTGAAGGTGTCCCTGGGTTTTTGTCTTTATTGATGAAGGCTGAGGTTTCCCACAGTTTCCTCAGCTACTGTTTGTGGTAGAAACTGATCCTTCTCTTTTGGTTTTGCAAGGGTCTCATTGCCTGAGAGTTCATTACTCCTTGACTGAAGCAGTGATAACCACTGCTGCCCTCACTCCTTCAGGTGACTGTGCCAGTAATAATTTCAATCTCTTTCATTTTCAGAGGTTTCAGCAAATTCAGATGGTAATGCTGGGAAACATGAAGATAGAGGAGACAAGGTAAAATTTCCTGTAAGTTTCAAGAGTGTTTGAGTAGAAATCAGGACAGCAGGACACACTAGTGATCTTCAGTGTATTCATACTGCAGGAGCAGCTTTTGCAAACAGTGGCATGAACTTTTATTTAATAGCTCAGGAACCACCTGTTCCTCTTTTCAGTGGATAGAGCCAAAGCCCGAGCATTCCATCTGACTTGGACACTTCAGAAAAAAAAGTGATGCCCTGTGAGAGAGGGGAGTAATATCCTAAAGGTGTGATCAGGCAAAAGGCAAGTTAGGAGGGTGTTGCGCCTCCCCCTGTCTCTAAGAGAAGCATGGGGGTAGGATAGCTCCTACTTCTACTTTGGACACCTTATTGAGAAGTTAATGTTAAATGGGATGAATCTGGCTTCAATATTTCAGAATAAGGTACTAAGTATAATAAGTATTAAGTACTGAATATGTAAATCGTGTTGTTTATCAACATGATCAGCTCAATGTGTGTTCTCAACACTTTGTACAGACAAGCTCAGGACAGCATTGCAAACTGCAGCCCAGTGCTCTGAGCACCACTGCAGCCCCTGCTGTGCAGATAGCTCTGAAGGAAACGTGCTCCCAAAGCCTTTTCAGTTTCTCTCTTCTCCCTTCCAGTTTCCTGGCTCTGCCATTCTCATTGCCTGTGTCATCGTGGGGTCCATCCTTTTCATACTGATGATCTCGTTAGTTTGGAAACGTAAGTACCCTTAAGCTAAATGATTCTAATGCTGGCCTGAAGCACATGCCCTCCTGGGTCCCTGGCTGTTCTGGAAACTCTACCATGATCCTGGTGCCAGTGCTGTGTTCATTTTGTGGGAGATGCTGTCCTTCCTCCAGGACTGTGGCACCATCCGGGGGCCAGGGAGGATGGGTTGGTGGGGATGCAGCAGGAGGCAGCCTGTGCAAAGAACCTGTTCCCTCACTTGTTGCAGGGCTGGCTTATCCTGTTGGCTCTCTTTTTATACCTAAGTGGCCCCCAAAGTTTCCTGGAAATGCTCCCAAAAGACACTGGTGTAACTGAAATCAGAATGGGATCCTTTCTTTCCTGTCTAGTCGACAGAAATTTTGCAACCTGCTGTCATTGCTTCTGAGCTTATTTGACAGATACATTAGAATTATAGATTTCGTTTTGCTATTGTAACATTAATATTATTTTGCTTCCAGGTAAACACACAAAGAAGTTCATAGCAAAAAGGTAATCCATTTTGTAATTTCCTATTAAAAGTTCCAGTGTAATTTTTCTTAGAGACAGGAAGGTATTGGCCACTGATTGTAATGGGTTCAGTATTGGCTTGTGGTGCTGATTACCAAAGTTGTATTAGGAGGAAACTTCAGGTAACTTCACTCCAGAAATTCAGTAGTGGTTCCTGGATGCTGCTTCCAGGAAAGAACACAAAGACAGAGTAATGGAGAAATTAAGCAACTATTACTGCAGTCTTACTGTAGTACAACTACAGTTTAAGGAAGTGCTTCATCTGCTTTTATTTTTGATTGAGTACCAGGACATGAAACTTTGTGCAAATGCAATTGATAAGTTCATATCTTCTGGCTTATCTTGAAAAAAAAAATTCTGTGGACAAACCACATGGTGAACTATCACCCCTGTTCCAAAGACCAATAATTTTTCAATGGTAGCTGGTCCTTCACTGCTTGCTCTACCTGGGAGACAGAGATTGGGGAGAGACTCTTTTCTGAATCCCATGGTGGTTACAGCTGCCATTACAGGATTTAAACAACCCTTTTCTATCTCTGAGAAGAATGCAAGCCAGGTAAATACATCCCTGCTGTAAAAAGTAGGAGTTACTTCATTGCAGTTACTGGACTCAGTAGCTTCAGATTTCCATTTCCATGGGAATTTGCTGATTTTACAAATAAAAAAGAATGCTCTGAAGCAGCAATGTCCTTTTGACCCATCCATAGTGATCTGTGCTTCTCACTGCAGTGTTGGACCACCAGAAGAGACTGACAAAGTTTTCAGCGGTGCTGAAGGAGAAAACAACATTTTTTCCCTGTGAGGAGCTCCTACATTATCTGCAGATGGCCATGGGAAATAAAAGGGGCCTGCTCCATGCTCCACTGAGAGATACTTGTGAGCCCCTCAAAATATCAGCGGGTATAAAACAAAGGCCAAAGCTTCAACGATGAAAATTTAAAGTCTTTGTGCAAATTTTCCCATATCACCCTTAAAACTCATTGCATAAAGAGGCTTATTTGAGAAGGGGCTTTATGCATTATTCATGAATGCTTCAGGCATCTGCCTTCTTATACTAACACCATGTTGCACAATTGAATTTGTTTTTTTCCATTTTTACTAATGCCCTTCCTAGAATACAACTTGTACTCTGAGGAACAGAAGAGATCACATGGAAGGCTGCCTATCTTCAAATTGCCATAAAGAAAGAAAAGGAATCAGAAAATACAGTTTTTAATGCTTTTATGTAATCAACAGAAAAATTAAGCAACAAGAATGCTGTGAGTTTAAATCAAAAATGCAGATTACTTAAGGGGTATCACTATTGCCTGTGATTCAGCATGTTTGAATAACCCTTGGAGAATATGTTAATAAAGTTTGTAATTTGTCGCTGGCAATTGGATTGTTTATGTCACATCCTAAGGCATTTCAACAGGAGTTAGTTATTTCCCAGGTGTGGAAATGACTGGTGTCCTGTCTCAGCTCTCCAAAGAAATAACTGCAGCATTTCCAGAGGTGGGAAAATTCCCAGATGACCATCCTGGAGGGAAATTTCTCTACCCTGTCCCCACAAACCCCCATACCACTCATTTCTAAAGGAAGAGGGTTGTCCAAGAGGCAGGGGGATCCTCGATGGGCTACACTGCAGAGCTTTTGTGTAATTCCCTGGGGATTACACAAATTACACCCATTCTGCTGCAGTGACTTTGGGAGAAGATCCCAATCCATGGCAGGGTTTGTTCTCTCCACTATCTGGAGTTCACCAGTGCCAGCCATGGCACCTCTGGGCAATGACAGCCTGAAGTAAGAGCACACTGTGGGAACAGCATTGGATCAGAAGCCAGCACGGCCTGGCAGCTCTGGATTTCCCCACTGGTTGTGCTCAGGGCTGTGGTGAGACTGCTGAACTCTCCAGCATCCTCTCACAGCCCTGAGCTGGGGCAGGCAGGGTTGGTTCCTCTTTGGGGTCCCTCTCAGTCTGGCCCAGGTTCAGAGCCCTGCACCCCGGTCTGGTGGTGCTGTGGGAGGCACAGGAGAGTCCCCAGACAGAGGACATGGCCTGTGGGCTCCCAGGCTGGGTTTGCTCAGCTGGGACCTGTGTCTGTCCCACACCCATGACTGTGGCTGTCACCACCCCAACACAGAGCACAGGGACCCAGCATCTGTCACTTCTAGGCATGAATCCCACACAGACCTGTAAGGAATAAAAATAACAAGCAAAAAAAGAAAATCCCAAACAGTTTTGATGTACTCCTTCGAAAAACCCAAACTCTTCTTTTTGCCCCTTTTTCCCCCCACCCAATTAAACCTTTCAATTAAGTCAACAATATCTCCATTGCAGCTTCCAATTGGCAGAGTTAGGCCAATCATTTTGCTCTTAGTAATTAGCTCTTCACTAATGATTTCTTTACAGAAGAGCTGGCTCTCACCTGGGAAGGTTCTAGCACATTTCTTGTGGTGCTGGCTGGACTTAAAAGCCCTGGTTTTTGGGGAATTGCACAAGGGGAGAAGAGATGGGAGCCAACAAAGTGAGTTTGATCTGATCAGCCGTGTGGAAATGCAGCCCTGAGAAGCTGCAGGGAAGCTGTAAGTGTAACTTATGCCACTGAGCATTCTTATTTATCTTTTTATTCAGCCCAATTATTGAGGCAGAGCCTTGGGTTTAGAATGGCAGTTGGAAGCAAGGATTTGGGGAGGGTTATGTTTAAATGAAAATTCATTGAAGTTATTTGTGAGGACTTGGGCTGTCAGTACGTTCAAGGAAAGGTTAAAGTGAGCCTTTTAAATGTAGCTGGAGGAAATACTGCTTTCCAAAAGCAACAGAAGCCACAGAATGAAGGATCTGGGCCTAGTGGAGAAAAGCTGGATGAAAGCAGCAAGTTTCTAGAAAGAAAAGGCTGTCAGAGAGGATGTCATTGGCATTTGGAAATGTTGGCTTTTATTTTAAAGACTTTTACCTTGGAAGGCAAAAAAAAAAAATAAAATACACTTGAGTAAAGATAAAGCACTGTAGCCAAAAACCCCTCTGATAACAGATTAAAGCAATATACAGGGCAAAGGAACAAAGCCATTTGCTTTAAAACCACCCTTCATTTCCCCAAAACTCTAGTCCCTCCATCCTGGCTTCCCACCACATCTCAAACTGCCAAGCACCACGAGCTGAAATCACCCAGGTCTGAGGCCTCTCCCCAGCACTTGGAGCTGCTGGAGTTACCTCAGCATTTATGGACTTGCACAGGGAGCCTGTGGCAGAGCAAAGCAAGTTTTAATTTGTTTAGAGTCCATGTCGAGCCTAAATGTTGTTATATCTGGAGAGTCTGGCTCGGCTCTGTGGAGCAGGGCAGTTAATTAATGAAGGATTTAGCTTTTGGTCCAAGTAATAATTTTTACTGGTCCCCAGTAGTTTGTGGACAATTGTCTGTATCAAAATGACTGATTAAAGAGGGTAAAGGAGGTCTGACGTGAGGAGATAATGACTGAACTGCCAGATTAGTACAGAGGAGGTACAGAAAAGCAATTAAAAAGAGAGATCTGAATATTTTGGCATATGGGATTGACTAATGAGGAAACAGGAGGAAATACTGAGGGGAAAAAAAGAGCAAGTGCTGAGTTAGGAATACAAATCCTTTAAAGAGAAACCAGAGGAATGAATTAAATATCGTTTTGAGATTAATAAGAGACCTCTCTTAATAGCCTTTATTGGAGCTGACTGTTCTGATGGTCCCTTTCCATCCCAGCAGCACATTTCATTATGTTTCCAGGTTTGTTTCTTAGCCTTAATGTGCTTTTCCAGGCATTTTAAGGTTAATATAAATAAATCTCTTGATTTCAAAGGTGAAATGTAATTGGGGCTTAAGAAAGAGCAAGCAGAAGGGAAGAATGTGGCTGAGTACCTAGGAAATTAGAAATAAGAATAAATAGCATCATGGGACTTGAGAAAAGAACAGAGATAACCACACAGTGTGAGGTGAATGCATGAAAAAGTGGAAAATTTTAGCCTGCTAGAAAGAGGAAATGGGTCGTGCTGCCACAGACATGACAGCAGATGGCAAAATTGAGCTGCTGCAAAGACTGAGCAGGGAAACCTCTGGCGAGATGAGAAGAGGCTGCAAAGGTGATGCAGATTTGCTGACACCAAGCAGAGTCAATGCAGCCTCCTCCAGTGATGATGGAGGTCCCAGCCAGGAGTTCAGCTCATGGGCTGAGCTCATGGCTCCAGGGAATGCTTTCAGCACACTTGGCCTTGGCTCTGACTCATGTGGCCTCTAGCAACACAATTTCCTGCCAGTCTCAGTAACACCCTGGTTTCCTTGTGGTTTTCTCGCTGTGGTGACCACGCACTTTTTGGTTTCCTCTTCCCGCTGCTGTCTAACCCCAGCTGGGAGCAGAGTGGTTTTGGTTTCTCTTGCTAATTTAAATCACAAACCCCAAGACTCAGCAGCTCCTGCAATCACACTGTGGAAGCAGTGACCTGGGAAAGGAAATGTCAGCCCTAAACAATCCCACAGCTCATCTCTGCATCCACTCCCTCTTGCCGTCCAGCAGGACGGGGGTCTTGGCAAGGAGCCCTCCAAGGAATCACTTTGGAGAGTGTTTAGGATCTAAGAGGAGCACTGTGATTGGAATGGGGCTTCCCACAGAGAACTCTCATTTCCTCAGCCTCATCTCCTCACCCCATGGTATAGAGTCACAGAATCAATCAGATTGGAAAAGACCTCCAAGACATCGAGTCCAACCCATGACTGATCCCCACCTTGTCACCCAGACCAGAGCACTGAGGGACAGTTCTTTGAACACTCACAATGATGGGGACTCCACCACCTCCCTGGGCAGCCCTTCCAATGCCTGACAGTGCTTTCAGTGAAGAAATTCTTCCGATGTCCAACCTGAACCTTCCCTGATGCAGCTTGAAACCATTTCTTTTCCTGTTGCTGGTTTCCTGGGAGCAGAGCCTGATCCCCACCTGGCACAACCTCCTTTCAGGGAGTTGTTGAGAGCAAGAAGGTCCCTCTTGAATCCCCTTTTCTCCAGGCTAAACACCCTCAGCTCCCTCCGCCTCTCCTCATAGGATTTCTTTTCTAACCTCAGCTAAAGAGTTCCAAGTAGTTTGGAACTCAGGCAGGAAAGACCATGAGGACACTGGAAAGAGAGAGGCAAATTGGAGTGTGCAAGTACCAATGGAAGGACTGGGAAGGAAGGTGTTGGGAAATAATCTCTGGTAAAAGTTCATTGCCTTTCTTTAGTCTTTCAAGCACTGACCCTTCTCCAAGGGGAAGGGAAATCTACCACTTCCCAAAATATCTTTTTTTTTTATTATTTAGAAGAAAAGAAGCTGAATATTCTCTGACTATTTCAAAATGTAGCTTCTCTTTTAAGTATCTAGAAAAAAAAAAAGGGAAAATATTTGTGGGAATGTGTTTTGGGGTTTTTTTTTTGAGGGGGGAGGGTGTTTTATTTTAATACCTAGGAGAAGAGCTGCATGATAGGTAATCCAAACTAGGGAATGAATCCTGTCTATAGTTATGTTTTCTAAAACACAGTATAGTAAGGCCCCTCTCTCTTATATACATATTCTGTAGTTCTACTGATGTAAGTGAACACTGAATCCTGTAAGGTAACCCCTTTTCATGCTTAAATGCACATCTAATGAAGATTCATGGCTTCAAAGGTGCTCTCAAGCACCATAGCTGGTGTCATCCATAACTAAGCCATCCAGTAGTTAATAAACATCACACAATCATCTGCATATTTAATGCAGAGCAGAGAATTTTATGGAGAAATCTCTAGCTTTTAATCCAGCAATGAATCATTTATGGGATTTTGGATTTTTCACTTTGTGCAGAATTAAGTTGTCTCTTTTCACCACGCGAGCCCCCCGACGTGGGCTGCGTCACCGGCCGGGCTGCACAGTGATGGATGGTGCTGGGATGAATTATTTATTGGCCCTTTTAGATCACTTGCCCAGCAGTGAACTAAGCCTGTTAATTTTAAATCTGTTCATCTCCATTCCTAAGTGCACAAAAAGGTTCCCATGTTCATGAAATTCATCTTCCTTCCCTCCTCCCCCTCCTTCCAGTGCATTGGTGAGTTACCCGTGAGGTTTGGCTTGGGTGAGTTTGGGATGAAAACTGTCCCTGAGAGGGTGTGGTGACAGTGTCCTGGCATGGGGGACTGTTTGTCCAAGCTGCTTCTGGTTCTTCAGCTCTCACTTGTGTGCTACTTTAAAAGCTGTGCAATGGGAATGGCTGTGATTCCTTAGCTTCTCATGCACATGGTACAATCCTCTTTAGTTCACGGGGCTGTGCAGAGAATGTGTCAATGGACCCAGTTAGGGTGAAGAGGGAAACTCTCAGAGGCTGTAATGATCAAGCACTGATTTTTATTTTTTTTTTAATTTTTTATTATTATTTTAAATTATCTACAAGCCTCAGCCAATGCTAGGGCAGAGCCCTTTCTCAGGGCTTTCCTGTGAGCTCTGCTTCAAGGACAAGGGACATTCAGTCCCTCAGTGGAGCAGAGAGTCTATGCTGCTTTCGAATTCTGCTTGGTGTTTTATGCCCTTGGTCCATTATCTAATGGGGAATATGATGAGGTAATTATGGAAATACACAAATTGCAACCTCATGAATACCAAAGAAATTCGTGATGATCCATGCTAAAAGAATGCATAAAAATGCAAATCATTTGTAAATGGGGAGCAGTAAATCTTGTTAGTATTAATAACATAGAGCATTTAATTGCATCAGGTCTTGATGAATTCTAACCAAAGCTGTCTGAAGAGATGGTTTTAGGACTCTTACCCTGTGAACTGTGTACCATGAGGTCAAGGGGAGCTGTAACTTGGATCCACTTGGTGGATTCACCTTTGGCTCCCTCTATAAGCACTGCTTGGCTGGTTCTTTTGTGGGCCAACAAAGGGATTGGGACTGATCTTCAGGCTGCTCTCTGTTTTTTGTCATATCACACTGTATCTTGTTTTGGTTTGTGGGAGGTGCTCCTGATGCCTTTTTGGGCTAGCTAAAAACAGAGGCCAGACAGAATTGAGGGAGTAAAAAGCAGTTAGATTTAATGAAGGGCCTTTAGGTACAGTAAGGGCAGATGAAGCCCCCCAGGGGCTATACCAAACAATGGATGACTGGTATTGAGTTTTCACACTTTCATAAGTTTGGTCCATTTGCATATTTGGGGGTTAATCTTCCAATTACAGCTTCAGGTAATGAAGTCATTTACCCCAAGTTTGATTCCCCCAACTCACTTTTTTTTACATTTCTCAGGGCCTGAGGCAGTGAGGTGTCCTTGATTCCCAGGCCTGGAGATGAATTGTTGTATCTGACCAAAATGGGAAGACAGTAGCTATACTGTATATGGAGTCCAGAGCTGTACACTAAAGAATTACAGGATTACAAATACATGAAGAATATACAAGCTAAAATCTTAAGGCATCACTCCCAGCAGCATCATGGGGAGGAAAGGGAGAAGAAATTCCATCTTTATTCAGATTTTTGCCATTTTTTGTGCTGCTGCTGTGATACATCTGGCCAGGTGTGAGGAGCTTTTGTTAGGAGTCTGTTGGGTGAAGATTCCACCTGGAAACATACTCACTGAAGCTTTCCCAAGTCATTAACAAACTCTTCCTTAAACTCTGCCAGGTTTGCCAGTGGCTGGGTGTTTGGTGGAGTTCTATTAATCAGCTCTTCCTTTCTCTTCAGTTCATTCATCCCCTGTCTATAGCTGAGTTATTCTGCCCTAATCAAAGATAGTGGATGGCACCTCCATACATGAACCCTGCAGCTTCATAAAACCTGACGAAGGAGAGAAGAATATTCCAAAAGAAAACGAGAAAAGGTCATGATTTATTGCTAATAAACAGCTCCCTGGATCTTATTATCTTTGCTGTGTAGAAGCCTGGAGATCTAGATTGGGCTTTATAATTCACATTGAAATTCAATGTATCACATGTCTCCTGTAAAGCCACATTTTTGAGTGATACTCAAACCCTATTAAGCAGGTACTCATTAAACCACAACACCCTATAAATCCTTCCTGAGTTTTGTTGACAGTACACATCAAACACGAAGCGTTAAGTGCTTTTCATTTTCCTGGTAGTGGGCTATCATAATGCATCACATGACAAAATAATGTGTTTACATGACAGATTTAATGCTTGATCTGCTGCATGAAATGCTTCAGAGCACCAGAAGACAAAAATGTAACATTATACTTCCGAGTGTCTATTAATTCTTAACTAATAATAAATTACAGTGGGATGCTGATAGAAATGGATGAGAGAGGCACATGCACACGGGAGGAATTCATGAGGAGCAGTGACATGGCAATGAATACTAAATGCAGGCATCATAGCTAGAGTGAAAACACAACGTTTCTGGGTTGGCAAGAGACTCGCTGCTGCTCCAGGGGTCTGGCAGACCTCACAGGCTTGTGGTGAAGGTCAGGTTAGATTTACTTTCACTTTTCCCTCCTAAATGGTCCTGTCCTGGGAACTGGACAGGCATGTGAGCAGGACTGGAACTGAGTCCCAGCTCTGGGACTCAGAGGTGCCCTACCAGCCCTTTGTGTCACCCTGGGGCTGAAAGGGTCACCCACTTGTCCCTCTTGACCCCTGTGAGCAGCGTGGCTCTGCCTAGCCTGTTCTATTTCTTTGTGAATTGCCAGCCTGTGCCTGGCCTGACAGCTGAGGGGGCACCCTGGGGACCTCACAGATCCCCAGCAAGCCTCTGCATGGACATTTTGTAGGGATGAGGGGTTCACTGAGGGCCAAGGGCAATCACCAATCCTGCTAGGGTTGAGACAGACAGACAGAAATCGACCCTTGCTTACAAACTGCCTCCCACCAGCAAAAGAGAGTAACCAAGTTTCAGTTATTTCCAGCCAAAAACCCCTTCTCCCCTGCTCTCTTTTGCTCTTCTGTTCCATCCCTGCACCTCCTGTGTTGATCTGTATAACCTGCTCATGGCACTGGGCATGTGGCTCCCACCCTCATCCTGCTCATCCCAGCCACTCCAGCACCTCCAAATCAGACCACAAAATGTGCTTTTCTCCCACATGAATCAGCTGTTGTGTTTAGAGCAATGATTTCATGCTTGGGTTTGAGCATCACTTCCTGCTCACCCTCAAAGCAGAGCACTGGCCAGCCTCAAGTCATTCTGTGCAAAATTGGGGTGTTTTCTCCCTTCTGTAAACCTCTGTGTAAACCATTTTTATTTTTGCTCTTTGTTGTTCTCATCAAAAAGGGTTGTTAATTCTGGAGTTTCTTTATGAGGAGTTGTCCCTCAACAGGTCTCATTTCTCCACAGTGCCAACTCCTTCCCTCCACACAAACTCCACTGTAATTCACGACATCATTGACTTCCAGCCCTGGCAGAAAACTGCCAGAATTTGGAATTTCAGGAGTGATATCCAGCCACTCCACAAGTTTAGAGTATGAGGGCAGCTGTGTCCATTAATCTTTTAAAAGAACCCAAATCTCTGGTTTTTATTGCAAGTGGGAGCTAGGAAGGAATTGGTATGTGGGAAAACAATGCTGTAATGATGACATACAATCAAAGGGAGGGTAATAAACCTGCTATTCCTCCGTACTTACTGGGGGAGTTGGCTGGGGAGCAGGAGCTGAGGCTTGTTTTAACTACAGACAGCTCTCTCTTTTCAGTTTTTATAGCTTTCTCAATCACTTTGCTCATCTGCTGCTGGAGGCTTTTATTTGCTGATAAGGGCTGTTAAGCAGTTGGAAAGTCAGACCAATGAAGTTATATAAAATGCAGCAAAGGGTTTGTGCCAGTTTAGAGCCAAGATGCTGGAGGGCGGAGGGAGATGGGAGGGCTCCAGCCCTTCCTCTTGGCAAGGAGAAATGTCCTGAGAAGGGGACAAATTACAGTAAAACAGCGAGATCTGAAGTTTACTGCAATTTGTCACTCTTTCAGGAGGGGGCATTTATACATTTTTAAGTGTATATATACACTTACTTATATTTGTCCCTGCTCCTTGTGCTGATGGAACAATGCGTTCCCCTTTCTTAGTATTTTTCCTCTTTTTCTGAGGAATTCCTGAAGCCTCCATTAATGAATAATAAATGTTGCTATGCAATGGGAGTGGTGCTGAGGTTGCCTTGCCCCAGTCCAGTGGTCTGAAGCAGCATCTTTTAGTGAGGACATGACCAGTTAAACCCCAGGAAGTCTTGGAGGCACATTAAAGGGCTACTTCTCAAGTGACTTTGTAGTACATTTCCTTATCTGGAAGTGATCAATGATGGAAATGGAAAAACAACCAGATTTTAACACTGGAATTTTTATTTGAGCAGTCTTCAGGGCTGTGTCTCTGCAAGCCTGAATACAGGGAATAATGATGGGCTGCATCCATGGTGAGCCTGGCTTTTTTGGCTTGGGTTTAAAAGTTTACTCGATATAGGGTTGGCTTTGTTGTTTTGTTTTGGGGTTGTTTGTGTTTTTTTTTTTTTTTTTTTTTTTTTTTTTTTTTTTTTTTTTTTTTTTTTTTTCAGAGGGAACAATTACTCTGGGACTGCTTTGTCCTGCTTTCTGAGCCACTATTTATTTATTCCAATTTGCCCCTTTATGAGAGAATTAAAATTAATCTGGAATGTCAGGTTTGAAAGCTAGTGTACTCTATATATATAAAGGAACTGATATAATTTTAGAATTAAAAAAATAAAACCAACCAACCAACCAAACCCAAAACAAAAAACATTTTCCCTATATCCCTCCTTCAAATTGCTAACATAGTTCAACAGACTTGCAGTCTCTTTTAATAGTTTACCAGATTTTCTGATTTTTAAAAGCTTCCTAATTTGCTCACTTCATGTCCCCAGAGTGGAGGATTCTCTTTAAATCCTGTATTTCTCACCAACTTATTTGCAGCATCAGTTATTGCAACACCTAGTTCTCAAACAAATTCCTGGAAAAGCAGGCATCCTTTTCAAATGTCACCTCCATTTTGGTTCTGACCTGAAAAATGAGGAGTGTCAGGTTTCACTAAAGCATTTCAGTTCTCTTTTGCTCTTTCTTTTTGCTCTGAAGCAAATTGGAAACATTCTGTAGTCCCTTCTTGTCTCACCTCTCACAGATTGTGTATGATAGGTAGGTAGGTAGGTGCCTTTCTGCCTCCTGCTTCTATTCTTGAGAAATTTCCATCTAACCCCAAGGAAATATAAAGTCAAAACTGATGACTCTGCCTGGAAAAAGTCCACTGAGATGTGACAGCTCCTCCTCCCCGGAGCAGAGCAGCAGCGCAAACACCTTGGGAGAAATGCTGCTGACTGCAACAAACCATTCACTTCATTTTCCTTTCCCTCCCTGGAAGCAGTTTGTTCAAAGCCCTCTGCAGTCAGGAGCCTGAGAAAATAGTTTAAAAAGCTCTAGGAAAGGATTTACTCTTTGCATGAGTTGACAGTCTGCAATCTTCAGTGCAGAGCAGTTAATTGAAAACTGGGAAAGGCAAGGCTGTTAAAAGGTATCATGTGAATCTTGGCTAAAGGCAGTAAAGCCCAGCTTTCAAGTTAGTTTTTTTCCCCTGTTTTTCTTCTTGAAAGATGTGCAAGTTCAAGGAAGAGAGATCTCAGAGAGTTTGGATGGCCATAAAGCTGCTGGGTAATGATGGACCATCTGCTGCTGCAGAGCAGAGCGAGCGCAAGGTGCTCACGGTGGATGCCTGGTGGGGTTTTGACCAAATGCCTCTTGGAGGAACTGAATTCCTCTATTTCTACAAATGTATGTATTTCCACATTGCTATTGCACCTCTCTTCTCTAGCAGCCTGGATGTTGTGTGCAGCACACTGGGATATGGTCTCAGCAGAGCAGGTTGGTGCCCTCAGCCCCTGGTTCCGGCCACCTCGCCCACAGTGGTTGCTGCACTCACTCTTGCCAGATTTACCCATCTACTTCATAATCTGGAAAATCACTTTCCAAACTGTGGTCTGTTAATTGTGTATAATGTTGGCACTGAATGTGGTCTGAATGTCGCTTCAGGAAAGGTGGGATGAATCCTTTTAGAAAAAGTGTAGCCAGTGAGTCTGCCCACACACTTGCTGGCATGTACAGTGTGTTCCCTTTCCTACCCTCTGCAGGAAGGATTTGAGATCTCCTTGGCTGATGTTACATTTTCTGATGCAGATGCATTAAAAATGGATTAATTTTACTTTTTTATTTTTTTTTATCAGGCTCTGCTACTTTCCTGCTAGTGCTATTTATGTAGAACTAGATTTAAACCTCTCCTATTTCATCATAAATTGTATTGACCTGGTAAAATCCATGCCGTTTTCAGCAAAGTCTGTTCCATTTGGAAATAAGATATAAATCTCCTGACTTCAGAAAGTTTTTCTAAAAAACCCTCATTTGAGGCACAAGTGGGGTCAGGGCAAGGTAAAAATTGAGATCCTAAGTTTACTGTGCTTTCTCATCATACCAAAAGCTACCACATCAAATCCACCCAGCCCCCAGAAAGTTTTACTTCTTGCCACTTGTAGTTGTGGGTTAACAAAATCCACACTCTTAACAGAGTCAGCTGCTATCCTCTGCTGAACCCCCAGAGACCCAGAAATGAGGGCACAGCTGGCCTCACCTGCAAGGGGCTCAGCCTGTGACGTGTTCCCAGGGTGATGTCATGCCTCGAGACAGAGTTTCCCACAAAATGTAATTGCTGCAGCTTTCTTCCAAGACATTGCCAGAACAAGAAGAGGTGCTGAGGGCAAAATCTCTTCTTTATAATGAGTTACAGTGTGTGCTCATGCATTGGAAACCAGGAATTCATTTCTAACCTTCTGAGAGAGTCTAAAGCCACTTTTCCCAACAGAGTGGCTCAGCTAGTGACTGCTCTGGAGTAGCAACACTTTCCTCCATTGTCTGGAGCTAGAATACTGCAAAAAAATTTAGAGATTTGGGTCCTACTGGTGGCAGAGAAAAAAAATTACTGTCAGAATGGAGTGGGGTCCAGTGGAAGAGAGGACTGGGCTCTGGACTTACCCCCCCACCCCATTGCTTTGCATTTTCCTTTCAACCAAATACATAAGGTTTTGAACCAGGAACAAAGTCCTTTTCCCTTGCTGTTGTCTCAGTAAGCAACTTGAACACCATAAATCCCCTGCCCCTTTTGCCTGTCAAGAATCTTGCAGGGGGATCAATTCTCTGGATGGTCCAGCTTTGGCTGGATCATTTCCAAGGCAGGAACTAATCCCTGTGCATTTCCCCTCTTCCAGGCCCTGCACTCCAAGGATCTGGATGCACTCCAGCAGCCAAGCACCTCTGCTCAGCCCCAGAAACTGCAATGCCTGAATTTCAGATGCAGAAGGTACTTTCATCTAGCCCTGAGTGTATGCACAGAGGAATACCCGAGCTACTTGATGAACTGATTAAAGATTTATAGTTCTTAGAGCACATAGCTGTCTTTTGGGGAAAATCTTGGATCAGAAATCCATCTCTGTCCTCACTAATCCACGTATTATTCTCTCTCATTACTTCCTATTGATTCATTTTCATTTCATGTTGCAGCACTGGGTCACCAGTGTGTTTCTGAAACTACAATACATTATTTACCTGTCTCCTGACTCTGGTATTTGGTGGCATCTGTTAACATGGTTGTCTCTTCCCTGTCTATTCATTTAGTGATAGTACCTTAATTTTTTCTATTAATAATACCAACATCCTATTGATCAACTTGCTGGTCATCCTCTGACTGAATCCAAAGTTAACTCTTCTGTGCCTTCTCTTTTCTTTCCATTTTACTACCTGCTAAATGTTAGCAGGAATTTTTTTGTCTCCTCAGGAATTTTTTTGTCTCCTCTGGCATTCCAAGTGATGGAACCCCCACCGTTCACGGTGTCATCCCATGGGAAAAAACAGAAAGCAGGAGGCTCTCCTGTGCTCTCACACAGCTCCAGGCTGCCATTCAGCCACTGAGGTGAAGTACAAAGGATATTTAGGGAGCTTTACAGGAGAATATGTACCCAGACTGTCACACAGACCCAAAGTAGTAGGCTCAGACTTCTGCCTGTTCTCTCTCTTCATTTATTTTTGCCCAAACGTTTCATTCCAGGGGTTCCCCTCCCTTTAGGAAGGGGAGGATGGGACCTAATTTTTTTTGATTAGCCATTGTTGGTGTTACTTTAATACAAGTAGAAATCCTTTTTGCTTCCTGAGGCCCACCACATCCCACGAACCTGTCTCTGAATATGGGAGCAAACCAGCAAGTCATTCTTGCTGCCTAGTGAGGAACAGCAGCAAACAGCCAGGGCAGTGCTGGGCTCCTGCCCAGCTGCACACTGGGATGAGCTGGAATTGCTGTCACAGGCACAGATGCAGATGAGTGACACGTTCCACAGCTGCCCCCTGGCACAGCCCTTGTCTTTCCCTCTGGAGAGGGCCTGCTCCACATCTCCCTGGCCATGAGGCACTGGTCATGATGGGACTTTGATATTTGGAAATGTCAGAACAACTGTATCAGCCCCACTGGTGGAGGAACCTTTTTTTGATGTTCCCAGGCTTGTCAAAGTGATGTTGCAAGGGACTGCACAGCACTTCTGCTTAGCTTCAAATCTGCTTCTAACAGCTGGGCTGTACCATCTCCAGTGCTCAGAGCAGCACAGCAGCCCCTCTGAGCAGGCTGCTTTCCCCATCTCAACTGCTTCCCTTCTGGGTGTCTCTCATGCTGGCCCTTGCTGAAATGCACAGCAGATGTGAGGAACAGCCCCTTCTTGGGATTTCTCTCTTTGGGATCACTTCCCTTTGCTGGATTGCCTGAGCAACAGTAACAAGACCTCTAGCATCACTCTCCATCAGTTAGAAAATCCCTTATTTTGCCTAAATTGCAGCCCTTCCTCTCCCTTCCCCTGGATTCACAATAACAACAGAAGGCAGCTGGGCTATGCTTTGTAACTCCTTCCTTGCTCAGCCAGCACACCCCATTTCCCAAGATTTGAGGGCATGGCAACACCTTAATTCCAGTCCTTCAGTGACACACCTGTGCCAATAACAGCCCCATCCCACTGCAGGATGGAAAAGCTGCTGGAGAGACATCACAGCAGGGCTTTGGGGAGGCTTGGCTGCTGGAACTGTTACTCAGAAATATCTCTGTGGCTTCCCTATGGCTGCTAATGTGAACACAGAGATATTGCAGACAAACCCACTCAAGTCTTTTTAGGAAGAGTAAAAACCCCAATATTTTTAATTTATTTTCCACCTTCTCAAGCATATGTACATTCTTACTGTGCCTTTCTCCACCAGCACCAATATGGAAAACACTCATTTCCAATACTGACTGGCTTTGACTTTTTTTTTGTGAAACAAATTTGACCTTTAAGACGTCCTGTGGACTCTTAAATCCTAAATTGTTTTGTACTTCTCCTTTTCAGCTGGTTCAGCTTTTTAATCTGCTTTTTAAAAAGCCATTGACACCAGAGTGGAGTTGGCATCCTGGGTTTCTCTCCCCAGTGGCAGAATTGGAAGTAAAACTCACCTTCCTCCTCCTGCTTGGCCCTGTGTGATTGAGCTGGATGTGTCCACGCTCTGTAGCTCAAGTACTTCCCCTGATAGAAAATCCATCAGGCACTAATGGAAGATGTTCCTGCAGTTAATTACTCCCTTTGGTTTGTAGAAAAATAATAATTAGAAAATGACTCCCCATACTTAGCTTGGATTGATCCAGTTTCAGCTTCCAGCCACTGGGTCTTGTCCTGCCCCTGTCTGATAGATTAAAGAGCTCTTCCTTAACAGAAAGCCCTGTGGTACCTCAGAGACCTCTTCACCTTCCCTTGGTGAAATCAAACAAATGGAAGCTCTTTGGTGTCTCCCTGCAAGAAAAGTTTTCCTGACAAAGGTCAGGGCAGGCCAGCAGGGTCCAGGTCAGAGATCACAAACCAGAAAGCTTCTGTGTTCTTGGCCCACTTTCTGGAACCCCAAAATAGAATGAACTGTGAGAAGGGATTGGGCATTTAAATATACCTCCTCTCTCCCCTCCTCATGGTTCAAATTAACAGAGAACTAATGGATAAAATTAATCAGGCACTGTTTTGTCTGTCTCCATGAAAAGGCAGGTGAACATTGAACTATATTTCTCTTGGGAAAATGGAGATTCCATAAAAATACAGTTAATTAAAGATTGGGACCAGACAATTACGTGAATATATACAAGAATGATTTGAATATGGATGCAATGAGATTGGAGGAGGGAAGAAGGAAACCTGTCCATGCCCCTAAAAACTCATTTGAACAGCTTAGTGCTGGATTTCATATTTAACTTAATAAAGGAATTTACTGTTAATGAGATGATGAATGAGCTGGAAAATAGGACTAAATGATTAAAACAGGAAATTCATAAGATGTAGCTCTTGGCAAGGGTGGGAATGGGAAGGAAGTGGTTTAGTGGGAGTATGTGATGGGAAGAACTGTCCTGGGGCCTGCCAGACTGGCAGGTGGGCACGCAGAGAGGTGTCTCACAGTCCTTTTCTTGGCCTCTTTGGCCTCCTGGCCTCCTTTCTTTCTTCCTTCCCACTCCTCCTGATGGTCTGATGGTGCTGGCTGTGTTGCTAACGAGCCCTGATCGTGCTGTCGCTCTCCAGGTCTGCAAATGAATATAAATGAAAAGAAAATCTCTGCCCCGTGATTTTACTAATCTGTGTGCATTTGCTTGTCCAAAACAAGAGTGCCAGAGGCTGGGTTAATGAGAAGCTGGTCACAGGAGCAGAATCCTGTTGAATAAAAAAAGCATAATTCAGTCCTTAGACCATAGGAGATTTGGGAGATTCTTGCGTTCTGCTGGTATAGCTGGGTGAATTTCATGGGTTTAGTGACCTCCAAGCAAGGACAAAAAGTACTGCTTTCCATCTAAAGCTATTCTCTGCAAAAAATAAGACACAGTTTCTGGACACAGAATGCAGGCATTGTTACAGAAACGGTGTATGGGATATACATTTGCAAATTTTTCATTCGTTATAAAACATTGATCAGATTAACTCAGTGTTTCCATTTGCCCCTGGAACTGACCTTCTCCTGGGAACAGGCTGCTGGAGTATTTAATATTTAGATTGCTGCAAAAACTACCTGCAGCAAAAACTGCACCAAGGAAATGGGAACACAGGAGAGTTCTGTGGCAGCACAGCCTCCATTGCCCTTTCCATCCAGGTTAAGGATCATTAGGCAGCAGAATCCCTCAAATCTCACTTTGCAATTGCAAATTTGGCAATTCTGGGCACGTTCCTGGGGCAGCAAAGGGAGGATTGGATCTGCCTTTGCTTTTCTTCCATGTTGAGGGGATGAAAACTTGCCTTTCTGGGCATACATCACTTTTAGTCCTGGAAGCTTAGGAGGAAAGTTCCTGAGGAATTTTGTGCCTTTCTTTGGGGTATCTGACTGTTGGTGTGACAAGTGTGAGGACAAGAAGGCTGTGGTGGCTCACACAATTCAGACTTCAATGCAAGAGAAGCCACTAATACATTAGAGGAGGAGAAAGTAGGCTAAAGGTTGTTTTGATTTCAGATGTACAGGCACAATATGTGACAGCCAAGTAAAACAAAACAAACAAACAAAAAAACCCCTCAAAAACCCAACAAACCTGTGATAGGAAAGCCGGTGTCTTTTGGTTCGTATGGTGCAGAACAGGGCGGGAATGCCAGGAATGATGGCAATGGAGAAAAGGAGGGACGGAGCAGTTCCCTGGAAATGTTTGGCCATTAGGTGCCACTCTTCTGCTGCATTTCCTACTGACACAAATTCCTTCAGTTCGAGTAAGCCAAGTGCAGCTGCTTTCTACAGGTTTAATTCATGTGAGAACTTTACAATAAATTTTTTGATCAAGAACCTTCCACTTCATCCAATTCCTGATTAATTTGATTCCCCACTTTAACGTGATTGAAAATTCAGGAACCGGCTCCCCTGCGCTCAGAATAAAAACAGCCAATATATTCTGTTTGATTTAAATCTCTTTAGGTAGCAATTGTGAGAGGATTCGATCATCAGCTCCGGGGTGTAACTATTGAATTTGTGCAGAGGGTGGCATTTTAGCACTGCAGAAGGTAAAGGAGTCCAAGAAAAATACATGAATAACAAGGAAAAAGAGAGGGTCCAGCAGGGAGTCGTTTTGCTGGTATTTCTGACTGTGCCACTCAGTTGTCTTATAACTTTGGTCAAAAGAAGGACTCTGAAAGCAGCACAGAATAATCCCAAAGTCAGAGAGGCTAGCCTGCCATTTTCTGGCAGCAGAGTCTGTGTAAGTGCATCTGTTCCACCCACTTCACTGTCCTCTGCAACAAAAGATAAATGTGTGCTTGGCCAACCCTCAAACCAGCAGCACTGACTCCTCAGATTGCATCCACGTTGTAATGACTCAGTTGAGAATGATGGCTTACATGGGGAAAGCAGTAGCATTATCTTCTTTTTTTTCCCCAGGAGCATTTGAAAGGTTTATAGCAAACTTACATCTTAGTTCTAGGGAACTAACTAGATTAGTACTAATTAAAGACTATATTTTAAATTTAAAGACCCAGTCACTTGTGGCTTGCAGATGTAAAACTCCCTGGTTTTTGCTCCTGAAGAAGATTTTTTTTTTTTTTTTGCTGTTTCTGCAGTCAGCAAATGAAAAGCTCCAGCTTTCTGCAGTGTACCTTGCTGGGAGGAAAATTGCCAACACATGAAGTGAAGGAGACTGGTGGGGAAGGCATTATTTATTCTATTTTAATCTCTTTAATATCCCTGTATTAGGGGCAGGGAGCCTGCAGTGATCCTCCATGGGTAACACAATGCCTCTGCCCAAGGTCACTCATTGACGCCTCTGTTTGTTTGCTCCGGAGCCCCCCCTCTCCTCTTGAATAATTCAGGAGCACGTTCAGGCCCAGGAAAGGCTCTTTAATGGGTGCAGGAGGCAGCCAGGGCTCAGCACAGGGGCTGCAGGTGGCTTCAGACCAGGGCAGGGCATGGGCTGTGCCAACACGGGGCTCCAGCCTGGACCTAAACCACCCTGGTCTGACAGCAGTGAATGAATTCCCACTCAGTGAGGGCAGGAGAGGGACAGGGCACCAACAGGAGCCTGCCAGGTCCATCCCAGTGTTCCCCTTCATCATCCCTTCAAGATAATTAACCTTGATGAGAGGTGAGGGACAGAGATTTAGATTTTTTTTTGGAGGGCACTCTGACACTTCTGCTCCTTTTTGACTTTTTTCCCTGTCTGGGGCCACATCCTGGCTGTTTTGCAGGATGAACTGAGCCATTGATGCTGGAGTAAAGGGCTCAGTGGGAAGTCAGGGTGATCAAACTGGGCTTGGAGGAGCCAGTGCAGTTCTGTCTTTACAGGATGGGGTCTGTGTCTGCTTGCTCACCAGCTGAGACCTTCCCACTCATGGTTCTCATCATAAACACCAGAGCACAGCATTTTCCTACCAGGCTGGATCTCAGTCTCTTGGGGATGAGGGGATTGGGTCTCTTTCAGGCTCCCATCACAGCATCTGTACACTGCAGCACAAGAAATTCCGGAGGACTCTTGAGTTCTCCCCCTGCAGAAGCCACCAGCCCTCATCCTGCTCCTGCCAAGCACCTCCTCCATGGGAGGATCCATAGGTCTGCTCCAGCCTCGCTGGGATTCATCAGCTTGCTTACAAGTTTTTATAGAAAAATCAGCTTGGTAGATGTGCTTCACTAATCTGCAATGACTTTGGTGTTGGTTTTTCATTTCATTGATATACTCGTATTTTCTCTTTTGCAGTAGTTTCGTTTTTTGTGGGGTTTTCTGGCTGTCTTCTCTTCTGCATCTGTGTGAAGTAGGCAAGGCAATTTTCTGTTTAAATTGCTTCTGGGGAAGGCACATTTAAAGCCATACAGATGCTTGAAAGGCATGTTAAAGACTTAAAGCATCATCTTAGGGATCCAGCTGTACGCCCTGATTCCTCCAGGATGTAAAAAAGGGGCCATAATCTGGATGTGATCTTCTGATGCTTTCAGGAAAGGAAAGAAAAAGTTTCATGTGCAGTAATTTTTGATTTGCTATCATGGAAAGATTTCCAACCACGAGCTCATTGCACCAAGCTGAAGGAGGATTTTGACAGCAGGTTATGCCATCACCCATCAAATGCTGGTGTATTAGATCTTTCAATAAAAGAAAAAAATTATCTTGATGTCCTCTTGGATTCCCTGTTTCTGACCTGCTCTCCCAGACAAGGGTAGCAAGCACTCCACCTCAGTGAGTCTGTAAAAACTTCTGTCTGTGAACTTGAACTGGGCTGGTGGTTAGACAAGATTTGTGTCCTCCCTCATGAATTCCTGTTTTGCTCCCCATGTTAGGAACATGGGCTAAGATGAGATTGTCAAGCTTGGAAAATGATTTGATTTTGGAACACCTCTTCCTGTTCAAAATGAGCTTTAAGGAGCGAGGTTGATGTGGCACAAAGCTGTTTTTTTGGATTAATTTTTTGTTTGGTTGGTCAGTTGAAGCAGTTGATATTTTCCATAATGCAAAGTAAATACAGAAATGTATTTATGTGCAAGAGACACACCACGCTGCTGCTGAAGCTGTTGAAGTGCTTCATCTTGACATTTTCAGGCTAGAAGACAGATGTTACCATGATGCTTATGGGATGACCTGTGTTTTTCTTTAATGAGAAATCATTAGCAAGCAAGCGTCCTCAGAATGTCTGAACTTAACTGAAAATGGGATTTTTCTTATAGAAGATGTTTTATGGAAACTTACAGTTGTTCTTGTATTTTGTTTTTGGTTTTGGAGGGTTTTTTTGCCACTTAATTGACAAACTCCTTTTGTGCACATGCTTTTAATCCTGCCTGTGTGATCAGATCAGAGCATCTTCCCACAGGACATCCCTGTGGGCTGCTCTCTGCCACATCCCTGGGATTTCTGCTCTCTGAGATGCTCTGTGAGAGCTGCCCATTCTTTCCCAAATGCTGCAGCAGAATTTGTGCTGGCCTGTGAATAAAAGTGACTTTTGTATCCTGCCACCTCAGCTGGCTGTAGCCTCAGTGCCAGTGAAAGAGGAGCAGTGCAGGAGGTCTGTGAGCAGAGGCTGGAGCTGGGGGAACCCCAAGGACTGTTTGTGGCTGCTTGTGGCAGTCTTGTGCAATAGCACATGGGGATTCTGTCTGTGACTGTGTCTTCCTGCAAAGCCTGTGGTCACAGTTGGGGTGTCTGGGACATTGAGCAACTCAAGTGTTCTGCACTTGAGTTATACTTCAGAAAAGAAGGGTAAAAAGGGTTATATTGGTGTGCATGGAAAATCTGGTCAGGCTGGTGTCTTTTCTCACTGTGTTGTGCTTCTCCTGTGCTACCATGAGTGCAGAGTATAGCAGTGATTGTCCATTAATTGCCTGCTGATTGATTGAGAACATAACTAAGGTGTTACTGTGTAGGTCCGTTTTCACTAAATCAGAAGACTGGCATTAGCAAATTGGTATTAAACAAGATTTAAGGCAGCAGCAGCTCCAGGTGCAATCCTTGCTTGTCCTTCTGAAAGCCCTGGGTAGAAGTTACAGTCCTACAGCCCAGTATGTGAGGAGCAATGTTGGTCTTAATCTCAGCCCTTCTTAGACTGGAGAGTGAGAAGAGCTTGATAGGAAAAAAGCCACCTGAGACCTCAGGGGACAATGTGAAATCCAGGTGTGATCAGTGGAGGTCTGCAGTGAGGGGGGCTGGCACAGGAAGTATTATGGGAAGGTTTGCTCATTGTTACACTCATTTTCACTCCAGTGTGTGGTTATTCAGAGGGGATGGTCTTTGCAGTGCCAGAGAGAGCCCATCATTTCCCCACAGCTGCTGGAGGAAGGGAGGATCCAGCTGCAGGGCCTGAAGCCCCTGGAACTCTGCTCACACACTCCTGCCAGGGCACTGGCAAAGTGCTGCTGGCCTGGGCAGGCACCATCCTGACTCCACAAGCACTTGGCTGGCTGGAGCTCACTTGGTATTTCCTGCAAGCATCTCAGTGATGCCTCCAGAAAATAATGCTTTCAGGGTGATATTTAGGGTCCCTTCCAAGCCAAACCATCATCTGCCTTTATTCAGCCAGAGGTTCAGGAAAATGGCAACAGAGATTCCCACATTTGAGTAACACTGAGTTTTCTGTCTTTGCACAGGATGATTTCCCTGAAAGTCAGAGCTATCTATGGACCAGATGAAAATCCCTGCTTGATACTCAGCCTGCAGACCCAGATCCCAGAGGCTGGAGAGAGAACTACATTTTAGTCTTCCTGCTGCAGGTGGCACTCCTGCTCCTTCTCTTTCCACCGTCCCAAATCTGAAGTGATGAGTTATTTGCTATGGTCCAAAGGGCAGCAGAAAAGCCTGACCAAATTTAACTAAACCAGAAGGGCACAAAAAGGATTTTGAACAAAATGTGAGTGCCTTGCTTGCCCTGCCCATCCCTTCTCAATTACTGAGAGCAAATAACTTTCATGTAATGGCTATGGGGGAGAGGCGTGGAGAGAAATCAGAAAAGTCTTTTTGGCGAAAAACAGCGAGCTTTGGGCGAAAAAAAAAAGCAAATGAATTCCACAGTGTTTGCACAAACACAGTGTGTGCTTGGCTGCCTTGGGCTCCAGGACTGGCCTTGCAGCTGACCCTGGGCAGCAGCAGGCTGGCATTCCAGGCTCTGTGCTGGGGCCCTTTCACATTTAATGTCCATCCCTGGCTCCCTGCCTTGGAGGGGCAGCTCTCCACAGCCAGTCCCCCAGAATATCTGCCAGCAGGTCTGTCCAAACTTCCCTAAGTTAGGACAGAGAATTTCTCCCTCCTAGCACCATGGCAGTGCTTCCTCTCCTCCAGCCTGATGTGCTGGAGGTGCAATGCAGAAAGTCCCCAGGACCCATCCATGAGGGTGATGTCTATAGGGTGGTCAAGGTCAGTTTTCCCAGGCAGAATCTGGGCAGCCAGGCTTCTTCCATTCCTCAGGAGCTTTGTTTTCCCTTGTGAGCTGTGTTAGGGTAGTGGGAGAAAGGCAGCCAGCAGCAACTAGGAGAGCAATGCAATTATCAGGTAAAAGGAGAGACATGATGGGGTCTCTTCCCACCGTCCCAAATAAGCCAGAGAGGGAACACAGTGTTTGGGTGGGTTCTGCTTGGCCAAAACTGTCCATCAAATCATTGTGGGTTAAAAATGACAATAAAACTCGAAAACTGGGCTGAAGAAGCTGAGATATTTCGAGGTTTTATCCAAGGGAATGTTAAGAGGGTACCCAGCCACAGCCTGCAAGTAACAACATCAGGCAGAATAGTTTCTTAATCTGAGGAAAAGAATAGAAGTAAATTTCCAAGGCTGTAAAGAGAAGTGACATCAATCCAGGTGGGAAGTAAGGCATGTGGAATGTGTTCAGTGGCTTCCCTGGGCAGCAACAGGAGGGTGCAAGCGAGATGTATTTCTTGTCTTTGTGCAACACCATATGCACTAATCTAAAAAGCCCATAAAAGTCTTCCTGCACTTTAGCTTGATTCTTTGCAGTACAGGGAGAGTAAACAGAGAGGAAAAGTATATGGATTGAGTTGATGGAAATTTACTTTTGACTGATTGAAACTGAGGTGACATAAAGCAGATGGAATTTTTTCTCACCACTGCTAGTTTAAGGAAATGAAGCCTTTCATGATGATCCAATTTTTTTTTTATTAATTTTCATACAAGGAACACAAAATATTGTGGCTGTGAAAGAGCTGAATATGAAGCAGAAATAAAATATGTACATAAACCAGGATAACTGACAGGCTTAATACATTTTCAATTTATATGTGAATATAGACACAATCCCCTTCCTGCACAAACCAACCCCCCACCCACAGGGTGTGACATGGGAAGCATAAAACCAAAGTGATGTGCAGCCCTTGAGCTGCAGACAGGGCGTGGGGTGGTGGCAGAGGGCAGGTGCTGCTGGGTGGGATCCTCCCTCCCTCTTTCCATGCTCATCCCTGGCACAGCCATCAGACCTGCCCAGGACCTGACAGCCCCAAACCTTTGGGCTTTTTGTGCAATCTCTGACGCTCCCTTCATCAGCAGCTCGGATGTTCTGCTAGAATCAGAGAAATCATCAAGGTGAAGGAGTTGATTGTAGTGGCCAGAAGTGATGGAAAGCAATTTGGAGGCAGAGCTGGTGTGCCCAGGACGGAGCTGTTTCCTTACAGCTCCCAGGTGATCCACAGAGGACACTGCAAGATTGTGCTAAATTGCACCAGGCTCAAGGCAGATCCCCTGTGACTTCAGAGGCACCAGTGTGCCATAAACCCCTCTTTTACCAGCCCATCCTGCTTGCATTGCACCCCAAATTTTTGACTTGCTTATATAAAAACAAAGCAAAACAAACCAACAAAAAAGGAGTGAAAAGGAAAATAGAATTTAAAAAAAGGAAAAGGAAATAACAGAGATACAGAGAAGCAAAACAAGAGAGGGAAGAGATTAAAAATGTAGGCACCCACAGCAGTAACCTGCCTGACTCCTGGGATGCCTGGCCCTGCCCAGTGCTGCCTTTTTAATTATTGGCACAATCAGGCTGTGCAGTTAATCAGCACCCCAGTGCAGGAGCTCATGCTCACACGGAGGCTGTCCTCTGCCAAGGCATTTTTGGGGGGATTTGTTTGGCTGCACGACACAGAGAAACCTCATTAGGAATTAGACAGGCTCTCCACAAAGGATAAGTTCTGATGAGTGGGTCTTTTCTCTTCTGCTTGAGCTCCTGCAAAGGGCTTCTTGAATTAATGCCATGTAAGCAGCCACAAAAGCCTCTCAGCCCTGTGCTCTCCTTCCCCAAATGGATGTGTGTAAGGATTCCACTGCCACCCCCACCCTGTTTTTCAGCTCAGAATTGGTAAATATTTACCAGATCCCACCAGGGACTGCTGCAGATCCTCTTCTCCAGGGTGACTGTGCTTTTGCTGCTTCCCTCTGGAGTGTTTGGGAGGTTGTAACCTACTGGGAGGACAGGGCTCTGCTGTACCTGAGGACAAACATCTCCCAGAAAAACGGACCAGGGATTTCCCATGGCTTTTGAGAATTGTCCCAATCTACCCCTTCTCTCTAAATCCTCCCCTGGATTTCCAGCAGTGCCTCAATCTAGAAATATTTCAGGCATTTCCAACAGTTTTACAGGCATCCCTGTGCCCAAAAGGTTTCAAAAAAATCCCTGTGACTTCCCAGTTCCTTTCAAGTATCCTTGCATTAGAAGGTTTAGAGCAGTATCCCTCATTTTCCAGAAATTCCTTAATCTGGAGTCTTCCTAGGAATTCAAATACTGCTTCCCAGAAATTCCTTGGGTTAGAATCTCTCTAGAAATGTCCCTGGTGCTTTTAGGCAGCTTTCTGCTACTTTTTATGAATTTACCCAGCTGCTTTTCAGATTTGCTTTTTGTAACTTAGTAGGAAATCTTCTCACAGCCTTTCAACATCTGCTTTCCAGGAAAATTCCTGTTGCTTTTTGTGGATTCTCCCCCACACAATCTGGGAAATTTTTTTTGTTCCTTTTTAAGAATTGTTGTATGACTTTCTGGGAATCCAATTCATAGAATCATAGAAGCTTTCAGGATGGAAAAGACCTTTAAGGTCATCAAGTCCAGCCACCAGCCCAGCATTAAACCATGTCCTCAAGTGCCTCATCCACATGTTTTTTGAACACTTCCAGCGATGGTGACCCCACCACTTCCCTGGATAGTCTGTTCAAACATTTTACAACCTTTTCTGTGAAATAAAAAATTCCTAATATCTGATTTAAAACTCCCCTGGTGAGACTTGAGGCTGTTTCCTCTGGTCCAGTTAATTGGTGGTTTTCATCTTGGCTTTCTGTTTTCCAGAAAATTGACAGATTAATTTAGTTAAAAATTAATTGTGGTTTTCTAGGAATTTTACTGATGCTTCCTCAAAGATTTTCCCACCACTTTCCAGGAATTTTCGTGGTGCTTTCCATCATTTGCCCTTAGTTTTCTAGGAATTCTCCTCGAAATCACTAAGACTTCCCCCCAGTTGCTCTCCAGAAGTTTGAGTTGTGCTTTGGGGGAATTTCCCTGTGCTTTCTAGCAATTTTTTCTGTGACTTTCAGGGATTTTCCATTGCTTTCTAGGCATTTTCCCCACTACTTTCTAGGAATTTGCCTTGCTGCCTCAATTAATATTTGAGGTGAAAACTGTGCCAGCCACTTTCTGCTCTGGTAGCACCTCCTGGTGCTAATGGGGTCCAAATTACCAGTCCAAATTACCATGACACCACCTGTGACCGTGTAAAACAGACCAACGAGGCAGGGCAAGGGTGTGGAAGGAAAAAAATGGCACTTCCACCATGATTATAACTTGATTTTGCTGTTGCAATTTCTGCCTGTGTCTTATGTCAAAGCTGAGATCTGAGGAGAAACTTCTATGTTTTTAAAAAGATCATTTGGTTTTGTTCTATTTTTTTTTCCAGTAGAGTAACACTCAAAAGAGTTTTGCAATTAGAATTGCTAATGTTGGAGTGTGGTAACAGCCAGGCATGCTGCAGCCTTTCTGTTTGGCACAGCAGTGATGAATTGTTAGAGAAAGGAACTGATTCACTTTGCTAAATTAGAGCTGATGCCACAGGCACTGTGAACGTTAACATCCATGTAATTATGCAAAATATTTGTACTTTTATCTGCATTAAGTATGGTACAAGTGTACAAGTCACAGGGGCTGTCAGAGGAAACACACACAACTTACCCCAGAGGGAAGTTTCTGATCTCCTTGGTTCCCAGCAAAGGTGTGGTGGCAGGTTGCATGCTCTGGAAAGTAAACCTGATTTCCACAGTGCATAAAACCAAGCAGAATTCAGGGCTTGGGGTCTTGCTTCACTTATATTCACATACCTGTGGTGATGACACTGAAATCTCTGCAGTTCTGTCATGCCATTGGATCCAGGCTTTTCTCTATTTGGGGAAAAAGATAAATCCTGGTAGTTTAAAAACTAAATCATCCCACAGTGTTCAGAGCTGCCAAAGGAGCTGTAGAAATAACCAAAATATATGATTTCCCTTTCAGCTGTGTAAAGTTTTAATCTGAATTTAATTGCAGTTGGGGGAGAGGAGGTGGTGGTGGTGTTACTATAGAATATTAGAGCTTCAGCTCTTGCCAACTTGAAGGTGACTTCTCAAAGGAAAAACTTTCTTAAGAAGGGTTTCAAGGTCAGTCATACGTATTTTTAAACCAAAAAGGCAGCTGTTGAAAAAGATTCAGATCAGCAAAATCCTTGATCCTTCACTTTGGTTTCATAAATTCTTTTTAAAAGACGTTGTCACTTTTTCCTGCTCATTATTTATTGAAGAAGCTTCTTGCCTATGAGAGATATTTGACCTCTGTATATTAAAAGTTTTTCAGGTAGCAAGTTCTTTAATAGAACAGGCACTTTGCTTCAACAGGTTGATGTGTGTGTAAAACCATCACTTCTGGGCAGCCAAATCCCACAGTCCTGTGGGGCTATTTGTCCAGCAGGTGTGAGAAATAAATGACTTTTCATCAATATTAACATGGTTCTGGCAGTCAATACCTGTGCTTATTGTCCAGGTTTGAGACAGAAGTATATCCTGATGAAATGGCTCCAGTGGTATAAAAACCTGGGCAGTTTGTTCCCCTTTCTACTTTTCTGAGAGCCCTTGGAGGGGGGAGTTTTTAGTGAGTTAAAGTGTCTTAGTTAATCTCAAAATATCGAGAGCTTTTTATGCTGTGAGGTTCTGGGCTGGATCTTGCTGTAGATAGAGGCTGATGTTTCCTTTAACACACTCTTAATTTTAAGGGTGTTATCCTCAGCAAAGTGAATACAAGAACAGTGTCACAGGGTTCAGGCCAGATCCTGTACCAGCAGAGAGCTGGAGGAAAGAAATGTCTGCTGCTGCCTGAGACAGAATCAGGATTTAGTCCTTGCACCTTCCAGGTTTGTTGTTGGTTTGTTTTCAAAAGGAGAAAGCAAAAAAAAAAAAATCAGTGATTCCAAAGCTCCAGCTTGTTGTAAGCCAGTAAAGCTGTATCCAGCACATCTCCTAATCCACCTCATTCACAAAACCACCAGCTAATCCTTTCTACTGCTTGTGATGATCTACAAAGCTTCAAAGCAGTTCCCTTTTCAGATGGCACATTAAGCAGAATTGGTTCTGCTGTAGGTGCTTTCCTGCTCAGCACAAAGTGTTCCAGGGAGGAGCTGCAGTCAGGGGATGTGGCAGGAACAGCCCTGGAACACCAGAGCTGTTTGCTGTCTGCCCTCAGGAGGGACAGGGTCAGAGCAGGCATTCCCCTGGCCATGGCTGATGCTCAAGGCTTTGCAAGCATGGCTCATGCTGCTGGCAGAATTCATTCTTCCCCAAGATCCTCCTTGTCACCTCCTGTGTTATGACATGGGGTTTTTGACATGGGGCCAGGTGCTGCCCCAAAGAGGGATGATCAGGGACAGATTTCAGATCAGCTCTGTTACAAAAGGAGTGGGCACTGTACTCTTTCTTCCCTGGGACTGTCCAGACAACCCACAGTGAACAGGCTGAGTCCCTCCTCTTAGGAATGAACAGGTTTTGTTTGCTTTTCTGCTGAGAGTCTGACTGGAAAACTCTGCAAGTGATTCCTCACAGGTGGATCTCAGCCCTTGAGGTGTAGTACTGATGTGTGAGTGTGTGTGTGCACATGCATGTATCAAGTACTGGTTTGTCATGCAAAGGCATTTTGTTGAGAGAAGGAAAAACCTTTCCTTAAACAACCCTAAACCTAAACCCCAACTGTCCCAACTTCTGTGTCATGGTTTTACTCCAGCTGGCAACTCAGCCCCACTCACAGCCACTCATTCCTCCTCCAGTGGGATAGGAGAGAGAATCAGAAGGGTTGAAGGGAAAACAAACAAACAAACAAACAAACAAACAAACAAACAAACAGACAACCTCATTAAAGCCAGTTAAACAGGAAAAACAAAAGCTGAGCATACAAGCAAAGCAAGAAAAGGAATCCTTTCATCAGTTCCCATGGGCAGGCAGGAAAAGCTGAGGATCCATCACAGGTAACAGTGTCTGGGCTGCAGCCCATGTTTTAAGGGGCTCTGCTATAACATATTTTTTTAAGTGATCTAATAACTTCTCTCTTTCTCTCTCTCTCTCTCTCTCTCTTTTTTTAATTTTATTTTTTGTAGAGACCTTCAGCACCTCCAAGTCTTCAAGTCTTGTCTTCATAGTCAGGTCACTTTAGGATGCCATAAATTATGTTCCCCAGATGAGATTCACTCCTCCCTTCTTGGAGCACTGGATGCTGGTTGAGCATGGGGAAGGCAGCAGTGTGTGTTCACCATCAGATGGGATGTAAGTCAAGAAGATCTGTTTGCAGCTGGGTGAGACATGGTCCTTCAGATCTATTAGCTCCTTATTGGTTCATTTTCTGGGAAACAAAAGCTGAAGTGGAAGGAATTGGTTTTCAACTGCTGCTTTCAAGCTCGACAAGCAACTGCAGCTGCTGGTGGGCTGGGATGTTCCACAGTGAAAATCTTGAAGTGCTGATTATCCAAATTTTAAGTAAGATATCTGAGTTTTAAGCAAGAAGATACACAAAGATTTAGCTGGGGAACAGTCTCTGAAGTTGTTTATAATTCTTTCTTATGCTGCATCTGGATGAAATATTTTGTCAGTCATGAAATGTATTCCCAATCCCAGAGAACTGCTGAGAGAGAAGCAGATTGTACATGATCACAAACCAGCAGTTCCTTCAGACTTTGCAGTATATTTACAGCTCTCCTTCTCAGGAGCTTTTGCTTTCAAAAGGAGTCAAGATGCAAAAGAAAAAGGCTTTCTCTGTCTCCTACATGGATTGGGTCAGCACAGGAGAGGCAAGAGATTCAGCTAAGCAGTGGCTACTGTACCTGGGAGGTGTTTGATCAGTATTTGATCAGTACTGAGTATCATAAATCAGTATTTGATCAGTATTGAGTATCATAAATAGCTCCAGCTCTGGGATGTGACTGGGGCTGGGGACTGCCAGACTCCTCTGTCAACACTGCAGAGGCAACAATGAGAGAGAGGAGGAGAGACTACCACAGGGAGCAAGCTCTGGAAACAATCCTTCACAGTGGGACTTTCTGTGCTGTTAGATGAAGAAGGAGCAGCTAATTGGAGCATTATTTTTCTAACAGAACCTCACATCTTGCTCTCGGTTACATGTCAGCAGCTACACTAAAATAATTGGAATAACACCTCCAGCAGCAGAGGTTCAGATACCATGGTGATGAGTGCTAATAGAGAGACTGGTTAGATAAAGCAGGATGCATAGATGACAGATTGGTTCAGTTAAATGTATTTTACAAGCCAGAAGGATTTTCACCTGTGGCTTTCTTTTGAACCAAACATTAAACCAGATATCTTTAGCAGTCTTCTTCCTAGACAGCTGCTCGTTTGCAGGAATTTTACATTTGCTGTACTAATGATCAGAGATCCAAATTCTTTTTTGTTTGAAGTCAACAGAAATTTTGCAGCTATAAATTGTGGCTTGGTTATGAAATCTTACTTATTTCTAGAAATTCAGACCATATACACTTCTCTACCACATCTGCTATATGATTTGAAAGAATTTTTTAATGTGATAGTTTTAAAGATGTGTAGGTCATGGGTTTTCAGAGTAGCCTAATGAGACCTGGATACTCTTTCTGAAACATGGCTAGAAAATTCTGTAGGTAAATCTAGGCAGCATGTCTATAAATGTTTCATTGCTGTGAATATTTGCTGAAGATTTGTTCCCTGGGCACTAATTATAGGGAACAGAAAACTGATTTTTAAAATTCTCTTTTATATTTTTACCCAGGTAACAATCAGGTAAGATTAAAAAAACTGTTCTTTACTATGATTTTTCTTTTATTTTCTCTCTTTTAAAACATCTGGAGACAGTGATTCGGGAGTTAAAATGATTAAACCTCTGATCTTTCCATGACAGGCCAAAGTTGATGGGAACTTTATTCTCTGAACTACATCTCAGGTAAATTAATGTGTCCCTGAGGGAACTGGGCTGATATGCCCAAAGAAGAAATCAAAGTGCAGTAAAGGCAGTCACTGCATGCCTACCAAAATGTAGGTAATCCCCCCAGTGTGGGACTTAGCCTTCCCAAAGTCTGTGTGAATCTCCTGGCAGTTTAAAGGGAGCTGATTTGACTCTCGGACTGCAACATTTCTTCTCTGGTGTCCTCTGGAAAAAGGGAGCTCAGTCACCTGAGGCTTTTCCAGCTTTTCCAGCTCCTCCCTTCATTCCTGCTCTCAGAACTGGCTCTTCCATCCTTTTCTCACCCAGCAGCACTCACACTGCCTGCCAGAGCTCTGCAGCTTTCTGACAGGTTCCTCTGCAGAGCAGAGCCTACCAACGCTTGTAAGGCTGCTTGTGAGAACGCTTGCTTACAACTGCTTTTAAGTGCTAATGGAGCTGTTCAGCCATTAAAATGCCACCTGCACTGAAACGCAACACTGTGCTGAACCGTGATCGTCTGCAACCGGTTTTTGTTTAGGAAGCTCTGGGGGGAGTAATGAAGTGCTCTGGTTTCACAGAGCTGAAGAGCAGATCAAAAGCTCTGTTCAGTGCAGAGGTGCTGCTGCTCATCCAGGAAATGGAAGCGTTGACCTGTACATTAAAGCAACCTGCACGAGTTTTCAGAAACCAAAGTTCAGCTTTATGAGAGGGATCATCCTTCTCTTTTTAGCAGTGTACAGAAGCTGAAGTCGCTGCTTGATGGGTTTTAGGTGACAGCTAAAATTATGTGGTCTGACAGGCTTCCTGTTTAAGGTAGAAGCTCAGCTTCCATGGTATCAGGGATCATTCATTTTATGGTGGTTCTGGATAAATAGAGGTTTCTTTTATACGTTTCAGGCAGACTCTAGTATAAAAGCCTGCAGACAGACATGGGGAAGCAGATTGTCTCTTCCTAGGTGTCTCAAAACTCAATGCAAGCTGCAAGACTTCAGCCAAAGATAACTGCTGTAGGTATCTTCTAGTGATGACACGTGGGCTCTGCTTCATTTCTTCTTTCCCTCAGCTTCTGCTTTTCCCACATTTTCTCTAAGCCTTTTAGATAAACAACTTCTGCATGATGTAGGATGCAAATAGAAGAGTAAGAGGGCTGCAAGAGTGCATTTCTCCTAAAATGACAGATACTGGACTAGAACTAAAAAATGGTTCAGTATTCAAGTTATCTGAAGCTTCTTTGTGTTTATTATTTCAGTACATATTAGAGAAGAATGTCCCATGAAATGCATTAATCCCAGAGCAGAGATACTAAATGGTTTATATGGAACTGTTCTAAGCACAAGTTTTCCTGGACCCTGGCTTCGTGCATTTATCCCCAAGACAATCTTCCTCAAATAGTTTGCTCTGCCTAATTTTATCACAAGACTGAAAATTTGCAAGTTTGGCTGGTGTTCCACCTTGTAGTGAGAAGCCAGAAGTGATGGTTCTTTGCTGAATATTAAATGTTTCCCCCTCCAAGGAAGCCCCTGCAGGTCTGTGTCTGACAGTGGCTGCCCTGGTAGATGAGTGTGAGGTATGGGGCAGAGACAAGCAGTTTCAGAGCCCTGAATGGAGAATTGCAGCTCTTCTGTCCTACCTAACTCTATGTCAGATGTTAATTCTGCCTTGGAGGTGACTCAGATCTCTTAATTCTTGGGCTAGAGTAAGGTGAACTCACTTGGATGAGCCTCAGGATTAGGATCAGTACAACCAGAGTCATCCCTGTGTGCTGCTCTTATCGGTTTCATGTCTGGCCAGGGGGTGGAAAGATTTTGATTTCACATTAAATTCATGTTACTTGCTTGCCTTTATCATTTTGGAAAGCAACTACTTGCATCTCAGAGGTGTCTGACCTGATGGCTGTAGAATCTACTGCAGGGAATGTCAAATCAACCTCTCCAAACTTCTGCCAGTTAGAGGGAAAATAATCAGAAGAATACATCTGTCAGCCTCTTGCCAGCTGAACATCTAGGAAATACAAAGTGGTCCCAGGAAAGTTGGTGCACTGAGGCATTTAAACAACTATTTGCTAAGCAAACATTGGTAATTAACAGGGACCTGGAGAACATTGCCTGTCAGGTGCTCCCTGTGCTGGCATCTCATTACCCAGTGTGCAAAGCACTGCTTGTTCCTCGGTGTCAGCTCCCACCTTGGGAAGTGCTCCAGGGAGAAACCAGAGGCCGTGCAGTAACATTTGATGCAGAAAAGCAGAACAAAGCAGTCTTGAATGGGGCATCTCCTGCACCCACTATTTTGGACTCATCTCCTCAAATTCTCCTTCTTCTGGGGAAAGTCCCAAGTTTCTTAGAGACAGGAGCTAAACTCAAGCTATTGTTTAATTCTCCCCAAAAACTGTACTAAAACGAGCTGGTTTGTCCTACTACTGCCCTGTTGTAAATTTATTTTCTTTCCTTTGGAATGGGCCAAGTCTGAATGCTGGAGGATTCCAGCTCTCCCACTATTTGAGAAGTCATGGTTATTTCAGGGACAGTACTATTGCTGTAGTTGACTCTTTGCTTCCTCACTTCAACCCAGCACAAGGGCACAGGGAATCCTCCACTTGGCCAGAAGGGAAAAGGAGACAGGAGCTCAGGATGGACTGATGTTGGATGTTGCTCCAACACTGAATTAATTCTATATGTGTTTTGTCTGCTGTGTTTAAGTTCTGACTCTCAGTCTTAATAAGGAAGGAAGGGAACTGTTGTTCCAGGGAGACATTCCATACAATTTTATCTTTCTGTGCATGAAAGATAGACGAGCCAAGCAAAATACCAATTCTCATCACAGTGGTGATATCTGCCTGTCCTCCATCCCTGTTATCCCATTTTGACACTGCCTTCACATTTGCCATGCAGCAGCAGATGTCAAGGCTTCAATTATAATTAGCAGTAGTCAGAGTATTTCTTCCAAAGACTCAAAACTTGCTTATCTCTAAAGAGGAAGACCTGGAGGTCCAGGCCTCCAAGCATTGCCTCTGGCTTTTTGTGTGACAGGATTCATCCATCTACTTGGGATTTGCTGAACACATTATAGACAATGAATACCACAAGGCAAGAGATGATCTGAGTGAGAGTTGAGTGTCTTGGTAGCCCAGCCTTGCTCTAGCCAGATTCCCAGCCTGGTATTTCTTTGCATGAGTGGGAAATATTCCTGGTCCCCTGGAGTCTTGCTCCCTTCTGGGGGGACAGAGGAGCCCTTGGCTTCCCACCCCCCTGCAGAACTGACTGCAAGCCCCTCAGCTCAGGCTGGGTGAAGTTGGCTTTAAATGGAGCACTTGCAGAAGGGATGCTTGAGTCTGCTTCAGCTCCTCCCTTTGGCCCTAGTGAGCCCTCTCACCCTGAGGGAAATCATAGCAGGGAGCTGTCAGAATGTCAGAGGCTTTGGCTGCCAGCTCCCCACCCAACAGAGCCAGGACTGGCTTCCCCTCTCAGGCGAACTGGGACGTAATCCATCCCATTTTCCACAATGACTGTAATCCCAGTACTGTTTATTCAAGCATGGAAGTGCTACAATTAGAGCCAAGGGCTTTAAACATCCAAATGATGCCATTGGCAGAGCTTGTGCTCCAACGAGCGAACTGCCAGCACCTCCTGTGTGATTTGTGCGGCCTTTTCCCAACCCAGACCTGAAGTGCCTCAGTGTGGTCTGGAACCTGAGTGGGAGAAAGGTCTTTTCCAGCCTCACCTCTGACTTCCATGTGCTCCCCCCACTCCTTCAGCACACCTTGTCTTTGGGCTTAAAACACCTGGAGTGGCTGAAGAATTCTTTTTCTTCTGACACTTTTAAACTCTCACTCTGGGCAGAACAATCTTCTATCTGAATGCTGGGTGAAGTCCTGAACTCCAGAAAAGAAAAAGCTTAAATTCCCCTGGGAGTCTTTAATTCTTTCTCATTCCTCTGCTGCCTTTTCCACTACAAGGAGTGAGACACCACGAGACTCCACTTGGCCCCTGGGGTTGAGAGAAGACAGAGAAATTGCCACTACAGCCTTGCACTGTGTTTAATTTCTCGTGGATATGATAAATTCCAACAGCTAGAAATCTTGAGGGGTGTAGAAAAACCCAAGGTGAGAAATCACAGCCTGCTAGATTTTGCAGTTCAGCGAGGATCATTTAGAATGGGCCATTTATCTAACTGCAGCCAACTGAGCATTTCACAGGATCATTACATACAACTTAATCTCTGCACAGAGCAAACCCAAATAAGCCAGGACAGTTCCAGTGTCACTCCACTGCAAAATCCTCCAGGGAGTGTATTCTTTTCTAGATCTGACCAAAGAGCAACAGCTTCTAGATTTGCTGGAGTGTTTCTGGATTTGCAGCCTAGGCATTGGCACCGTGGCATTTAACGTTTTTGTTCAGGTGCAGGTGTCGACAGTAAAATAACAACACCCTGAAGTCCTAACTGCTCTCATAAATTGAGTGAGTAATTGCAGTCAGGTATCTGCTGGAGTCCCTGTGACTTTACAGCATCTTGGCAGTGACTCCTGGTGCACAACACTGAAGTTATTGCAGCATCAGCTCAGCTCTGCATCTGATGGAGGAGTTCTCTCTCAGTAGTCCCAAGCATGCTGCATTTTTTCCTGTTGCATCCAGGTTTCTGCTGCAGCCCAAAGGGATGTAAGATGTGCAGGAGAGCTCTCAGCCTGCTGGGCTGGTCTGGGCAACGTGTTCCTCGGCTAATTATTTTTTATGTGGTGAGATGAAGGCGTAAAAAGGCAGGTCCTTCTTTAATATGCAGTTAGGGGTCACTTTATGGAGGCCATGCAATGTTAATGGAATTTATCAGCTTGAAAATGTTTTTTAATTGCAAGCAACTCAACTGTAATTTATCGAATTGTTTACCCTGAATTGCCTGACATCTCCATTCCTGCACCTTCTGAGGCTTATCATAAACTCCTCCTGGTAGTTCTCATGCAAAGCAGGAATGAGACTATAATTCTGAGGTCAGCAGCTCTCAGATGGTGATGATACTTACTGTTCTTATTAATTAATTTATTTATTTTTAGCCTTTCCCTTTTGGCCCTGGTGGGTGTTTTACCCTTGTATTTCTCAGGAAGAGAGTGGCCCACATCAACTCTCCTGAGCCAAATCTGCCTGCAGTTGACTCTGGATCCAAGCTGTCATTCACATCATGCCAAACGTTGGCCCTTTCACATTAAGCTGCCTGTTCTATCTCTTAAAAATGCAAGTGAAAAATCTATCTGTGGACAGAACACCTACTGATTTCAGTGGGAACTGATTGACCTTGCTCTAGGGTTGCAGAGCTTTCAATATTTTTGCTGTCATTTTTGCTCTCTTCTGTCATCTTCTTGGAGAAAGAAAGAAGTATGGCAGTGGATATGTCTTAAAATACCATGGCTAATGGAGGCAGTCCTCACATCAGGAATGATATCTCCAAACCCCAGACAGACACTTGTTAGGTGCTACAAAGGTCTTCCTGAGTGAGAGAGAAAGAAGTGACAATCAAGATCCATCAGTCACTGCAGGAAGCTGGTGCTTGTGTCTACCCATCTCTCACTCTGGGACACATGGGCCCCACCAACTTCCATCTGGCTTGTTGTGCTCCTGCCTCTCCCTGTGATACAAGGTCTATTTGTAGTGTCCTTGTCCTGCAAAAATGGGAAAAACCCCAGGGCTCCCCTTGGCACATTGTGCTCATCAGGTTTATCCTGCTCAAGTATTTGATTTAATGGATGTGGAAAAGGTTTGGGGTCCAGAAGTCAAGAAGTCAATGCAGAAAACAGAAAGGAAGAAAAAGGCAGAAACCAGGAAAATAATCCCATGATTCTGCTGTTCTTGGCTGCTCTGCCTGGTCTGCTCACTTTAGGAGGGAAACAATGACCATTCCCCCAACAGCCAGAGTGGGACAGGATTTGAACTGGGCAGGTGTCTGAAATGTTTCACCTGGTTCAGTTGAAGCCAACTTCTTTAAACCATCACTGCATCTTTCTGATTTTGCCTTCAGTCTTTTGGTGGACAACAAGATAAAGGGTAACTTCTCACCTGAAATATCCTGGCTCCACCTCATCATGCAGAGCTCACATGGGTGTGAGTCAGACTTAC
Source organism: Phylloscopus trochilus trochilus (assembly GCA_016584745.2). Taxonomy (NCBI): domain Eukaryota; kingdom Metazoa; phylum Chordata; class Aves; order Passeriformes; family Phylloscopidae; genus Phylloscopus; species Phylloscopus trochilus. The sequence continues at coordinate 7,890,585 of WQNJ02000021.1, forward strand.
CAAGAAATGGGATGCTGCTTCTCCCACAGAAAAATACTGCCTCTCTGGACACAGGGTTTCCTTTGTGCCACTTCTAAAAAAAACCAAACCCATTCCCCACCTGGCTGGCTGGACTGTGCACTGCCATGCTGGGCTTCTGGAACATCACAAACATGACCATTGTAACAGCCAGTGTGAGAAGTGAGCCAAACCATGCTCAGCAGTGGCCTCTAAGAGGAATAGCAATCTCAGTCCCTCTCCTGGAACTGGGCAGGACTCTGGTGTTGCTCTGGAAATGAATGAAAAAGAAGAGCATTTTTAAGCTCTTCCAGCTGCAGCAGCCAGGAGCTGTATGAGAAGTGCTGCTGCTCTTTGCACAGGTAGCTGTGACCCAGCACTGCTTGTGCCTGGCAATGCCACGGGAGCTGCAGCAAGCCCAGAACAGCCCAGCCCAGGCCAGGCCAACCTGCCTGCTCTGCTTTTGGGTTCTCCCAAGCCTCTCCTGCCTCTGTTCTCCTGCTAGCCCCAACACCTCCCCTGTCCCTGCCCCAGGAGCTACCAATGCAATTCAGGAATCCACCCAAGTGTATTTGTGCCCGTGCTCCATGGTGGTGTTAGGGAGAGAAGGTGCCCAGCAGTGTGTCAGCCTCAGGGCCTGGCATGCAGCGTTGTGACAGCAGCAGGACTGGGGCTCAGCTGCAGCCACAGTCAAATGAGCCATCTCAGCCTAGGAGGAGGAAAAAGACCCACAAAACATTAATTTAATGTCATGCTAAAGGCCACTGCTGGTGTGGAGCCCTCGGTGCAGAGCTCATTCCAGTGCCAGGCAGGCACAGCCCATTCCACAGCCTGGCTATAAAGAATTAATTTAAAAGCAGGATGTGGCCTTTACACCTCCTGATTCCTTTGTCTCATCATTACCTTTAAGCAGCAGCTGATTGTGTTTTAGGTTAGCAGAAAATGAGTGTGGTAGGGGTGAAGTGCTGTCACCTGGCACTGCCTGGCATGAGCCACATGCATCTCCCACTGGCTGTGTTGGGATCCTGCACAGCCTGGTGTTTGCTAGGAACTGGATTTCTGTTTTAAACTTTATTAGTGTGCAACTCACCATGCACACTGCTAAATGTCTTCTTGCCAGAGGAACAGCACTCCTGTGTCCCCTGCTGTCACCCCAGGCAGGGCTGTGCTGCCTGTTTGTGTTTCCTTTGACTGCTAAACTGCTCATTGGAAATTAATTCATAAATAATTCATTGCATGTTGCACTCTGTGCTTAAAAGTTCATCGTGTAGGTGGTGGGTTGTGGGTTTTCTTAGAAGTGGCAGTGCTTTTCTCCTTTTGTTTTTCTGTGTAAATCTTTTGTGTGTGTGCAGAGCTCCCACAGCAGCCTGTTGGTTCTGCTATAGATGTTTTAATGTCTTTCTAGCAGATGATAGTTATTTTTAAATTTAGTTATTATGGCTCAGGATTATTGTGTTGCAAAAACTCTATTTTCAGATTGGGGTTTATTGTAATACCCAAATGATTTTTGGGAATAGTTACAACTGACAGAAAAATAACAAATCATTCAGAAATCCACCTTCCCCTGTCCCATGCATACACACAAATATGCACTCACACTTCCCAATCAGTCATTTATTATTCCTAAACCCGATGATGCTGGACAGCAGTGAGAAGTTTTTAATCTCCTTGGTTTCCCAAGGCAGGTTGTGGTTTTTTGGTGGCCCTTACAGCAAACATGGCTCTCTCTGGGACCAGTGTCACCTCTAACACTGCTTATTTCAGCTCTGGGGCCTCCTTAGTTTGTTCCCACAAAAGCACTAAACCCTGTATAAATATGTAGAACATGCAAAAAGGGCTTTGATTGGTTTTTTTTTTTTTTTTAATCTTATCCTTTGTTTGTTTTTTAGTCTTCCCAATCTGGCAAAGCAGATGCAAGACCCACATCCAGCAAGGGAAATCCCATCTCAGTCATGTGCAGCATCCTCAGCTGGCTGGGAGCTCTCAGCTGCTGAACTCCAGTTGCAGGTAGAGTTTAGGCCAAGTGATGGATTTTTGTTTTGTTTTGTTTTGTTTTATTTTGTTTTATTTTGTTTTGTTTTGAAACATGCTGAAAACACCAAGCAGCACTGCAGTCTTACTGTCCCCTGTGTGCTTGTGGGTTATGCTGGCATTTAAAGTATCTGTTTCACAGTCTGAGTCAGGGGTGGCACGGGAATAGGGGTCCGAGAGGATCATTAAGGTTGGAAAAGACTTCTAAAATCACCAAGTCCAACCATTCACCCAGCACTGCCAGCTGCAGGCAGTGTGCAGGGAGGAGAGGTGGGAATGGGAGCTGCAAGGGGGAGGCTGGGCTGGTGACAGCTCTGCTGCAGTGAGGGAAACAGAAAACCAAATCAAAGGAGGTTATTCCAGAGATACCAATGGTGTTTTGTGCCTCTCCCCTCCCTACATGCACCCACTGAAAGGAGCTAAGCAGATGGGGATGTGCATTCCTCAGCAAGGAGGCAGTGGGCTGCTTTTCTGCCTGCACTGCTTGGGAGACTGAAAGCAAAGCCCAGAAACAGGGAGGAAAAAAAAGAAAAAAAAGCCCACGTAGGTGTGAAAGGGAAAATACCAGAGCTGGTGATACACAGGCCTGGTTGTGTGATGGCCTGAAGCAGAGCTGTTATGTGCAGAGCTATTCACAAACCCCAATTTTAATAAGTGCAGATCATATCAGTAATGTAGATTACAATAGTCCAATAGTGTGAGTCAAATACTTAAAGACTACTTACATTCTGCTTTTTATCCTGAAATGACTGCAGAAAAGAGCCGAGTTCTTGCTGCTGGCTTGACTTCATGCTTTTTCTCTATTAAATGAGGCCATACAATTTTTCCTCTGGGATACATTTGGCACTGGAGCTATTTAGGTCTGAACCTTCATCACTAAATTGAGGAAGATTTTTCAGTTCATTTTAAGGAGAGAAGAATCAAGGTCATAGCACTGGAGAAAAAATGTTAAAAACAGATAGTTCTCCTTGCTGATTTTCTGGCCACTGCTCATAAAAATAAAAAATAATCACCCAGATTTAACAACTGAACTTCACCAGCAGCAACTTGTCTGTACTGAATTCAGATGAAAAATAGGAAAACCCATCTGCACATAAAATTTTAAGCTGTGGAAGTTGTTATCTTTTTACAGAGTATGAAATGGACTCATTTTATCTTAATGATTCTTTATTTGATGATTCTTTTTTGTTTATCTTTGCTATTTAGGATAAAAAAAGGAAACAATTAATCACCTCTAGGGGTAGAAAAGAAAACGAGAAAAAATTGGAAAGTACTTCTTAAAAACTGAAGGGCAAGATACCTGGGAGGAAATTACATTTTGATGATTTTGCCAGGTGTTGATTTTGGAAGCCAAATCCTGGTTTTGGCTTCCCACTCTTTCAAAATAGTGAAGATGCTGCTGCTGTTGAGTGCCACCCAGCATTCCTAGCCTGAGGGCACTGCAAACACTCTGCAGGCCGGGCTGAGCTGCAGAACTGCCCACTGCTTACATCCCAGCCCATGCAGAGGCAGGAGCTGAGGAGTTTCCCAGGGCTGGGGAAGGTCCTGGCCCCTGCTGCCATGGCAGTGCTGCTGCTGTTCAGCTACACAGAGCTGCATCTTGTAGGGGCTGGGAACCTCCTGCCAACGTGCTTCTTGATGGGGGTCAATCCATGAATGATTTCATTGTCAGTTTGCTGGAAATTCCAAATTCAGGCAAACAACTGCTGCTGAAGTTCGGCTGAAAGATGTCTTTTCTCTCTCTTTTTTTTTTTTAAATTTATTTTTTAAAGGACAAACAGTCCAAGACCCAGTGAGAGACCAGAAGATTCTGTGTGCCCACCCAACAGAACTGAGGGAACTTATGTGGAGCCTGGTAAACAGCAGCCCCTGCAAACTGGTAAACAAGTGTTCCTCCAGCCTGGATTCTGGCTGTGCCCCAGTGGGGACTGGGATTGTTCTCTCTGAGGGGTTTGGAAAGCACAGACAACTTTCCACCAAGACTGAAATCTTGCATTTTGTTCAGACAGTGAGCCTTAATCAATGCTCTCACTTTCTGACAAAATCCAGGGCGAACAAACTCAACTTTAAAACCCAGCTCCTGCAAAATGCCCTTGGAAGTGACTGCCTGGCATGTGCAGAGTCACCAATGAGCAGCTGATTAGCTGACCAATTAAAATAAAACTGATGGATCATTAAAGCAGCCAGAGGTTTCCAAGAGGCTTTCTGTGACTTGGACCAGGCTGCTGGATTTGGGGTTTAGGTGTTTAAAATTTATTATTATTATTATTATTATTATTATCATTATTATTAGTATTAATTAATTAATTGATTGATTGATTGATTTACACAGGCAGACTCGAGCTCCTGCTCCCTCCACCGTGTGCAGGTGAGGATCTGTTCCTGGATGTGTGTACCCAGCTGTGGTCACTCTTGGAAAACCTTAAGCTCCTGCTGGTTTGGAGCACAAGCAGCACCTCAATGCCTGCAACACATCTTGGCTCTGAGTCTCTAATGCCAGGATAAGGGTGAGGAATTCTACAAATATAAGAATGACTCAGCTTTCCCCAAAGACAAAATCCTTGGTTTTGTTCATTACAGGGTTTTGTTCATTACAGGGTTTCTTCCAACAGCAAGTTCTCATTCCATCTTTACAGCATTTTTGACATAAATACATCCAGGTACTTGCTCCTGTGAAACGGATCATTACAGTGATTAAAAAAAAAAAAAAGAAAAAGCCCCAACATCTCTGTCCTTCTTAACAATCATTATTTTATTAATATATTTTACAAGATTGCAGTTGAAATCATTTAAATACAAACTTTTTTTTTTATACAGAAAGTGTAATAAAGTTAAAATAGTTCCTTGTGTAATTCATAGCATTATTGCAATGCTTACAAAATTTTGCATAGAGTGTGCAAGGATTGATGTTATTTGATACAAAAAAGCTTTATATTTTCCCACACAACCACACACATACATAAATTAAAAAGAAAAAAAAAGCCAAACAAATCTGAATTCTGTCATGAGAACTGTGGTAAGACTTTAAATTCATTTTATCCTGTTTACACGATCAAGGTCATTGGTGGTTCAGAGTAGAGGTCAGACAAGGTGTTTTCCCATCAAAGATGAAAACTGCTGTAGCATAGGGGTCATGCCTTTTATGCTGCTGCTGTAGATGAACAGGGTTTGCTTTCACACTGAATATTGTTTTGCTGTTGGCTCTACCTATACAGAGCTTTTTTTTGGGGTGAATATTGACAACTCTATTGGCATTTGCTCACACGGAAACGAATTCAAAGATGGGGTGGGAAAAAAATAAAACAAGCAAAATCCAGATCCAGCCGGTCAATCCCTTCCCTGCTCCCAATCTACCTCACAGGGCAGATCCAGACCAAGGTCACAGCTCAGGAAAAGCTCTGGCCTAGGGAAGAATCCAGGTGTGAATCCTGTCCACTCAGCCCTTCTCTGACAACATAATGGACAGTGATTGCTCAGATCTGCCCCTTCTGAGATTCCTGGCACACTCTTACTTTGCAGGATTTGTTCATCTCCACTTCCATGCTCACTCTGATAACCCACAAAAAGGGACAAGAAAGTGAATTCCTCCAGCAGTGCCTGCCCTCAGGAGTTACTGCTCTCAAAGGCTTGTGAGAACAGCACCCAACAACGACCAGCATCACTCACCCCACTCAGGCTGCAGGTACACATCATCCTGCACCATCTGCAGAATCACTAAAACTGCCAAAGCATCTCATTATCTGTGACAGCACTGACACTGAGTGCACAGGGCCACAGCAGGACCCAGGTGAAGACAAAATCATCGCTCCCTGCTCTAAGGCAGCCACCCTGGAGAGATCCAGCCCTGGTGTGGGGGGCTGGTGGGGTTTGCAGCTAAGGGAGTGTGGGAGAAGCTCTAACAGCAACATTTTTTTTCAGCTACAATCCAGGCTTCAGCAAAAATAGCACCACCCACAAATAATTACTCTCTTGCTCTTCAGAGTGAGCCTGCCTCAAGATGTTTCAAGGACTCCATTATGAGGAAATTTTTAAAAGACCAAAGGACAAACATTGCTTTAGGAAGAGATAATGTATTTAGCAGTAAAGGTTTTTGGAGGTCTCTATCTCCTATCAGTGGTTAAGCCTTTCAATGGGGGAAAAAAATGTAAGGGTACAATGCAATTTAAAATTCCTGTTACATGCAAAGATGCACATGACTTGTGCTTTGCAATGGGCCTGTTCCTATAACGACAAATATGTTAGAAATGGAAAAACTTCTCATCTGGGTAGGATCCGATGAGAGGCTCCAAAGAGTCCTTTTTAATCTCAGAAGAAAAGACTGTTTACCTAAAGCTGCATGTTTTTATCTGAAGCATTTGGAAGCACAATGTAAATGTAACATTTTCACAGAAATTTCTGCTGATATTTTCTCTTCCTGGTGGAAGGTTTCAACCAATGAAACGAGGCAAACATACAATTACATATCATTTCACAGTGGACTTATCCCTCCTATTCTTTAACCCCTGTTAAAAACTAACAAAAGCTCAATCCATGGAGATCAGCTGCCTCAAAGGAAACCTGACTTCCTCTGAACAGGCAGCCCATCACTCCTGACTGGTGGCACAAAATCCCAGCCACTACAGGCCTTCCAGCTGCAGTAAGGTGAGACATTTCCTGGGAGAGCCGCCAGTGCTAACTTTGCTGCAGGAATGACACTTGTAGCAAATTAATTTTTAAGAGACTTGCAACTCTGGTTTAAAGTGATTTGGATGGGGAGTCTCACTGGGGCACTCTGATTGTATTTCCTTCTTGATTTCAGATAAAAATCCTGCAGCTTTAAATATCCATCTTTTCCTGTGTTCTTTATACCGTGTGTCGCTTCTCACAAGGGCACAATACAATTCAAGTGGCAGGACAAGAGAGGCTGAAATGATAAAGCCTCAGGGCTGGATGTGCATAACCAGGGGCCTCTCAACCACAGCAGACTTAAAAGCTTTCTAAATACAAGCTATTCACTATCATTTCCATCCAAGCCCCAAGCCACTGTGGTTATTGTGGATGGAAACAACACCCCAGCAATCTTGAACAGCCCGAGCTGTAAGTGGTTTCAGTGACAGTAATTCCACTGAGCTCCATGAAAAGATCAAGTATAATTGCCACCATATTTAGTAAAATGGATGTTATTAATTTAAAGTATAATAGTGCAAAGGGACAAAGACATTGACTGCATTACTGTGATTAGGGTGATGTCTCTCCCCATTTCTTCCCCTTCCCTCCTACCTGCCTTGTTTAATTCGCTCCACTCTTGCTTGAATAACCTCAGCACCACGTCAGAGTTTAACCCTGCTCCACTCACACAGCCATAAACCTGGCTACCCCAGCTGCCAGGCAGAATTTACCTGAAAGTCCCCAATTTTATGGTCATGCCACTGCTCCCTGCAGGTTTTGGGGGTCTGTGAGACTGAGATGCGACACGATGCGGACTTGGGGGCTGCTGGATTTGAGAGCAGGACACCAGCTACCAAAACATTACACAGCAATTTCAGAGCTGAGAAAAAAAAGGTTAAAATGGGGAAAAGGGAACTGTTGCCAGGATCACACTCCTGAACAGCCAGGGCAATAAAAAGGCTGGTATTTTCACATTCAAAAAGCACCAAAGCAGTGCTTGGCAAAGCTTGGCAGGACACACGCCCTGCGCTTGCTGAGGTGAATTCTGGATGATGACATTTCAAAATTTAAAATGTCAGCCATAAAAAAGAGCACAGCCTCAACTTATTTGTTTGTTTGTCTGTCTGTTTGTTTGTTTGAAATGCTTTTACTGTAGGTACTTCTAGAATGAAATCATTGCAGCAGTTACTCTTCTCCACCGAGCAGCCACTGGAGCTCCTGCCCTGCTAATGCTCGAGTGAACAGCTGGCACCATTTACTCAGTTTATTTATACTCTCAGCCCAGGATGATGTCTTTAAGCTTTCTGGGCTATTCCTCCACGTTTCAAATTTCAGCTAACCTTGCCCTCTGCACACATTTCAAGATTTTTCACATTATTTCCTCCTCTCCCCATTAACCAAGTTAGAGCCTTCCTGTCACTTTATCCTCTCAAATGCAGCTTTATGATACACCTGCATTTTTCCTGCCCAGTTCAGAAAAAGCACCATTAAAGTTAATGCATTTCAGGCGTGAGGGCAACCAGAGAGGGATGAATTTCTCAAAGTCTTTGGTCTTTGTCTCACTCTCTTCTGCAATGTGAAACTTAAAGCCATAGGAACGAATATAAAGAAAATTGGCTTTTGTTGTAAACAAGTCTATATGAGTCTCTGTGTGTATTTCTGTGCATGTGTGAGCATCTTATGACAACAAAATTAATTTTCACTAGGTTGTGATGTGAGCTAGCCTTCATAAGTTCCACAGGAATTTATTTCCCTTTAACCTTGGAGCAATTTCTAGGGAGGGGTTTTTATTTAGCCATCATTTTGCTACACCACATATTGCAGACTGTATTTTAAGGCTTATGCCTTCCAACCTTTTGTTTGTGCAATGTGATGTTTATTGTAAGAGGAGAAACAAAAAACCCCACAACCCTCCTAAAACAGCTGTTTGACAGCACATGACTGAGGTAACCAAATACAAATCACTCTTGCACATACTCAGTTTTCTAAAAATGAATACTTAGGAGAGGCTTTATCCATATTGTAGTAGTTACTGATTTCCCCTTCTGATGACCTCCTTTACTGTTAACATTTCTTTTGTACTCTTTAGCTTCCCACTTCACTGGGTGTGGGGTAATACACTTCAAAATGAATAAAAACCCCAAACAAACCAACAGCCAAAAAACCCCATGAAGAAACTTGGAGAATGTACACAGATGTACAGCCATTATCAGGACTTCTGCTTTTGTTAATGGTAAAGTGTTTTTGCTTTAGAAGAACCATCCTACCTCAGCTATGACAGAAGGGTCACACACCACAGAGGGATAAGGTTCCAGTCACAGGTGAGCACTGACTGTCATTCTCCTGATCCTTTCCTAAAATGTCACATTTGCAGCAAATTGGACAAGGTCCTGCAGTCCTATAAAGAGCCACCACACATAAATGCATTTATGCATCCTGCACAGCTGCCCCAGGTACACTGATACTGCTGGCACAGTCTTGTCTAACCCTTGATTAGAATTTGGGTGGGGTTTCAGTGCTCACAGCTGCAGTGCAGGGTCTGTTTCAGCCCCACAGCCACCCCCAGGTTCTGCCCCCAGCTGTCACCTGTCCAGCTCCCAGTTCAGCCCATGAAGTCATCACCATCTCTTCCACTGATCTCAGCAGAAACAAATTAAACTCCATTTTGAGGTCAACCACATCTCCCAAATAGCAAATGCTCAGCTGAACTAAACTTCAGGCCTGATTCACAATGAAAGACACAAACCCTTGTTTGTTTTTGGCATTTTATCAGTGGTGGGTGGAGCATATGGATGGAATTCTGGTCAGGGAAGCTCTGCTTCAAATAGACTCAGGGAAAAGCAACCCACAGAGGTACAGCTGTGAGGGATTTCTGGTCAAGGCAAGAGGACAAGGGACTCTCATGCACTTGCTTTGTCCAATAGGAGACTCAGCCACTCCACACCAAAATGTGAAGTGTGAGATGGCTGGATGTGTTTGCAGGCAGCGTTTTAAACAAAATGCCTGCTTTTCCCCCTGGGATCTGAGACACAGCCCTGTCTGCTCTGCGTTCATAGAATCCTAGAATGGTTTGGGATGGAAAGGACCTTAAAGATCATCCAGTTTCAACCCCCTGCCATGGGCAGGGACACCTTCCACCAGACCTGTTCCAGGGATGGGGCATCCACAGCTTCTCTGGGCAACCTGTGCCAGGGCCTCACCACCCTCACAGCAAAGAGTTTCTTCCTAATATTTAACCCAACCCTGCCTGCTGTCAGTTTGAAGCTGTTCTTCCATGTCCTATTTCTCCCTGCCCTTGTAAAACGTCCCTCTCCAGCTCTCCTGGAGCCCCTTTAGGCACTGGAAGGGTCTCTGAGGTCTCCCTGGAGCCTTCTCCTCTCCAGATGAACACCCCCAGCTCTCCCAGAGGGGCTCCAGCCCTCAGAGCATCTTTGTGGTCTCTTCTGGACTCACACCAATGTGTCCCTATCCTTCTGATGTCCTTCTGGGACCCTCAGAGCTGGACACAGCACTGCAGGTGGGGTGTCACAAGAGCTCAGAATCCTCTCCCTCGACTGCTTTTGATGCAGTCCAGGACAGGATTGACTTTCTGGGCTGTGAGTGCACTTCAGGTCATGTTGGGCTTCTCCTCAACCAACAACCCAAGTCCTTCTCTTCAGGAATATTCCTGACCCATTCTCTGCCCAGCCTGCATTTATGTTTGCCACTTGCTGGGCCAGCACAGGCAGCATCACCCAAACAACTGTCTTAAAACTCAAGTGGTGTTCAAATGATCTCCAAGTCCCTACAGGCTTCTCATTCTTTCTAACAACAATTCCTCACAAGAATTTCAGCACAACACATAATTTTATGATTTTTAAGATGGAAACATGGCTGTAAAATATATTGAAACAAGAAGAATTTCTTTCAGTGGACATAATTAAGGTACCCTTTGCTCACCTCAGAGAAGCATCTGCAGTGATGGCACAGATGTTAAGGTCATTTCCTAACAGCTGCCCAGCAGAAATTCACACCAAGATATGAATGCCCTTTGCAGTTCCATGGCTGTTGTGATATGAGAAGATGATAACCTCATCCAAAACCAGCTGAGAAAAGCAGCCACTCGAAATTCATTTGTTGGGATGGAAATTGGGAGCAGCCAGAGGGTGGCACAGGGATGAGGATTGAGCCACTGGTGTGTCCAGAGCGGGGCACAGAGATCAGGATGCAGCATCCCTGATGGGCCAGTCCCTGTCTTCAGCCCTGCCTTCCTCACCCACCTGAATACTCCCAGGGCTGGAAAGTTAATCTGATTATTCATTTACAGGTAATTCTTCCTGCAGCATGTGTCTTCAGACTGCTCACACAGGATTTGGTTATGGACTGGGCCATATGAGGTTTGTGATCAGTATTCAATGAAACAGGGAAAAAAACTCTACAGTAAATGTAGGACTATGAATGGGACTTCAGTCATGGTCCCAGAGGTAACGCACACAGTATTTTGCTATATTTAACATGGTAAAAAAAAAAAGTCTGTACCATTCTAGGTGCCCCTACAGTCTTAATGTATTTCATCAATATCTGTTTTAAGTTGCACAACCAGTTCCCAAGACACCCTCCTGCCCCTCCCCCCAAATAAACTAGATTTAATAACAAGATAAATATGATGTGCTTCTCCTTGCTGAGTGCATTGACTTAAGGCATAGGCACAATTCCCCTCTTTGAACAGAGATGGTATAGTCCTGTGTCCCAATACAATTGTTACCCTGGGTGACCCTTTGCATTCAAACGTTGACTCAAGACATAATAATTACAGGAATCATTCATTAACAAATACTTTGAATTCGTTAATTCATGGGAAAGCATTGTTGAAATAAAAGTAAATCATTCAATCCTCTTTCAGGAATGATTTTTTGGGAGTGCTGCTTTGTAAGCAACACTTCTAAGCTAAATTCCATAAAAAAACTTCTCTTTGAGTTGAATCAGTTTTGGATTAAGCCAGAATTGTTAATTAAAAAAAAAAAATTAAAAAATAAACCCTGGTACTCTCGAGACCACAAGAAAATATCTGGAAAGCTGTAAAAAAAAAAAAAAAAAAGGGAATGGGCGAAATTATTTCTAAAGATTTCTGTCAGCTATGTTTTATCTTGAAGATCACTCAAAGAATACCAGCTTTGGTTAGATATCACTAGGGATGGGCACAGATCTGTCTCATTTGCACATGAGGTAATATTTCAAAAGCATCTCAGTGGCATAGAAACCTTGCTGTCCTCGTGAGATTTACTGTGACTTGGAAACTTTTGCTGTAATTGGTATATTTGGAGTTTTTTAAAGGATTTTTACATGCATGTGGATGAAATTATGGGTCAGAATTCAATGATCTGGGCTCTTATCATTATTTTCCAAAACTTCAAAAGTGGAAGCAATGTTACCAGATCAGATTTTTTTGTGGTTTTTTTCCTGCCCATGATTCCTAGACTTTAAAAGATGGGAAAAATGCAACTATGATAAAATTCAACCACAGAGTTTTGGGGACTCAAATTCTATAAGAACCAGCATCTAAAGCCCTTCCTTTCAAGTAATCTGGCTTTGTCACAATCTTTATAAATCCTTAAAAAAAAAGTCTTTCATTGTCAGCATCTCTGATATTTGCAATTTCCACCAAATCTAAGTGACCTTGGACTGTATATCTTGAAAAGAAATATGTCAAAACTTCTGGTGTAGCATCTCCATTATACACTTAATTTTACATTTTTCTCAGTTTCTAGTTGATTTTCTCTGTTTCTACAGGTATTTAGGCAATGTCCAAATCTTAAATCTTCACACCTTAACATTGAAGGTGTTAAAGGGGAATTTGTAGGGTGATCCAGGACACCTGTTAACAAAAGTGGTTCAAGATTTTTCTACTTAGTCCAACTTTTGCAATTTTGTTCCTTCCAATAACTAAATACACCACCAGTTTTGCCAGCACAGAGATGATTTTAGGTTATTGTTGGACCTGATTTGTCACAAGGCATCCTTGGCCATGCACAGGCAAGTGTTGAACCCTCTCAGAAAATCATATTTATTATTTCAGCAAGAAGGTCTGGACTGTCCTACCAGCCAAGTGCATCCATCTCCCCCAACAGGGAGCCATGCTTCAGGTGATAATTAACGAGGAATTTAACCTCAGGTACCTTGGATCACTGTGGGTGATCAGCACAGCACTTTTGGCTATTTTGTTGTTTTTAAAATTATTTAGTTTTCATGCCACCGATTTAATGGCACAAACATGATCAGAGATGCTTTTCTTCCCTTTGGATGGTGGTGGGTCTGCACTGGTTCCAGGGTCTTGCCCAGCCAGCAATCCCATTGCTCTGAGAATGCGACCAAAAACGAGGGGTGATCATTGCACTGTATTAATGCAGAGGGGTCCGGGGGAGCTTCAGAGCCAATTCAGCAGATTGTACCAGTAAATTTTGGCGTGGGAAAGAGAAATGCTACACAAATGTAACAGGGTCACCCTGGGATTCCTTGTACTGAAACATCGTTTTACACAGAGGATATATATATATATCTTATATATATATTTTTATATATATATATTCACACACACGCGCGCGCACACACAAAAGAAGTCTTTGATAGGCTTTCTGTGTTCTAGTAAAAATAGTTGGCAGCTGGATCTGTGAGACCAGAACTGGCTTTTGTGCTGCCTGCCATGCCCCACTGCAAATTGTCTCTCAAAGGCAGACGCTCGTGTTTATCTGGCAGGTGGAGCTGCTGCCTGCCTGAGACAGGAACAACCTCCCGTTGGGACACACACAGAGCTCGTAGATTTTTTGCCTGGACCCTGCAGAAGAGGAAGATCCTTGAGGCAGGTTAGGTAGTTTGATTTTTGCAGAATTCAACGTTATCTGGAGTCAGAGGTGGCGAGAGAGAGAGAAAAAGAAAAAGAGAATTAGTGGAGAGCTGTTATTTCTGATGCTGCGTTCGAAGAAGTTTCCTCCAGACAGCTCAGCTGCTGCAAAAACTGGGTAGGAAAGTGTTTGAGGGTGGGAAAATCTGATACAAATCTGGGTGAGCACATTATCTGCCTTTACCACGACCTCCAGTTTGTTTCTGCTGATGTACCCACTGTGTTTTCTTGGCTTTTACCTTCCGGGGACACCTCCCAGGAATCCAGTCCCAGGTTGGGATTGACCCAACCAGAGGTTCCCCATTGTCAGATGGTAAGCATTGATGGTTCACACCCACCCAAACACCCTGCTCCTCCATCAGGATTTCTGTCACTGTGATCCCATTGCCAGTTACATTTGCAGGCTCCCAGCACTGACTTTTATGTATATTTTATGTATATTTTTATGCATATTTTATGCATATTTTATGTATATGTGTAACACTTTTGTGTATATTAAAAGTAACTCAAATGCTCTAAGAGTCCTAAATTCCCCCTTACAAAACAACATAAGGCAAACAACATGTGGCAGCTCTCAGACACGTGGCAGCTGCAGGGGAGTGCTCTGACACCAGCCAGAACACAGTAAGATAACCTCAACCCCAGAATAATACGGGGTGACTGAGAATATCTGCAATTACAGTAAGAATCTCCAAGTTTAGTATCCACCCTTCTCATGTCCTGAAAGACACAAGTCAATTTATGCATTTTAAAAGCAACTTAGTATTGAAAGCAACTGCTTGAAGTTGTGAAATGCCTTGGATTTCAATCTCAGTGTATTAGGTAGGGTTTTTTTTTTTTCTGGTATTTTTCAGAGGTTTTTTTTTTTTTGTTAACACCCATGGTCTAGGTTTGGACTGCTTTAAAATGCAAATGTTTAGAAATAACAGAAATTGCAAATAAAAAGTTTTTCTATTTTTTACCCCTGACACTAAGATAGGTAAATCTTAACTTAGATGGGAGCCCTCTTGCCTGGAGGTTTGTGTTCCGTGAGCAGCTCCTCCTGAGGAGGCTCTCAGTGCTTTCCCCACTGGGAGCTCCTCAGCCACATCCTTTGGTGTCTTCCATCACTGTGGCAGGAGGAGGGGATGAAAACCATGTGCCCACATGATTTTGTGACACCAGAAGAGGTTTAACTCAACACCTACTTTATTTTGCTCTATGTTACCAGCTCTAATTGTTCTCCCTTCCCCTTTGAAAGCTTCTCCAGTGCAACAACCTGTGTCTCCTAATGTTCCCTTTCTTTCCAGAATGAAACATCAGCCACAAAAGCTTTTCAGATCAATACCAGTGAATTAAGCTCTTCTTATAGAAAAATATATGATAAAAGATTTAATTATGCTGGCCAAGTAAATCTTCTTTTAAAGTGACAAGGAAACAAAGAATTTAGGAGCACTGTGCATTTTACAGCTGCATAAATCTGCTCGAACAACAGATGCTATTATCCATGCACTTTAAAAATAATGAATCAGCCTTTGCCAAGGAGTGAGACTGATTTGCATGGGATATGTTTCAATCAGAGTGAGCAGCAATGAAGTCAGGAGAGCCCACTGTCCCCAGGCTTTCACACCAGCCTTTCAAACACAGCAGCCTGGTGACCCACAGGGCTACAGCTCTGCAGGGGATCCATGCCTTGGCTCAGCTTTGCTGCAGGGCTTGATGCTTTTTGTTGGGTCTGTTATTCACCAATAACGGTACAGGGTGACTGAGAGGCGTTCCAGGAGTTTTTTATTTCATTGTCAGTCTCAGTGAAGGCAGAGGCATAAGGATGGTAAAACTCACGCCGTAACAACAGAAGCCAAAGTTCTTTGTTACAAGGCCTTTTGAAAGTTTTTTAGCCAATAGGCTAATGCTGAAAGCTTACAAATGTCTACTTAAGCCAATCAATAAACACTACATGTACACCTTACAGCATTCAGCAGTTGCTTGTTCTACATTTTTTGCAGCTCAGAAACTTTCTATGCTCCAAATATTTCAGGGCCTAAAATTCAACTCTGCTTCAAACCTCCAGCTATGTAAGCTTATTGCAACGCTGTGAAAGTCCTCTGCTTTTCCAGTCCCCACAATTCCCCCTCTCAGTACTAAGAAAAAGAAACTTTTTTTGCTATCTTTGTCAATTGATAACTACATTGTGTTGCACAGTTCCGCTACAAGTAGAGGATTTTCACAGCGCTGCAACAAGCTCATTACAACACTACCAAGACCCCCTGCTTTTTCAGTTCCCCCAGTTTTCCACTCACCTCTCCATCTTTGGATTCCAGCCTGAGCTCTGTCCTGCACGTGGCCTTCAGGCTGCCGGCCTCGGCGTTGATCTCGATGCCCTTGGGCGCCTCCATCACCAGCGCGCGCGTGGGCGACTCCAGCCTGCAACAGAGAGGGGCTCAGGCACTGCACCCCCCACCTCAGCAGGTGCTCCCATGCTGCCTGGGCTTTTTGCTGTTCTCCTCTGTCTCTTTTAAGAAGTTTTTCTAAAGTTCTACTTCAGCCTTCTGTGTTTTACCTTTTGCAATGGAGTCAGACATGATTTTACATAAACAACTTCCTTGTTATTTGTCTTGGGTTCTGGAGCCAGGGGTGTGTATTCTATTTTAATCTATTAAAAGCAGTTGGGGAGATGTTTTTCTTTATCTCTGGGAGGGAGAGGGGCGGATGCCTTTTGATAATAGGCCAGCTGTTCAAATCAGGTGGGGCAGTGTTTCTTATCTCTTTCACCTGGGGAATATTTTCTGCTAATGGACCATTAAGACACCTCTAATAGCACACATCCCCAAAACAGACTATCCACATTCCATCATCCCATTGTGAGATGCTCCACCCAGTGGGGGGAGCCAACCATTCCTACCTGGATAAAACTGAGACACAGGAACACAGAAAGGATCCAGCTTCACCCGATTCCTGGAGGAAGACTGGATCCCTTCTCACCATCACTGGACCCCTTCTCATCACTACCTGGACCCTTGTTCTACAGGATCATCTCTACTCCACCAGAACCACATCTGCCACTCCAGGAGGACTCACTTTTGGACTGCTTCCAACACCCTGACCAACAGGGCGTCAGGTTGTAGCTCTGACTCTGTCAGGGTTTTCCAAAATTGTTGTTTGTTTGCTTGTTTGGTTGGGTGGTTTTGTTTTTTTACTACATTTGTATTGTTAGTATTTCTAGTAAAGAACTGTTATTCCTATTCCCAAATCTTTGCCTGAAAGCCCTTAATGGCAAAATTATAATTTGATAGGGGTGAGGGGTTTACATTCCCCATTCTAAGGGAAACTCCAGCTTTCCCTGTCAGACACCTGTCTTTCCAAACCTAGACAGATTTGTAATGGTATAACCATGTTTACATTCTTCTCATAAGGAGGAGACTGTTGATGGACTGTTGGGTTGACCAGTGTGATTGAAGAGGAAGATTTTCTTCCTCCAATCCATGGTCACTGCTGGAATTCTATAAATGTTGAAACCTGAAAATAAACTGCCTCTTTTCTGCCTTGGACATCTCAGTGTGTGGGTGTCATTTCTTTGTGTCGTGTGCAACATTCCCATACTAGGGAAGAGTTTAAGTTTCATCCCTGAGCTTGTAAGGAAAAAGAACCACAAACCTGGATGCTCTTCTCACCATAATTGGCCTGGTGCCAGCACAAGGGCACCTGTTGCATCCTTGAAATGCAACTCAAGACCTGTAGTTCTATTGGGCTGCAGACCAAAACCCCCTCCTTGATCATTACATACTTAAAGGAGAGCAGGGAGACTCTTGGTGCATTTTCAGGGTGTGATAGCAGGTGTTAGGACCCTCCCTGCACCTTGCATGGCTTATACTCTTTTGTTTTGTATTGTTTGTCATTTTCCTCTTTATTAAAACCTTCTGCCTTTCAAACATCTCTGATCATGCTGTCGTGGCTGTTTTTAGAAGCTATTTCTGAGAGGCTGCAGGCAGCCCTCAGGTGTGATGCACCTTTTTGGGGCTAATAGCAACTCTGGCCTCACACAGAAATGCACCAAGGGGTCACCCAGCCCCGTGGGCTCAGCCTTCCTGCCCAGGCTGCTGTGCTGCACTGCTGATGTGCAGGTTCTCACCTGCTTGCAGAAGAGAAGGTTCCTGTGCAATCTGGTGAAACACATGGCAGATCTGCTCTGCTAACATTCCATGCCAGCTTTGCTATGCTGGGCCAAGAGAAAAGGGGCAATAAAGCCACCCCCAAGGTCAGCTTGCTCTTACTTCTTACTTCAGCTTTCTCACTAATCAGTGCTGGCAAGGGGTATCAGCAAAGCTGAGCACCTACACAGAGGGTGCAGGAGTTTCTCTTCCTCAAACCAGTCTTCAAGAAAGAATAAATTAGTTCTCCTGATTTCCTACAAGGTGAGGTTTGGAAGGGTTTAAGGATACAAGGAAATCAGTGAAAACAATCAGGCCCCAAGATTTGTGATCTCTAGTTCCAGGTTCACATCACACCAGGAATGACCATGTGCTCTGCAGAGCATCAGCCCCTCCTCACTGTGGATACACTGCACAGGCCTCTGACAGGCCTGTTACAGCACTGTAACACAGCCAGACCTTTAACTTCAGCAGCTGGGTTAATGTTGTAAAGTGCAGAAGCACAAGGTTCAGTCTTCCTTGTTCATCATCCATTTTTAGGTCTTCTGTAACACTTGTCTCTTATTTATAATACAGTCTCTTATTGCTCTCTGTATTGCCAAAGGTTATAAAAACACAGCTCTCCCTCTTTGGGAATACCCTATTAGCTGATTTTATCATCATTTATTTACTGTACCATCACAAAACCTAGGCTCCTCAGGTGGAGCAGATGGGAGGGCTGGAACAGAAGTTCCTGTGCTTTGGCTGTTTTGGGCTGGCAGCACTGACCAGAGCTGAGCACGGGGCAGCCCAGCACCATCCCCAGCTCTCCTGGGCAGCTCTCAGGGTTTGCCTGCATCAGCTTTTTCTCTGCTCTCCATATATACAATCATTTGTGCAAGTAAGTGTGTTCTTAAATGGACTCCTGCTGGTACTGAGACAACATTATGGGAGACTGAGGGAATTCAGCTGTATTTATTGCAGCCAACAGCTCAATAAAGCACAGGCACAGCTCCCTCTGTGTGGCACTTTTCAAGTTACGACTTTCCCTCTTTTCAGTGTCCTCATATTGCTGCTGTTTGAACACCTTTCCCTCAAGACCCCAAACTCATCCATAATTTCCTGGCTGACTTAACTAAATCTAAATTTGAGGGAGCAACTGAGGCATATGCAGCCCAAGGAATCAGCATGGTCTCACAGTTAGCAGCCTCTGCACAACCCTTCTGAGCTGTCTTTTGTTTTCTGCAGGGAAGCCACATTTAATGTAAACCCTCTTCTGATTCCTTCCACTGGTATCACCCCTCAGCTGGTTCCTGTGTGAGAAACCTAAGGTTAAGACTGCTGTAACTCACTTTTTTTTTCCTGCCTGACTGAATTGCAGATTGCATGGAGGACAAAAAGCCATCTGACCCATATTTCCCCCGGAGATTTCTGCCCAGGGATTCAGTACACTCTCACCCTTGCTGTACCTCACAGGCTGGTGTTTGTCCTGAAAAACAAAGGATCCTTTGCTTGCCCAAAGCCTCCAGGATGGGTTCTGCAGTGTCTGTCATTCAGGCATGCATTCTCTTTGCTCCAAAGGCAGGAGAAGAATTCCCTCTCCTCCTCAGGAGGAGCAGCAGAGAGCTTGGGCCAGTTACATCTTAAATCATGTAGCTAAATTCACCAGAGGATGTGTCCAAAACCCAAGACAGCTGAGGTAATCTGTGGATAAAATAATTCCTAAGAACACGGCCCAGTGACTCTCCAGCATCTCAGTGCCTCTCCAATTTCTTTGATGTCCTGGCTGTCTCAATATATTTGTTCATCTGTTAATCTTTTAGCTCTTCTATCCACTGAGAAATCAATCTCCTAAGTGCAAAACAGTGTGGTGTTCAGACACCATAGTGCAAACACACTGCTTTGCAGCAGCACTCAATTCCTGCTCTGTGCAGCAGCAGCCTCCCAGTCCCTTTACTGGAGAGTGAGGAGAGCCAGGAAATCTGAGGTGGGGGAGGATCAATAGAGGACCTCCTTGCAAATCTTTCCCTGTGCACACAGATGCCCTGAACAGCAAACTGAGTTAAAATTCAAGCCTTGAATAAGCTGCCAGTGATCTGGAGTGTCTTAGACAACACTGCCCCAAAATTTCATTCTCTTTCACATGTAACAAGGAGACGGAGTTATTCTCCAGCAGAAGTGTAATAACAGCATCTTGCAAACACTGCTGAAAACCATGTGATTTTTGGATGAATTCTACTCCATGCAGAGCTTCTTTCCTCATGGAGGCACAAAGGACCCTCCCAACAGCCCATGGTGTGATGTGGGACAAGGACACAACAGCTGGGGCTCTGCTGCTGGGCTGACCCCCACTCCACCATCCCAAACCACAGCCTCAGAGAGCTGCAATCCTGCTGACACACTGATTCAACCCAAACCCAGCTCTTTCTGAAACCTTTAAAGCCCAGGGATCTTTTTAGAACCTAAAAACTACAGGAATTACTGAAAATACTACAACAGCAAACGGCAGCTCTTTCAACAATGAAGAACTTGCTCTGCAGCCCCCATGGCTTTGTACTCGTGCTATGGTTTGGAGCCTGACTCTTTTCTCTCCTCCATGTTCCATACTGGTGTAAATCCATCTTTTTGGGACTCTTTCCCCAATTTATGCTACTGTAAAGGAGGACAGGAAGGTCTTAAAAACTGTTTCCTTGGTATTTAAAGGGCATATGTTTGTAAGGGATTTTATTTGATTATTTACTGATATCCTGAACGAATCCCTGAGCCACCTGACCATAAACCAGGAGCTGCAAAATCTATGCAAAGCCAGAGAAAGCAGTTGAGGAGTTTATGCTCTGGGGGTTTGAGCAATGTTTACTGAACACTTTCATTTGAAGCAGGCGTTTAAGAGATGCTCTGCTTTTAAACCTAATTTTGCCTTCCAGAGCAGAACCAATTTGCAGACTAATAATGAAAGAAAATGATTTAGAGATGAACAGATAATTTGTTCAAAATCAACATTTGTTTTCCAGTGTGATACTCCAGGGCTTTTAGTGGGATTCCCATCTCCTGGTGAGGTGTAAGCCTGTACTTAGAGCAGTAGGCTGGAAAGGTGGCTGCATGAATATAGATTGTTTCATTATTTGCTCCTGCTCTTGAATTTTCCATCCCAGCAACTGGCACATAAGCCCTTTTTATTGACCATGGGTGCTGCTTATTTTTGCTCCAGTATTTGCAGGACTGGATTTTGACCTCTCTCACAGAGCTGGGCAAGAAGGGTAAATGCAATGCTGTGCACAGTTACAGCTTGCTGAATTCAGCACTGAGATAAGCTACTGCCATGAAATTGCTCCTGTCCCACCTGCAGTCTCCTGGGAGGTGGATGAAGACACATTCTCCTGTCTGGGTGACTCCCCACAGCTCGGGAACTACTCCTCTGGATCCCAAGGTTTCGTGTAAGTCCAAAATGTTTTAAAAAAAGACACAAGTAACAGGATTTTCAGAACTATCCAAGTTCCCAAGTTCCACTTATTACAACGGGTGTTAGCTACTTTTGAAAATCCCATTGAGCACCTAAATGCCATAACAAATCTGACCCTTAATCTCAGTTCTTAGTTCTGCAACAGAGGTAATAGCACTTCCCAACTCCACAGGGAGGACAGAAAGATAAATATATTAGCAGTTGTGAAGCATTTATATACTGCAGTAACTGAGGCCAGGGAAGTCACCATCGCCAGGGATAAGTGGCTGGCACATGGATAACTGATCTTTCCCAAGCTGCAGGACTGGGCTTGTACCTTCATCAACAACAGTGTTAGTCCTGTTCCTCCCCCTGAGCACACTCAGCTCCAGCTCACCACCCTTAATGGACAGTGCTAAATGTGCCTCTTAAGCCCTTCTACTCAATCCTACCACCAAAGCACCTCTCGTTTTAAAGAGAGGTGATGGCATGTGGGCAGCTTGCAGTGAAGCCCTGGAAATCGATGGAAATTCTGTGCTCCTAAAGTCAACAAGGAAGAAAAAAAATTCGGTGTCATCCCCGCTTTGCTTTGGGAACTTCAGCAATAACTTAAAGGAAATCAGCACATGAGTTTGTATTGTGGCTCCAGAGAAGTCGTTCACTTGGAAGGATCATTACTTACCCAGATTTCTAGTTTTCATTTCCTTCATCATACACAGTCACATTAATCACTTCAGTACTGTGGAATCTATTTCCTTCTTGTCCCTCCCCTCACCCCCGCCAGGATAATGCAGCATTTTCCTTACTCTTATGAACAGCCTTTTGAATTTTGGGAAAAAAATAAGGTATTAAAGATATGCAAGCAGAATCACTTGCAGTTGGAGGCTGCTGATGTGTTTCCAATACAGTGGGCATAATTCTGTTAAAAAGTAAAATTCAATGTAAACAGTTCAGGGGAAAGTTTGCCCAGGTGCAGCACTGATGCAAAGGTGACTTGCAATCTGTCCCTTAAACCAAAGGCTACAGCAGAGGAGAGGGATGAGCCTCAACATGTGAAAGGGGTTAATGTGAGCTGAGGACCTTCTTACAAAGCTGACACTTTGTAATTGTTCTCATTTTATTACTTCCTTTTTTCTCTTTTTTTTTAAACAAGGAATGGCCTCAAGCTTCAGAATTCCTTGTCCCCACAAGGGACTTTTTCTGTGTGGGGCACAAACACTGCTTGCAGTATGGAAATGGGAAGAGAAGTTCATGCACAGGAGGTGAGGAGCATATGATGCAGCAGTGTGGTAACAGGAGCTAATTTAATTTTGCTTAGAAACCTCTGGACGGAGAGTAGAGCATGTATTACTGCAGCTGTAGCCCATTACTTCTAATGACTCTAATTATTTTTTATGGTATCCATCTGACCAGCCATAAGACTCACGTTGAGCATAAAATTAGCCAATGTTAGCACCGTGCCTGCTTACATCTCATACAATTGGTAAATTATGCCAGCAAGTAAACACGGAGCTCCATCAATTTGCTGGTAATGAACCAGCTTCTCGGGCTGAAATTTGCTTTCAATTTTAACTCCATTGTTGCAATGAAATCAATGGGATCACCCATTCACAGCGACTTACACTTCTGACTTCATTACTTGTGTGTTGTCTCATATATGTCTACTCCTAGAACAGAACACAAGGCTGTTCTCCCTATTAACAGAAAGTTAATTAGGTTTTACTGAATTGCAAAGAAGTCATGCTTGGTTTTTATTTTTAGAATGCTTAGAAACATTTTGTTGTTGTTGTTGTTGTCTTTTTTTTTTTTTTTTTTTAATTGTCTTTACTTGTACTGGAACAGAAAAATGTTTGGGAGGAGGAACAACAGGTTGAGCCTTGACTAACCTGGCAAAAACCTCAATTGAACATAAGTTTAAGCAAAGTTTTGTCTCTGCCCTGAGCTCTCCCCTTCATCACTAGAATTCCTTCCTGGAATTGCCATGTCATGGGAAAAAAACATAGGCTAAAATATGGCAGGAACAGCCAGTCTAATACAGAGCAGGAAAGAGAACAAAAGGGAGCTGGCCTTGGTAAATCAGAGCGAGAGATTAAAATCCAAAGGATTTCAAATGCACAATGTCTTTTTCTGAGATGCCACGATTTTGACAAAATGTGACCTAAGTGGCACAATACAAAAGCAGCAAGCATTCTGAGAGCTTACAGAAGAGATCATCACTAATAAGAAAATATGTATCCCTGTTATTTATTGCCTAGCATTGACATAAATCTTGTTTTCAATTACATGTTAATGAAGCACACCAATTACTGTTTGAATAGGGACATCTGATTACAGTCTCAATCAACAGAAATAAATCTTGCTTATGGAAGGTTTCCAGGGTATTTTCTTTAGAAACATTAATTAGACAAGTAAACAAGGATATATTGTAATCATGTCATCCAATTGCAGATCCTGCCTATCGCTGTAAATACTGGTTATTCTGACAGTGTGCATCACCACACAGTTTCCAGTGTTTATGCTGCAAATCTAATGAGTGACAATTCCAGTGCAGCCATAATCTGAAAGAAATTGTTATGGCTTCAGGTCCAAAACCTTATGCAATTTCTAATGTGATACAGCAAACAGTAAATGAAAATTATTTTAGCTATCTCCACAAACCACGGGTAATTCCTAAGTGAAGCCCACCTAAATCTGTCAGAGAGCTGACAGGTGCAGAGGTCTAATGATGCTTTATTGGAAATTACAATTTTCTAATTGAGTTAGACATAAGTCTGGTTCAAATGGCAGGACGTGCAACAAATTTTCTCCTCTGTGTTTGGGCAACACAGATGCTGAAGAGATTTTGTACAAAGCTGAGTTAAGAGAAAGATAAACAGGAGTTTAGAAAGGAATTACCCCTGTGCCAACTTTGTAAGCTTTACTATTTCCTTGGATAGGGAACCTAGTGCCTACAACTTTTCTTTATTCTTTTTAAAATAGAGCTCTTAACAGCTTCAAGGAATGCTTCATCACCAGCAGTGTAATGTCTGCTGCTGGTTTTGGTAACTTCATCTCAGAGTCCAATGGACCAGTTTATGTATTTTTCACCCAGTTTGAGTTACGGGTCCTGTGTTTAGTGAACTTCTCCTGAAGAGAGTTCATGCTAAAACAATTCTTCTGACCATGTAATGGACTTATCTTACTATCTCTTCAGAGACCACAACTCTGTGAGAAGGGGTAACTAACAGCAGCGGCTTGAAACCATCACAAAGGAGGTCAAAGCCAGCATCAGGAAGATGCTCAGCTGATACTAAAAGAAGATTTGAGAGGGTTCAGACAAATGAGTAATCAGAGGAGTTTGTAGGGAGGGTATTGTCTTGCAGCACCAAGCAGGTGAGAACCAGCTTTCATTCTCCCTCCAAAAAAATGCCATTCCTCAGCAAGAGAAGTTGGAACATATGGTTCCTCCCACCACACTGCAAACCCCCTGCTGCAGTCTTCCAGCACACTTTGCACTTGCTGAGGCTTACTGAGAGCACTAAAAAGCAGCAAAAGTAGGAAAACATGGAGCAGTCAAAATACAACTGTAAATTCTTTGTGATTGCCTACCATGCTACAGCACAGGAATTGCTGAAGGCGAGGTAATTATGTAAAGTTGTCTTAAATGTCTTTCTTAGGGTAGGGTGTGGTTTTTTTTTTGTTTTGTTTTTGTGTTTTGTTTTGGGTTTTTTTTTTTTTTTGGTTGGTGTGTTTTTTGGTTTTTTTTTTTTTTTTTTTTTACATTTAAAGTAATTTCTGGAATAGTTCACCAGAAGCCAAATATAGTATTTAGAAGACAAAGCCTGAGATTAAGCAGACGATATCAAATTAATCTAGGGAGAAAAATGATTGTGTAATACTACTGAGATCTAGTTTCATTATGAACTGGAGAAGTGGTGAAGGGCAGAGATTGTCTAAGAAAAAAGTGCAAGATTAATGTTTAACGAAGTGGAGGTATGGCTGAGAAAATTAAAATCATCTGGATAATTAAAAAATTCGGTTGCTTATAAATCAAGGAGGGAAATTATCATAGAAATTGGGAGATAGTTGAACACGATGTGTGGTAAATACAGATGTGGCTTTAAAAGATGATGTGTTTAAGCAGACAGGGAAGTGATTCAGGGATGTAAAACTAATTATTCCTATATTAAGTGTAGAGATGACTGCAACGTCCCTCTCCTCACTTGGGGTGGTCCAGCTTTCAGCCTTAACTGACAAGCTGGGACACCCAGAGCCATCTGTGTGCTGTGTGGTGGGCACAGCCAGAACTGAGACAGAAAATGACATTATCACAAGGCAGGCTGAGCTCTAACCAAGGCACAGTGCTGCTACTGATGCCACTGGCTGGCACCTAAGAGCCCATAATTGTTTTTATTACAAACACCTGACTACAGCTCCTTGAACATTTACACAGACTGGGTCAAAACTGCCCAAATAACAGTCTGGAAGTTTCTTCATGGCTAACCTGAGCGTGGCAGCCAGGGGGCTTGGAATTGCAGTGTGGCTATGCCTCTGATGCCACTGCCCTCAGTCTCCCTGCACTCCCCAAGCCAGAGTTGCACGTGCCTCATCTACTACCTGAAGCACAGATTTATTTTGCTTGTTACGTAACTTCTCGCAGTAAATTAAAACAAATGGAAAGAAAATAAATTCCTCCTCCTGTTGGCTGCACTAACAACCAGGCTCATTTCGCACATGGAGAAAAATAATTACTTTTCATGTTACCATAATTGCCTAAACCACAAATGCATTTTTTAAGAAACAAAGGTTGGGCTGGCGTAAGTTTCTAATTACAGGTTGAAAGCTTCTAATTAAAAGGCATAAATTGGAAGAAACCCTTTCAAGCAGAATTGCAGAAGAGGGTGCTAAGACTGGGTATTAGCTTGATGCACTGTCACGGTGCCAGGGGGGGAGAAAAAGAAATAGAAACCAAAAGTTGTGGCTCTGCCTCGGGGCCACTGACACCGTTTGCTACCCAATGTCTCACCAAGTGCTGCTCTCAGAAACACAGAGGAGATGAACACATCCCAGAGCAGAACTCTGTAGGACCACATTTCATAGCAGCCCTGAGCCACTGGTGCAGGGACAACAATGCTGTCCTGGGGGGAACAGCTCAGGCTCCAGTCAGCTTTTTCCTGAAGCTGATACAGGCTGCTGGAGGGTGGCAGCAGGACAAAAGCCACCTGAGTCAGGCTAAAATGATAAAACCCGATGAAAAGATGGATACTTGAGTCAGGTAAAACTTGCTGGATGAACTATTTGTATCTGTTAACATTCACAGTACATGGTGCTCTGTTTTGGGGCAACTGCCATGGGCAGTCAGTAGCTGGATGAATTGGGGCCAAATCTCTGCAACTTTCATGATTTGCTCTTCTGCTTTACTCTGAAAGAAGGCAGCATGATGTAATTTTTTCATCTTATTCTCCTGTTTTCCAGAGTGTTGAAAAATCCTGCAGAGCAGACCAGCATGCATCCCTGACAGAGAAATTGCTTTCCTGTGATAACCCATACTCCAAGGAGAGGATTACTGGCAGGGGTGCAGCACTATGCAAATACTGCACTCATTAGCATCAGACTTTGCATGCAGTCTCCTGCTCCAGAACTGCCGGAGAAAGACAAGGAAAGTTGATCTAGATTTTCATTTTAAAATTACTTTTGAAGTTTGTCTGCCCATGGAGTTTTCACCTGCTGTTTGGTCAGCAATAAAGGAAAAGGGTCAGGTGAATTAAAATCTCACATGGGTAGTGCTCAGGTTCAGCCTCCAGCACTCACTGCACTGATGATTTACTCTTTCTCCTCTCTGATGATTTATTCTATTCCTTCTAAAAAGACTGGCATTAATAGTAAATCACTTACAATGAGAAATACAGAGATAACAAAGCTAAAAAGGATTTGGAATGGCAGAATTAAAAAAAACCTGCTGGAAAGAAAAGTAGGTGTGTCTGTGTACATCATCTACTCAGTGGTGATACCCTCTGGAAACAAGTACACACTTGCCTAAGTGGATTTGAAGAGCTTATTTAGCATGACAAATTGGCTACAACCTGATGGGTATTTCTGAAAACCCATTTATGGACCTTCAGACATTCACATTCCTGTGGCATATCCACTCATTGTACAGTCAATTTATAATGATTCCACCAAATTAAATCTTTATTAACAAACTTATTGACTCTGGCTTTGACTTATTGTCCCCCCTTTTAATTAACTGAAGTAATTAGACAAGCAACATCCAATATAACAACTGACCAAACATTTTGTTTAAAACCTGCCATTTATTTCAAGCAGCTCCACTAAAAATGAAGGCTGAATTGCTATTTGCTAAATGTCAATTTTCACACTCTGTTGAGCCTTTTCTGAAGGCTGTCAACCACAAATCTGCAGTCATCTTTTCCCCTCTGATCACAGCTATATAGAGCATATAACAGGTTTTCAGTTACTTTTCATTTTTATGCAGAAGATGTACCATTTTCTGTTCCCAGTACACTTAAAAAAAATTGGAAATGTGCATGAATTGTAAATGTAAAGGAATGCATATGCCAAGGTTGTAGCCTCTTTCACAGTCACAAGTTACACCAGCAATGTGGTTCCACGTCTGCATGTGCAAGGGCGCAGAAATGATCCAAACTCCTCAAATCCAGCCCATTATCGTGCAACAATACTGCACCATTTTCTTTTCCTAAGTGCTGGGCTCCTGCTCAGAGCTGGGAAGATGTTTCCCCCTCCAGATCACTCCTTCACAGCCTTGCTTTGGGAGGAAGTCTAAAGTAAAGACAAGGAATGGGCAAGACCACCATGGACAGAGACTTTAAGTGGGGCCCAGGGCTCTTCCCTGTGACCTTTTTGGCACAGAGGAGTTTGGAAGAGCAATGGGAGGGATGAGGAGTATTTGAACAAGTCAGGCTCAAAGCTCTTAGACAGTGCAGAACAGAAAATCTTACGGCTCTTTGAGATTTCCAACTAATTTCTTGCTTTCAAATACGCAAAAAAAAGATGGGTTGGGAAATGGTGTAGAGAAGAAAATAAAGGCATTGTGTGGGAGGGTGGAGGGAGGAAAGGAGAAGAGAGATAAAGAGATCAGGAATAAAAAAGCCCAACTTGCTGAAAATGAAAGTATAGAGATGTCTCCAAAGGGACTACTTTAATTTAGGGAAGAGGATGTTTTGCAAATTCTTAGCATCAATTTATTTTCAGCTAAAACCAAAACTGTTTTCTATTTATCCTTTGCACATAATCACTCCTGAGTAAAACATGCATTCAGAGGTAAGGCTGGGCAATCTTTCAAGACAGACATGCCAGATGATATTTTTCCGAACTACAAGAGAGACTATTGAGCCTGGTGGTGGAAATTGACCATTTGCTGGGAGCTGGCCATGATCCCACCTCTTCCCAGGGGAGGGACCACCTCTGTCCTGCTTCACCTGGTGGGAACTGGGAGCTATGAAACCCTCACAGGTGTGTGTCTCAAGAGGTTCTGCTTCCTTCTTTTGCCTCTCCTTTTGCTGTTTGGTATGTTCCATGGTTCCATGGCATCCACAGTGTGAGCTGTTGACTTTGTTCATTTTAAGGCATGAAACCTCTTCTCCTGCTCTTTGGGTCAACCACAGCAAAATGAAAATGTCTTCAACATTGCTTGACTCTTGCAAGGTTCCTTCCATCTTTCCTTGGGCAAGTCTGCCTTTTGACTGTAACAGCCTCCCCTGGATGTCTCTTTAGCAGGTAGCAAAGACAATTCCAGTTGCTAATGGAAGAGGTCAGATGGAGGTGAAGTGAAATAGATTAAAAACCAAAAAATGATGTTCAGAAAAGCTGCTGTACCACTCAGTGGAATAACTCCTTCCTAGAACAGGTTTTTTGCTGTGATCTTCAATTCATTTTGCACTATTTTATTTCAATTTTTAAAAGGCAGCCACGTAGGAGAACTGGCTTTGAGGCTGAAGCACTGGGATTCAATTTCCAGCCCTGAGATGCCTTTGTAACCACAGGTGAGCACATCCAGTGGTCCCTGGGTTCCTTGCAGCCTAGTGGGGATAGCTCAGCACTGCCCAGGAGGAATAATTCTCCCCAACACAGCAAATTGAAACAGGCAACTCTTTGCTGCTGATTTTTCCTTGTATCCAAGCCAACTCATTGGAAAACCTCCTGACAGAATGCCCCCTCTGCTGCAAAGCACAGTCCTGAGCCATCACCTCCACAAGGAACTTCACCAGATGGTTTTGGGTAGGAATGCCCCCAGGTGCACAGATCTCACCCCACTGACTTCCCAAGTACTGCCCTCAAAAGAACTCAATTGAGTTACCTTGGGAACAAGAGAAAGGAAATTGGACCTTAAAATCAACCTTAATTCTCCTTTTGTACAGCCAAACAAAATAATAATAATAATAAGGAAGAAACACTGCAAGAGAAAAATATGAATTGTGGTTGTTTTTTATGGTCTTAGAAATCAAGAATGATCAAAGCTGCAAGGTGTAATTTTTTTTTTCCTGGAATGCCTTGCTTTTTCTGAATTGCCTGCACCCTCATGGCACCTCTCAGCAGTCACATTAACACTATTGATTGTCTGCTTGGTAGGTAACTGGAGAAAAAATAAAACAGCCAAGAACTTAACTCTGTTCAGATTCCTCCATCGCAAATGGAGTTTTTTTATGGGTGGCCATCACTTCTAAAACCTTACCAGTGAAAATTACTGCTGTGGTCTTCCTCTGTGTCAGTAACCAAAGCCACTCAAGCCAGGCAGGGCAGGAGTTGGAGCCTTCCCTGCTCCTTAAAATGCTTGGGTGTTCCTGCTCTTTGAGGCAAAGGGTGTGAGAGATGTCTTGATTTCTACCCTTTGAAGCTGCCAAAATCCAGGTCTGCAAATGCCACCTGCTCCCCAGAGCAGGGAAGGGCTCCATGCCAAGGCTGGCCTGTCACCCCCCTGGTGACAGCATTCCTTGTAACACCCCCAAGGCCCAGCAGCCAGGGGTGGTTATTTCCAGCTCCAGAACAGGGAATCCAGTCCCCACTTGCTGGTCCCAAGGAAATTTGTGTCATGCCCACCCACCACACTGAGGAGCCACATTCAATCCTGGACCTCCCAGTCCAAGCCAGTAGCACTTCCCAGTTGTTATTCTCACCCAGCTGGGACAGAGCACAGGAATGAGTCAGCCTAACACATCTCTTGGTTTGACACTACCTATCAAGCCTGCCACACAGAGCTCAGAAAATCTGCATATCTGTATCAGAGAAACACAGCAGAGAGCTTCCTTCACAAAAGTTTCCTCCGTAGGGAGGAGGCACATGTAGCCTGTTACCTCCTGTTTCCTCTTTTCATGATGGATAAGAAACGTTCTCAACATTAATGTAGAAGATTTTTCTGATGTTTCCTTTCACTTTTCACTTTAAGGTTGCCCAGATAGCAAAATGCAACTTTGCAGGCTGGATCCAAACTTGGAGAGTGAAAGGTGAAGAACCCACAACCCCAATCCATGGCTGTGCATCCACTTGACAGGGAACTACTTAATCCTGCCAGAGAAAAGCTTTACAATGGAAACTTCAGTTTTTTTGAGCTGCTTTTCTAAAACACATTGTGTTCCCAAGTTCATGCACTATCCCAGCATCCCAGGGTTTTGTGGCAGTGAATATTTTTCTATTTCAAAGCAATTTAGAAGTGCTGGAGATGCAGTGGCCTGGGGTCCATCTGGTTTACTCCTGCCTGAGCCCAGCCCTGCTGCACATCACCAGAGAACCCACTCCAGCACATGGTGCCTGCTCTCCTTTTGTCTTGTTTCCTTGGGACACAATTTTATCTCAACGGCATTGTGCACAGTAAGAACTGCTTTCATCTATAGCATTTAAAACCAATCCTATGTAAGAAAATATTAACTAAACATGGCCAAGCTACCCAAACTCAATTATCTTTGAATTAGAAGGGAATATATTTAATATAACATGAATATTAAAAAAGCCTGGAGATTTGTGAAGGTATTTACATGCCTGCTGGCCTGTTTCTGAAATTCTGGTGTTGCATCTTTGTGTGCCCATTGTATGTGATGCAGGTAACTCTGTCTCACCTCCACGTGGTACCTGCTGCTGGGTCTTCTGGCTTAAATGATTTTCATTCTTACGTAAGAAACCCCATTAGTGTTAAGGGAAGGAACCTATTCCATCCCCAGAACAATAAAACACAGACAAAAGTCCCATCACACAGGTCCCTCAATAGAAAGTGACCCTGGCTGAAACAGGAATGGAAAGAGAAACAGCTGCCTCTTACAAAACCTGGAAATTGCCAAATAATGACTTCTCTTTCCCTCAGACATTAAGTTCACTGCAGCTCTTCCCTCCACGTTATTCCAATTATTCTTGCAGTCCCTTTTTTTTCTCCCTGTATTCTGCCACAGAGCAAGTCACCAGGAGTAAACAACATTTGCTGTTACCCTAAAAACACACATTGCCATTTTTAGTTTGTAGCTGATGACAGTAATTGAGTACCCAGGGTGAAACCACAAAACCTCCCAAACCAGAGCAAACGTTCTCTGCCACTCCAAAAGAGTTCACACTGCTTCATCCCAGCTGCTCCTGTGGTGGGAGCTGCAGAGAGCTGAGCTGCTCCAGTGGGGACACCTGCCAGGGCTGCTGGGCAGAGCCCTGCCCACGGATGGCTGTGGAATGAAACCTGGGGCAGGTTTTATCCAGTGATGCTGACTTCACTCCCAGCACGCTTCCACATCATCCCGAGCCTCTTTCTCTCTGTAAAGGATTATCTTCCATAAAGCAGCCACATCCTGACAGTCATGCTGCTTTAACTTTACTGCTCTAGTTAGAGGTGTAATGTGGGGAGAGCTTCAAGAGACAGAACTGGACAGGTCTGTTTTAATTGTTCCCACCAGACCTGTGCTCCGTGACCTTGGACATCCACAGAGCCATAAATATGAGCTTTGATTGCTGTTCCCATAGTGACTGGCAGGAGGAACACAGTGGAGGCTGGACTGGGATCGCTTCAAGCAGGCAAGCAGCAACTGGAAATCATTAAGTTCAGAGGCTCTGGGGACACTAATGTCACTGCAGGCCAGCCAACCTGGAAGATAAACATTGCTGGGCACTGCGAAAATGATTTTTCTATTTGCTTTCCACTGAGAGAGTGAACTAGGCTGCACTTTAGGCACTCGGCTTGGCAAGTGAGACCGTGGGCTCTTCTGAAGCAATTTTACCAGTCCTGCTGCTGCTGGAGATGTCAGAGTTACCAGTGGGGCCTGTCAGGCTGGTGCTGAGAGCACAGACTGCTGAGGAGCAGAACAGCAGCCTGAGCAGAACAGTGCTCAGAGCAGGCACAGCTGATCCATGGGGAATGTATCCACCTGGAGCAAGACACAATAGAGGCTAAGCCATCCAAAGCTGCAGGGCAGCAGGATTGTCCCTGTTCAGTGCCAGAGCCAGCTTCTGTACCGTTCTGCCTTGTGCACTGAGGGCTGTCAGGGAGTTTGGTGTGGGAATGGGACACCTCTGGCATCCCATTCCACATGGATTCAGGGAGAGGAATGCAGACTGCCCTTTCACTGTGCTGTGAATACACAAACAGAACTCAAAGAGCTCTAAGCTCTCCTATTTCAATACAAGAAATGCAGAGTTTCAGGAAAAACACAGGCATGTGCTGGTGACCTGAGTTATATATAAAAGCAGCTCGGGAATATTTATAGTGGCCTAGGGCAGAGCAGGAATAGCTGAGCTGTGCTAATGGCAGTGCTAACGAGGGACCTGCTCAGCAGCACAGGTGGTGGGGGCACTGCCTGTCCATCCTCACAGCTTCCTCAACTCCCCAGCAACCAGGGCCCCACACATCACAGGAGAAGGGAAATTACACAGGGGCAAATCCAGCGTGGCCAACAGATCCCTCCCTCAGAGTTACAACCCTCACAAATACAACAGCTTCCCCCTTGCTGTGTGTATATTCAGGTTTGCAATGGAAAATACCACTTCTGCCATCCAAGATAAGTCAGTAATTACTCAGAAGGGAAGCAACACCAACTCTACCCATCCATACACTTTGTACACTCTCCAAACTCTCCAATTTACATATTTAAACTCTTCTGAGTTTGGCATCATGTCAACTTTAATGCCAACAGAAGACAAATAAGCACATAAAGCAGCAAGTCCAAGGCATCACTTCTCCCTTACTACATACAGCACTTACATGTATTTGCATAGATCTGTTAAAAAAGCAGGGTAATGCTGACATGTTTTGAAGCCAAGATGACATGGTTTTTTATGAGAAGTTTGGTGGCATGCCACAGGGAGACACTGCACAGTTCTCATGGGATAATTGATCACCCCAGTCTCTTCTCCATGCCTCAGCCCTTCACTGAAAGTAGATCCCATCATTTTTCAAGTAGCTGAGTCAGATTTGCAAACTATGCACATTCTTATACTGACCACAAGCACTTAAAGCATCAGCTATTTTATTTTTTCTGCATTTGGTTCCTCTATTTTTCTTTTTCTAGTTTGTAGGAAATGCCAGAATTGTCCAATTCTTTTTTAAAAATGACCAGCTTGTGACCCCTTGATAATTTATACAGTATGGACAATCCTACTTGAAAAAATCAAGGATTAAAAATATTAATCTCTCAGGTACTCAAATTCTTCAGTTACTTATTGAAATACAGACTAATAATAATTATTACCTCCTCTGCTTTACTGTTAATCCATCTCTCAGAAAGTGCACTTCTTGAACTGTAGAAAATGACACTTTTAAGAAGAATTTTGCATTTTTCTGACTGCAGCAAAACCATATGGAGAGTGGCTGACGGGTCCTGATGGATAACAAACACACCAGCAGCTTCCCAGAATACTTATCTCTGAAAAGAAGGGAGCTCTGCAGAAGTGGCCTGGATAGCTCCATAAATCAATGCCACACCATTAATTCCTAACAGACACTAAAAAATTAAGGGATGGTCAATTTTAAGAATTGGCACTGCATAAGTCTTGCAGTTGTTCTTTCAGAAGAGCCATAATCTCCATTTGAGAAGCAGGAGAACCATTATAGTGGCCCTGCTGAAATTTCAGTCTGGCTTTTGAAGGCTAATTTTGCTCTTCATTGCTTTAAAAGCACAGCCAGATGTTGCTTTTGTTTATATTGAGCTTTGTTTCCTTTTCCCCCTGGATATTCAACCCAAACCTAGCAATTATTTTGCTGTAGAATTGTTTATTGTAGGACAGGCCCACTGGCAGGTTGGGCAGTGCTGGAACCTCCCACAGCCTGGCCAGACACTGAGGGAACTGCTTTGCTCCACTGGGAACTGGTATCCAGCTGGAGGAGAGCTTCCTCCAAGGGATGGTTATGAAACCAGCACTCTCTTTGGTATTGCATGGACGTTTTGACAGACTGTGTGAGTCACAGAAACACTTTTCATGTGTCTCTGAGCACCTCAGCCTGCAGAGCTCCCATTTCCCTGGCAGTGATGCCCCTTTCAAATCACATCAGCTCACAAGGTATGATGCAACATCATTGAAAATGTGCATGTGCTTATTAGAGGTTGCAGCATACAATATGCAGGCACCTTCAAATATATCTCAGACTGTGACAGCAAGCAGAGTGACTGAATATATGTCAGAGGTTTATGATGAACTCCGAAGTGTCTTCATTTAACAGGCAGCATCCTTTTTTATAGGCATCCTTTATTGCTTGATTTATTCTTTCTATCTGTAACTAACCTCTAGACTCAGAGATTTAGACTCCTGGTCTGATGTTGTTTGAATGCTGTGCACCTCAGAGCTCTGCAAAACGTTCTGACAAATTCATTGCTTGGTCCTCTCTCAGTGTTCAGCACAATGCCAAGGGATGAAGAGATTAAATGGTGCCCTACTGCTCAACTGAGAACCCATAAAATCAACATATTTAGTGGGTGTTATAGAAAATTTGTCACATGCTAAGCAGGGAAGAACAGGAAAGGAACTAGGAGAGATTTAGTGTTCCATTTTCCATCTCTTTAGCAGTATTGCCCTTGATGCTTTCAGTAAGACTTTGTCAGGTTTTTTTGTGAAGGATTAAGCAGTGGTGGAGATGAGGAACTGAGCCTTTGTAAACAACCAAATACTCTCTTCTTGATAGAATCAATTTGATCCCACAGAGATAAAACTGAGAATTTATGAACGTATGCAAGGGCTCAGTTGGGCCAAGGCCCAGACTAAGGCAGCTTCCAGGTCCCAGGGCTGAATACAGGACCTGGGCTGTTTCCAGATGTGCAGCTCCTGCAGGAACACAGGCAGTGTGGTTGCACACAGTGTGACTGCAAGCACACGGTTTCAATCACACCTTTTGAGTTATTAGAGAGAGAATTTAATTTCAGAAACCTTAGGAAGCAATAATAATCTTTAACCTCTGGCATTGCAGAAGATACTGCATATTTCCTATCAAAATGAACAGCTTTAATAACCTTCCATTAATATCCATTTATAAGCGAATTACACAGAATTGACCAGGGGACACCATGTGCTGTGTGGGGCCATCATTACCTCGTGACTTCATGGGAGCTGTTCTTTGGATAAAGGCAAGGCTCTGCCTGCAGGATTCAGTCTATTATTAGTAACACCAACACCACAATGGTTACCCCACACTGCCGAAATTTCTGCAGCTCAAAAAGCTTCAGTGAATTAATCCAGTGCCTGCAGTGGGATTTGCCCCCACGGGTTTGGATCTGGAGAGGAGCAGAGATGAATTGCCCAAATTTCCCAGCACTGTACAGCTGGGAATGGCTTTTTCCACTGTCCTTCGAGCACAGATCCTTCTGCTCCAGAGGAACAAGAATTGATTATCTGGTACTCAGAGGTTTGGAGGCTTTAGAAAGAAGCAAACAGCAGTTATGAAGGACTCCATTTTTGTACCCTAAGAGGCTCTGTCAGAAATGTCATTTGTAATTAATTAGAAGTGTATAAACCACAAAAGCTTCAGTTAAAGTCAGCTTTTAACCCAGGGCACTCTGGGTTTCAACCTCTGGCTGAAAGCTCAGAACCTTTTCACAAGTTCCTGTGTGCTCTCTGGGTGATCCTTCTGGCAGCATTTGAGTTTCCAAAACGGTTTATAAAAAAGCTTCCCTCTTTAGACAGAGCTTCTCAGTTGATTCTTGTAAGATATTCTGTTTTTCTAAAGAGATTTTTATTGCAATATGAATTTATTACAAACCATTTCACATGCACACATTTTCAATCATACCTTTTGGGTCATAAGAGAGAGAATTTAATTTCAGAAACCTTAGGAAGCAATAATAATCTTTAACCTCTGGCATTGCAGGAGAAGATACTGCATATTTTCTACCAAAATAGACAGCTTTAATAACCTTCCATTAATATCCATTTATATTTATTACTCCTTCATTAAAGTTAAGACAGCAAATCCTTAATAAAAAACCCCCTTAAATTGACATTTTATTTTACTTCTTTCTCTGTCTTTTAAAATGCTAATACTTAAGGAAGTGGACAGGACATGACATATTTTTATCACTGCCACACACTTTGGCACTAGCAGTGTAAACTCTTTGTGTCTTGCTTTTTGCCCTTATTATATCAAATATAAGCAGATTTTCTCTGAGTTCACTGGCAGGGAACATCTCCTTAGAGCAGCACATCCCCTCATTATCCAGCCCTATCAGCTGTTCTCCAGCTCACCAGGAGACCATTTCCTCTCTGCTTTACAACCTCTTTTATGATCCTTGATGGCCCAAGTTTGGGGTTTTTTAGTTTACTTTCCTGCTTGATTCCCTTGTGCCACTTTAGAACACGTCCTCAGCCAGCTTTTCTTAATGACATGAAACCAGGCAAGAAGGCAGAGAATGTGTTTTTCTTTTTGTTTTGCAAAAGGCAAGAGATAACTTAGGTCAACTCAACAGGAGAAACAGAGAATTGCAGCTGAGTTTCAGCTGGAGGAAGAATTGCCAGGAGGCTCCCAAGATCCC
Source organism: Phylloscopus trochilus trochilus (assembly GCA_016584745.2). Classification (NCBI taxonomy): domain Eukaryota; kingdom Metazoa; phylum Chordata; class Aves; order Passeriformes; family Phylloscopidae; genus Phylloscopus; species Phylloscopus trochilus. The sequence goes on from WQNJ02000021.1 coordinate 7,927,623, forward strand.
TGTTTGCCTAAGCCAGGGCAAAGCTCCTCTCCTTCTGCACCTACTGCCCCCACCCTGAGGTTTTTGCTCCTCCTCTCTGGAGAACTGAACAGTATTTCTGTGTTTTTCAGGCTTTCCTGAGGCAACTCATCTGCTTTTTGATTATCACTGGGGTGGAATCCTATTTCTGCTTCCTCGTCTCCCACGTGGCCCTGAAGCCACATGGCATCATGTGAAAGAAAATCTATTAAGTTTTTTTTTAAGGCTTCTTCTATCCTAGGATGTTCTTGTGCAGCTGAAGTGAAACAGGGCATTGTTTTCCTTGCCAGCAGGGCTTTGTGTGTGTATTGGGGGTCTGTATTTACAGCTCTGGGACAGATGAAATGGTGACTGCCACTTTGCCTTTCAAACCAATGCTCCACCTTTAACATAGTGCTTTCACAAGTCTGGGCCCAAAAATGCTCCTTTTTCACAGTGAGTCACTCCAACACCAATTCAGCCAAGAAGCAGAGCAGGGACTGCCAGTTTCAGAGTTGTCAGCAGAACCTGGAAATGAGGCTGTGAAATCCGTGGGCTCTGAGCTTTCCTAAACTGGAGATGAGAAAGAGGACCCAGCACAAAGGAGCTTCTGCATTTCCATTTCCTCCCTTCACAAGACACGAGCAGGCACAAGGTGCAAGATGGGTCACTGACCTCCTCCAGGCAACACTGCTGAGCCCAGGAAGGGCAGGGCAGCCCAGAGCTGATGTTCACACACTGATAATGTATTCTTATCATTCTAGATGAGGCAGAGACCAGGGGAGCAACTATGGACTGTGCAGGGGTCTGCAAAGAATGACCAGGTTTGGCTGCTGGTCATTTTTAGGAAGGGATTCTCTGAGCCACGTGCTGGTTCCAAACTCCACTCCAGAGCTGGGAGTGACATTCTTTCAGTGTGAACTCAGCAATGCTATTTGGCCAGAAATTATTACAATTCAAAAGAGCCAGAGGTGCCCCAATAACCCAGGAGATAAATCCATATTGCAGAATACACAAGAGAAGCAGAGCAGCGGCAGTCACCGCACATGAAAAAGATAAAATCAATTCATGATGAAAGGACATAGCTACACCTGTTTGGCCTAAAGAAAGCAACTCTATTCCACATGAAACAAATTCAGAATAAAGATTCTGTAGGCACGGTGAATGTTTGTGATTTCTCTTAATAAGTATATACAAAATACTGCTTTCAAAAGGAAGGATCCCGCTGCAGTTGTGGACACGTGTTTCTCCTCTCTTTAATAAGGTTATGCAGCAGCTATTGATTCCTGACTACAGCCTGAAGTACAATTAGTGTATTTGTAAAAACATCTTTTTTATTCACAGGGGACTTCTGCAGCTCCAAGTACCTCACTGAAACTAATAAACATTATTGCTGTGGCCCAGCCAAACCCTCTGGCAGCAGCAAAGGGCAGTATGAAACAAAACCCTGAGGAACTCCTCACTTGGGCAGTGAAGTGTCTGAACTGTCCTTCCCTATTTTGTACCAGGTTAATGAGAAGTCCTTGTAAAATGCCTCATTTTCAGGAAGCTGGTTCTGGATTGCTGCAGTTCAGCAGGTGAAATCCCAGCTGTGGTTCCTGTGCTGGGCTCAGCATAGTGGGAGCAGGGAGCTCTGCCTGCCAGACAGCTCCCAGGCTCACAGGTGAAGCCTTAGCAGGGAGATATTCCTTCTTAAAAGCAGGTACTGGCTGCTGAATAAGGCAAAGATTTTTATTTTGCCTGCTTTGCTCTTCACTTGGGGTTTTAGAAATATGTGATGCACAGCTGGAGAGAGGTATGAAGGGATAGAGAGAAATATTAAAGAAAACCATGTATTTTTCTACCCAAAAGCAAACATGGTGCTCAGTGGATTACATTCCTCTCATTTCTTTAAGATAAGAACAGTGTTCAAAGGAAAATCTCCTTCTCTTTGGAGCTATTCAGTCATTTTGAATATGATTACATCCTAAATATCACAGTATTTGCAAAGGATTGGGATCACAGTGATAGGTGGGTAAGGTGCTTTCCTTGCCAACTTTCTATTTACTTCTGTATTTCATGCTCAATATCCTTGGTACAAATAGCTCTATCTCAAGTACAAATGTTATGATAAAAGAATGGTTTTGGGGCCTTTCACAGAGCATGACAAATGCTGTATCCCTGAGCAGCAGCACCAACTGATTCCTGCTGCAGCATCTCCTGACTGCCCTGTGGAACAGCAGCTCCAGCCAGGCTCTGCTGCAAGGAAAACACTGCCCAATTTGCACTGAAAAAAACCCCAACAGTTTCCTTGCTCATCTCCCTGGGTCATTGTCTAAGGATTGGTTTTAGAGCACCTATGGCTGCAGGTAGTCAATAACCTGCAGACTTTTTTATAGTTGGCACCACAAAAATGGTCCTTAGAGTCTGAGGCCCAAATCCTGCTGCCAGGGCACAGTGTCACTTCAGAGCATGGCAGTCCTCCTAAATCATGATCAAAATATAAATGAAAGGCAACATTTGCTATAAACATCTGCATTCCAGAGGCCAAATGGTACTTTCATCATTTCCTGTAAGACCTTCCAAAAATACCACCTCAGACTAACCTACCCGACAGATACATCATGTTAGATGTGTCACCACATCCTTCTAATCAGTGTGTAGTCAATATTCTGTATTATATGAATAACTAATTAGTTTCACAACTTATTTCCACAGATGTCATTGCAAAATCTATCTGAGGAATGTCATCTGCACTTGAGAGAAGGACAAGCATTGTAATTAAGCATGAAGCCATTTCACCAGTGTGAGTCTGCCGTGGAGTGTGAAATGGCTATAATTCACATTTTTAAGACCTTGCATTTATTAGCATCTATTTTCTAACTCAAGGTTAGCGGTGTGCTGCACAGAGAGTTAAAAAAAGCCAAACAAGCTCGCTTTTTTGTTATTCAGATGGATACATGTGCAGGTCTGACTGTACAGCTTGGTCACACGGGTGGGGTTTCTCTCAAGTCCCAGAGGATTTCTGGCTCACACACCTCTGTGAGCAGCACTCGAAGGTCAGATGGATGCTCTGATTATGGAGCAAGTGACATTCTGCTGTTGAAAGCTAATGACAAACCCGGGCACAACGCAGCTAGGCAGGATACAGATCTTGTATAGAGCAGAGGTATTCAATCTGAGATAACAGCCAGGACTGACGATTAATATCTCCCAGGAAAAGACTTTGTTTGTGTTAGGAAGCCCCTACAGAATAAATGTAGAGAGAGAATAATGAACCCAGCTGCTGGGGTTTGCTCAGGGCCCAGGAAAAGTTAAACTGGTCTCAGTCTGGAGCCATTGCTCCAGTTGCAATTGTGCTGTTTAATTATGTGCAGAAGAAGATGAATCTTGAGTATCTTCCCACATCTTTTAGTGCATCAACCAGCAAACAAGAGGGATATTTCCACTGCTCTCTATCCCATAGGCAGTGCTGTTTGGCAGCAATTTCCTTTAAAAATCTGCCCTCCCCCTCCCTATTCCCACTCCTGTTCTCACTTGAAGGGCCATGTAGCTCTGATGGAATGTGCTGGCTCCAGCAGCCACACGTGCCAGCAGCACAGGGGACAGGGGGGCCTCTGGGAAGACCCCAGCAGACACTGCAGGCTGCTTCACCACCAATTCCAGCTGCTTTGCCTTTTTTCCTGATTTTTTTTTTTACTTCACAATACACTGAGTCCAAAACACCTTCCTGCCCTTCCTGCCACACCTGCCACACCTGCCTTCACCATCCGTTAGTCCTCTGTGAAGGGGATCTGCCTGTGGATGGATGCCATCAGCAGCAGCAGGAACAGGGCATGATTCATCCTGCTGGGATAAATCAGCACAGCCCCACTAACACCTCTGCATTTCCCAGGAGTGTGCCTCCTGAGCAGCTTGTCCAGACTGAGGCTTCACCCACTGAAAACAAGGGAGGAAAGGACACCAGAGAGCTAAACCCAGAGAAAGAGAAAAAGGCCATTAAGAGAAAGTTTGCTGGGCAAGGAAAGGGAACAACAACCCCTCTCTCCTCCTTTTTGCAAGAGAAATACTTTAACAGATGGAAAGCCCCAGCAATCAACTGCTTCCTTAACTCCAACCCTTGTATCCAGTGGCATCAATATAGCTTAAATGCACACAAGAAGCTGTGGAAAGGCTGCCTTTGGTTTGGGAGGGCTGTGGCTTGTCCTTTGTAAGAGACAAACAGGCAGCAGATTTGATGGGATGTCAACAGGACAAAATACTAAACCAAAGTGGCTGCAAAATCAGTGTGAATTCTGCTCTGGGAAAGTCTCTCCAACAGCAAAAGCTTCAGGAAGCCTTGGCTGCCATGGGAGAATTGTTAGACCAGATGTGGTGTCCTCAATCAGAAAATAAGGTCATGAGGATCTCTGTCATTCGAAAGCAGCTCACCAAGGGCCACTGAAATTAGCTTGAAGTTTAGAAACCAGGAAGCTGGTGTCTCCTTTCAGTTGTACATGAATTGTGTTGGCTTTAGTGGAGATGGCAGTATACAGTCAACCTGTCTGAAAGTAACTGAAAATAGTTATATTTGTTACAGTGTGGAATGTAAAGCTCACCCCAAGGAAAATCTGTTGTCTTTTAAACTGGTAGGACTGCCAAAATTATTGGGATTGCACTGGTATAACAGAGAAATAAATTGCATCCCTGCTGGTGAAACAATCAGAAAATAACACCAGCACTGCACAAGGGTACAGTGATCATCTCCCCCTTGCTGACACCTCACAGGAATCCACAAGTGTTCACTGTGAACCAAACAGTGTTTCAGTATCATATTTTACTCTTTATAAAGGACTTTCATTTCTCACCAATTACTTCCTCTTTTACACCATTCATTTTTCCCATTTCCCCTAATTTTTCTTCTCTTAATCATTATTAATGTAATTGGTTTTAGACAGAAATATTATTTGTGTTCCTACTTATCTATGGTGCCTTGTGAAACACAGCTGAGAGAAACCTTAACTCAGTAACAATTCCTGTTTTTCAAAATGAGTATTGTTACGTTAGCTCAGCACTGTATTTAAATTGTTTTTGTTACAATAGGTCTCACTTGGACTATTTGGATAGTTCAGTACTCTTTGTGGTAAGGTAGAATTGCACTAATAAAATCAAGCAGCAAGCACATTTCATCTGCCATTTCGTGCTTTCAGTGCTTCATAATTAACTTCAGCTAAAAATTATCCCTTTAAGCCCAAGGGATTAATTCTCCCTTAACTATATTTGTGCATTATAAAAAAACAGTCATCCCTTGGCTTCCTGGCCTTGGATGAGCGATTTACTGCATTTTCAACCTACAATATCTGTGGATGAATTCCAGGTGTGTGCTTGCCCCTCATGGAGTGAATTTCATGCTGTCTGACTTCTTTTTATTTAACTCTGGGAACAGAAATACCCTACAGCAGGTTTCCAAGCTGCAGCACGACCTGGACATTGGTACTTAAGGCAGCTCTGCTCCAACCCCACCCCATCCCCAGCTTCCAGCACTTGGCACTTTAACAGCATCCTCCTGATACTTTTTCATACATTTCATCACCCACCTTTTAATCCTCTTCCCTCAAACTATTTCTTTCTTCCTTATTCACTGGCTAGTCCAGCCTTTATCCCTCACCTCTGAAGAGTGCTGATCTGGTGTTTGATGGACAACTTCTGTTAGCATCTCTGGCATGTATTTGTTTTTTTTGGAAGAATGTAAATAGAAAAAGGCAGGTGATTCCTGCCAATGTCAAGGAGAGGTTCTCAAGGCAGGCTCTTGACAAGTTACTTGGGTGCTACTCAAATAATCCAGTGAGAAAAGGTCATATTGAATTCAACTTTTATACATAAGCAATCACATTACCATATGTCAAAGGCACCAGCCTGCTCTAAAAAGCTTCAATGCAGATGAGTACAAATATTTCAATGTCCAAACAAATCTCCCAAGCCGTCCCCCTAAACTATTTTGGGAGGACACCAGATGGCAATGCTAAACATCCTAAGTATTTGGAAATAATTTGGATTTGTTTGCTTTCTTTTTTACAGCTTTTGACCAGTTTAGAACCCAACAAACAACAACAAATACATTCAAGAGTCTACAATTACTTTAAATACATAAACACATGAAAAAAGTTCACGAAAGCAAACCAAATAATTTGTCAACCATCTCCAGTTTTTAGGTCATTACTGAAGAATATTCTAGAGCCCAGGTAGAAAACATGCCCTGTTAATTACACCCTGCATTAAACAAGACATTAATGAGCTCTGGCATTCCTACCACTGTGGACACTGAGCAGGAATGTTTTAGGACACATCAGTCTGTCTGCAGCAAAGTCCAGAGCTGGCTCAAACAGGCACAAAACCAATTTTTGGAGTCTTAAGATGGGCTTAGCATGTTAGGAAAAGGCTGTGCACATACTCCCACTGGGATTCTCTCCTACTAAACCACTGCAAAAGTGTTTTAAAGAGGACACTGAGCAAAGAGGATCACCAGGATGATGAGCACCTTCAAGAGCAGCTGATTTACCGACATAGCTGAATTATGAAGACCTTTCATCAGCCAAATGGACAGAAAGGCTGCTGAGAACAAGTGTCCTGTCACCTGGAGCGTGTCAGTTGTGGTGACACACAGGTGGGGCTGAAGGCCTCGGGGAGGAAAAGCAGGAGCAGAGATGAGCAGCATGTCCTGCCTGTCCTGCCAGGGAATCAGTCTGTCTGTCCAGGAGAGGAGGAAGGGAAGGAGGACATCCAGGTGTCCTGACTCCCAGGTGTGACAGGAGCAGCTGGTCTCCTCTCTTTGTGACAGCAACAGTTGCTGCCACCTCATTTTGAAATCTAACAAAAGGAGAGGAGTGGCAAGAGCAAAGGGAGCAATCAGCAATGGATCACAGCCTTTGGTTCAGGATGAAGATGGAGGCTGGTGCTGCCTGGGGGGCACCTGCAGCAGCTGAATGTGCACTTTCCACCTGAGAACTTCAGCCTAAGCAGGAAAGAAAGCCCTATTTATTGCAGAAAAAGGTCTTTAAGAGGCAAGCCAGCTACAGAGTGCGTGATTTCACTGCTGCTGTCCCAGCCATGTGTGACAGCTCGGGGCCCATCTCATCCAGCCCCATTCCACTGCAGCATCTTTGTAAATTGGCAAAGAGGACACCTTATGCACGCACTCTGCTGTCAAAATAGGAAGGAACCTAAAAAAACCCTTCCCCTCAGAGTAAGATTATTTTCACTATTAACTCTGTACTGCCCCCAAAAGGCACCGTTTTACCCAAGAAGCAGCCAGTGATCCAACATGCAGAGAGAGATGGATGGATCTTGGTTTGGGGAGCAGGAGAGCATTTGTTCTTGGAAAACCTTGCTTTCCCTACACACTGCCACCACTGGCTCTTTTGTTCTCAGGATGCTGTAAAAACACTTATTTTTGCCAAGATAAACTTGTCAGAAGCACACAAAATATTTTAGGACTTTGTGGGACTTTTTTTCCCCAGGTAAATTCTATTCAATAATTTTCCTTAAAAAAACCCAAAAAAACAAACCAAAAAAACCAACACAACAAACCAAAAACCTCAACAGATTTTACAGGATTTTTTTTTTCACCCAGTCCCCCAATTCAAAAGGAAATCAGTTACCTAACAGCTCTCCACATAAAACAAGTGAAATAACAACATGAATTTAAAGCAGATCAAATACACCAAATCAATCCCCTGCACGGATACTGCCATTAATTCATTTCAGTTTCATTTAGCTTAATTCGCTTTGGAACAGAAGCATAGTCAATCAGGTTAAGGCCCTTTTAATTCACATTTTCCCCCTCCAATACGACATCCTACACTTATTTGGATTTTTTCCCCTCTCTCATTTTAGAAAAGTCTTAAATAACCACAAACTTGGACCTAAATCTTGCATCTCTTTTGCACGACTCAAGGCCTGGTTTTGTAAATTTTGGAGATGCCATTGGATATTTTAATGATGATCTTGCCTTTTTTTATTTTTTTTCCTTAATGAAAATGTTAGTAAACACAGTCTATGCCAGAAAGTCTTTGTCACCTGGAGGTCACCTCGAAACCCATTTGCTGGGCTTTTCCAGGGAAAGGGAGAGCCTTGCCCCATCACTCCCTGCCCTCACCTCCCCATTCCCCACAGCAGCCCCTGGAGCTGCCCTGCCAGCTGCATCTTACAGTGAGGAAAGACCACATTTCCTCTTTTTTTAAAGGAAGCAGACCCAAACTGGGAAAACCACGAGACAGGGTTAAAGTCACTGCCTGGAGGAAGAGAACAAACTTTCATAACAAACTCCACCACGCCTCCACTGCTCCTGCTGTCTGACAGATGATCCCCAGGGTGGGAAACTGCAACAATAAGAGGGTTTCCTGGGGAAAAATGAAAGGACAGGCCCAAGGGAAGGCAGATGGGATACTCCTCATCTTCCCTGGTGACCCAGCTGGGCCATAACTATCCCTGGTATCAGAAGGGAATCCATGAGAGTGCTCTCTCTCAGCCTCCTGCATCTGCAGTAAATTGGCAGCACTCATGCTCAACTTCAGCTGGCTCAAGATTGCTCCATGCCCAGCACTTTCCAGCAATGGAGAGTTGGCAACCCAAAATTTAAGGGCAAAATGTCCTTTAATGTCCTTCTGCTTTTTTTTTTTTTTTCCCCTTTTTTTAAAAAATATTTTTCTCTGTCTCTCTTTTTCTAAGGAGGGGTAATTTGAGTATTAGGCAAACCCCTACAGCACTCTTGGTCCAAAGATATCAGGAGGCTCAGTCTATAATTTATTAGGCCATATGATTAGTATCTTTCCAGAGACTAGTCATCCAAGTTAACCTGCAGTGCCACACTTTAAAAAAAATTATTTTAAAAAATTAAATAAATATAACACCCGGCCTTATCCTGAGGGCAGAGCTGGCTCCCAGGAGCTCTGCTGTTTATTCCCCCTGGCACAATGCTGTCAGCAAGTGGCATCTCTGCAGGTGTCAGCAGTTACACATATGCACATCTATGCCCTGGGCAGGTCAGGGAGGGTCTGCAGTTCTGCAAGACAGATAATACTGGAGAGCATTGTCCTTTTGCTTGCTGCTCCTCCCTGTGATCCAGCACAGCCTTCAGTACCTCCCTGCACAACCAGGAAAAGATTAATCTGTGGTTTTTTTTTTTCCAAATGCTGAGCCCAGGGTATGCAGAGGCCGTTACAGAGCAGAAATGCTGCTCTCATGACCTGTGATTGCCTTTAGTTTGGTCACATCACATGTAAATATGGCAGGACCCTTCTCTTCCAGGGCACCCTCTCTTGTGGTGCCCTCCAAAGAGAATCCCCAAGCTCTTATGCAAAAGCAGAAATGATGCCCAGCAGTAAGCACAACTCCAACAAGGCTCCACTGAGTTACCATTAAACCATATTCCAAAGTTTACCTTAGTTCCTTGAAGGGGTCTGCCCTGACATTGGGAGTTTCTATAGATTTAGGGAACACTGTGCCTTCTGCTCCTGAAATCACAAAACAAAACAGAAGACAAATTGTAAACATTATAAGCTGTTATCAGGGGAGTGATTGTCAAATCATACCTAGGTGCAATTTAACCCATTGCCTGACCCCATTGTCTTTCTTGCACATCCCTTCTGTCCCCAGAAAAGCCAGACCTTGTTCATCTGCAATGGGTTGTCTTGATTAGACGTGGGATTTGCCTGTAAACTTCACTTCTGGCTAGAAAAGCAGCTACTTGGACCTGACTTGGAGAGAGTCTGCTGACCCAACTGATGCACAGAGCTTGGAAAAGACACCCTTTGCTAACCAGGCATCCAATCCAGCTACATCCCTCATTGAAGCATCTGGATGCATGTCACCACATTATTGCTTTTGCTGGGCTCTCAGAGACACTCAAGGGAGAAAAGCCAATTTTGACTTGACCTCTCCAATCAGGCTGTGCTCCTGCCTGGGGAAAAGGAGGGAGGTGCACCCTCATGAAGGGCAGCAGAAGCAGACTCTGCTCCAGTGCCAGCCTGGCCACCAGTACAATGTGTGACCCAGAAATTATTTAACTTCTGCTCATTCCCCCTTCTCTCAGAGACCATGGGGGAAGCTGCACTGCCCCATTTGCTGACTGGCTTTAGAGCTGTGATCTGCTGGGTACTATGAGCAGCTTGTCTAAGTTCCAGACCACTGCAACCCTCTTCAGGGCCACCTGTACAGCCCAGCTGGGCCATTTCACCCAGCCACCCCTGAACTGGGTCCGTATTTCGTGATCAAGCCCTGCTCTCTCTTCTCTAGAAAGATGTGCTCTCCTCCTATCATTGCTGTAAGCCAAACCCTGCCACCACCCTCTGGCAACCCTTTTCACTAACTGTTCTCATTTAAAATGTGCATCTAATCTGAACTGGTCTCACTTCATCTTTCAGCCACTGAATCTTCTCGAGTCCTCGCGTGCCATCCAGCCTTGCATGAGGAGACTTCAGTTAGACACCAATGGTGACCTGACCCCCCCCAGCCTGCTCTGATTCTCTGAGAAGTTCTGGGCTTTCTGAATCAATCACTGTGAAGCAAATCCTCTGGACTTCTGACTGTATTTTTTTTTTCCCCTGAATCTGTTCTACTTTTCAAATACTCTGTTGGAGCACAGGAGTCCCCAGGTGCTGTCACCGACACTGCTGCAGAACATCACGTTCCTGCTCCCACTGAAACTCCCAATTAAAACACAGCTGAGAGTGGTACTAACTGCCTCACACACAGAGTGCACTATAAATTAATGTTCCTGTTCTCCACTATATACCTGCCAAGCCAGTGAGCAAGTATGACCTATATTCTTAAATTCAAACCTGTGGTCTTGCCTCCAGACGCACTGTGAACAATTAGTCACTCATTTCCTGCAGTCATCACAGCAATTTCAGTGTCAGCATGCAGACAGCACTGGTGGCATTTTTTTATTTCTTTAGATTTTAGTCTGATAAAGTTATTGCTGCAAACTACAGATCCTGATGAAAACTTTTACATGTACAGTTTGAGAGCACTCCTAACACAAGCTATTGTAACTGTTCCCTGTGTGCAGTTTGAGAGTCATCATTACAGAATAACAGATGTTCTGAGCTGGTCCAAAACATGTCAAGACAACATCCTGCTGTAACTGCTGCCATAAGTGAGAAACACCTATGGCTGCAGTACAACTAAACTTTCTTTGCACTGAAATAAATTAACTAAGCTGTCCCACTGTGTTAAAGAAAAAAAAAATCAGAATGAAAACAAGCAATCTAACATAATACAAAAAAATTCCCCAATTCTTTTTAACCCACAGAAAAACAAAGTAAACTCAAAGGTGATAAAAGCAGCCTAAAGTTTGAAGCTTTATACTTGGAGATTGAAACTAATCCTAGGGCACAATACAGATATTTAGCTTTTAACTTTACTATAAGCTTTCATTGTTACCAGTTGTCATAAGCAGCTGTAACTTGCCAACCATGAAGGTTGTTACTATCAGATCTGTCCTCTCTCAAGAGTTTCCAAATGATTTAAATCTCTGCTTTATCCAACACGATTGCCTTGGCTCTTGGCTTTGCAATGAAATGTAGCAAAACATCCAGCCTGCACTTATCTGCATAACAGAACAGTGATTTTTGAGGAAAAAAAGATGAGGAGGTGAAGCTGGAGAGATGCACATAGATACTCTTGTACCCTTTCCACCCACATGGCTGAAATGGTGACCTTATGACAGGCATTTTAATTAATTTTTAGACACTTTAAATCAGATACTCAAGAAATGCAAACCTCAAACTAACTACCTGCCTGTAACCAGAAGTGCTTGCAGAATAAGGAGGAACTTTACCTTATTTCTAAACTTGGGGTTTTCCAGGCTTTCATTATTTAATTTAAATGCAGGAAGCAACTTTGGAAACAAGGTCAGTGAAAACCCCAATGCAGTCATTTGAAGAAGGCTGAAACAAAAGTGCTAGGTACTTGTTTTCTCCATTTTCTTGTTTCCCTTCCCTACACAGTTCTCAAACCCTCTCTTCCCATCTCCCTTCTTGCCAGATCCATTAAAAAGACCCTCAAGCACTGGGAACAGGAATGAGATTTCCAAACCCTTCTGTTTCTCTCCTTTGAGCTGAATTAGAAGTGAATGCTACCTGCCTTGATAAGGCTTTTTGCCTTGACTGCATAATTCCTTAATATTCTTCTTTAATAACACAGAATCTCCCAAAGGGCCACCTGTCCCTGTCACTGAGCAGAACATCAGCCACGAGGGGATGCTGAGGGACCAGGACTGAGACATCCCTCCCTTGGCTCTGGCTGTCAGCAGCTGAGGGCCCCCCTTGAGTTGGCAGAGAAGGTTTATCAGAGACACTGATAAACTTTCCTCACTTCACCCAATCCTCATCCTAAGTGCTCCCCTTTCTGTAGCAGGGGGCTGCTGGATGAATTAAAGATTTTGGAGAAGTTCTCCCTTTGGTTTCACCCTGCTGCCTGACAATTTCAGTAAAGAACCATCCTCTTCTTTCTGTGCTATTGGGAATTTTCTGGACCTCAAAACCCCATGCCCCCTCCCTCCAGCCCCCTCTATTCCACACTGGAGAGTTTCAATCTCTGCCTGGGGGATCAGCAGATCCTGAGGGGAAAAACTGCCTTGGACTAATTCAGCTCCACTGGATATTTGTGTCAAAGTTTGGTTTTGGCCACTGTGGAGTCCCCAGCCAGGCTCTGACAGCATCAGTGTTGGATGGTGTTGAAAGTGAAGGCTGGAGGAAGTGACCTCATTTAGTGGTTTTAGAATCACAGAATCACTTATGTTGGAAAGGGCTCTGAAGATCATGGAATCCAACTGTGACTCAAGGCTTTGGCAAAAAAAAGGAAGGAAAGTTTGAGGGAAATGTGCTGTTGTCACTGAACTGAGCTATTCCAGCTCTGCTGAGGAAAACTGGGATGTTATGGAGTAGCAAATGATTGAAAATGAGAAGTCCAAGGTCATGTGCTTAGAAAGTAGTAAAAATTTCTTGTACATGTTGGAGGTTTCCAAGATATAATATCCCTGGATAAAAGCTGAATGCTACACATGATTCATGGCAGTGTGACAGAGTCAAAGGGAAGGCAAACATGACATTAAACTGAAAGGCAAGAAGAAAGTCTAACAGGAACACACACACAAAAAAGGAAATCACATTATTTTAAGAATCCTCAGACTATTGTGTGCCCCCCCTGCTCATCCCCAGTGAGGAGAGAAAACAGAGAGGAAAAGCTGTCATGACTGCACAAACAGAAGTCTGTCCTACAAAAGAAGCCTGGAAGGACTTGGCTTTGTAGCTGAGCAGCATGATGTGCTAAGGAAGGATCCTCATGCTGTGCATAAATACATTAGGAGGGTAAATAACATGAAGGGAAGAGAACCACTGGCTCTAAGCCAACCTTTCTGTGAGAGCCAGTGCTTATATGAGTGGCAGGAAACTGGTCCTGAGTATATTTGGGAAGGAAAGTGAGGGTTTTCTAGCCAAGAGAGAAGCTACAATGGGAGCAGCTTTTCAGTTAGATGGGACAGACAATGTGACAGATCTGACAAATTCCTGACTCGAAGTTCTGGTATTTCAGAACCAAGGGCCAATATTTTCAGGACCTGAATATTTTAGTCTTGCATCACTCTAGTCTTATTTTCACTGTCCTGTACCCAAGAAATGATGGGTTTTGGCAAATGGTATTAACAAACAGCTCCAACAGTTCAAGAATCAGCTGCTGCAATCTCCCTTTTCAATCAAGGCTGCTTTACACCCCTCTTCCTCTTTTACTGAGTATAAAGCCAATGTAAGCTACATTTATTATTGTACAACACAGTTTCTGCTTTCTGAATTACCTGTTATTAAAACATCTTCTCTCTGCCATGAAAAATGCATAGAGAAAATTTCTATCTCATTGCAAAATACTGAATTTTTTTATCATATAAGACTCTCTGCTGCTGCTAAGGGTAAGTTATGTGCAATCAGCTAAAGACAGAAGGAAACAATAATATCATTAGTATTTAAACACACTGTACTGTACATCCCTAGGCAATAAATTATTCTTTCTCACAGTATTATAACAGAGAGGCTTCTATTATACTGATTCCCTCTTCTGACACTGTGTAATTTACCACCGATAAATGTTCATAAACAGTTTGACTGAAAAATCCATAAAGCCATTTCAGCTTTATTTTAAGTCCCATTTAATGTCCCTCAAAAATGATTTCATCAATGTGTTTCCATTAGCTGGTTCTCTGCCCAATAACTTAATTCCACACAATCAGTCAGGAACTTCTAAAGCACAGGACAGGATCTACCTGAAGTGGTTTGAATTACCATAAAGATTCACTTAAGAGAGTGTTTTGAGTTTTTTGGCTTTTTTCCCCCCTTGCAGTGCATAAGGGGTGGGGTGTCAAAGACCCCTGTATGTCTTCACTTCACTCAAGAACAAAAATCAAGAGTCTCATGGCAAGAGAACATTTCCAGTGCAGGTTTAGGGTTTGGAAATGGAGGAGCACAGACACCCCAAGAAAGAAGCGAATCTCAGCTGGAAGGTGAATCTTAACCAGCAACAGCTCCAACCAGAGGAACACAGGCATCTCTGTTCAGCTCCTCCAGCAGCCTCCTGGCTTTCCCTGTGTGCTGCAGAAGTACCTGAGCTGCATGACACTGTCCTGGCACCAAGGCAAGGGCAATCCCTGCTCCCCCTGGCCAGAGCTGGGACCCAGCCACTGTGGCAAGACACTGATCATATCCTACTCCCTCTGCACAAAACCTACTCTGGAAGTCTACCAGACTTCCCCAGCTCTCTGCTGGAAGAGAGAGAAGAGGAGCTCAAATGCAGTGCAATGAGAGGTACTTTCAGACGAACAGTTGATGCTCCTGCTATCAAGGCTAGGTGGCAATCAGCTGAGCAGCTCTAGGGGGTGAGCAGAAGGCAGGGGGACATCAGGTTTCCACTCAGGTGCAGATGCACCTGGTCAGCTATTCCCCACTTTGCTTTTTTCTTTTCAGACAACACATTTCTTTCCCACTCTGTGTTTTTTTACTGATAATCACAGACCTGCAGCACACCTTTAGTGCTGTGTATCACTGCTTTCAAAAGAAAGTGGGGTCTCAGAGGCCTGTGATTAACCTGGTGATAAAGTTGGTCTTAGTGTTATCTTCTCTTTAGGGCTCTGCCTTCTGCAGGACTGTGCAAATGAGGGGGGAAGGAGAAGGACCTGCTGTGGTTTTTTTTCTAGCAGAAGTCAAGAGGCAACGTATAGTGTGCTGCTGGTCTCCATAAACTACTTTTATTCCCACTATTATTGATCAGGACACATTCAGCAATTTGTTCATGAAAACACCCATCTGAGGAGGTTCTCTCCTCATCAGGTAATATGTGACAGTCTCAGAAAGTCTGTGCAAACAGATGCCCAGGAAGTAAATCCAATACAATGTAGGTAAAAATTATTTGTGACTGTTTCTTTTAATTCCAAGCTTTAAAAGCCTTATTCATCCTTAATTTATGTTTTTAAATGGGTGAGCATAGTAATTGCTGTTGCTCCCCTTGAATCCCATTAAATCTGAAATCAATAGGAGCTCTATTTCAGGGTCCAATAATAGCCTGGGTAGGTTAAGCCAGTGCATTGAACAAAAGCCATAAAGCTTCATTCACATTTCTTTTCCAGGATCCTATAAAAATAGCTCACTGCAAAGGTCTGTCTATCTTCCTTTTTTGTCTAAGTGTTGAGGAGTTGTTCTTTTAAGGGCAATCAAAAAATCTTGAATAATAAAGACAATAATGAGATCATGTACAGCATTAACAAAGTGTTTATAATAAAAATGTAATATAATTTTAAAAAATGGATTCTATTGCTTCCCCAGAGGATTATTTTTAGCTCTTGGTCTTGGCACTGTATGCACACAGGGAGCGAGCCAAGCCTTAGGCACTGGGCTGTGGCTGAGTTAGGTCAGACAGGAGCTCCTTGTGACTCCAGCCCTGCTGGGTGGAGCAGAAAACAATTCTCTGACTCAAGACTCCCAAGAAATCAATGGGGTCTCGGTTTTAAGCTGGAAAACTTGCAAACAATGAGATGAGCAAGTGGGTCATTAGTGATGTATGTGCTTGTAGTCACACCATCCTCAACAGCCTCCCTGCCAGGGTTCATTTATCTGAGGAATATAAAGGGAACAGCAGAACAGAACAGACGGGCTCACACCCAAACTGAGAACAGACATAGGAAGAAAGGTTGCTACAACTTATGCTGACCTCTAGATATTTCCTTCTTGACTAGTTTTGGGGTCCTTCAACACTTTTCCTGCAGCTCAACAATAGCAATGTCATCACTGAATTCCTTTGAAGCTCTTCTCGGCATTCTTGTGCAAAGTTGCAAAGGAACTCAGGGGAGCACCTGAAGTGGGAATACACAGTGGAAATTTATCATGGAGAATATTATGTGAGCTTCAAACAGATCAGCTGGGGAGGACACTTAGGAAATAAAATATTAATCTGCCACACTTTTAAACTTGATTTCACTGTTTGGTAAGTGTACAGTATGTTTCTTTCATAATCCTTGTGACATTTAATCAATATTAATCTGATGGTGGATGATTCCTCTCTTTCCTTAAACAGGATTAAGGGAACACAATCTGAACACACATTTCAGCCTGGACTCGAAGCCTATACACTTTACATAAATGCTATCCTTTCAGCCTGAAATGTACTTTAAGTAAAAGCAAACACAAAGAAAATTCCTCAGTATCTCTCTCTCCCAACACAGATTGTTCTTGCCAATAAAAAGACAAGTTTGCAATCTGGGTGAGTGGATTTTGAAAAAGGAGAGCAATGTAAGTTGGATGTCCTATAAAAAGGAATGGACACCTCCTGCCCTTAAAGCAGGGAAGCTACCAGAAGTATTCATTCAAGAATTGGTAATCGTAATTTCTTCCCTTGCAGAATGGGACAAATACTTTTATTTGAAAAAAAAACCATCCAAAAACTGCATCTCAACCTCTGGGAAAAAAAACAACAACAACAAAAAACAAACCCAAAAGCCAAACCCTAAACCCACCCAATTCAACTAAATCAGGTTTCTTTTCTATGCAGTTTTTAATTCTCTGTCATTGCTGATTGCAGGTTAAATCACTTTGTGACCCCTGCTTCTACACGGATACAGCAACAGTGTGATTCCCAGCTGAGAGGAAAAAAAAATTCTTGTGGCTTTAACCACTGGTAGTAAACATATGTTTTTGCCCTCCACTGCTCCTTAATTTTGCTAAACATGATTTTTTCCCATAATCACAACGACCTCAAGGAAATCTGACAGAACTGCACTGCCACAACTGGGAGCTAAAGACAGTGGAGGCTGCAGTGCTAAACCCTGGTATCTTTATTTGTCAGCACAGTTTCCTGCTCCCCTCATTTTATTCCCTGTCCCTCTCCTGCAGCACCAACGACTACAGGTGCTTGGCAATTGCTCCAGGACTGCATTAGTGCTGCTGCCTAATTACCTGTGGGCAGGGAGTGCTGAATATTGCAGCTGATTCCTAGAGAAGTTCATACATCTCCAGCAAAAGGTCAAATGCCTGTCCCAGCTGGCTGTGGCTCCTTCCTTTCCCTGGCTGAGAGCACAGAAGGAGCTCTGAAGCAGCCTAAGCAAGCTGGAGCTCATCTGCAACTGGGTGAACTGGGAAAGGGCTGTGGCCCCAGGCTGAGGGGGCAGTTTGTCTCCAGAGGCCCAGCAAGGCACCCCAGGAAGTATCCCAGAGAAAGTTCACTGCCCTTTGGGTTAAAGGCACCTTCCCTTCCACTGCCTTTGTAAAGGAAAAGGATTTGAGTAGGAAAATATCTCCATTTTATAAGACAAGAGTATTGCATGTCTCTTTTTAAAAGGCTACTTACAGACCTGTAGCAAGGACATGTTTTTCAGGGAAGTGCCCAAAATCCACACTACGAAGACTGAAGCTTGGCATTTCCCCTCAAGCATAAAGCTGCAGCAGACTCAGTGGTGAGATCAGAAACCTGCATTTCCTCTCTGGGTCAGGCCTGATTTCAACACTTGGCTACCAGAGTTGTTCCCTCTGCCACAAACACATCAGCAAAATGCCATTTTGAAATCATAATTGCTGCTGTAAAGGGCAACCATGCATGTCCTGACCCATAAATAATCGCTGCTGAAGAAGGGTACAGCTGTAAAAATGGGTGGTAATTCCTGGAAACTGTTAAATTTCTAGCTTACCCCACCCTCTGAAATGACTGATACCAGTCAAATATCTCTGTGGATCATTTAATGAAATATAACTACCCTTGCAGTCATTAAAGTTACTCTGCTGTAACCATTGCAGCAAGCAAAAGCTGCAAAGGACATGCCAAGAAGCCACTAAAAGTTTAATATGGAGGAAATGTAAGCAGAGTCCTCTAACCAGGCTGGCACTGCAGCCACAGCTCTGTAGGGCTCCTCCCAGATCAAGCTAATCCATGGAACCCTGAAAATGTTTGTAGATGTGAAGTTTAAGGCAGCTGGGGCAGCTTACACAGATGTGTTAGGTCAGTAACATCCACATGAAATCCTCTTCTCCTCTTGTCCGAAGCGAAGGATATTATTGCACAGCCTTTTTAACCCTTCCATGACTAACAAGCCACAGCACCTTGTGCTCCATAACTGCAGAGCAGGCTCCTGCCTCTGTCCCCAACAACAGCCTCAGCACTGCCATTTTTAAGAGCTCTCTGCAGTCACAGAGTCACAGAATGACAGAATGATTTGGTTTGGAATGGACCTTAAAGATCATTTTGTTCCAACTCCTTTGCCACAGGCAGGGGCCTCTTCCACTAGACCAGGTCACTCTGAGCTCCATCCAGCCTGAATGGGGCAGCTACAGCTTCTCTGGGCAAACCCATTCCAGTGCCTTACAACCCTCACAGGGCTCCATTTTTTAATGATATCTAATCTAAATCTAATCTCTTTCAGTTTAAAGCCATTCCTCTCCCTCCTGGCACTGCATACTCTTGTAAATAGCCATGCACTCCTAGATTACACTGCTTTTATTGCTGGTGTTCCTCCACTAAATCCTCTAAACCCCTTAATAAACAGCTCAAAAATAAAATCCTGGAAATGTGCCTTGGATTTAATTACTCCAAACTTATTAATAAATTTGCAATAACCTTTCAACAGCTGACTCCTCTTTCCAGGTGCATTTCCAGGCAGCTGGAGAGAAACCTGAACAAAAAAATGTTCCCTAACTAACAGTCCTAAAAGTCTGATCTGTGTTCAGCATTGCTATGCTCCACATGGTTCATTGCCCAAAGGGTGTTGGCTACAGTGGGGGAAAAGCTACAAGGTAGAAATGGAGCTACTGGCTAATTATTTGACAGGAGGGCAGGGAAAGGTTGGTGAGATCAAAGGTACTCTTAAATCAGCCACGGTGCTGGGCTGGTCACACTGCCCCTGTAGTTTTCATTCTGGGAGATGAAAGGCATCCTACCTCACTCTAAATACAGCTATTTTAGTTAGGATTTGCCACAGGAGAAGGCTTTAGCCAAATTTTTATCATTAGGCTCCCTTAGAAGAAAAGCCTCTGCCATGCTAATCCAAATGTCTGAGAGACACATTTTCTGGGGAGTGGGAGCAATCCCTGTATTGTGTTACAGAGAAGGGACCCTGTGGGGTTGTGATTAATCCTACCCTTGTTGGAAAGCAAAACAGTAATTTTAACAGTGGTTAAAAAGCTTGGTAGATCTGTAAGGGGACAACATCCAGCCCATGCAATCCCACACAGACCTCCCTCCACACTCAAACCCAAGGACTGCCAGACTCCTGTAAGCAGAAGTGTGGCTTTTGTGCTATTAGCTCACTGCAATGCATGTGGATTCCCATCAACATCTAGTCTTCAAAAAAAAATTGGTTAAATCCATCATAAATATTAAACACCAGAGTATACTGGCAAGTTTCCCTGAAAACAAACTTCAAAAAATAATCTCAAAAAAAAAAAAAGCTTTCAAGGCCCTTGGGAGAACTGACACTGGCATGTCATCAGATGTTGTCTTATAAGGCTAAATTAAGCATCTGACCAGAGTTTAATTTCTGTAGAAACTCATGCTAATTTAAATTGCTTAGATTTAATTAAAAATGCCTTTCTATAGAGATAATAATGTAACTCTGTTAATTAGTATCAAGTGGCATCTAGAGGGCATATTTAAAAACTAATCTGGAGAATAAATAGAGCTAATTAACAGTCAGAATAATGCTTTATGATTGTCTTTTATTTATAAATGCTATAACGTTCAATAAGCTATTAAATGAAATTGTAATTAATATATATCAAAGTTATTTTTTAATACTCTTTTAACTAAAGAGTGTTTCTTAGGCCCTGTTTTTCAGATGGTCTGGACACGTTTCATTTCTGGAGGGAGGGAGGGAGGGAGGAAGGACGAGGCAGCAAATGCAAATTCAATTAGGAGCAGCTCATTTATCTGCCCTGCAAGGGTCTGTGTTTAGGAGCCCTTGGGGGCATCCAGCTCTGTGTGTGTAGGGTTTGCCCAGAGCTCTGCTGATCAGCAAGGGCTGGCAGGGAAGGGCTGCACCTTACCCCACACACAGCCCCACTGTGGGCAGAGATGGGGCAGGTTTTGCCTTCAGAAATCCAGAAGAGCTGCAGTTCTGAGGAAGGAGAGCAGCTCTGAGGTTTGCCATGGGATCTTTTAGAAGATCACGAGGTGCTCAGATTCCATGGAGTGAAGCTTGGGGAAGGAAGGGATGCTAAGAGTGAGAATGTGCTCCCATCCCATCCCATCCCATCCCATCCCATCCCATCCCATCCCATCCCATCCCATCCCATCCCATCCCATCCCATCCCATCCCATCCCATCCCATCCCAGGAGCACACGAGCACTGACAGAAGAGCTTGGATGTAAAAGGGCAGAGTGGAGTTGCTGTAAGGCTCAGTTTTTACAGGACTTCTTGCAGGCAAACACAAGCTCCCCCAGTGTTATCTGGACCCAGGCAGTGCTGAGCGCTCAGCTTGAGCAAGGCAGAGGGAATTCTTTGTCAAAGAATTGTGTGCCAAAGGTTGTGTCCATGTTCCCAGAGCTCATCATGGCCAGAGGGCTCAGAGGGCTGCCCTTCCCCTCAGACAGAAGTTCCTGTCACCCTCCAGTCTCTCCTATGATGACAGGCTTGACTGGATTCAATACATCAAATAAAATCATTGAAGTACTCTAAATTACGTCATACATGAAAAGCAGAGGTGTCCAGCTCTGTCTTTCTGTGTCCTTTAATGCTCATAAATCAGAAATAACTCCCCAAAACACAAATCAAATAAAAAGCACTTTCATATGGTAATCTGCACTGTCCATGCTGCGCAGTTTTTTGAAGCACCATCAAATGCATCATATGTCCTACTTGCATTTGTTTTTAATCTATAATTCTGTGTATTCTTCCCCTTTTTTATCCCTTGCTAATGTTGAAAAATCCTCTAGATACCCAGAGCAGGGTTCATTTCAAAAGAGGAGAGCACCTCTTTTCTCAAGACAAGGCCTCAGCATCGGTTTGTTGCACAAACTTGCAGAAAAAAAAAATCTGGAAGTCCGTACAAAGAGAAGATTTATTGTCTCTGGCAATATTCAAAGCTGGCCACAAGAACTGCTGCTCTGACCTCTGTGGGATGACTTTCTTGCCAGGTTGTTGACACACACTTGCCTCTACAACAAGTACGTGTTCAGCAAGAACAAGAACAAGTTGAAATTATTTACATGGCCTAGATGGGTGTCAGCAGACACATTCCAGCAGCACCTGAGAACCCAAACACCAGAAGAATGATCAAAGGAATTTGTCTGTGTGCTGCAACTCGGACTGGCCTTCAGAGCAGACAAAAACACTGCAAGAAACACGAACATATGGTATAACACTTCCCAGCATGGCAAACAGCCACGGCAAACACTTTTGGAGATAAAATTAGACTGGGGAAGCAAAGCTGGAGAAAAACAAAGCCAAGTATTAACTCAGAAAGCATTTCAGCTCAAGGTCATTGGAATACTTGCTATGTAACATCACCAGTAGTACAATTCTACTTCTTCTTTTCTGATAGATCTGCAAAAGTCAAACCAACCTCAAGAAACACTCAGTTACAGGTAAAAATGAAAGTGCACTACAGTGATCATCAGATTTTTGATGCTGTTTATTCTGGAGACTAAAACAAGGCAGAAACTCCAAATACCTATCAAAATTAATTCCTGGTTTTCTTGAAAGTACTGAGGAACTTAAAAGCATTTTTTTGTAAGTATGTAATCTGAAAAGAAGTACTTGCAGCTTGTAAGGAGAAGGTTCTGTATTTTTTTTAAAACCAGAGATGTAAATCTCTCTTATTTTAAGGTCTCCAAGAAAACACTTAAAAACTGTTGCTTCCTGACTTCATCTACCCTGCAGGGACTAGCTCTGCAGGGTGCAGTGTGAAGGGAGCTTTGTTGGAGAATATGGACTATTACAAATGTCCCCAGCTCTGGAACATCTCAAGAATTTTGATTGGGCCTCTTCTAAGTTTTAAGCTAACAAAGATACTCTTAATTTTGTGAAGTTCAACATTTATCCTGTGAAATCCACCCAATTTTTTATTAGTGACTGAAATAGTCCAGTATGGAACAACAGTGACCTGCAGAGAGCTACACCCACCCTGTCCACAGACAGGAACCATCTAGAACAGCAGGACATCGGGCAGCAAAAAATGTTAAGGGTTGAATACCAAGTCCCATTTAAATTATACCCAAGTAACAATAAACTACTAAATACCTAGAAATTATAATAACAATAGAAATGCTATCTATATCTATATATCTATATCTATATCATCTATATCTATATCTATATCTAATTCCAGTATATAATATATAATTCCTTATTGAGCTGTTTTTACAAGAGAGGTAAGGAACAATTTGGAATGAAAAGATGCATCCAAAACAAGTCACTATAAACCAGGTATCGGTGCCTCCACAGAGACCAGCAGCACTGTTGTGTGACTGTGAACAACACTGAGCTACCCACTCTGGTCCTGTGTGAAAACATTCCTGACCAAATCCCAGACTAACCAAAGAGCATGGATTGAACTGGGGAGCACAAAAATTCAAGTTCCAGACAGTTAATTTTATGTAACTATTGAATAAGCTTGAAAATTTACAATTGCCAATAACTGTTTTGTTTCTCCAAAATTAACCCCCCCCCCCCCCCCAAAAAAAAAAAACCCAAAAAAACAACCAACCAAAAACCAAAGAAACAAGAAAGAACCCCTACATCCCAAACCCAGAGTGTATCCCCAGTTTTCATGAGGAAATAGCAATGTAAAGCTTGGCAGGTAGCACAGCTGGGAGGCAGATCCTCCTGGTGTTTGTTTCAGAATGAAGGAGGAGCTGGTGACTGTTGGCACCAAAAACATGAACCCTGAGGTTTCCCTTTGCACAGTGACTGCAGACGTGGGCACATCCTTGGGGCAACCCCTCCCTGTCCTCCACCCCAGATCCAAGAGATAAAAGTTGCTCAGGTTCCAAAACTGGTTTTAAAGCTACTTCACTCAGCCAGACAAACCACTTCCAGGGGAGGTTTTCTTCTGGAGGGGAAATAACAAATTGTGCAAGTTAAGAAAGCCCTCACATAGAAACTCCCAGCCTTTATCTGCCTGGAGAGGATTCAAAGCCATAAAGACAGCACAAGGTTTTATCTCCAAAAGAAGCTTTCAGCAGGTAGTAAGGAAAGTCAGGCAAAATTATACTCAGATTTGAAGAGGTGCATATTAAAACTGTGGTTTAATGAACAATCTCTTACCTAGAACTCTCAATCTCTCTGCTCCAACCACCACTTCATTGTCATCTGCAGAAAACAGCAATTTTCCAGAGAGGGTTTTCACCTCAAATTTTTGGCTGTGTGCTTCCACTGCTTGGGGACCTAGGGGGAAGAAGCTTTACTTCAGGGAAAAGTGAAAGACAATCACACAGTAGCTTCATACATTCATTAAACCCATTTGCTGAGTAATAATAGCTCAACAAATTGCATCAGAGACACCAAACAGGGAGGCTTTTTAGATCTCATTAGAAAAGGGCAGTTTTCTACCCAAGTAACAACTGCTCAAGTATTTCTACTTATGCTTTTGTTAATGCTTTTGTGTGCCATAAAATCACCACTCAACTTGAGATAGCTGGGATATTTTTACAAAAAGACAGACCCATCTGTGAAACAGCTATGAACATATGCAGCCATGCTTTGAGAGTATTGGTGAAGGTGTAAGAGGCATCAAGAGCTCCTGGGCCCATTTTGCATGGATGCTGCTGTGTAAAAGACTCCTGTTTTTCTACCTTTTAAATATAACTGGATTAAAAATCTATCAGTGTCATGCACAGCCCAATTATAAAATATATATATATATAAAAGACAAACACCAGCATAGGAGCAAATGTTTAGTTTTAGACCCCTTCAGTCATGTGCAGGCCAAGGAAAATGGCATCCTCTCACACTGCAGAAAGTTTTTAGACAAGTAAAACTTTCCTTTGAAGATCCTACTTCAGTTCTATTGCTTTTCCTGCAGGCTGCTGTGCCCTGCAGTGCTGGAAAGCCTCTGGCAATGCATTTTATTATCAGTCTGATAAACATCAGCCACCTGAACATCGATTCTGAGCAGGTTTGTGGCTCAAAGGCTGCCAGGAGTCACAAAGAGGCTGCCCTGGGTTACTGACCCAGGCCAGACTTTGGACAAATCACCACTCAACAGCCCTGCCAGCTCCATCTAAGCCAGAGCACTCCTGGAATATTATCCTGCATGAGGCAGGTGACTGGACTTTTGCATTAATTCTGGCCATCTTCAAGACCAGTCTCATTTCTCAAAACACAAGAGAAATGACATTTGAAAGCCAGTATTTTCTTAAAAACTCTATCCCTACCCAGCATTTCCCTGCACAGGTCACCTGTGCTGGCACCTGCACACACAGAATCATGCACATAGCTTGCACTTCAGACAAGCAAGGCCATGCTGACATCCCTGGAAATATTTAAAAAACTCATGCAGCAGCACTGAGAAAACCCAGTACTTTAAATCTGATTTGTGTCTTGCTTATTAACCACCTGCTCATTCATCCTTGCAGCATGCACTACATGGGACCATCTTTGCTCCATTGTGAAACCAAAGTTGGTGCTGAATGTATAAAAATCTCAATAACCAGAGCATCACACTGGGAAATATCACTGAGTCCCAAACTTCTGACACAGAGGTGCTCAAGTGAACCAAACACCCTCTTGAAAAGACACAGAGAACCAACAAACAGAAGACCTTCATTCTGAGTGTGAGAATCAGGGAGCCTGGGGTTGAATTTATTTCCTTCCTCCAGGCAAGTTTCACACATGCTGCCTAAATAATTGCTCACTGAAGCTGCATATTTAATTATTTAATACTGTGACTAAAGGCCAAGAAGTTATATAAGCAAAACAAGCAACCCAGTCTCAACTTAGAAACATGTTTATGGATTACTGCCTTTGCCACACACCAATACTTCTCACAGTCCATGAATAATTCTCAGAAAATATATCTCTGTCCCATATCAAATATATATTACATACCATATATACAGTGCCATATATATTATATAATGCATTAGGCTCTTTCAACCCAAATTACTCATGTGTTCATTCAAAGGCTGCTGTGCACTGGGGATTTATGAAACACCCATTTCCCCATCCAACACACTCTTGTTTGGGTGCAAAGGGAGTTCTTCGTCAGCAGAAGGACTTCAAAGTGCAAACTGTTGCCACAGTTGGGCTCCAGAGTTCCCAAGATTTCAGGCAAGTGATAAATGTCTCAGGAAAAACCTGTGCTTGTTACAACAGAAATGTCAGCCTGGCGTATGTTCTTCTTGACCCTGATGTCATACAACAAACATTTCTAACTCTGGACTGGCTTTCACACAAAAATGATGGTCTGCTTTGTTATGAGACAGCCCCAGCCTCTCCAGCAGGGCTTTCATGTCTCTGGCTTTGTTTCTCCAAAGTGGAGTGAAGTTTTCCTTCCTACTCCACAAGACACCCACCCTCCCCCCTGTGCACTGAAGCCAGCACAGCATCTCAGAACACCCACTTTCATCCCTCCTTAATCCCTCCAAACAGCCTTTCCCCCTCCTCACCTGTTACAAGGCGGGTGAGGACTTTTGTCTTCTCGTTGAGGATGTTCACGGTGACGTTTCTGGCGGACTGGAAGTACAGAGGGTTGCCCTGGAACAAGACCACGAGACCAAGGGTATGAGATGGGGATGGCTGCCTGGGTGAGACAGCTGGAGCTGTGCCCAGCACTGACCCCAAGGCTGGGGTGCACCTACCCTGCAGGAACTCCTCCTGTCCAGGATAAGCCCGGAGCGGGCACCACAGCTCTGTCTTGTGGCAGGGCCATCCAATAGAGGGATGATTGCCTCTATTGCTGGTGTAAGCCAACCAACTTGTTATTTTCAAACATGCAGGTGATATGGGACCTGACCCAAAGGTGTTTTGGGAGGGTGGATGACTGCAGCAGTGCATTTCAGAGGCAAATCTGCAAGGTTACAGCTCCTGATGACTCCAGTGGGTGACAGTGTGTGCCCACCATGTGAATGAGCCACACTCGTGGGCTGGGGAGCAGAAAATGTGATTAACATGTGGAGAGTGCCTTAGATCTCAAAGCACTCATGAACCATCTGGCACATTTCACCACCACACTGCCAGCTTGTGACCAGCCCCATCCCACCACGTCTGCAGAACACAAGACACAAACCCTTCCCCATTTCCTACTTGACCACAGAGAGTTCTACCAACTTCTCATTTTTATGCTTTCAACGCACCTCTGAGAGAAGAGCCAGAGCAGCTGGTAGCACACAGGAGCCACACAGAGACCTGGCAACATCCATCTCAGGTATTTCTCCTGCAGAGCGAAGCCAAAGAAAACCCACAGCTCCAACCATCTGGCTCCTCCCGTGTGCAAACACAGCCGGGGCACCGGGGAACTCGTGTTCTCCACAGGCAGCCCCAGCCTGCACAGCTGGTTTCTCAGGGGCTATTAGCCACCCACAGCACCAGCACCCGCATCAAATCAGCCAAAAATCTAATGTGCAAGGTGGAAATTCACTGCCAGCATCTCTTTGTAATGCCTAAAGCATGCAGCTGATCAAATTCATTAACTAACTGAGACAAAGGAGAGGCAGAGGAGATGAAATGGCAAGAAAATCAGCAAGAAGTTGAAAGTTTTTATGTCCAATGTCTTTTTCTAGCATTTCAAAGTTTTTCCTTTAGGAATGAATAATCAGGATGGGGACAGAGATTCGTGTGGTCAGGCATGTTCTCCTTGCCTCCTGAACTGGTAATGTACACAGTATTTTCATAGATGGCATTTTTTCTGGATCATGGCAAAAGGACTAAGTTGTCTGCGTATAAAATATAACAGGAACACACAAAATAATTCATGAGAGTCCTGTGGTGGCCTGGGACTTCAGGGAACTCTCCAGAGATGGACAAACAATTCCCAGTGGTGTTTTCAGAAAATAAACCTCAAAAAAACTAAAATAAAACCAGTTTCACATGTGACCAAATATTCACAGCAATTACATTTGTTGCCTTCACAGGCCTTGCAGCATGTTTTCATGGGATCAGCCCTTCAGAAATAAAGGGGAAAATGGGGTTTATTTGATCAATTGTAACTACAATGTTTTAGCTACATCCAGACTACTTACAACTAAATAATAATAATAATAATAATAATAATAATAATAATAATAAAATAATTCCACTTAATGATTTCCAGATCTTGCACAAGTTTCAGAAGCTCTTGGTGCCTCTGACACTAAATAAGGACAAATCATCCTTCTATATTTCTGCAAAGTGTCCAGCAGCTTAAGTAATATTGTATATGAAACTGAATTATGATTAATAATTTATAAGTAAGGATCAGTGGCAATGACTTCTAATGATTCTTCTCTTCTCTAGTTTTTATTTGTGATTTTCTAGAACTTTTAGAAATTAATGCTGATTATTACTATTTTATGGTTAACAGCTCAGACAGAAAAGACCTCTCCTCTTCACTTGGTTCCCCTCCTGCTCAGGGAGCTGATTTGAACCCACCCAGGAACAGCAGTTCACTGCTGCTTATCCACTTCCCACTTACAGATAAAGGGTATTGTTAGAGGTAGACAGCTACAGTCTGCATCATGTACAGTCATGGGTGAGGCTGTGACTACTATAAACATACCATAGGAAGCACAGAAAAGTCTTTTTTTTTTTTTTTTTTTTTCCTTGTACTGTTTGAATTTTGCTTATGGTGTTTCCAAGCAGCTGGGAGTGTTTTGAAAAAGCCAGGAATTCTAGTCCACATTCAGGCAGGAAAAATAGTTCAATCTCCCGTGACTCTGAAAAATCTGTTGCAGCTCTTTGTAATAGGAGATTGCACTACAGAGGCACTGCCAGATAAGCCAATATAAGAAGTCACAGAAAGAGTTGCTCTGAAGAAGACCTACAAGACAAGGTAAGAGCTGGTATCCACCTGCAGAAGACTTAAAATACATGATCAGACCTGGAAATGTTTACCCCAGCATAGTAATCTCATTCATTCATACAGAACTCAAATTCACGCAACCTTCAAAAAACTAAATTTCCCTAATGGAGGAGTTATGTTTTTATTGGTCTGCAGGGAAAGAACATTGCAAGCACTTAATGCAATGCCTGCTCTCATTTCCATAATTCTTTTTCCATTAAGGAATGAAAAAGAACTGAAGAAATTACTCCCTTTTGCTGAAAATTCGGCAGATTTTCTATCCATCATTCTCTGTTTACAAAGGAAATAACACTGACATCTTTTAAACACTGAACATTAAAAAAATGTTTCCTCTGTTGCAAGCTTCATGATGATGCCAGCTTCTTTCAATCACACAGAACAAAATAATGAAAGCTTTAAAAGCCAGTTAGGATTTACAACTGAAAAGACAAAGCCTTCCCCTTCTCTTACACTTTCATGTTACCATGAGACAAAATGAAGTATTCTGATGCATATGAGCAGGTGGAAATCTAGATCAATATGGCATCAGCACCACAATAAAACACTTATGTAGTGAAGCAGTATTTTCATAAACTGTCATAGCACTTGATGGAGCTGGAGTTAGAATCTCAGCATGCAATAAACAAGCACATCTTTTAAAGACTCTTTGGGTTGGTCATGTCCTTTCAGCTCACCATGAACCTACTATTCATCTCTGCAGGAAATCCTGGAGAGTAAATACATCATTCTGCCTCTTACTCCAGCTCCTCATTAGCAGAGCCAGTGCCTTAAAAATAATTCAAATGTCTGCAGACACACAATGCATTTGCCTCAGCTTCTTAATGTATTAAAACATTGGATACATGCTGCAGAAGGAAGAATACACAAAAGCACAAAAATATGTCAAAACTGCATAGCTTGGGTCCTCACCAAGCAGAGGTATCCAGTAAAATATAGAAGACTTCACAAAAGGTATCAACTTTACTGTTTGCTAGGTTAAACACATGGCAAAACAAGCCAGAACAGCTCACTAGCTGTCTTTCTCTGGCTCACTTTTGAAGAGATGCTAAAAACTCCCAGATCAGAGACAGAAACAGAAAAAGCCCTTTGACTGACAACCTTAATTTGCAGCTGAAGCAATCCCAACCAGTGCTGTCTTCAGGGAAATTCAGTACTTTAACAGATGTCCTTAGACTGTTTTAGGGAATTATTAAAAATATTTGGAAATCCTTTTAAATTTTTACAGGCAATTTAAAAATAATGCTTCACAGTTGGCATGTTTGTATTTTGGATGGTCAAAAGGAATGGCTTTGATTTGATCCTATGGATTCATAGACTTCACACAGTAAGTGCCAAGTGAAGCCGGTGGAAATAATGGAAACGGTGAATTTCCTGCAGGCTTGACAAAGTAATGGTAAAAATAAAATCTTACAGCATAATCTAGGTTGGCAAGGAGCAGTCTATGGAGAAGTCACTCACAGCACCATTTTGCTGCTCAACTCCACTTCTCACTGACATTACAGGAAGCAAACACTGCTCTGTGCTCAGCTGGACTGTCAGAGAGCAAAAGCTTGTTTTCTGCAAAGCAAGCAGCCAGCAAAAGCTCTCCTGCTTCTGGCCTACAGCCACAAGCAGCACTCACCTGCCTGCACCCCTGGGTGCTGCTCTCAGCAGCTGCTGATAGAGGGGAAGTTTTGTGTGGGTCATAAATATATTCCTTTCTTCAAATCCAAGCAGTCCTGCTAATCCAGCAACTAAACCTGATAACAGCAATAACATCAGTGACACTTTCCTGCACTGCATTTTCCACTGGTAGGGACAACTCAGAGCTGCACTTCAGTTTTTTCTGGTTTGGAGCAGCAAGAATTCATCGCCCAATAACTGAGAGACAAAGCAATAATTTTAGGGCACCTGAAATGTTCCTCATTAAGAATGGCAAGCCTCTAATGAAAAGCCACAAAGGCATCACACCTCTGTAGTTTTTCTTCGTGGCCAGGCCCAGAGCTCTGTTGAGGACACCACACCACCAGGTTCCTGACCCACCAGGAAAGCTGACCTTGTGACCCTTACTCTCTCACTTTTGGCCAGTTGACACAGATAGGCTTAAATTAGTTTTCCTGACCTAGTTCTGCACGTTCCCACACCCCTTGCTCCTCTCTCAAAGGGAAGCACCAGGAATACCTCACTGTGTGATGCTCAATGTGGAGTTTCCAAACCACAAAGGTCTCCAGAGCATGCTGTGAGCTCAGTCCAAAAAAACCAGGATCTGTCCCCAGGTGTGCACTTCCACCCCCCACTCCTGCTTGGGAACAGAAATTCCTTTGAAGAGTGTCTGATGCTGGAAAAGTTCAGAGCTGCCCCCAAAAATAGATAGTGAGGAGGAAATTGAGTTAAATCCGTTCAGAAGTGATGAGAGATGCTGCAGGGATCAGACAACTGGCACCACCATGAGTCTCAGCAAAGCTCACAGAACATTGCACAGACACCATGCACCTCCTGAAGAGCAGCCAGGAAGCACTGGACAACATCTATCTTTGGCTGTGAAGAAAAACCTTGGGAGTATCTAATGAACCCCATCCCTAAGATGCTGCTTGGAACAGCAGCCTGGCCTTCATCTATAGCAGCACAAAATCTAAACTTCATGCTAAATTTTCAAGCCAGCCATTGCTGTTTCTATTTCAAAAGCTCTTCCTCCTTTATCTGGTCTATATCCCCACTGCAAGAACAGGATTTTGCCCAGAAGCCTTCTGGCACAAAAATTTAAGTCATGTAGCTAAATCCTTAGGTGATAGATTGAAAATAGCCCTTAATATGATTTAAACATACTTTTTGTTGTTTAATCACTGAGTCTCTTTTCATCTTGATTTTGTCCTTCAAACAGCTGAACATAATGTTCTTGTTACTAAATCCCTTCCTTAGTAGAACTTCTGATTTGACAGTGTAAGCTTTTCATAGCAGAATGAAAGCAAACTGTGAATAGAATTGGTAACAAACAGATTAAAACAAACGCTTTAAAAGGCCCCAGTATGTGCTAGATGTGTGTCTGCAGATGGTGGTTTTTAGGAAGCAGGCAGTTAGTTCAGTGGAAATGTAACAAAATGTAGTTTGCATTCTCTTCTTCCAGGAAACAAACTTTATCACAAGTGGAATGTGCCCAGGTCATGTAAGCTGGCTCAGTGACAGAGCTGACACAGCCCTGGCCTGCAATGGACACTCAAAAACAGAAATGAAGCCTCACAAGCTTAGTGTGCTGTGACATTTTATCAAGCGTTCAAATGCTTAAACCAAAAAAAATTCAAGTTCTGTTTTCTATGCAAACCAGGTTCAGTCACCTTCACAGAATGATATGTTTTACAGTTCCATGAAGCTCAGAAAATGCTGTGGTCCCACCCAGTGTGACATATTTTAATGGCACAGATAGTGCAGGTCTGAGTTTTATGCCCAATGCCACAAACCCTTCTCTTTTATGGCACTTCTTGAAGTTCATTTTAATAACAATAGAAACAAAAGATAAATTTCCTTCTGCTCTATTAAAGCAATTATCTTTGACTTTTCTTTTTGAAGTGTAAAGGAGGGAGGTCTGTGATGTGAGATCTAAATGACTGGGTTCTGCTTCTGGAAGGCTACCCAAGGGGGTTTGTATCCTTCAAAGTGATTTATTTCTGGCAATCTAGGGGTTTCTCTCTTCAGAAGAATACCTATAATAATCTCATGAACAGAGTGTTTTGAGAGATTGGCTGCTTCTTCAAGATGCCTAATCAGCTACTTTGCAGCTGAGACTCTTCTGAAAATTAAATTACACCATGTCTGCTGACATTAAAAAAACAACACTGAAAAATTTCCAAGGCATTACATCTGCCTTGACTTCATTGCAGTTCTTCCTCTTTTACTTCATTGACTCATAAGAAAAACCACAGGTGATATGATGAAACCAACAGACATACACATGAAAATAAAATCCAACTGTGCATGTTGGAGTTCTATTCAGTATCCACAGGGGTGGGAAATCTGGGTTTGTAGCATCTGATCTGCTTTACAAACATCAGGTGTTTGTAACATCTGAAGGCTGCTGCACATTCACAAAACCTCCTCTGTTGGTAGGACTGAAGTGATCATTACTGGCTTTGGAAAAAAGTCTGATGCATTGAAGCAAGCTCAGCTCCAGGAGTCCTCTGGAAAGGCAGGCTCAGCCAGCTGAAATGAAGAGAGCAGCTCAACTTGTAAAACGACCAAGTAACTCTGAAAATGCTTCAAGCTCTTCACTGCACTGAGAGTTCACCCAAAGGTGACACACCAGAGTCAATCAAACGTGTGCTGGTGATTAACTTGGCATCCCTGGGGAACAGCTCTCCCTTGTACAAACAAAGCCAGGCTCAAGCCACACCAATGCTCCAAAACAGGACAACAGCACACCTGGGTTCTCAGCACATTGCTCAGCCCTTCCAGCGTAAAATCAACCAAGTATTCTCTAAACATTTCGATTTACTTGAATTCCTCTGCAGAAAAGCCAGGCTGCAGCTGCTGCTCAGCGGCAGCTCGCTCCAATCTGATCCTTGTCTACAAGGAGGTGTTGGAGCAGCAGGACTATGGATTTGTACTTATTTATTCCATTTTCTGCCTTGGGCTGTCCTAGTTATGATCAGAGTCCAGTGGTGACAGATCTCCTGCTGAAGTAAACACACTGTAGGTTGGCACAGGAGAGAGGGAGAGAAGAGAGCTCTGCTGAGGCTTAAATATATTCTAAATCATCCAACTCTACAGCTACTCCACTGCTTGTAACTTTTACTCCAGTCAAGCATGCAGACCTCTGTTCATGTGTTTTCATTTTTATGGCCTTTCTGCTGTCCCTACAGCCTGCCTTAAACATCTTTTAAAACTGCCAGTAAATCATACTTCCCTATCTACAAAAGACATTAGAAGACAATGTCAAAATTATACAGAATTACTAATTTCTGTGTTACTTTCCACCAGCACTACTTTTGGACCATCCTACAACCAGAAACAACTAAGATCTCAGTAAATGAGGTGAATACATGTTTAAGAGCACATACTGGTAATACTAAGAAAAGCACAGCAATATTTCCCAGCAGTCAGACTCAGCAGAGACACTCGGGCTCTGCAATGCTCACACGTCCTTTCAGGCATTCTGTTACTGCACTGCATAACACCAAGTTATATATCCAGATATTTTTCTCCAGGAAGGGCTAATAACGTGAATACCTCTGCACACTGCTTTGAAATTACAGCTTTCCTTTGCTGCATGTCATGGATCACTTACTTCTTGTATTAGATTATAAATGGCCATGCCACCTTGTGGGTGTGTGTACAGCACCAAACACAGGCAAGCTCCAAGCAGAGGCCCCTGGTGTAACTGAAATTCAGCTGCTGTTAATAAGAAGAAGGGAAAACATTTCCATCTGTCTGGACTGGGGAAAAAGGATTTGTGAGCCTCTGATTCATCTGCATCCATATGCTGGTATGTAGACAATACTTATGGACACGCAGACATATGTGAGGTAGCCAGCAACAGGAACCAAATCAATCACAGATCGCAGCATGTGATTTGCCTAATTATGAGTAACACCTCACATTTTTTATCTGTGCAAAAAGCACTCTGTGAGTGAGCAGATGGTGCTGCTGGGGGATGGCACCAGCCTTGACAGTTGCAGATGCAGAGCATTTACACAGCGCGCCGAAAAAATGGCACAACACAAGCTGCTTCCTGGGAAAAGGACTCAAATTGAACAAGTGTCACCAAACAAAATACACGTATTTATTGATGTTCTGAGCTCATCTGATCCAGCCCCTCTCTTCCAATCAAATATATGCATGCAGGCCAGGGAGTGATGCCATCCAGACAGCTTTGAAGTCTCTCAGAACTGCCACGTGAGCTGCCTCGCACGGAGCGGTGGAGGTGCAGACCAACCTGGGTCTAGTTACAACCTGCAAACCGTTTAAATCCACACAAGCAGAATCAATAGG
This sequence comes from Phylloscopus trochilus trochilus, assembly GCA_016584745.2. Classification (NCBI taxonomy): domain Eukaryota; kingdom Metazoa; phylum Chordata; class Aves; order Passeriformes; family Phylloscopidae; genus Phylloscopus; species Phylloscopus trochilus. Next base: position 7,962,059 of record WQNJ02000021.1, read on the forward strand.
AAGGAGCCCTGCAGAGAAAGCAATTACACTGCAAAAGCAACTATATTACAGCACGGTGAGGGCTGGGAGGCGGGATGCAGGCAGCCATCCTCACTTCTGTGATTACCCACTGGAGCTCTCTCCCATGCATCTGGCCTGTGAAATGACAAGGTGCAGCCCAGACATGTTCCTGCAATCAAAGTGTTTCAGTTTTTGGGCTTCTGTCCCAATTAAAAAACTCTTCTTTATGAGCCCCATCCTTCAGCTTTGCTGTGCTCCACAGGTACGTGCAGGATTGTGCTGAAGGAAATATGTTTGAAGGGCACAGTGAACTCTCCTTTTCAACAGCTTCATGGCAGTAATAATCTCATTTCCTGGCTCTGCAATTATTTATTCACTGGAGACTGTCCACTTGCCACTACACAAGACACAAAGAAAGATCATCTGACCATTCCTGGTGATAGAAAATTCAGCTTTTCTATTCCAATTCTTTTATTTGCGTTTTTTCTGCATTTTTTTTTCCTGAGCTGCTGTAAATGCATACTTTGGTATGACAGGTTGGAAGCAGCTATAAAATGATTGATGAAAACCATATTTAGGCCTTGTTGTGTGAATATTTATTGTAGAAATATGCTCGGTTAACTCTGTAGGGGAAGGGCAGAAAAGGAAAGCTGGGCTTATGACTGTACCTCTGATACTAAAGTGATTGACCTGCTTCAGTTATGATACAGGGTTATGGGGTCACAGAAACATCAGCGCAAACTGCTTTTGAATTGCTGAAATCCAGCCACTTTGTCTCCTCTGCTGAAATGATCAGCAGCTGGCTTTAAGAAGGATGCTCTGTGGGTCTGTACGATGTTCTGTGGGTCTGTTCTTCCTCCCAAGAATAAGCAGAGGGGCCAAGCTCTGAGCTGCAGAGCTGGAACAGTTCAAGTGAGAATTCATGTCAGACAGGAACTATCTCAGAGAGGAAGAACTGCAAACCTCCACTGCCTTGGAGAGGCTGAAAGTCCAACAGCTGAGGTGAGAGGGTGCTTGGACAGGTAAAACGACAGATGCAGGTAAGTGTGGGATGTGGAATTGGGCTGATCTGGAGGGAAGATCCTGAATCATGCAGGACATTGCCACACTGCACACACGTACCCACAGAGAGAGCATGGCAGCAAAGGTGTGATCAGCAGCATAACTGCAGGAGCAGGATGTCTGTGTTGGGATTTGGCTGTATCTTGTGGCTGCCAGTCAGACACTCCTGAGTATCTGCTCTGGGGTGAAGAGAGGAGAGAGTGCAGGGTATTGCTGTGCTACAGGGCCTGTGAGCAAAAATACATCCCTAACCAGCTCCACTGGGGAGCTGGGGAATGGTATTTCAAGAGATGTCAGGCTGGCAGAAAAAGCAGCAGATGCTTTTTCCATGCCTGGAAGAAGACAGGAAAGTTATTTGGGGAAATGGTGAGTAATGGCAAAAGCAGCCAAAGAGAATGGGGTGTGTGAAGGTAAAACAGAGCCCAGGGAGGAATATCAGAGCCAAGGACTCCAATTACTCTTTGGGCAATCAGCAGGGTGGCTCAGCCTGAGTGTTGTCTCCTGTTTTGAAAAGGTATTTTTCTGCTGGTGTTTTTATTCCTGAAGTTCTCCCCAAACTCTGGAGGAACAGAACTGATCAGTGAAGGCCCCCAACCAGTGTCTCCTACCAGCAAAGGGCACAGGAAGGGTCCTGCCTGTGTGTTCCCATTTCTTCTGCTTCACCTAAGCTACACCTCCCAGAGTGCTGCATAATAGATAATGTTGCAGAGAGAAACAAAAAGCCTCCTGCTCTCCCAACTTTGTGCCAACATCAAGGCTCATCATTTATAAATAACAGTTGGGATCTTCAGAAAACAAAGAGCAAAGGTCAGTTTGCAGGAGGAGCTGGGGTTTTGGGTTTTGAAAAGGTAGTAGAATACAGACAAAATATTTTGGCTTGAATCAACAGCAGACATGCAATCAAACGTGCTTCCCAAGCCAGCAGCTGTGACAACATGCATGCCACTGCCCTGTGTGGCCTTTCCTTCATTTAAAGAGTGAGGGATGTTCTGCAGAAAACTGGAGGATACAGGCTCTGAACACCCAATCATGGAAAGCAGCAGAGGAAACCTGTTCTGGCTCATCCCATCAACTCACTGCTTTCCAACCAGGGGCACCAAAACCCTGAATCAGCTCCAGCTGAGCAGGCACTGCTGACCTCTCACAGCACTTGGTGTGTGTGTGCATTATGGAGTATTTGGCCATTCACTGGGTGCCTTCACCTGCCTGTGGGACACAAAAGTGACTCTGCCTAAAGGGAAATACCAGCTGCTCTAAGGTCATGAAAAGATGTGCCCACTCCTAACCTTCAAAATATACCTAGAAAAGATGGGATTTTAAGAAAAATAATGAATTCTTCACACTTTTACAGATCAACCTAATCAAAAGAAAGACAACAGCTTTTGGCTGAAAAACTGAAATCCTTTCTGGAGAGTGATGCTTGATCTGTCAGACAAGTGCCCTTTCTCTTCCCCTCGATCTACCCGCTGCCTTTAGTTTGTTTTTCTGTTTTTAAATATTGATATCTTACAAAGCTTCTCATTGGAAAAAACACATCTGACTCTTCAGCTGTGCTGCCTTGGGCTGCAGTCCTGTCACATCACATCCAGGAAGGCTCAGTTGGCACTGGCACATCAAAAAGAAGACTTCCCAGGCACTGTGAAGAGCAACACGGATGATTCAGTGAACAGCAAAGCTTCTCCCCAAATCAGTAACCACCCATTCCTGGTGCCACAAGCTTTGCAGCTGCTGCTGGTTTCTTAGCAGAGGATCAGGGCTCAGATGTTCATCACTTTTCTTCATTGGATGCCTCATCACAAATCAGCCCCTTGTCTAAAACAAGAGAAAACCACTGGAATCACATATTGTTTTGCTCAAGGAGAAGAAGGAACTAGAAGTAGAATATCAAGCTGCAGCTGGAAAAAAAAAGAGAAAATAAAAAGCCTAGGTCATAAAAGCACTTTAAGTGCCTAGTTTTAGATTACTCATCAAGAATCCAACAAAGTAACCTGCACTGACTAAGATACAGTGAAAATCTTGGCATTTCCTCAACATTTAAATGAACCGTGATTTACAAATCACTGATGAATTTGAAATAAACTTTAAAAAAATCCTTCCCTTGTAGACCATAAAGAAGAATCCTCCAAAGGAGGATGTGCCTCTGTCCTTGGAAGGGATATTCCTGGGGGAAGTTGGATGACAGCAGCACTGGATACTCCCTGGGGAACCTCAGAGGTGCAAAGGCAAAAGCCAAGGAGGCTTTAGCTCTCCTCATGCTCAGACAAAAAAAATAAGGCTTGAAAGTGAGGAATGTCCTGCAGTTTTATGTAAGGATGGTAAACAAGAGCTATGCTTGATAGATGAACAAGGAAGAAATGCTGTGAGCTGAAGCACTTGAAGTTTCCTTTTTGTTCCATAGGTTATTCTGTTTCAGAGGGAAAACTAGGAGCAGACTCCTGCTTGTACTTCATACAACCTGCCTCAGAAAATTTTAAGGCCAGGCTGAAAGCAGGCCTAAAAATCCCATGGGACTCAGAATTACAGCACATCAGGAGGAAATCAATGGACATGTAACATTTTATACTGAAAACCTAGAGTAAACCAAGAAAAAAAGAAACAACAAAAAAATGGGCACCATGGAAACTGATTTCTTTCACCACCCCCCAAAAAGAACAACTTTTTACTGCATGGGCTTTTATGGGAAACATGTTCCAACCAGGAAGATCTTAAAAGCCAAAGAAATGGTACTTTTTCTTTTAAGAGCAACAAGTTAGTTTTCCCAAGACCCTCAACAAATTGAAAGCAAAGGAGCAAATTTAAAGTCCTTCTTGTTTTCACTTGTGTTCTTCCTTCTCCAAATGCAACACATGTTATTTAGAAATAAAACAATCAAAGAGGTGTAGCAACTGGTAAATGAAACCTGGAAAATCTGACTTTGCTTTCCTGTCATAGATCAAAGAACACACGAACTGAGCTGTCTGTAAAACCAGTTCTGTGTGCCTGCACTTCCTAATGACAGCACAGCTTGTCTTGTCAACTCCTGCCTTACAAAATACGTAACTTTCCTGCCAAAATAGTTTTGATCAGCAGAAGAGCTGCAGAAGTGTTTGCTGTCCTGTGGTAAGAAGATACAAAGCTCTGCTTTTCAGGCTTCTTGGAAACATGAGGAAAACATAATTTTTCTTTATAATTGGATCTTCCTATTTGTCTTTCTGTGTTTCCATTTTCTATTTTTCTCTATCTTCCCTCTCCCCATGCTGCATCAAGTTTTATTTCCTTTTCATTTTTAGTATTAAGGAGTTGTTTTTGTACTTCAGCCTCTACAAAGCAGCCAGGATCCTGATTGTCAGCAGCAATGTCTAGACATGGTAAATCCTTAAACTCAAAGCCTTTGCACTTCAGAGAGAGAAATGCAGCTCCCAGAGTCACTCGTGTTTTCTGTGCCCCACTGTCCTCCTTTTCACAGCTGAAATAAAAGCCATTTCTGGGACTGTGGAAAAAAATTCAATGCAAAAGCTGAGAGCCCACAGAGCTCACTTTGAGCTGGGATGCCCCTCACACGTTTTTGTAGCCACAGGGTCCAGCTGCAAATGTTTAGAATGAAGAGGAGGAGGGAATCGGATCAGAGCAGCAAAACAAACACACGATCTGAGCAGTTTCTCCCCCTTACACAAGCAGCTCAACCAAGAAATTTTGCTTGTCAAAGGGAAAAAAGCAAAATACATTGAGAGATCATTTGGGAAATTCTCTGTCTCCTTCATGTTTAGCTCCACAGCTGTTAACTTGTCCACATCAACTCCAAATTCCCCCACAAGAAAGTGAAAAACGCTGAGTATGAAGTGTTTATGCACATTATGGGGTCAGATACTTCTGCAGTGATCACATCACATTTTCTGGACACAAACCCTCCACTGATGTCAGGGTAAGGAACCACAAAGACGTGGTTCCCGGGGTTAGTTCAGAGGTGTACCCAAAATGCAAATATAGACAAAAGCTGAGGTAGGTAGCCCACTGGGCACAGCTGATTGGCTTTAATAGGTGTTGATTACACTGCTCATATTGCATGAAATTAAAAAGCTTACAAATGTTATGAGCCATTACCCTTCCATTTAAGAGATCTTATGACAAGTTAGCAACATCTAATGAAATCCTTTTTAAAATGCCATAGGCAGTCTCCACAAGATTTTGCTTTGAAATGCAACTTGTGGAGTTATTTCTGAAAGTTTGTTTACATCAGAGCTTCCTTTCTTGCACATCTTTGGGATGCTCTGATTTGGAAGCTGGTGGGATACTTCAGTTCCCTGTTGTGCTCTCAATGTGGGGCACACAACACCAGCTCCTTACAGAAAAAACCAGGAACAGGCATGGAAGGATTTAATTCTGATGTCATTTGTCACAGTCCTTCAGCCTGCCTAAAAAATTCCCTGCAAAATTCAAAGCTGAGAGACTTCTGACCAATTTTACTATAAAAGAAAAGGGAAATATTTTCATAGTTGCTGTAAGATTTACTTAACTTTCACCTCTTCAGCACACTGGAAATATCACAGAGCCACTAACTGCCCCCAGAGCGCTGGGGCAGCCAAGGTTCAGACTGAAGTAGGCTCTCTGGATTTCATTGCTGCAGAATGAAATTTATTACTGGACAGCATATCAGTTTTATAAATCCCACTGGGCACTCACAGCCTACTGCTGTCCATGGACTCAAATCTGCTTTGGATGGAGATGGCAAAAATATCTGTACATCAGGTGAGGGCGTTTCTGCCCAGATGATGCCTTTTGCAACTTCTTCTTTCACTGCAGCCCCCACTGACTGCCAGCTCTCCTCTCTGCTGATCTCCCTTTGAGTCAGGCAAGCAAGACTCAAAATGAACCTGCTGAGAGACACCTACAGCCAAAGAACATTGGAAACTGCCAGAGTACCAGAGTGGTGACACAAGAATGAGTAACAAACCCTGCAGGGAGGACTGGAGATGGCCAGGCATGGCTGCAAGCAGCTTGTGTGTCTTGGCTTGTGCTACCCACAGCAGTCTTGTTCCCTTTTTCATCTTCTGAACCAAAAATCAGCCAAAGGGCACCAAGCTATGAAGGTGCAGTCGAAGGAGGTGCTGCAGAAGTTGATCTTGTGAGACTTTTCTACCTGAAGCTCCAGTGGCAGCTGAACTGCCCCAGAGGCAATGCCAGGAGACCAACACCTCCAGAGCTGGCAGGAGCTCTCACAGGCTTGGATGTTATCATACTCTGCAAAGAAGGTTCCTCTCTTCTTTGAAGGACCAGTCCCTAAGGAAATAGCAAAATGCTGGGAGGAGCAGTGCTGCAGAGGTGGTGGGAGCAGGCAGGGACAGCTGAGTGATGGCAGCATGGTGAGACAAACTGCAATTCCCCATTTCCACCCCTGAAGGTTTCAGTGAACACGCTGAAACCATTAAGCACTTTGCTAGACCAGATCACCAGGAACTAAATCAATGTCCTTTAATTTCCCTGTGAACTTTGACAAAAGAAGAAAAGGAATTATTTTGTCTTCTCCCTCAAAAAGCAGCAGCCTTCTTTCATGCTATCTATCTAAAAGCTACATTTCTACTACACAGTTTGAGCCTCATACAAAGTTGCAATTATCTTGCCATCTGCATTCCCTTTTTATCCAAATTAGTATGTTATATTGCTTATAAATATGTATTTATGTCTACGAGGCAGGTATGCCCCACTGCGGGCACATGTCACTGTTTAATCCAAATACATGGTTTATTGTTTTGCAGTCAGTATTTTTAGCTTGGAGGCAGGTAGACCTGCAGAGCAAATAATACAAAAGAATATGGCCATTACAGAAGTGCTTCTGTGCTCTTAAATTATAGCACTCTTATTCCAGAACTGAACACAGTGAGATGAGTACATTGGCAAAATAATTATTTATCACTCTTAAAAGCTTCCTTTAAAAAATTCTATCATTCAAATACAGGCTGGGGAGAATGCTAAGGACAGAGAAACATATTTTTTGCACTTGCTGGTCTAGCTTTTATGCTGATAAGAACCTACTAAACACCAGTAAAGGGAAGAGCAGTTATCAGCCCCAATTCACGACTGTGAATTTTTCAGGCTGAACAGATGCCCTTGCAGAATCCCAGCCAAGAGTTAATGACAGCCCCAGCCCTCCTTCCACTGGAGTCACCAGGCATTTTCCATGGCTTCAAATGAGGGCAGGTTTGCTCCAACAACCTCAGCAAGCATGGTGCTCTCAGAGAGACACTCCCTGCCACACTGAGCAGGGCATGGACCTCTTTCCTTTCCCAGAGAAAGGAAAACAACACAAAGACACAGTTCTTTGCCTCAGGCTCTTTTTTCTTTGATGTATCGGGTTTTTCTTTTAAACTCATTTTTTTTAGCTGATTAAAAATAACAGGAAGCAGACCTTCAACATGAAACCAGCTATGCACACTAAGAGATCTCTTTACAAAGACACTTGAAGATCTCCTCAAAATCTGTTCAGAAAATTTTGCCATCCCTTACACCAGTGCAAGAGCAGAGCTGGGAGCTGCCCCAGGCAGAAAGTTTGGTGCCCACATTTAGTTGGGTTCCCAGACCCATCAATAGGAGAGTCTGAAAGAGAACTGAAGGGACACGACCCCAGTCAAGTGCTTTTTACTGAAGCAAAGTCAAAGTTGTCAAGAAAATCCATATTCTTGTCTTTAAAAGTGTTCAGTGTAAGAAAAATAAAGCCCAGGTGTAAACATTTGCTAACTGAGTTTATTTTTTTTTTCCTATCTATGCACTTGAAAGGAACATTGAAAGGGCAAACCCATCCTAATCCTATCATGGCAATGTCTTTCTCTGCTTCCTGAAACTGAGATTATCATCTCATTGGTTGTCAGACAGCTCCTGAGAGAAGTAATTCACTGGATTTTCCTGTGTAATCACAGCACAGGATTTTATTTCTGTTGTTATCTGGATGGAAAATGCACACAGCTTGTTCTGTGTCTTGCCCCTTTCAAGTCACTTACAGACCTGGATGTGCCAGGCTTCAAAACACCCCAGCTGCACTAAGAAAGCAAAATCTGGGCTAACTCTAAATTGCAAGCAACTTGCTTCTTAGCAGCTCATCTCAACACAGGCAGGAAAATTTCCAGTTTTAAATTTCTATTCCAATTAAGGCAATGAAGACTGAAGTCCCCTAAACTGTTGCCACTACTTTCCAGGACATAAAATTAACGATTTCTACTGCTGTGTACAACTTTCAGTCAAAGTTAGTCTGATTTATAAGCAAGCAGATGGTTCACACGATAGTCCACAATAAATTACAACAGTTAGAAAGACAGCTACATTTTGAGAGTGACAGTGCAGCTGAGCTACAGATGGGTTTATAGATGACCCTTCCAATTTTTAATAATCTTCATAATTTATCTGCAAGGAAAGAAATGTGAGAATTCCTAATGCACCTCCTTGACTAAGTACAAATCACTTTTATTTACACAGGCAATACTTCATGGTCCAGTTATCTTCTTAATTAAAGGCAGCAAGATGCTCATGTTCCATGCAAGTGGCATGGAAAAAAAACCACTGCTCAGTGTGCAATATGTTCAGCTGGGAGTTCAGGATGCTCTGAACACTCCAGGAAAAGGGAACACATCCATTCCTTTCTTCAAAATAAGGCTACAAGGGTGCAAACACTGCTACCACCTGCTCATTAACCTCCAGATAAACTTTAGGCTTGTAAAATGACGAGGTTACATTTCTTTGCAAGCTCTGATGCTTGAAAATAGGTTCCTAATCCATACTACAATGCAAGTACTACTGAGTCAGGACTAGGATGGAAAACAGCAGGAACAGAGACCTTCTCTGTGCAAAACCAGAAGGGATTTGGGGGCTCACTCTTGAGTAGGTGAGGGAAAAAGACAGCAAATCTTGGGGGTGTCAGATGCAGAAAGAAACTGGCTGGAAGCAGGTTTAAGAAGTCAGTTCATGTCAGTGATCTCTCTGCCTGGGACCAAACTACCTCCATCCAATCCTTCTGCTAAAATTTGGAATTTCAGTTGGAATGAGAAGCAAATCTAAATGCAGCTTGTCTGTCTGTTAAGGTGATGAAGGGAGCAGGACCTAGCAGGGCTCTTAAGGCACAGAGTACAGAAGCTCAGAGGTGCACACCCAGCAGTCTCTTGGGATGACATTTGAGGGCTTTTCCTCCTCTCTAACCCTTGATCTTCCCTTCCAGCCAAATCAATTTGAAAAATAAATCAACTTTTAAGTGGAAATACAAAACTGTCATTAAAAAAGAAGGCAGACCTCCCAGGAAAGCAAGTCTGTGTGTAATTTTAATTACCAACTTCCTGGGATTCAAGAGATGCAGTGGAGAAGAAGAGGCACCAGTGACGAATTCAGGCTTTCAAGAATAATCACAATTCTCATTTTGGAGATATTTTGGCAGGGATTTCCCAGCTCTGTGTGCACCTCTGCAGCACATGGGGGAGCAGCACCACAGAGACACATGAGTGGGAAAAGGGCATAGAGCTCATGGGACTGCAGCCACTTACACATAAAGTGATTTTTCCCAGCAAAGCTCCTTCACCCACTACACAGAACAACGCTGAAGTTAAATTTGTTGAGTTTATAAAAAAAGAATTGAATTCTTTTATAAATAACCAGTGTCTAAAAGTCTTTGGAGTTTATTTGAAGCCATTATTTATTACTGTACACATCTCTTAGGTTGTTTAATTAAACATATGAAAAATTGTATGTCAGATTATTTCTGGGATGCTCTTTACTATGCTATTTGTCATATTTGTTTCTGTTACTCTTCACATATTTAAAGCTGCATTATGCACTTCTGAAAACCCAGAGAAGATCACTCCAGAATTAGTATGGATGTTCATCTGTTACTGAGCTCTGAGTTTGGCACTTTATTTTAACAATATTCATCAGGTTCAGGAACTGCTACCACACTTCCCTCCAAGACAACACTGGGTCATACTACTGTTCTTTAAAAAGATCGAGTGTTGATTATTTAATCATATTTTTAAATATTCTGTAACTATAAACCTTTAATTGACTGCAATCCTTTCATTTGCTTTCAAGAGGCCAAATTCACACGCAGCACAAGAAAGCAGAAGTTGTCTGAATGCAGTAAGATCTCTGCTGTTGCCCCCAGCCCAAAATAAATTCCAGGGTCACCACAAGCAACCCCAAAGCCAGCTCAGGCTATTCCAGTGTATTCCAAAAGTCAGAGGAACAATGTGCATGGTTTGTGTAACTGTGTGGTTAACACAGTTTCCAGGACTCATCTACTGAAGCCAGCAGGGAGGCTCCAGCTCCCCGGGCTGCAGATCAGACCTCCTGGCTGGCAGCTACATCCTCCCCCAGCTAAGAGCAGAAATAATCCTGGATGGGGGATAAAGCAAGGAACACACACAGGCTCGACCTTACACTTCTTGTTCCTTGCATTCAGTAATCTGTCAGTGGTGTGGAAATTACTTTCACAGCCTCAGGAAAGGGACACCTTTTGCACCCCCTGACGTATTAAAATGTAGATCAATATGATAATATGAAAACAGTAAACTCCCCAGTAGCAAGAAGTAGTTCTCACTTCTCTTAGCAATCAAATATTATTTCCATCAATGTAACTAGAGAAAAAGAAATGTAGGTAGTGATTTGTCAGTCTATTTATCAAACCAACTGCTGCACCTGGTTCCCACATATTTTATATTAAAAGGTGAATGACATGTAAGGTTTTACAAGGTTCTGTTTTAATTCAGGGCTGAAAGCATTTATAGATATGAAGGTTTTCTTATTAAGTTTTCTTCCTGAATGATTATGCTTGTTCAAATCAATTCCTAGCCATCTTACAAAGGTTACAACCTTCAATAATTAAATGGGGTATCGTATTGGCTGTTTTGTTCATTATGCTCCAAGTTCCAATTTCTACAAGAGCACTGAAAGGCTAAGATCAAAGGATATTAAGTTTATTTAATTAGCTATCTGCCATTTTATCAAAAGGGAAGGTTGGTATCTTACTCAAATTAACACTTTAGATCAGGAAACAAGACAGATGATACCTTCTGACACGGACCCTGGAAGCTCTGTAGTTGTTTCAGTTATTTTAAAGCTGCTCAGGACATACAGGATTGCATTAGAAAGACCGAAAGTCACCAACAGCCAACAAAGTGCTGCTATGAAAATGTTATTTCAATCACATGTTGGTTCTTTCTCATTTCCAGTAGTTAACATTCTTGCCACTTTTGTCAAGCAGTCACTCTTGGCAGCACTGAATTTTAACTACACATGATTTTAAACCAACATGAAATAGGATTGAGCACATAATGTGGGTTCATTGTGCTAATGAGCAGCAGATCAGACCCTTGTGCCAAAGCACCACCTCTCTGCTATCCAGGAAAGTTGTAACTGGTTAAAAGTGAGCTGGATTTCAGAACTGCCAGCCATCCCTCTGCCTCAGAAGTAACAGGTCCTCCAGTTGAGGGTTGTTTAGGATTTACCTCAAAAGAAAGCCAGGACAGTGTGAAACTTCAGAGGTCCTGGAAGAGTTTTAACTGTGGCTTACACAAACCAGAGCCATGGGTACCAACTCTGGAACTGCCCAGAGTCTGGATGGAGTCCTCAAAGCCTCACTCCTCAAACTGCATCTGTACAGAGAGGCCAATAGCCAAAGTAATTTATCCAGCAACCACATCACCCTCCCACTTCATGGTTTCTTTCTGTTAGAGCTACAGAAACAAGCTGATTCCTTTCCCAAAAACTTACTGGTCTTGATCGGATTTCTTTGGCGTAGAGAGGTTTCAAGAATTCTGAATCTCCTTCAAGCTTCAGACCCTTTTCCGTGATCCTCAGGTTCCCCATTCCATCCTGAAAGAAAGGCAAAAAGAAACAACCCTATTAGTTACAATTACTAAATTCACCAGGCTGCCAGCAGCTGATTTTTTTCCACTGAAGATAACATGTACAGCACTGGGAGGCACTAGAGAATGCAATTACTTGTGTTATCGTTGTAGCTCAGTTTCTGTGAAAAAAAAATTTCTATTCAGAACTCTCTGCAATGCCCCCCAGTAAACCATTTACACAGATGAAAGATGTTCCTTTAAGCTAAGTCATTCTCTGCTCACAGAGAGGCAGTGATGCTCTGTGTTAACAGGAAGCTATTCACTGTAATATTCACTGCCTGCCTTTCTAATATAATAATATACCTACTCATTCATAGCAAATCCCTGTAAAGAGTGTGTGATTAAAATCTGTACAGATACACAGAGGAGAACTATACCAAAATATATTTCACCTCTCACACATGAAAGTTCTAACTTTTATTAAGATGAGGGATTTAGTTTCATTTAGGTATAATTGCTTAGAAAGGGTGTGTAAGAAACAGTGTGGGTAGGGAATTGCACAGGTACATCTATATAATCAAAACCACATCAAATGTAAGGTATTATTTCCAAGATTCAGGATGATTGTCAAAGTTTGCAAGGATTGAGGTAAACTATTTCTTTCTGAGAAGAAGATGGTTTGAAGAATACCTTTTAGCAAAAAACCAGAATCACCAGGATTGGAACATCTCCATGCCTAACTCACAGCTGTTTTGGGGATCTTATAAGAAAGTGGAATGCATTTGGGTAGAAGGCATAAAAAAGATCAAGAGGAGACCAGGAAAATCCAGGAAAACCAAGTGTATTTGGATATACATCTAGCATGATTTCCAATCTAGATGCAAAAATGAAATCACTGTCTACTTCCCATCTGTCTGCTTCCTCTTCCTCCCACTGCGAGAGCACCTCCAGCCCCAGACAAGGAATCAGTGTCTCTCCAAGACAGTGGAGATCTAACCCAGACAGATTTCCATGAACTGCTGCCAAGAGGCCTGAATTTGGAGGGAAATCAGAGACGTCGCACGGCTCAGCAGCAACACTGGGCACCTGCCAGAGATTCTCCCGTTCCAAGAAGTGCCATTCCCAGGTAGTTCCCTGCCAAGTAAAGATCGTTCTTGCCAGATCCTGGTGTCTTATGAACAAAGGTGATGCTGGTTGATAAAGTGACCGCTGTCATCTCATTTTGAACTGAAGGCTGTAAGCAAATTTGAGAGACAGATGCTGGAAATGCTACTGAGGTTCGTCCTAAAACGCCGCTCCCCACATTTGTTTGCCCTAGGTGTAAAATATTGGCCTATGAATTGTGGGCTGGTGGTGGCACAGAAGGTGTTCATTTATCTCAAGCAAAAGTGTGGAGGAAAATGAGTGAAATATGATTATGCACCAAAAAGCCCAGATTAAATTTTGATAGCAGTGTGCTTTGCGATTTGAGCGAGCAGGAATTATTACAGCTATCTGCACACCCTCACACGTTTTGGGCTGCTAAAAAAGAATCTCTACAGTTTTTTCCCCCCCAAAGTAGATTATCTCAGTAAGGTTACAAGCCCTGAGGGCTTTCACATAGCAGTGTCTTCTCTGGTTTTATTAAGGAAAGTTGCAGGTCAGACAAGCTGCTCTGTGCCCCAGCCGGCTGCAGGAAGGACCATCTCCATGGACATGCAATGCTGACCCCTCCAGGGCCTGCTCCTCAGCTGAAGTGGGACAATACTTTTCCAGTAACATGGCCCTAGGGATAAAAAGGGACTTGTTCCAGTAACGTGGCCCTAGGGATAAAAAGGGACTTGTCAAGCCACCACTGAAGCTGTGGCAAGCCAGCAATTTCAATGACACACAACTCTGTTCTGTTGTGAGTAATGACACAGATCCAGAATCCCACTCTGCTCTTCTCTTGTGCGTTTCTCTTTCTCTCCTTCACCCTCTGTCTCCCAAGTGTGGGCCAAAGGATTTTTACATATTGAAAATGTACATAAGGGAAGTTTAGCTGACAGTCAGCAGATCCTACACATCCCAAAAGAAGTATCAGGCCCATGGGACAATGTACTACAACAATGTACAACATCAAGGACACATTTGATTAAGCATAGTTGGTGTATCCTCTTAAAACCCACTGGTTTGGAGAGAAAAAGGCATTTCCCCATGTTTTTTTTCTCAATCTCTGAGAAAAAAGCAATCAAATCTCAATCTCAACCTCCACCCTCCACTCACTCTTCCCTCCTCCTGCATGTGCCAGAAGCAATAAAAGCTGTGCCCACCACACATCCTCCCTTGAGTTCCTGGTGTTTGGGAGTGGATCAATGCTTAGCACTGTCATGTTTCTCATGATTAAAGCTGACAGTTTTTTCTGGTCACAGTCTGGGTCAGCAGGTAAAAAAACAAGCCAAGGTTGTACCCTGAGTTTAACAAGTATCTTGGCTTCTTATCATAAAATCACTATAAAATAATATTCCTCTATTATTTCCCATTAGGGAAAAAAAAAAAAAAAAAAGAAGCTCACAGGATTATATAGAGGTCCCAAAATACAGATACATTAGAGAGAAATCATTGTTGGAAAGACTACTTCACATGTTGTTTTGGATAAAGTATCTTCATCCTCCCTAAATTATATGGTTTAATAACAAATAAATGTCATTTTCTGCTACAGAGAATAGATATGAAAGTTCCCATGAAATTTCATGGACTGTGACCTATAAAACGTAGCAGAAAACTGCCTAGAGTGACAAAGACCAAGATGTTTTATTAAACATTGTGTCTGTGATTGGTATATATCCTTACCTGCCACTCTTCTGCTTGTGAATAAGGAGAAGTATTGATTATTTCTACTCTGCCATCTGAAAATCATTGTTTCTCTCCTTTTTACTAACAGACTCCTCAGCAGAGTGAATGACTTTATAGTGCAGGCACAAGCCAGGTTTGTGGGAGCTCCCAGAAGGCAAACTCCAAACAGCAGGCACAGAGTTGGGAACCTTCCATCACCACCTGCTTTGAATTTTTGTGCTTTTTGGGAGGGCATGGCAAAAACTTTCACATCAATTACATCATTTATGCCCTCTCTCTTTTTATGCAGTGCCTTGTACTGGACGGGCATAAAAATTTATGTGCTATTGCTGACTGCTCTGGGTTGAAAGGGGATAGCAATCCTGAATGACATAAATGTCATTTTGGTGATGCTGAATGGGAATTTTGGATTTTAGTAGCTTGAGAAGCATCTCATTTTTACAGCCAATTATAAATGATGGTATTACTGTTAGGGGAAGAGCTCAGCATTGATGGTGTCTGATCACCAAAGCTGCCTTTTGGTTGGCTATGTGGCCACACAAGTGGCTAAAGCCCAGCTTGTGTCTGTTTTATTTTTTAACAATTTGGGTTACTTTACTTTTAAGTGGGTGGGGTTTTTTTGTTGTTGTTGGGGTTTTGTTTTTTTTTTTTTTTTTGGTTTTGTTTTGTTTTGGTTTGGTTTCTTTTGTGTGTGTGTGTGTGTATGTGTGCGTGTGTGTGTGTGTGTTTTAATTGCAAGGCTGGGAGCAGGTAAGATCCAGCTAACAGAATAAGAAAAAAACAGCCACCCTAACCAGAAACATGTAAGTGCTGTAGTAAAGGCTTAAAACTCTTTAAAACTCTTTAAAAAGAGCAGGCTTAGATTAGATATTAGGCAGAAATTCTTCCCTGAGGGAGGAGTGAGGCCCTGACACAGGGTGCCCAGAGAAGCTGTGACTCCCCCATCCCTGGAAGTCTCCAAGGCCAGGCTGGATGGGGCTTGGAGCAGCCTGGGACAGTGGAAGGTGTCCCTGCCATGGCAGGGGGTGGAACATGATGGTCTTTAAGGTCACTCCCAACCCAAACTTTTCTGTAATTCTACAATAAATACCTGGGATTGGTACTGGCTGCACTGATGTGGATTGATTCCACACAGGGACAGGGGGAATTTTCAGTGCTGTCTCATTCATGGGCAGCTTTACTAGACCAGGCTGGGCTCCCACAGCAGCTTAACCTACTCAAGAGCCAAGGTGATGGTGACACACATTCACTGCCTCCCTTGGTGCCAGGATCCTTTGTCCTTTACAAACGTGAAATGCAACCTCCAACTCTTCTGTGTTGCCTCTATTCTCTTGGCATTGCTGAACAAATTTCCTATTTATTGAGGTCTTTCTAAGCATTTTAAGGACGCTGGTGACAGGTGACAGATTGCTCCAGCTGTCTGCTGGCCACCACCAGCTCTAGTGGGTGTTTCCCACTGGTTCTCCCTGCACCTCCACCCCTTTCCAGTTTTCAGGAGGAGAATGGTTGGCGAGATTTGACTCTGCACAGCAGGTAAGCATTTATTTTTTTGCTAGGAATAAACTGAAGTTATGTTCAGCAATGTCCTGTGGGAGAGAATTATCTCTGGAGACTGCTTGTGTCAGATGGCTGAAACACCTGATTATCGTTGCTTGTATTATTGATTGCTGTGCTCTGCATTGCTTCCAGATATGTGCAAGTTATTACACAGCTCAATACATCCAAAGTTAGGAAAAAACCCTCAGCAAAGGCAAGTGACCTAATTTTTTTTCTTCCCCTCCTGGGAAGATATCTGGGCTGTCCTTTTCTCTCTGACTTGACATTAAATGTTTCCAGATTCCAGGTACAGAACACACCATTGCCAGGTCTTCACAGCCTCAAACTTGTTCTAATTTCATCTGCCCTCCCTCCTTCTCCTCATTTTCTTCAGCTAATTCATCATCTTAATAAGGATCCCAGTATCCAGCTGTGGATCAGCAGCAATATTTTCCTATGGAAGCCACCTACCAGCAGCACCATTCCTATAAAGTTAAATCTGTTTACAAAGCTTGGTCCAGAGCAAAGTAAGTAAGGAGATAATGTGTGAAAACATTCTCTGGCATAAGACCTTGCTTTTAGACCTCATGTACAGACTCAAGTCTGTGTGGACAGCAGAGAAAACCAAGGCAATGCTGCATTACACAGCACACATGACCACATCCCTGTGTGCACAGATCCAGGATTATCCTGGGAATTGCACCGTGAGGTCTCATGTCCACCACTGCCATCATCTCCCTCCTCCTCTGGTTCTTGACCCCAGATTTCCCTGTCTGATGCCTCACTGGCAGCATTTGCCTCTAAAGGTGATAGGCACAGGGCAGCAAAAACTGTGCTGAGGCTTCAGGGGGTGAAGGAAGGTGACCCCAAGTGCCTTGGATCACTGTGGGACAGAGTAAATCCTTCTCCAGGGAGGGAGGGAGACACTGTGAAGCACAGCCAAAATTCTGCAGCTGTGTGGTGCACTGAAATGCACCACACAGCTGCAGAAATTATAAATGTAGCAAGAGCAGCAATCAGCTAACTCACTGCTCCCTGCAGAAAGCTCCATCCAGAACAGGCTGTGAGGAGACACCTCTAAATAATCTCTGGTGTTGTGGCCACCAGTCACAGGAGACATGGATTTGAATGAACACAGACCAGCTGTGGGAGCCACCCACTGCAAAAAGACCTCTACAAGCTGATGCTGAAGCTGTATGGGCTCTTAGGCACTTTTAGATCCTTCCACGGGTATGAAGTTATTTGTGATAGTTACAGGAAAGCCAGGTGGTTTCTAGCTTGTGAAGGGATTTTGTCCAAGTGGAAGAAATTGCCTGCAGACCATGATGGTTAATGTAAAATTCAGCCCAAACAAAGCCCGTGCAAAGCTCAGAGCCCTTCCTTTCCAATGGTAACTCCTGGTTTTGTGAGCTCCTCTGCATGACTGCAGAAACAGAGGCAGAAAACGAGAAGAGAGGATGCAACAACAAGAGCACAAGAACTGAGAGGACATCCCAGCCACAGCAATGAGATCTGATGCAGAACATCTTGGCTTCATTCCCATCAGGTTGACATGATTAGGGATGGCATCAGGGATGATTTCCATGTGCACATTCCCACAGCACCCTTCTCCTCTGCCTGTTCCTTCCACGCTGCCCAGGTGCTCCCCAGAGCCAGCACCATTTGTGAGGAGAGATACTGAAAGAGCCCCACAAAGCTCATGTGGAAGAGAAAAGACACTGATAAAATGGCTGTAGTGGAAGTTAAGGAGAAAAGTCTTAATGAGCAGGAAGAACAGGCTCAAATGTGGCTTTCCAATCACTGTTTCAAGTAAGTTACAGCCGACCAAAGCAACTAAATCTCACCCATTGAAACAATTCCAAACTAGAGTTGGAACAATTTCTAAACAAATCCTTCAGCCAGAGCTTGAGGAAAGCTCAGCTCTGGATTTACTGCATAGTGCTGGAATTACTCTAGGCAGGAGGTATTTCTTTCCAAAGCAAAATGCTAGTGAGTTTATTCAAAGTATGGTCAGGTGTGGCACCACAAAACCAGGATTTCGATGAATTAAGCCACCCCACCCGAGAATACATTTTGCAGAAAAAAAGATTAGCAGACCTTCTGGGGAAATGATTATGAATCCCAGTATTGTAACAACTCAACCATCGTGTGCAGAATTCCCCTCTAGGATAATAATTTCCCTTTCACTAGTACAGCAGAGAAGAGAAGAAAACTTGGCTTTCCCTCCTCCAGCTCATTGTTACAAAGCACTTTGGCACTGCAGCATTATAAAATGAGCCACTTCTCTAGAGCCCTTTTCTGCCTTTTTTTCTCCAACACAAATAGTGAGGTTTCACATCTTAACATCAACACACATTCCAAATGTGTCCCTGGAATTCTCCATCTTTTTTCGTCCAGCTAATTACCATAATTATGCTAACTAAAAGGGAAAAGTCCCATCCTGCAGAAATTTGTGCTCACTCAGAAGTGGGGAAAAAAAGATTTTTATACTCATAGGAACAAGAAGTCTTCTAATGCAGTGATTTAATAATAAAATCAGCACAGAAACTCACTGATGCAGAGGGTGCAGAAAGAGTTCTTATAAATGATGGCCTAATGCTCCTTAACTATGATAATCTGTTAATCACCAAATGAAGGATAGAACAAACACTTCTTTTTTCAGACTATAAAGATCTTGGACACAAAGTCCTCTGTGGCATTGCTGCTCCAAGTTACACCAAGGCTGATTGGACTCAGTCATCCTTATAGTGCTGGAAGAAGTTTTCAGGAAGAAGGAATTTTTTTTTCCTTTATCTTAGTGGCTCCCTTTTGTGTTGTGTCCTTAAACTCTGAAGTAAGATTTTTTCTGACTAATACACCATTTGGCAGTTCCCCCTACCAGCCATGAAGCTGCAGATTAAGGAGTAAAGCAGCAGCTCTCCCCTGTGGTGTGTCTGAAGGTGAGCTCTCAGAAATGGGGCCAATTATTGGGTCATTTTTGTCTGATGTGAACATGCCAAAACAACTCAGGGGCATTAATTAGAGCATAACACCAGGTCTGGGCAAAGAAATGAGGCTCATGCAAACACACTGGGGTTTCAATCCCATCCAATACTCACACTAACACCCAAGAGAGCTCAAAGCACAGGTGAAGAGACCCAGCAGGGCTGCGCCCACTCTCACAAGTCCCATCCCTAAGGCACATTGGGTGATCCCAAACCCAGATGGATTTACAGGCTATGGGGACAGCGACTTGGAGCTGCACTGACCTTCCCAAACCCCACACCTGTGTGAGAAACTCCCTGCCACGGCAACCCCAGCCTCCAGAGTGGGGCAATCATGATGTGAATGTGTATTTTCAGGTGCTTCATTTACTCTGACCTCCTCTGTTTCCAGAAGCCAGGAGGAAGCAGGGTGGGCAAGGGAGGAATGTTTTCAATGCACCTCAATGAATCACTTCAGAGCCCCCATTCAGCCAGCATCAGGCATTTAACTGATGAGCCTGCACTTGCAGGTGATCACCCCGTGCTGCCTCTGCAGTCAGGGGAGAAAATGGCAAAAGGGTCCATCTAGGACCCAAACCACTCCCTGGAACTGCTTCTTCTCCGCTGCTGTGGGTGAAGGGGAAGTCCTGTAGGGTGACTTAGGCACCTTTTCTGGTTGCCTTTAGGTTGCTGCAATGAACCTTTAGCTCAGTGCAAAATGCACTGAAAGTACAACAGGATTCAAAAAGAAACAGCTTGCAAGTCAAACCAATAAACAGATATAATGAAATAAAGTATATTTAAAAAATGTGATTTCAACTGTATTCACATAGAGTGACTTCAGGGTCACATGATTTTTTTTAATCAAGACTCTTACTTTCAATAAGAATAGGAGATAGAGCACGTTCAATTTATTTACACAGGTAGGTAAAGGAAATTTCCCTCAAAATCAAATTCTCTTTTTTAAGAGGAATCCACAGTCCCGTGGTTAAGAAACTGACCACATGGCCAAAGAACCACCACTGAATTTTTATAGCTGTATTTGTCACAAAAATTATATTATTTTGCTCTTTCACTATCAGAATATACAGAAAAATAATTTAAACTGTCTTCCAGACTTATCTACAGTGTGTCTATGACATTGTTTTTAGCAAGAGAGGCTCTGGGAATGGCAAAGAAATGAGAGAACTGAAAGTGCTGCTCCCAGAGAGGCTGAAATAAGGATATTGCTTCTGCTGCTTTTTGAACAATTGCCAGTAAATAATTATTCACAGAAGAAAATATATGAGTATGTTTAGGGCCCCTCACCACCACGAGCAGTGGGCAAAGAATGAGATCTGATCTGTGGAGTGCAGGTATTGATTTAAAACGGCTCCATCGATTTACACCCACCTGGTACCTGGCCCTGGAGCAGCAGGAGGAAATCACTGATGGAAATAATGTTTTGGGTTGGAAGGGATCCTAAAGATCACCTCATTTCAAGCCCCCCTAGAACAGGTTCCCCTCAAAAGGGAAACTGAGGCACGCAGTCGGGTATCCACCAACAGCTGCACGAGAAAACTGTGCCAAGGGAGGCACAACCAAAGGCTGTTGTGTGACAGCATTGCAGCTGAGAAACTATAAATATCCTGCTCATGAGAAACAACAGGTTAATTTTAGCAACTTTCAAATGCCAGTAATTTAGACTCCAGCTCCTCTCTCATCTCCCTGCAGTTTGCATCCCTCTGCCTCCTTGCCAGAAGGTGCATTATGCTTAATGCCCTTTGTCTTCTTCACAGCTTTCTAATGCACATTCAGAAGTGTTTACTAGACTAAAACCAATGATGATTGAACAGCAAGGGAACTGGGAACTTGTTGGCCAGCAACCCAAATCCAGAAGCCTCCTGCAAGACAGCACTTCCTGATGTAATATTCCAAATTATCATCATGGTAGATTTTACATTTGCAAAGCAACAGTGAGACTGTTTACTTTCTGAGGAAAATAAAGGCAATAAGGGGCTTTTTTTTTTTTTTTTTTGATCCTGAGCTCATGCGTGGGATGCTTTTAATTTCAAATTATTTATTGAGTGGGTGCTTACTGACTCATAGGGGACTTTTGGCAGATGCCAAGAGATTCTCTTGGAATTCAGGAGTACAATATTATGTGTGTGAAAGTCAGGTGGTTACCTGAAATAGCCAAAAATCACATGCAAAAATATACAGCTGGCATCAGCAAGTGACAACAGAGCAAGAGACAGCAGCTTTTTAAAATTTTTTTTTTTAAAACAGAGGGTCTTAAAGCCACAGGAAAGTGATTGCTCTTACTGTGCTTTGGCCTTTAGAGAGCACAGCTCTGTGTGCCCCTTCATTGCAGAAATATGTCTTCTTTGGGGATATTAGCATTTCCTCCTTATTCTGCTCCTTTTTGAAACATGACACCAGCAGAAACAAATGCAGTGACTCATAACCTGCACAGTTATTAATTTACCGACTGCGTGCAACCTCACCTCAGCTTCAAAAACTTCCTTCAGCAGCACCAAGATTATTTAAATCACAAAACCTTTCGAAATAAATATGAAGAATCTCAGATCTGGATTTCCTTTGAGCATTCCTGCAGGCCAAATGCTGCTCCTGGGCACAGTGGAGCAGCAACACCCTCCTGAGTCAGAAGTGATGCTCCCTCCCCTCCAGCCTGGCAGAATGAGCAAGGGTGAGCAGAGCACGTGATGCCAGCAATTTAAACACGTTGTGTTCTCCAGTGGGTGTCTGCAAGCTCTGGCAGAAGCCCCTGGTTATGCTCCCTGGGACCTCTGCAAAGAAAATAAACAAAGCAGCACAGGAGGAGAACAGGGCAGCCCCGGTGCTTGCAGGCAGGGAGATGGGAGACAGCATCAGGCTGAGTTTAAGAACGTTAAATTAGCATGAGAATGATGAACTTTGTTAAATGCTTTTGGTCAGCCAGTGCTGCTGGCTAGGAGGTCACTGGGATGCTCCTCCCCACAGCTCTCTGCAGGCAGAGTGGGGCTGGCTCAGGGGCAGCAAGAGGCAACCCAGCTCTTCATCATGCTCCAGTCAGGGCTCTGAGAGTAACCTAGACTTTCCTTCCAGCTTTTTGGCTGTTTTGGCAGCCTGTGCTTGTTACTGCCTCAGTAAGACATTTATTTCCATAAAAAAGGACCTCTGGGGGATAATGACACATCATTGCCAACCGCTGCACTTGGTTAGGGACCAAAACTGCTGGAGAAGGAACTTTTATCCATTAAAAGAACAAAAACACAGAGACAAACATGCCAAGGCTGACTTGTATTTCCCTTTGGCTGTCCTTTGGTGAGTATCCAGACCTTGCCTTCAGTCTGCCTGAAGCCACGAGATTTCAGTCCCTCTCTGCACATCTGCAGCTCTGCCCAGGACGTGCCTGTGACAGCGGGGCTGGAGCTCTGCACCTCTGCCACCTCCTCCCCTTCCCATCCACCTAAATCCTGAACAACATTTTTCTCCCTTGTTTTGGCTTTCCTGGCTGACCTACTTGACAACGTTAGTGAATTTAATCTCAAAACACTCAGGGATAGAGGGCAAAAAAATATTTTTCCCAGGCTACCGATAAAGAACGGAGTTTCAGGGAGCTTAAATGGCTCAGTGGGACATTTTGGTGACCAGAGGAAATTTAGAACCCTATGATAAATTTGGGATATTAATGTAAGAATAAAGTCGGACTGCTGGAAGCAATATCTTATTGACAAAAATGCTAGAAAGCTGCAAAGGTAATAAACGAGGAATTGAGATGGATTACTGGGTATATGCTTTTGAATGTATTACTCAAAGCCAGCTGTCGGGTACCTTGTGAAGTCCTTACATGCTTGGGTAAAATACTGCACCTATAAATATCTTTCCTGAACGGGGCTGTTAATTAGAGTAACTGTGCTAAATGTGGTCAGTGACTTGTTATCAAGGCAGAAGTACCAGTGCAAATGTTAATTATTCTGATTGGTTCTTTCCAGTCTGTCTTTGTCGACACTGAAAGAAATGTATAGTTCATAGCAATGGCTATGGCTGCATACCATGGCTCTTTTCTTACTCAGGGTTTATTTAAAAAAAAAAAAAAAAATCTGATTTCTTCCTTTTAGTTATTGGTGGGGTCCTAAAGACATGAGCAATCTTGGCAACCAGAGCAATGCACTGCACATCTCTAGGAAATCAGGGGAATAAATATCTAACATGGGGAATGGGACCAGCTCACCAGAATGCATTCCTATGGATGCTTTCTGCTTTATCAGTTTCTCAATTATGAAATGCCTGACAAAAATTTCTTGCTTTAATTCATGTCATGAGTTGCTGTAGGCTGTAGGAGGCATTCCTGAGAAAACCATGTTTATCCATCTAATGCTTAGAGATTGTCATAATGTTCATTCCCAAGATTTGTTACCAAATGCAAGCAGCAAATGCTGGGGGTCAAAATGTCGCACGACTTTATCAGAAGTCCTAGAATTCCTTAAAAATGAAAGACATTGCCTAAATACAGGGTATTTCTATGAAATGAAAAGCTTATTTAAGTATTTCCTTATGGTCAACAACAGCATCCTTTCCAAATAAAAGATTAAAAAAAGAAAAAAAAACCCCACTGTTCTCATAAAGTAGCAGTGGAAGTCTTTGTAACTTGGAAGACTTCTTTTAAGAATAAGCTTGAAAAGATCTTTTTTGGAGCTGAAAATCCTCTGTATATAACTTAAGGACAGTTTGAGTTATTTTGGGCAGAATTTTAATTTTTGTGAAACGATGAAAGAACCAAAGGAGTATCTCAAAAGGCAGACTCTACTGGAGGAAAACAAACATTAAAACACTAATTATATAGACACAGGGAGTATTTCTACTACTCAAAAAAAAAATAAACAGAAAGAAAATTGGGATTCAGCTGCAACTCATTAACAACCTGTACTTTCAAAGCTTATTGATGTGTCTAGGACAAATATTTCACAGAAATATTGAAATTTACAGTAAGGCTACGCAAAGCTCAAAAAATAATCTCTGGCTCAAACCCTTCCTCATTCAGCATTTCTCTGATCTCAGTATTTTTTTTTTTATCTCAGCTTGTTCAACTCTTCCATATCCACTCTGAAATTCCGCAGTGAGTTTGTTAAAGTCCTGCAAAAGGGTTTTTTGGTTTTTTTTTTTTTTTCTTACTTTCATCCTCTATCATAACCATGAGGGAAGAAAATCTTATGTAATTTAAGATAATAATAGCTTCACTTGTTAAATATCAGACTAAGTATTTCTGGAAAAGCGTTGGAAAGTAAAATCAGTAAATAGAGAAAATAGCAGGGTATGAAATTCTTATTAGTAATCAATTTGTCTCTTTCAAGACAGCTCCCTGAATGATGTGTAGGTAGCTGAAATGAAACACATTAATTGTGTTAATTTATTGCAGAATTTAATTTGGAACCTTTGCCTTTTTGTTTTTTAAACAGGTTAAACCCCCAAAGAGAACCCAAGGACACCTTAAACAAAACTTTGCCACCTTTGAACTACTTTATTTACTGTGACACTAAAAAGGACTCTTAGCTGATATGAGATTTTTTTTTTTCCACACCATAATTTGTGGATCAAGAGGAACCGAGTCCACACTCCTGATGGATCCTTCCAGCTGGTACTTGCCAGGGAAGCTCTGCAGAGGGGTGGAGTGGAGAGATGCACAGGCACACCCTCCCCATGGCCACTCAGGGCTCTCAGGCTCCCCAGGATGAGTCTGGACACATCCCAAGGGCTTGGGCAGCTGGCACTGGGTGGCTGCAGCCCAGTGCTCCTCCCAGTCCAAGGTGGTCCTGCCCAGTGCCCCCCAGACACCTCCAGGGTGCAGGAGCTGGCAGGGGCACCACAAACTCCATCCGTGCCACACCCCACTGAGGCCTGGGTAAGTGACCTCGTGGCTCCCCACATAAAACTGCACTGCACAACACTACAGATTCACCCCCAGGAGCTGTTTCATTTCCTGCAGGTCCCCTGTCATCGTTTCATGACCTGCTGGCCTTTTCCAGTGAAACCACATTTTACTTAAAAAAGGTTATGGAGAGCAAATGCAGCCATCACTGAGGGAAGAAGCCCAGCCTGTGGGTGCACCAGACGTCCAGAGGAATCTTACAGCAGTTTCTCATTTACACCGAATGAACTGACCTCCTCTTTGCTATAGCATCAAAAATAATTTCTTTGCCTGCATAGTACCTAATTTTCAATGTCTCTTTTTTCTGCTGCATCTTATGCTGGCTTTCTAAACAACTTCTTGTTTGTTCGAGTAAGGCAGAGGTTCCAAAATCACTGAAAAATACAATCTTGTTCACTTAACTTTTGGATAATGCAAAGGACTTACATATACATTTACTTTTTAAATCTTCCTCTGGCTATTGAATTTGTACATTATTAGTGTCTTGTTAAGCTCTCTATAAATCTTTCAGAAAGAGTCACTTAAATCTGTGAGCTCCCCATGTTTCGGCTCCTAGCAGCGTTTGGGACTGTGTTCAAATATTTGTGTTCCTCAAGTTCCAAGAAAAATCTTATCTGTCCCTATAATCACCCAAGGAATTTGGCATAAAAACAGCCTTTTATTTTCAGAACAAAGAGAAAACATTTGCCAATCAGTTTCTCTCTCAACTGATAGATGATTCAGTGGTTAGCTGCTGCCTGTATCCAAATGTGGAATAAGATGACATGGAAAAGTGGAACATAGGCATGGCACTGCTGAAATGGCCTTTCTTCTCCCCATTGCATCAAATTTTGGTGAAAGCCAGTCTCTAATTAAGTTCAATTAGTTCTCTAATGCAACATGAATTCCACCTCATAGACTTCAAACTCCTGTTTATTGCTCACGTTGTTTTAAAGACCCACAGTTAAGAAAAGCTTGTGCCATGGTTAATAGGGGCAATATCTTTAATTGGTGTAGCCATGAAACATCAACAGCCGTCCTTGCATTACCTACAGAGTAATTCACTCTGTCTTTCACTTGGAATGGGAGCAGATGCAAATGTCTGTTAATTCAAATTAATTAATGGCCTCATGTGTCCTGGTGTGGACATTCAGCAGAGGCTTCTTCAGCAAAACAAACGGGTGTGTGTTTAATCGTGGTTCATTCCGGGCTGATCCACTAACTGTTGTGTGTCTTCCCAAGAATGCACGTTCATTAACTCTAGTTAATTGCTATTCAATTACCTTGAGTAATAATATGTCCCTAAACACCAGTGCAGACAGGCCCCCTGGAGATTTCATGTACTTCAGCCATTAATTAAGACATACCGTGTATTGTTGGTAACTGATTATGTCTAGTTTTAAAATAATAACTTCACAGCTACGTTTAAACTGTTTCCTATTAGGTTTTTTTCAAATCTCCTGTATGGGGTAATTGGAGTGGTAACATTTCTTCCGTGCAATAAAGCACACTTGGTTATTATTATTACTGCACTTGGCCGAAGATGTTCTGTGCCATCATATTTTTTTATGCAACCCATTTATTAAGATGGAAAGAACAGATTATGTTTGGCCTGATTATCTCAGGATGATACTCTCATGATGACAGACATTTTGTAAATTTTAGTGGGTTTTTATTTCCTTTTCCAATGTTTTTAAGATTTTTTTTCGACAGACTTTTAGTAGAAATTTCAAACCAGCACCTTAGCATTTCATGTTTTGATATTTATAGCTTCTGCTAACAGAAAGGAAGCATAGCCAAAGCCTTTCTTTTCACAAACTACAGCAATTCTGATAAACAATAGCAAGGAACAATTGACTAAGACCTCGGACAGTCATCACAGCAAGAAACAAAACCTTTGTAATAATAAAGCACTGCAGTGAATAAGTAATATGCTTGTTTCCCTCTCCAACATTGAAATGTGTTTAAGAGAAATAAAGTAATAGATACCTTCAGAATATTTGAAAAGAAGACAGAACTTAAGGCCTTAGGGTGCAACTTCATTAAAAAAAGAATGAATATATTTTTTTTAATTTAACATAAATTCCACATTAAAGGCAAGAAAAAAAAATTAGAGCTAAGACCAAAGACAAAGCTGTAGCAATAAATGTTTTTAAAACTGGTAAATTCCATTGGAATATATTTCTACTCAGCATTTCTTCCTTAAGCTAATGGAGCCCTTCCTGGGCACCTCTATCAGATGAAAAATGAATAATTGAGAACTCCTAAAGTTGTTAAATCTACTGTGAGTTGAGGATGGGAGGAGGGGCCCCATCCCAGCAGCTCCTTATTCAACATTCACCCCATGAAAAGCTCTCTGCCTCAAGAGGAGAATTTTATCACACCATCAACAAAGCAAAGATATTCATAAGCACCCATCCTAATATTCTTTAGCCCATGCCAAGAGAGAAGCTTTGCGGATTTTGAAAACTTGTTAAAGTTCTCAACTTCTACGCAAGTGAAACTGGGTTTTGGAGATGTGTGTGTATGTGTGGATGCCCACCCAACTGCTGCCAGAGCAGCTTGCAGCTCTCCCAGCTATGGTCCTTATCAATCTAAAGAAAAATAATAAAATGATGGTTTTGGTGTCCCCTGTTAACTGGGAAATGGGCAGAGGTGGCACTACTGGCTCTGGACTCATCTCAGCAGACCAATGGTTCCCTGGTGGGCAACAGGAATAGCAGAGACAGAAGAAAAAGAAGTGAAGGATAAATGAAGCATTAAAACAGGCCGTTTTTCTGGGAGTATATTTAAAACAAAACATATATAAAAGTAGCAGCAGCAGATTTCTTTTGTTTCTGAATCACAGAACCGTAAGATCAGTTGCTCTGATAACAGCCATTACACCATGGAAAAATGAACTACCTGCTTCTGCTCACTGGTGTGAGAGAAATCAGAAGCAAAACACGGCTCTTCCCTGCCCTGGGCCACACTGCAGGGAAGATGTAGAGAACTGGGGCAGGGCTACAGCAAAGTGATGAAGACACTTGGGTAGGAGCTGATCCTGGATGCTGCAGAACGGGCTCCAGCCCTTGCTACCCTGCCTCCTTTTCAGGGCATTGCTGCAGTGAGCAAACAGAAACATTTCATCGAGCTCCAGGGGCTGGAGAAGTCCTGACTCAGAGAGCTGCTATGAGCACCAGTCATGAGGGCCATGTTGAATCCCTTACATCCTCTTCTTCCTAATGTCACTGATCTTAGGAGTCCCTTTTGCCAACAGACTTCCTTCCCCCTCTCCTCCTGGCTGGTGCAGTGATGGATTGTGGCACCTCCCGTGCCAAGAGGAAGAGCCAAGGCGAGGAGCGGCCGCAGCAGGGCTGTGCTGAGCTGCAGAACACGTGGCTTGCACTGTTAAAGCAGCCAAAAAGCAATAGCAGCTCACAGTGAATCTAACACAGCGCTCCCATCACCATCAGCTCTTGCCAATCTCTAGTATCAGCATAAAAGGAGAGGAAAATGTCCAGCTGTATATACAAAGCCAACGAACACCCTCTGTGCTCCTTGGGAAGCTGGTGCTAAGTGACACCTGTCTCCTGAAAATCTTTTCAGTGTCTCTGATCCCCTCTGATCCGAACCCCAATTCCCTCTGCCAGAGCCCCAAAGCCATGCAGTACATCCTCCCTCACAGTGCAAGGCCTCTCAGTGCAGTTCCTCCAGGAACAAATCTCCATTCATGGCCCCCAAGTGAGAAATGTTCCCAACGGCACAGACCCGGCTCCCACGTGCAACATACATGCATGAAGATGAACCTGCAAAGCATCAGGAGCTACAGCCAAATCTACACATTTTTTCAGGTGCCTTTAGCTAAAACTCAAGCAAATTAGTTAATATTCTCTTTCTCAGGATGATTCATATGAATCTGAACAGAATCACATGCCATGGTTCAAAGCACCAATATATTTCACTATATGAATCAAGAATCCAGTTTGGATTCCTCCAGACATCTCTTCAGGACTGCTTTGCCCACATGTCCCAATTACGTGGGCTCTGTTAACACCTCATAGTACAGCTGCATCATTTATTCACAAACATTTTTAAAAAAAACCCTACATTTCCAAAGTCACACATACTGTTGATTAATTTATCCCAAATTAAAAAGCTTCATCTTCATCTCTCTCTCCCGAATTTAACTTTCAGCATTTTAATTGTTTCTTCCTTCATTGTTAGATCAGTATCAATCATCATCTTCAGATACCAGAACTTGCATGTTCCTGAAAATTATGTTAAATTTAGATGCTAATGAAAACTGTTTATGCTGGTTAACCACAGCAATGAAATCTCTATTGCAATACACAAAAACTGTTAGTTATAACAAGAAACCTTAATTTCTACCTCAATCTCCTTTCTACCATCTGCTCTCCTAGAAGACCAATCCTAGAAACCATGGACTAAACAAACAATCAAAAAGGTAATTGTTAAATTGTCTTCACAGCACAACAGACATTAAAAGAATTGAAATAGTCCCATTAACCATTACACTGAAAATTATGATATAAAACAAAGTAATCCATGAATGCCAGCACATTCTAATATTCCTCCTTTCCAGACATTTTCCCAACCAACCAACCAACCAACCAACCAGCCACACATTCTATAGAGAAATAAATAAGTGATCCATAACACCCACTGAATATTTTCCATCCTCTCAGAAGGAATAAGATAAAAGTCTTCCAGCCATTAAAAGAAATATAACAGATACAACCTACCACAGCAATAGGTGATAATTATTCTTTCATCTAAAGCACTACACAGTTAATTATATATAATTATTTAAAATATTTGTGTTTCAAATAATATTTGAGCTGTCCAATCCCTCAGAACTGACTGTGGGAAACATTGAGACTGCTCCCACATCTGTTGTTCCCAGATGTTTTTCTCGTGGGTCACCATGTGTCGTTGTACAATTACAGACTCCATCATGTTCTGGGAAATGCTGCATCAATCAGCATCAACTTCCCTGCGTGGTGGGATGGAGAGAGCTAAAGGCAGCCAGTTGTGGGATCAAGGACCATATTTAAAATGCACCCAAATGGTCTCATACTCCAACTATAAACTGTCATTGCTTATCTAAATCCAAAATCTAAATAGGATGTGGGTTTGGAGAACATTAAAATTGTAACAAGCCTCTAATACAATGTTTTAATTATTTTCTGTGCTACTGCAGCCATGTGATCTTAGAGAATCATCTTTCCTTTTTATTGGGTTTAGATGAGATACAATCTGATAAGGTAATTCACTGTATTTTACATCTTAACAGCTGAAAATCTGTATTTCTTGCTTTTTTTTTCCTAATGTGCCCCAAAAGGACACTCAGTGCATCTACAGTATGAACAAAATTGTTCAATTTGTGCCTTGCAAATTGGTCACGGCCCAAAGAAGACCAAAGAAAATGAGACAAACCCAGCCATGCTACACCACTGCTACACCAAGTCCCATGAAGGAAGAAGGTAATGAGCTCATTTGAGCAATAATGTGATAGTGTGGCTTGTGCCATCTGGAATGTAGAAAGAGCATCTCATTCCCTCCCTGCTTTCCCTTTCTGAGTCCTAAACTCCCTGCTCCTCCCCAACCCCTCCAAACATACAGGAATACAGGGAGACAGTTTTGATCCCTGGTGTAAATCCTCAGACACACAGAGACAAACCCATGGATTTGCATCTTTAAAAATAAAAAAAAGTTAAAAATACTGTACATAAATGCATCATTCTCTTTATAATCTGGACAATTTAGTCAGGAGCTACAGCCTACCTCTTGACTGAGCTAATTCTCCACTTCAGTTATCTTATGCACCTTCTTTAATGAATACACGTTCCTTTGATTAAATTAACATTTTTGTCTACCTAATTAGCCTGAAAAACCTGTGCTGAACCAATCTAAAAGCGACTTCATTACTGCTCATTGGTGCATGTTTGCTACCCATCACTGTCACCTCAACAGGTGAAGGATTAGGAGAACATTAACTCTGGCTTATTTGGTTTTCCACAGCCAATCCAAGCCTTCAGTCGACCCGCCAGGACAGTGACAGATGTTTTAATTATGTGGCTTCATTCATTAATGCTCATTTGCCTGGCTGGCCAGGTTTGTGATTCTGAGGGACAGTTGAAACAAAAAATAATTAAAACAACCAGCTTAATTACCTTCTTGCATTTTATCCTTCAGCTCGCACTGCTCACGAGTAATGACAAATTGAAAATATAAATAAAACCCAGCTTATCCAGCCCAATGAGCTGGTAAGGACGCTCACCAGAAGATGCATCACTGCTTGTCTAGGAACATGAGCACAAGTTGCTTAACAGGCACTTACTGTACATTGGTTAATGAAATCATAACCAGAGCTAATGAATATATATAATTGGGTAGGCAGCTGCCACTAAAAAAAAGAAAAATGTTAGTGAAACCATCTTGCTAATTTGCTAATTCAGTTTGCAGAGACAGTTAGGGAAGGCCCTTGAAGACAATTCTACACACCCTGCTAATACTGTGACTACTATTGATTATTTGCATGATGATATCACATAGTTTTTTCCTAACTGGTTTCTCTTACAGACAACCCCCATCTGCCTCTAAAATGCTAAATAAATAAATTCAAATAATTTTCAAGAAAAATTAAATAAATTTTAAATATACTGTATAAAAACTTATCTAAAACAGTGACAATTTGATCTGCTGGGATTGCACTCACCAGTCATCAATTCAGTCTACTGTAGAGGTAAAAATGGGTATAAAATAAATTTTTTACTGAATAAATCAAATCTTTGGTGCTAATTATTGCAATCTGCACTGCAAATCTGGTAGAAGGCCTTGGAAAACCTGTGCCAGCAAATCCATTATAGAACAATATTTATCACCAATTCTCCAGCTGCTTTAGCTTTTTGCTTTGTTCTGTCACTATCAGAACTTGCATCACTAAATGTCATGCTTCAATGAAAATATCTCTTCCTTTATCCTCTTCTAGAAACCCTTCAAAACATTAGAAAACTTCCATGTTGTTTTATGTGTGACATTATATGAAATGCAACATCTGCATGGGGTGAGAAAGTGCCTCTGAGGATTTTTTTAAAGATTCCTTTGGTTTGTTCAGCATCACCTCAGACTATTTTTCTCCCCAGTTCCCAGTAGTGAATGGATATGATAAAAAAACAGAGGCAGAAAGTTTAAAGTATCTTTTTTGAAGACCACTAGATATCACCCACCTGCAGCAGACAGGAACTGACACCCAACTTACAAAAACCCTGGAGATAGAAAAGAGTGGTACCATGGTCCCCCTCACATCATTTATCTTCCTGCTTACTGAAGAACCTAAACTAAAATTCAAGACTTCTGCAGCAAATTTTAGCACTCTGTAACTTTTCTATTAATGATTTTTTAGAAAGCTCTGGATAAATAATAAATATTGATACATGCATTTTATCCCAGTCATGTCTTTTTCTTATCTTTTCAAAGAGGAGTTTTTTTTCCACAAAATATCCTGTGGAGACCATTTGGAGTTTGTTTTCATTTTCAGGCTCTGCTGAGCTAAGCATTTGATTCAGGGAAAATAACAGGTTTGAAAGGAAGGCTTTGGGAAACTTAAAACATAACAGATGCTTATTTGCAGACATCTGATTTAAGTGAACTGAAAACCCCAGTCTAAATCCTGAAACCCATAAATGTCAGCCAGCTAGAACAGAATAATAACCACTTATCGATATGGATGCACCTAGCAGATAACAGAGTTCTGGGATCATAATATTCATATAACTCTGCTCACTTTGCTGCTTCCGAGCTCTGGAATTACAATTGGCAATTCCATCCTTCATTTCTCAGCACTGTGCAGATGGTTTGTGGTGAAGGGACCTGTTCACTACCAGCTGGCAGATTTCATCCAGTATCAGGTGTGAACTACTTAGCCTGGGATTAATATCCACGGAAGCTCATCCTTGGCTGAGACATTCCCAGCGCTGTATCAATGGCCAGCTGTAGGCACCTTGGGGATTTTCAGAAGAACCCAGTGAATGCAAGCTGACATTTCATCTTTGAAATCTCAGAATCTGTGAGATCAAAATAAAAGTCACCAGCAAAACCACTGCGAAATGTCAAAGCAGCCTGGATTGGGGTTTGGCTTCTCTGTGGGTCTATAATGAGGTGAGGATAAACACTAAAATAGCACTGAAGTTTGCAAAAATCTGCTAAAAATCTGAAAAATTTAAGACCATTTGAAACAAAATTATTGGCACCATAGATTGATATAAAAATGCACAGAGACAAACCTGGTATTTTAATGACAATTCACAACGATTAGTGAAATTTCAGCATCAGGTCAGGTGTTTTCATACTTTTCTCTTTACCTGGATAAGGAATAAGAACTCACAGCCCAAATCACTTGGATGGCATCTTGCTCTGAAGTTTGGGAGGAACATTTTGTTCCCTGTGCTCTTGTCCTTTCAGACTCACATTACACCTTCACAAAACATGAGTCACCAAAGCATTAGGTGCACCATTTCAGTGAGGTCCTCAGATTAACTCCAGAGCCAAGGAAAATAAAAGCAGCTACCAAAGAGCAATTCATCCTGCCCAAGGCAGATGCCTACTGTGGGATGTGCTCACTGAACCATATCTTTGGATACCTGAACCTTGGCAAAGGACGTTTCACATCAGATGTGTAATATTCTTGATTCCTTAAGCCAATGGTCCATCCCAGCAGTGGTAACACCACTTCATTTTCTTTTTGTGCTTCTAATTACTTTTCATTATATCTTCCAACTTGTCTGAGACATATTTTGAGAAATGTTGGCAGTTTGATTCCCCTGTGGTTTCTTGAAATCATGGCTAAAAGCCCAATGTGACATTAATATATTTTAATTAAATTCATTACTCCATTAATTCAAAGTGATCTGAGAGAGTCTAGAACATTTCTGCAGATCTCAGTGGAAATGTGGCTGAGCATCTTTGAGATGTGTGAGCTGACAGACATGGAGTTTGCCAGGTGAGGTTGACAGGACACACAGCTTTTGTTAAAAATGGCTGCATTTATTAGTGGCAATACCCCAGAACTACTGTACAACGCACCACATATATTTTGCTGGGCAACAAAATGTTCTCCAAAGCTTGATGAAAGTATATGGCAGCCTCACTGAAATTTTATGCATGTCTTTCAAGGAAATATGGATGCTTCATCTCTTAAAATAATCATTAGAAACGGGTACAAACTTTATTTATTAAATAATCCCTGACCACTGGCCTGGGCTGGGCAGGACTAACAGTGAGTGACCACCAGG
The DNA here is from genome assembly GCA_016584745.2 of Phylloscopus trochilus trochilus. Lineage (NCBI taxonomy): Eukaryota > Metazoa > Chordata > Aves > Passeriformes > Phylloscopidae > Phylloscopus > Phylloscopus trochilus. The sequence goes on from WQNJ02000021.1 coordinate 7,996,416, forward strand.
AGTGTGAGTCCTCTGAGGAATCTGAACCTTCAGAAGGTCATGTAAATGCTAAAGCTGGGAAAGGCTAAGATTCTAGCATCAGTCACCAGAAAGAGAAAAATCAATTTTGTATGAAGAGTAGCTCATTCATGTTGGTTGTGAAACAGAAGAATTTAATTACATCACTACATATTTAGAAAGGGTTGTTCTATCCTGTTGATTTTGGCAAGTCAGGCCACTGGGAGTTACTGAATGAGACAACAGCAGGAGAAAAAAGGAAGGATAGAAACATGAAAAGAAAGAGAAAAGGAGACAAGAAGCTGATAATGACACATTCTGTGAGTGGTCAGGAAGGCAAGAGAAGACAAATCACTGTATGGTCAGGGAGGTCAAAAGAGGAGATCAATAATATACACACCATGGGGCATAAGTCAAGAAGAAAAACAAATTATAATGAAACGAGGAATCATTAAAAACTTGGGTCGGGACTTACCGGGTGCTGTAAACTCCAGCACACCCCAATTCTGGTGGTGTCAGCCCACCTAACACAAAACTTCACGCTGTAGGCTCAGAGCTGATAAGCAGCCACATTCAAAAGCAGCAGGGCACTGCCCCACCTGCACGGCTCAGGGGCTGGCTTCTCCTATCACGGCAGGCATCAGCAGTGCAGTGCTAAAAAAGCACTTCAGTATCATTTGGGCTGTTCTGTGACATTGATATTCATTTTTTTTTTGCTTCGCATTATAGCCTCACTTCTGAAGTTAAGAGTAGTAAAAGTAATATCCCGTTGCCACTGGGCAAAAAACTTTTCATTCCACACTTATGTAGTGTATGTTTCCACAGCAAAGAAAGTTAGTGAAAAATGGGCTTGTTAAAGAGACTCCACTTAAAGTTAATGTTCCAAACTTTTTTTTTAATATGATGTGTAAAAGTGAAGTTTTACATCCAGAATTTATTAAGTAAGAGGAGTTGGGCCTTAAACATGCTACCAAAACCCTGAGGACACTGCAGGAATATAGTCCAGGCTTTTACATTACATACTAATTTTTTTTTTCTCATTCATGGACTGCTTGAGGTAAATGGCTACATGGAAAGTAAAAAGGAGAGGCTGACAGATATCACTGAAAAACACATCCAAATATTTCACTACACATATTGACACAGGCAAGAGCTAAATCTCACATCATCTGGGGAGTCCATTTAATCTGCCAAAACCCCATTAGTAATTACTTTCATTATTATCCCTGTCCCCAAAAGGCTATTAGCTTTATTAAATAATTGATAGCTCTGCCTGTCCCTTTTCAAAGGTTGCAGTCTAAACGTTTTGAGAGAAAAACCAGACTGGAAGTCTGAGTTTTAGGTGTTTGCAGCCAGAAAAACCCACATTTATGTCTGTGCAATATAGACCTGGGCACACAGGTAACTCATCACAGCCAAATGCACTGGTGAGGATCTACTGAGACATTTTATCCTGCCTGCTCATATTTTCAGTGTCTGGTAAGAGTTGGGTAACTATCATGAGTATTCTGCAGTTAAACAGGGTTAACCTGACATGAATTCTCTGGTACTTGTGGTGGACAGGATCCACTCAGCTGCAGAGAATATTCCTTGGGCTTTGCTCACACATGGAAATTCTTGAAGATATGACTGAGGGCTTTGTAGGGGGACATCCAGACTGCCTCAGGTAGGTTTTACCAGCAGTGGGGCACCTAAAGAAAGTCTCACCTTCACCAGGTCACCACAATTCCCTGAGGCTGGGAACAAACTCATTCACCCACATCCTGCCTCTGACAAGAGGTGTGTTATGTGCTCTTTGTAAACACACACATTTCTTCTCTGTTTTCACAACTAACCAAAACCATTTCCCTTTAGAAACCACGTGCCTTTATGCTGTTCAGTACAGAAATGTTCCATATTTACAGCTGATCTGGATGAACAACAGTAACAGTCATGTTTTCATGTTTTGCTTCAGTACTGGCACCTCCAGCAGCAGTGGTAACACACGTGGCATCACAAAACCCACCAAAAGGACAGCAACATCAACATTTTAAAGATATTTAGACTGAGGATCTACTTTTGCTCCTGGCTGAAGTTTCAGAAGGAAGTGTAATTTGTGACTAAGTATTCCTGTATCTGCCTGGGCACTCTGAGTGCCACCTCTGCAACTCAGGAGAGGGATGTGTGATCTGGAAGCAGAGCCTGGGTTAGGCAGGCTGGGGCAGGAGACACATGGACACAGTTTCCTTGCTGAGGGCCTCAGATTGCCCACAGTCCTATTTCCAAACTCACCAGGTGTGTAAGCACAAGAAAATGCTTTGGGCTTTTCACGTGCTGAGAAATTTGCACACACTACAGAAATGAATCCCTGTTTCTCCTTATGTGCTCACTGCACTTTACAGTTCAAAACTTTGAGTCCTTAATCAGTTCAGCCAAAACATACTTATTCAGAATAGGGTTTTTCTCAGATTTTGACTCAAGTCATACAAAAGAAGAGCTCCTAAGCCACACAGTGTTGCACTCTAGACTCCCGTTCCTGCTTTTATGCAGTTTTATAAAGAAGTCCATCCTCCCTTTCTGAAAGAAAAACCTTTCATAGTTTTCATAAAGCAGTTCAGAGTATATAACAATTACCCATCTCCAAAGGCATGTTTAACTTCCCTGGTTTATAGAGCTGCTGGATAATATTTACATGTTCTCAGCTCCCACTGGTGACCTCTCTTTCCCTACTAACAGTATTCCTCAGTTCCCATACTTTCAAAAGTAAATATTTTTACTTTCTTTCTTTATAAGCACATTGGAGTCATTAATCCCTTTAGAATCCAGTGCATTCATTTCTCTGGCTATAAAAGATCTCTTCTTCACCTGCACCGAATATTTTCAATTTTCCCTGAATTGCAGGAAGGGCTCCAAGTTTGCAGAAGAGATTGAGCACCCAAGCGGGTCCGACCCTCGCCTCTTTCTCCTGTGCTGCAATTCAAACTTCTCCCTTTTATCCTTCCAAACAATAATCCCAGAGATCAGACCATCTGTGGGACTAACTAACAATCCCTCAACACGGTGATGAGTTGAATAATAGTGACACATATTTCTGGAAGCTGATAATGAACCCTTTTGTAATTCACAGAGAGAGACACGAGCACTTGAACACAGCGACCACACATATAAAAGGAGAAAGATCCACATCCAAACTCCTTCCGTGCATTTTAACAAACAAGTAGAAAGAAAAGATGTCTAAGATTGGGATGGGAAAAAAAAAAAAAAAAAAAAAAAAAAAAAAAAAAAAAAAAAAGAAGCAAAGTGGGTACAAGATGGAAAAGGTGTGATTTATTCTCATGTTTCACTTCAGGTATTTTTAGGTATTTAAGACTGAGCTGTAAGATGAAGACTTTATTCTTGCCTGTTTTTTTTAACATTGCTAAGCTCATCACACCTGGCAGAACATTTCCTAAAGGCTGCCAAAATCTGAAGTCAATTTGTAGAAGAAACAATCATCAGCCATTAATTGATTTTTGATTCCCTATTCATCCCAATCAAATTCATCAATGTGCTCTCATAAATCCATGACTGATTATCACAGTCACTTTATCATGTTTGTCCTCCCTTGCAGGATGGAGCACAAAAGCCTGTCAGGGAAAAGCCACAGTAATCCTGCGGGATGCCACCAACCAGGTGCTACAAACTGTCACCATGAGGGATTTCCTTTGGCTGGATTTAAGGATTTCATGACAAAAATGTGCATATCTGCTCACAGCTGTGTCTGTAATTGCAGCTGCTATATTTGCACGCTCGGCTGTAGATGAGGGAAACCTTCCCCCTCCTTGAAGGCCACAGTTCAAAAATCTAAAGATCTAAGGAACAAGTAAACCTGGTGTTGGATTTACACAGGTCTACAACACATACACAACACCCTGCACATACATTAGTTTTACTTTCTTCCTTAGCAATCTTTGTGGGGTAAATTCTCATGTTTTGGCTGCAATATAAAAAACAAAAACAAAACCTCCCAACTCTCAAAGGAAGTCTACATTGTTCCCTTCATTCAAATTTTTTTTCTGGTACAAATTCATCAAACCTCATATTTACTCTATTACCTGGATAGCTGAACTCATACATCTTTTTCCTATGTGATGTTTTACTCTCTCCATTTGAAAAATACACAAATAAAGAAAGAAATGTACTTCAGAGACAGCAGGAGAGCAAGAGGAATGAATTCAGCAATGAGATTCACTTTGCAGTTCAGGTTTGAGCATGAACCAGGGGCACTGGGCAGTGAGCCCCACAATTTGGATGTGCTCTGGTGGAGAACAAAGCACAGCCTTAACCAAAGTCCATCTTGTCACAGTTCAGGCTGTGCCATCATTCCACAACACTTTGTGCAGGGTGCTGTGTACTGGGGGAGATGGGACAGACTCACTCCCAGAAATAAAATAACAATCTCCTTTTTATTTTTTTTTTCATCTGACATAGAAAATGGTTTGACAAGATCTTCTGCAAAGACCCCATGGGCTGCTCATGAGCCAACTCCTGGTTAGCATTCAGATGAGTATTTTCACTCAGGGCTATTTCTCCAGAATCACTTTTTGCTCATTAGAAGGATCTGAGCTGCTGCCACAGTTGCAGGGGAAGCTCATTCAGTGTCTTTCCAAGAACTGGACCTACTTGGAATATGAGATTCAGTCTCCAGCACTGCTGAGTCTCTGAGCAGCACAACAGCAGCATTACCATGGAAAAGAAAAAAAAAATATTGCAAACCCTTCAACAACACCATATTCTTTTCCTTTCCCTAGTTCAAAATGAACTATTACATTTCCTTTCATCCTGCTCTGGAAGCCTTCAGAGTTTATGCAAAAAAAAAAAAAAAAAAACCAAAAAAACAAAAAAAAAAAAAAAAAAAAAAAAAAAAACCCAAAAAAACAACAAACCGACCCAACCCTTACTTTTCTACAGAAATACTATGCATCAAATTTTAATTATTCATCTGCTTAAAGGGAGTTAGTAAGGAGCTTTTAGAACTTTGGCCAGGCTACACCTTATTCCAGGGCTGCTCTGAGGGGCAAATATATCATGATGAAGGGCCCCTTGGCACAACAAAACCTCCCATGCATTACAGCTTGAATTAGAAAGGCAACGGCCTATTAATGCTACAATTAAAAATATGTTTAGCATTCCCTCAAGGAAAAATACCTTTTCCAATTATTTTCTGCTCAAGGAACACTAACCTGCTGTGACAACCCACCACCATGAAGACAAGTGTTGTTGCCATTGCTGAAGTTTAAATATTGAGTGTGGAAACCGATTCTGGATTTCCATAACCTTGAAATGTCACCACACATGGATTCTACCTATGCTCAGCCACAGCCTGCTCTTTTAAACAGACCCCTTAGAAGTCCTCACACACAAACCAGGGCTTCATGCTCCTTGGCAGAACCACATTTCACTGGGAAGTATGGGATTCCACTTGCTGCAGGAATGCAACAAACAAAAGAATGTGTAATCATGCAGCCAGGAGAAAAAGGTGATACAAAGGTAGAGAAAAAAGGCAAAAAAACCCAAACCCACAAAAGCCAAAAGGCAGGGACAAGAAGGAAGGAGCAAGACAAAACAGATAGGCAAAAGCTGTTCCATGCCGAACTTTTCATTATGCCAAAAAAAAAAAAAACATAAAATAAGTTCTGCTGCACTGCAGTGAGGCCACTGTAACTCACACCTGCCCCAGACACACAATGCTGCTGCAGCATCCATCCCTCCCCACCACAGCTGAGCAGAACTGCCAGGTGTCTTGGTTTGGAAAGACAGGTGTCTGCCAGGGAAAGCTGGAGTTTCCCTTAGAATGGGGAATGTAAACCCCTCACTCCTGCCAAATTATAATTTTGCAATCATGGGCTTTCAGGAAAAGATTTGGGAATAGGAATAACAGTTCTTTACTAGGAATGTTAACAATACAAATGTAGGAGAAAACAAAACCACCCAACCACACCAGCAAACAACAATTTTTGAGAACCCTGACACAGTCAGAGCTACAACCTGGCACCCTGTTGGTCAGGGTGTTGGAAGCAGTCCCAAAGTGAGTCCTCCTGGAGTGGCAGATGTGGTTCTGGTGGAGTAGAGATGATCCTGTAGCAAAAGGGTCCAGGGGTGGTGAGAAGAGGTCCAGTGATGGTGAGAAGGGGTCCAGTCTTCCTCCCAGAAATCGGGTGAAGCCAGATGCTTTCATGTTCCTCTGTCTCAGTTTTATCCAGGTAGGAATGCTTGGCTCCCCGCCACTGCCAGGGGGGATGTGATGCATCTCACAATAGGATGATGGAATGTGGATGCACCACTCTGGGGAGGGTGTAGTCCAGGGAGGTGCTAATGGCCTATTATCAGAAGGCATCCAGCCCCCCTCCCCCTTGAGTTACAAGAGATAAAGAAAAAAAACCAACATCTCCCCAACTGCTTTTAACAAATGAAATAGAATACACACCCCTGGCTCCACAATCCAAGACACCAGGGTACCCACTCAGGGCCCCCAGAGCAGGCACTGACGACTCCTGACACCTTCTGCAGTCAGCAGCCTTTGGCAGCTTTTCTGCACGGCTTGCCTGACACCCTCTGAAGGGAAAGCTCCAGACCAAGGCATGGTGATGCCTCCCTGCATCACTCTGGAGCTGGTTTCCTCCTCCTGCTCTCTTGAACCAAACCACAACAGCTCAGCCAATACTTGGGAGCGAGCAGAAGCTGCACAATGACAACCTGGCTGGTGATCCTCTCCCCAAATCGCTCAGACCTCGAGCTTATCCAAATCTGACTTCTCCAGAACAACCTCCAAAACATGACTAATAGGCTGATTCTCCTCCAACAATATCTATCTTGGTTCCTGCTGTAAAATAATCAATTACACTAAATGGAATTATTTATACAGAATACAAAAGTAGTTCGGCTTTGGTGGAAGTAATATGCTTATCAGATGGATTAAGATCTAATAGGCTTTTCTCTCTCAAAGTATAGCTGTTCCTGATAGTCTATCAACCCTCTTATGTAAATTACTTTGCTCTTGACAACATAAATTAGATGAAAGAACTATATTTTGTTTACAGATTTCGAGTAACAGGATTTTAAATGTATTTTAAAACCGTGCCAATACAATCAAGAACTGTGTTTATGAACTGAAATTGCCTTAGCTTATTGCAACTAATGAAACAAAAGTGAACTCTGCATACTTTTTGTTAATATGGTGACTCCATGAAAATCAAATATTTATGTCTTTGGTCTAGACAAATTAATACACAACTTCTCTACCACAGGAGGAAAAAAAAAGCCAATGTCTTCCTTAATGGGTGGCTTAATGGAATATCTTATTTCTCTGTGCTCAGCTCAGAAGAGCTGAGGGCTGCACAAGGGTTGAGGGCAATGGCAAAAGGGAGAGGAAAGCAGGAGCTGATGCCTGGAGCCAGCCTGGGAACAGCACCAGCACACGAGGATGCCAAATGTTAGCTCCTCATGGAGGCTGCACAGATAATTGCTGCTCCAGGAAAACTTGATCAGCAATGAATTTAAGAACATTTAGCCAGATTTCTGGGGGTTGTGCTTTGACTTCTCTCACCTCTTTCCTTCAGGAAGGTGGTAGAGGATCCCTTGTACTGCACTTGAAATAAGAGGAAATGTGCCTTTGGAGCTCCATTAGAAGTCCTAGAAGCATTCTTTGTAATATCTTTATTATACACAGCTCTAAAAAAACATTTCTTAAAATGCATGCAATAAGTAGAAGCAGTAGCTTACTTAATGTATTTAGTATATTTAGCAATATGGAAATGATATCAAACAAAGCAAAACTTTGGATTTGAATTGATCTAAAATACAGGAAAAAACAGAGATTTGGGTGTTTGTACATTCATTTTTTAAACCTGGGTAACACAGCACAAAAGCAGTTTGGCTCAATATGCCCATTTCACAGCTCTGGACTAATTAATATCAAGTAAATTACTGTTGGCCCAGAGCTTGGATAAGCAAAACATAACAACACACACTAAAACAAGTCTTAAATAATTTCTCCAAAGCCCAGATGATTTTCACTATGAGATGCAAATAAGCATTTTTGCCAAAAGAGAACAAATAATTTATGATGCCATTTAAAAGCTGGTAACTGCTTCTCTTATCTGAAAAAAATAATAAAAAAGGGGAAAAAACCAAGTCCCTGGCTTGATTATGATTCACTCTGTGTGTCAGTCCTCTGCATCAAGGGAGTAAGAGCATCCTTTTATCTGTGTTATTCGTCAGGACAGATTGAATAATGACAAGTGGAGTGCCGAGCCGGAGTTTACTCACAGATTGGTTAACATCATTTTGTTCCCAGAACAAGTCTCACTGGCCCTTATCAGGAGTCTCCCAGAATTGTTTGAAAGTTACAGGCAGCACACCAAGAAAATTAATTTCCCTGTCTCCCTCCCAGTGTTGTCCAAATCCTGTTACCCTTATTCACACACAGCAGTTCAAGGATCTGAGCACGCAGGGCTGATGCATTTCTGCTTAGTCTCACAAAATCCAGTAACATATAATTTCCAGAGACCCACGCAGGGTTCCTTTTCCATTAGGCTTGCAGATGAAATTTTCTTTTGCACACACATATTTTATTGCTGTTTGCTCTAAATTCACTGGCAGCAATTATGAGCTTTGCTCACCAACAAACTACAACATTGGGAGGATTTTAACAGAAACATGGCTCAAGCAGCAGCTGTTTGGCCCCAAGAGTGTGGAGTTCTTCCACTGCTGAAGGAGCCAGCAGAGAGATGCCACTTCTGATTTAGAGCAAGAGACACACCAGGGATGTTTTTGTGCCTTGGAAAGCCAACGCTCCAATATTCGAAGAATATAGATTTTCTCAGCTTGCTACCAGAATTAGGAAAAATACATATGACTGTATTTTTCTATGTATTACTCTTGCAAGTCTACCCTGAGATTTCAGCTTTATGAATGGATCCAAAAAGAAAGTTGCTTGTATAATGCTGACTGGGAAGATGAATTCAGGGAGAAAGTTAACAGATAAAAAAGCTCCACCAAGGTAACTCAAACAAGGATGGGTGCAACTTTTAATGCCAGTTTCCTACAAGAAACACAGGCTGTCTGATTGCACCCTGCATGTCTGCATGAGCAGCTGTGGGTCTGTGCCATGAATTTTTAAACACATATTACCTTTTTTAATCAAATTCAGCAAGGATGATGCTGATGATTTCATTTACCTTCTGCTTTAGTGGAGACCTCAGCATGCAGTAATACACTGAAGAAAACAAATCTCTGGTTTGAGCTTTAGGCTTGTTTTCAAACGAATTTCTGGTGTTTTACCTCACATCAACATCTGTGAAAGCTGCCCAAAACTGCTCACAGCAGCATGGGCATAAATAAGAGATTTTTCCACCTTTCTGAGTAGTCTCAGTCCTGAGACTTTTTAAGAGATCCCGCCTGTGGCTGTTTGCACTTGTTCCAATCCTCAGGGAAGCTTTGCACTGAAGCCTCATGTTCCCAGTGCCTTTGCTGTGACTCAGACACACGGGTCCCATTCCACAGGGACTCACGGGGCAATCACTACATCGGGTTTCTGTCCCACACCCAGCAAAGCCAGTTCCATTCCTGCAGCAGCATCGTGGTCAGGGGTGCTGCTCTGCACAAAGGCGCTGCCACCTCCCGCCCCCAGCTCTGTCAAACCAGCCAGGATTTCTAAAGCCTGCTCCTCAAAGTGCTCAAGCCCCTTTGGATCCCTGAGGCAAAACCAGGGGAAGGAAGCACGGTTCGTACATTTCTGCCAGGAGATGCAAGAAATCTTCAAAGGGTGAACTTCCCCCAGATCTCCCAGCTCATCACTTCTGACCACTGTGTCCCCTTCCCCAGGAGATGTCACCTTGTTGATCCATGCTCCAAATCAACCCACAGCTTGTCATGAACTCACTCAACACCAGTTTTAATTCCACCACATTTGAAAACCTGTGGTGGTTTGTTTTTTTTCTTTCTGTTTTGGTTTTTTGTTTGTTTGTTTGTTTGTTTGTTTTAAATTTCTAAGCTAGAGGCAATCATATTAAATAAAATTTACAGTACTTTCTTGAGGACAAGCAAAAAACACTGAGGTTACAGACCTCTCCAGAATGGATGCTGAACAGATGTTTTCAATGTCTGTTTGCATTTTGAACTGAAATTAAAGAGCACAAATCTCTATGGCTTTAAGATCTCTGCCAACAGCTCGTGAATACCAACAAACGGCATCTAATGATGCCTCAAAATGGGTGATTTTTCTAATTCTCCTTTTTGGGAAATAAGATTTAACCAACTAAACAAAATAAAAGAGAGAGAAGTGAAAAAATATCAAATAATAACATCAAGAACTAAAACCAGGATCTTAAAGTCCCAGCTACAAAGCCTGACAGCCACGCAGCAGTCTGACAGCAGAGATAGGGTTTAATATTCTCTTATGTGAGAGAGCTTTGAATCTCATTTAATTTTATCAGATTTAGAATCATTTGCTAGGGGCCAGACAGCCAACTAGTGTAAATCAGTTGAGCTCCATTAACTTCTACGGAATTACAGTTTCCAATTTACATCAGCTGAGAACCTTGCTGTTATGCTACTATTATTAGCTGCTATTTATAATGCAATAATACCTAAAGCAATCATCTTAAACATGTGGCTCAACAGGCTCTCTGGCATTGTCCTGCAGGCTCTGGAAGACTCTGCTCCTCCAGGCCATGTTGCCCAGAAGAGCAAAGTTTTCTGTGTTGTACTCCTTGCTCCACAGCCAGATAAATCCTGCTCAGGATGGAGTCCACTGGTTAATTCTGAAATCTGAGCCTAGGTTTGCTGTGATATACAAATATAATAATTCCAGACCTAATAGTAACAAGAGAATATTTTATAAAAGCTGTCCCTTCCAAGAAAATCTCATAGTGCTGATATGCAAGGGATTGGGAAGGAGAAATTAGGGCCAGAGAATGACATGAGGTTACAAAAGGACAGCTCTGGGGATGCAGGGGGAAGGGGAAGTCCTGCACTATCCGGGGTGATGGCTGGGCCACTTGCTTCTCAGGGAGTCAAAAACCATCCAGACTCAAAGCTCTACAGTATGAAGGCTACAGAGATCCAAATCCCTCATTTCCTAGTTTTAGAAGTTCTGAAGTTATGCACTGCTCCTCTGCAACACAGGGTGAAGGCAGTCAGTCCCCAAATCCCAAATCTGAACCCCCCTTTGGAGACAGATTTTTCTCTGAGGTTGGGCACTGTCCTGTACCCACACCAAGGCAGTGTGGGAGGATGGACACTGAGATGCCCAGATCTGCTGTGACTAGGATGAGGCAGACAGAGAAGAGACACCAAAGAAGTGGTAATTCCCATTAACAAATGCAGCATGAGGCTCACATCTTGTGGGACGATCAGAACTTTGCAGCTTTCCTAATCAAAGCAGCCTCTGTTCACTCCCTGGCTGCCTCCCATTTTTGAAGCTGAACTTCCCTTAAGTTCAAGGGCTCCTAAAGAGAAATCCTGTGCAGATCTTTCTCTTTTTACTTACGAACTCCTACTCAGTCGACTTCAATCTCACAAAGTGCTTCAGCTTATGCAAAGCCTCTCTGAAGCAAACGGGAGCGTTCACACACCTGAAGTGCAGAGCTTGGCTGGAGCAGGGTGGCAGCTTCCTTCTCACCAGGCTCTGAGGCACACAGGTTACTGTTAAATATAGCAAGCCCTCTGTTCAATGTATTTCTTTTTTCCCTCCTGGACTATCACTGGCTGCCAGGTTTTACAGCAGTGCAGTCCACAGGCTGCCACTGCTTGTCCCCACTGAGAGACACGGTGGGTGCTGGCAGAGGAGTAAGACAGATCATTTCTGAACACATAAATATTATGAAAAAGTTTTCCATTAGCCCCCAATAACTGTTACTTGCTTCCAGCAAATACCACATTAGAACATCTTATTCTGCCCCTGTCAATAATCTGGCTGAGAACAAATCCTGAGCTGTTTGCTGGGTTTGTGCTGCTCTCTAGGAGGATGATTGAGAGCTCTGTATAGACTGATCAAGCAACCCATTAATATTTCACAGCTGGGCTCGGGCTGACTGGCAGCAATTATTCCACAGATTACTTTTTCATTTGAAGTGCAGCTGGTCATCCATTACTTTCTCCACGGCTTTGAGGCTCCAGTAATTCCAATTATTTTTATCAACAGGAGACAGGTAAACTGGCTCTACGGAAATCTTCCCTGACATGGGCACTGAGTGGGTGACTCAGCCCACCTCCATTGCAAATCCACTGCTGAGGGCTGAGATGTTTGTGTACAGAGGCAAACTCCCTGATTTTCCAGTCTAGAACAGAGTGCGTGTTACTGCTGTAAAAGCCTTTAGCTTTGGCTTATGCTGGAAGTTGGCAGTCACCAAGCTTTCCTTGTGTGCTCTACCACCTTAGACAGGGCTGGACCATCAACTGGTTTCCATTAACGAAGATATTGGTCAAATCTCTAAGTGGCATCCTTCAAAAACAAAGCCTTGCAGTGCCACTGCTCCACAATGGCCAAACTCATCCCTGAAGGTTGTTCAGTCACATTCCACACCCTGCCAGAACCACTGGGATGGAGCTCCTGGAGAGCTGGAGGTGGCTGAAGGGCCACAAGGGCAACTCTGTCACCTGATGGGCACCTGTGGAATCCAGATACTGAGGCGCAGGATGGTTCTCACCAGGCATCAGAGTGGGAATTTTCTGCATTGCTCAGAGCCAGGGAAGCCTCTCAAGCCCTCCCACACTTCTTGCCAGTTCTCTCCTTGCATGCAGCAGCACAGCTCAAAATCTGCAGCAGCCTGAACATTGGAAACTGTAAGGACAGGAAGGGTTCACTGTAAAATTGGCAATCAGATCTAGTCTGCAAGTAAGCATTTAATCTTGGAAACATTAGCTGGATTGAACCTGACTGCTGATGAGTTATTCTCCCCTGCTTGACTGGAAGGTCACAGACATCCCTGATATTAACAGCCTGGCAGAAGTCAAGGCTCTGTGTGGATGGACTATTCTCTCCCCATTCCTCATCTGCCCAGAACTTTCTGCTCCACTTGCTCAGCAAGTGGGCACTTTGAATAATGTGGGAAAACACCACTTATGTATTCATAGGGTTCCTCTGTCTCACTGCTGCAGTACTGCCAACTTTGCTTCAAGACGGAATTTTATTCTGCACCTATTTTTCTTAATCTGAAGGTCTGTTTAAAAGATCTGCTCTACAAAATGATAGTTCTGGTGCTCACTGCTCTGCTCTAATAGCAGCTACATTTATTTCATTTCAGTGGGAGTGAGATTGCTTCTCTTTGACTCAGTGGGAGAGAAACTTGTGTGATTTTTTTCCAAGCCATTGCTTGAGCATGGGCATTTCAGCAGCTTCTCTTACATTAGGACCAGGCTAATAGGAGTAAGAAAGTGAGGCTGTAGGGCTCTTCCTTCCCCCATTATCCCTACCAAGGTCTTTCTTCTCTGCTCCAGTGCCACCCACCAGGGATGAAGAGATGGAATGTGTGTGTGAAGTGCACGCTGCTGTCTGCATTTCTCAGTGCTCCTTTATGTTCTACTCCCAACACAACTCCACGCTCCACTAGAAACACAGAGGCACTGAGACTTCAGAGCAACAGGAAGCCCAAAGGCAGATGCAGAGAAGTACATTTGGGATATTCTCCTCTACAGACTGCACTGCAGCTCCTGCCTCAAGCCTACACTGCTGACAATCCTCAGGACTGTTGCTGCTTTCCCAGAGCCTGAGCCTGCACACTCCCACACAGCAGCGTGTGCAGCGATTCCTCCCCAGAGCGGGGAGGCAGCAGCCATCAGCAAATCCCAGATTTCTGAGCATGTACTGCATGCTTGTGAATGCTGGATCGGATTTCCCCTCTCAAGGAGCCCCCTGCAAGGCTGAAAACCCAACCCTGCCCAGGGAACAGCCCCACCTGGAAGCCAGGCTTCCTTCTGCAAGGCACAGAGATTGTCCCTATAGGGTGCATTCATCTAAAACACCTGGAAAACACGATTAGAAGTGTCCTTATTTCAGCTCACTGAGTATGAAATGCATGCATAATATCCAAGAAAGTTACCAGAAGATAATTTTACTGCTATAATAGCCCATCTTACTGAGTCCCAGAAGGCACTCCACAATCCACCAAGCACAGGAGTATCCCAGTGGGTATCTCTGCATTGCTTCTTAAAAAAAAAAAAAGAGGCAAAAAATGAGTTCTGGGAGCTGCAGGACACGTGGCCACACTCGCCTCCTGGCCATGCAGGGGCCTCCCTGGTGATGTGCAGACTCTCATGCAGCAAGCCTCACTGAGCACAGCTGCTGCCATCCCCAAAATGCCTCCCAGCATCCCAAACCACCTGGCCTGCTCAGATGCCCGTGGTCTCCCCCAGGCTCCAGGAGAGGCTTCCCAGGCATGGCCTGGGGCTGAGCTGCCAGACTCACTGTCTGGAAGGGCAACAGGCTTTGCTTTGGGAGCTGTAAATCCCCCTGAGTGCCCTGCTCTGTCTGGAGACCTGGGGCGATCAAATATTTAATGTATTGAGCTGGAGAACTCCCTGCTAAGAGGAACAGCAATTAAAGACCTGCTGACTCATCAGATATCAAAGGGGAAGCGACACAGCGGGGAATAGAAACATTCTGGAGGAGCCAGACGTCTGCAGTGCACTGGGCCAGGAATTCCCATTAACAGCATCCCAAACAAGCTGGGAACAATGTTTGCTTAAACTCCCCAGCGGGGAGCTGCATCACTGAGAGGGGAAAAACCAAAAGAAAATGGGTATTTTGAAATTTGTAAAGAATTCGCCCTTTATTCTGCAATAAAAATGTCAGAAGATGGCAGTGTTATGGTCCTAGATGCCTGCAAGCTGACTGTGCAGCCCGAGGAGCAATGTGGATGTTTTGGAAAACATGATTTCAGCTCTTTCTGCAAGCCAACTGTGCATGGGCATATGTTTTATTAGGGGGCCAGTCCAGATAGTTCTGTTTGGCATTTTTTTGTGCATGTGCTGCTTGCTGGCCCTGAACCAAAACCCTGGCTAAAGGAAGGTGAGTGTGAGTCTGATCCAGGGACTGGATCTTCAGGTCACCTCTGATTTTGCCTGAGCAGAAGGCAGTGTATGCCTGCTGGATCTGTGTGCTGATAACACTAATGGAAAAGGATTAAAAGGCAAAACTCAATTCCAATAAACTCATCCACGACTTAAAAAAAGCCAAACTGAACATGTGAATATCCATGTGAGCAAGGCTGCTGTGAGTACCCAGATCCCATAAGTGCCTGTGTGAAGTGACTTGGAATTTTCTGTGATTTGCTGTCAGGAGACATTAAAAATCTATGAAATTGAGAAGCTCCTAAAGCTGAAAATGCTGAAGGAATTTCTACAACATAACTGCACATCCTTTCAGATAAGCATGTGGTACTGCTCACTGGTCAGCAGCACAGGACTGGACAGGAGTCCAAACCTTTGTGATTGCCAGACAGGTTTGGCACCTCCCGTGCTGCAAAACCACACTTAAACCCAAGGAACTGCACGAGTCAGCACAGGACTGGTGCCTCACAACTGACCAGCTGCTCCTTTGGGAAAACACTTTTGACATCATCGAATGTTTACTTCTCCAAATGTCATAACCACAGAAAAATAAACTTTCTCTCTGCAATGTCAAAAGTGCGATTTTTAAAAACCTCAAGGGCCGGCCAAAGCTGCTGTTCCTCTCTGCTCCAGAATGTTCCTCTGCTTCCTCCTCCACAAACCTGCCTGGCGTCCTGCAAATATTCCCACGAAATTACCCACCTGTAGAGACAAGATCCTGATTTCTCTGCCTGAAGGTCACTCAAGTGAATCTATGTCCCTCACTTGACGTGCTCAGTTTGGCTAACCTTAAAGCAAAGTGCCCTTTAAGTGTATATCACTTTAGCCCTAAAACACCCAATCATTAACAATTTAAAGCCAAAAGGAATTTAAGTGAGTTAGACATCCTGTAATAGGCCTTTTGACTAGGGCCATTAGGAACATTTTGGTTCAGTTCAGCCATAATTTGTCATCCTGAATGGAATTTACCTGAAAGGCAAGCAGTGCTCTTGGAGCTATTCTCCTAAAAAATAATAATAATAAAAAAAAATCCATTCAGTTTTTTATGATTTCCTGAATACCTTAAGGTTGTGAGTACCAGATAGCTTCCAGCTAGGCATTTACTGTATCTGTAATAGCCAAAACCTATCCTAAAACTCCTGAGGCTAAATACTGAGGAGAGAGAAGAGAAAAAGCAATCATTTTATATTCCAGTGCCTGGTAGGAGAAACCTGCTGAAAGAAGGTTAAAGCAGTGTAGAGTAGTTTACCTCACCAGTTAATTATCACAGCTTGGGCAGTTCCTCACCCAACAGGCAGCTTTGCTGATCAGGAAAGCCACAAAAGCAGCAGAGCTACCCTGGAACCTCTGCAGAGCATCCCCTGACACCAAAGCACTCCTGGATAGCGACGGTAAATTAGAGAAAAGGGCACAGCTTAGCTATTAAACAGCAACAGAGCCATAAAATAAGACATTTCAGCAACTATATGTGATTTTTAGGCTGGTGTCAACTTACAGTGATGCTCCAGTTATTCTGTGGAATAGAAAGTCTGACAGCCTCTATAAAAATGGCTCATTTTTATATGGGAAACGTATAAAAATGCTGATGCATTATACTGTTGTATATAAACATGAAAAACAGCAAAGGTAAGCCAGAAAAGGTTTGAGTCCTTCAGAATTTAATAGAAAAAATATCCAACCATCTTTCTGAGTGATTACAGAAAATTATATCCCTATCAAAGAACTGTGAAAGATAACAGAAAGCTGCTGGGATGGACATCTTCTCTGCTTAATTTAGTAGATTTTGAATGTAATTTCTACTGGACTGTAGTCACTCCATTATTCTTAAGTTTTAAAGATTTTTTTCCTATATAGACAAGTATGGAAAGGATATGAAATACCTGAAATATTTCTCTAAATACCAGAATATTAAAATACCACATTTTCACCTTACACTGCTAATACTGACATGTGTTGCATTTCCCTCCTACCCACTATTAAAAAATATGCATGGCACCAGATTTCCTTAGCACAAGGCATGGACCACCCTCTCACTTCAACTGCAGAAATCTGAGTATAGCTGGGTTGGCAGGCCTCAGCACAGGAAAAAGATTGTATTGAACAGAGAGGTCCATTCCTTTGATTATAACAAGATGTTAAATGCCTGACTTGGCATGGCTGTGAATGACTTTTAGTGGAACTAAGGTCAAGAAAGATGGAAACTTATTAAAAATAAATACATCAGAGAAAGGGAATATGCACGCTCTGAGACTGCCACTGACTGCAGGTTTAAAAAATATCTAATTCACTCATTAAAACTTAATGGAGACACCTCTGATTGGACTCTTCATCCACAGAATAAAAACAGAGGGGCAGAAAAACAGTGTTTGAGTGTGAGCCCTCAGTAATGAAGACAACATCACATCCATGAAGGTCATCTGTCCCTCATCCCCGTGGCACAGACACGACAACTGGCTACTGCCACGTGCCTGCAGAAAGTGCAGGCAACTGCTCTGCTTCCACTTCCCATCTTTTGAAAGGATTTTCACAGGGAGCTGGCAGCTTTGGTAAGCAATTAGTGTATATTACTAAGACACTTTGCAGGGTTTCTAGAAGCCAGAAGGAGCCACGCTGGGAGATCTGCTTTCTGCCCTAAATATAGCAGCGTAAGAAATGAGACGCGAGTGCCAGATTTCAGTGGGATTTCCCAGGGTGAAATGCAGTGCACACATGGCTCATTAGAGACCTTTAAAACAGAAACAAGAGCTACAGATTGCACCAGTGTATTCCCTTCCCAGTGCTGCTGCTGAAAACATTTTGGATGGATGGTGGTCATTTCCCCACCATGGATCTCATCATCTCTCCATGCTGGCTCTCAGTGAGCACTCCAGCCAGAGCCTCCAACATGAGCATCAGGGAAAATTGAGAGTGAGCAGAGACTTCAGCCATTTAACTTCACATTTCTTACTGGATGGATTCATTACAAGAACAGGAGAACATGCAGTGAGGAACACGAAAGAGAAATGAGCCCAACTGATTAGTTTACTCTCATTTACAGAGGTGTAATTGTCCACCATTTCCAGGTTCCTATGCCATGTTCCCAAAACTCAGTTTCTGAAGCCTGTTTCTGCAAGACTTCAGAGCATGGATTTTTATTTTTTTCCCCAGCTATTTCTTTCTGTAGAGCTCTCCTGGGTCCCTGTATGTGTTCTGTACTGCATAAATCCTCACAGTATCTATGTATTTCCTTTAAACTGACAAACTTCGTAGGTGAGTGAAACCCATTTAACATGTCACCCTGCAGATTATTACCAACCCAAAGCAATAGTCTCTTCTGTTGCCTATGAGTGGGGAAAAATAACTCCAAAAAACCTCCAAACCAAGACAGACTCTTCTTTGCAATTGCCAAGGTACTGTCCACATTTCAAAGTTCAAATCCCTGTCCTTTGCAGTTGCCCTCTGGAGCTCTCTGCTGCCTGTCTGTTCTTCCCTCACTTGTAACTGCGCAACCCTAAATTGATGCCACCCATTTACATCCCTGTAAGAGGAGAACTGAGTCATGCAACAACTGACTGGCCACTCCATGTCTGTTCAGTATAATTTACAAGCAAAACTGGAATTAACTATCTTCCCACCCCAAGTTCTGACCCCACCTACAGCACAGATTTCTGCCCTCAAGTTGAAAGCCGTTCCCTTGTGCAGATTGCTCCCATAGGGAAATCTCTCAATGCCATTTTGGTGAGTGTAAATTTGTTTATGAGTTGCCCTGGCTGGCATCTGGGAGGATGGAAAGTGACCACAGTTATGCTCCTGTGGGAAGAGAGCTGAGGATGTCCCAGCTCCTGACATGGCAAGAACAGCAGGGTCTTTACTGGTCTCAGTCTTCCTGTACAGAGAATTTTTATTTTAGCCCTGAATATGTAAAAGCTCCTCATTCTCAGCTCAATATAAAAAGGACTGACAAGGCAAACTGTTCTGCACAAAAGCTTCCTAATAGAAGGAAGGTGTAATGGCAGTAAATGTAGCTCCACAGGGAAGAAGAAAGGAATTACACACATCAGCTTTCTAACATCCAGCCTGCTTCCTGGGCACTGCACAAGGCTGAATCCTTTATCATACTAACAAAGACAAATATCTTTGGTCAATAGGAAACTTCAAATAAAGATGAAATTTGCCTTTCAATCTGTACCTGCTGGTGAAGTGAATTGTCCTCCCTTCCAGACAAAGCAGTTTGCTGTAAATCCACCCGGTATTTCCACAACTCAGCCATCAGCTGCTCAGGCTGAATTTCCTCCCCTTCACAAGGCTCAAGGCTTTGCTGCAAGCCTTCCATCAGTCTCTGTTGATGACATCTCCCTGTACATGTTTGATTCAGAAGTGGTTTGTGTGCACAAATATGTAACTAGCAGGAATTCCCTTTCTTCTACACAGAGAAAATTAAGACCATAAAATGCATTTGATTTCCTCGTTTCCTAGAACAAAATTCTCTAATGTCTTGTTTTGAAAGATTAATATTTGTTGTCAGAAACAATACCACCCTGTGAAATAATTTGAATCAAAATCAGCACCTACACACGTCTATATGACTTGCACCTACACGAAATACAAGTACTTCAGGACTCTGCATAAAGAATTAAAACTTTTTTTTTTCTTATTCTTAAAATGAAGAGGTACATTTTCCAAGGATGTTTGCTTGCTAAGAAGTTAACAAGGTAACAAAGGTTTTCATGTGTTTACGTGCAGCTACAACTTTAAAAAAAAAAAAAAAAAAAAAAAAAAAAAAAAAAAAAAAAAAAAAAAAAGACGACAGTGATGCACCCATTTTTGACAATTCCATCTCAGAAGTTTCAGTCCATCTAGAGATTTTATGTGTTTCAGTGTAAATTAAAGAGAAGCTTAGGGAAAATAAAAAGCAGAAATCAGATGCACATTCCTGCTGACTTGTGTGATACTAGGCATTAATGAACAAGGTGAAAACACAGGAAAGCAGAACACTCTCATATTTCTCAACTTTGCTATCATCAGTGAAAGGAATAAACAGCAAAAACTGGCCATATCTGCTGCTACAACATACAAACTTTTACTTACATCATGCCTGTTTCCAGATCCACAACACAAGGAGGGATTTAAGAGCACCAAAGGGTGCAAGCAGAGACCTCACTGCCAGAAGCTGCACAGAACTGCTGACAGCTGTAATTAGGCAGAATTTGTGTAATGGGAGTGCTGCTTGAGTGGAGGTGGTGGCTTTATCATCAGGTGACACACTCCTCTCCCCAGACATGGGGCCCTTGGGCACCCCACAGCCCCCAGCACCACTGACCTGGGCAGTGCAGCCCCTGGACAGAGCAGGGCTGGTTCCAAATGCCTGTGCCAGGGATGGTGGTTCATAAAATGCCACCCCTGCTCTAGGGACACACTCCATGTGCCAGGATGGCCAGGGAATGGAGCTGGCATGAGAAGGTTACACTGCAGCATCGAAAACTAAGGCACACCCAGGTGGAGATGCAGGGAAATGTCCAAGAGGTTCCCAACCCCAGAAGCTGTCCTGCTGATAAGCTCTGCTCACCTCCAGCTGAGAAAACCTCTCTCCTGTGTTTCACAGGACACACTGAGCCAAAAAGGTTTAGCCAATAATAAGCAAAATACCACTGGAAGTCAAAAAAACCCCACCAAGAACAACTGTACAAAACCAGAAACCACCAGGAGCACTTAGGCAAAAGACGTGCACCTGCACCCCTGCATCTGTGTCTGCCAGCACTGCAGCTCGGGAATATGGGCTGTGCCTTGGATTTCTCATAAGCACACCACAAACCAACCTTTGCAGTAATGAAACTTTAATTTTAGCTGGTTAACTCACACTGAAGAATCATTTGTGAGGACCCTCAGTCACCTTAATTGCACAAGGATAAAATAATTTTCAGGGACCCTCTGTGTGGGAGTGAACTTTTCAGGTTTGAGGGTTTTTTTTTCCTTTTCTTGTGGTGGGATGGAAACTCAAAGCACTTCAATTAGAAGCAATTACTGGAGATGTAGAGGCTTCTCTGAGGTTAAGCTGCCCTTCATTTTCCCAAGAGAAGCCTTTAATTAAATGCAAATAATCACAAATTTTATATAGCAAATTGCCATAATTTCTCTGTTAGTTACTGGATCTCATTTAAAAAGGGAAGAGGTGGGCAGCAGCACTGGGTGGACGCAAAGTAATGAGAACTCAAGAGGTTAAGGCTGAATTACCTGAGTGAATCTATTCCTTTTCTCTAAGTCTGGCTGCAGCCTCATCATTTCAGTGCTAACAGGCTGTCCTTCATGCAAGTGCACTGGAGTGCAGTCCCTCAGAAACAGGCCTAAATACAAATAATTACCTCAGTCCATCTTGCTGGTGGCCATGGCAGCAGAGGCAGGACGGGTAAAGGGGAAGATGCAATTGAAGTGGAAATGGCCAGAACTTAAACTCAAGTTATGATGAATTCAAGTGATATATTCAAGCTCATCTCCACTGCAGAGCTCTGGAAGAACAGGCACAGGAAATGGCAGCACATATTTTCAGTGCATCCATCAAATGAGGCATGGGAGTGGAGAAGAGCTAATACAGGGATAATATTCCCCTCCTGCAGGAGGGGAGAGACAAACTCTGCATGGCACAGGGCTGTAGTTCTGGCCTCAAACCCCTCAGTCACCACAGCAGAAGACACTTGTGGAAGGTAAAAAAAGTAAATGCACAACTGTGGGAAGAATGGGGCACTTCTCTTTCACTTTTTGTTTGGCCAAACACGAGCTCATCCCACTGAACAGGCAGGACTCGGCTTCACCCAAAGCCCAGGAAGGTTTTTGCACCTCAGTATTTCACACTTTCCTCGGCCATTTACAGTTCTAAGAGAAAGCCACCTCCCCTTCCTTTCCATGGATTATGCTCCTACTGCAGGGGGTCAGAACGCCAGGAAACAATTTCTGAAAAGCTGATGGCTTTGCAGTTCCAGGACAAGAGGAGGGAGGCATGGAGGCTGCTCCAAGCAGCACCTCAGCCTGAAGGCAACCACGCAGAACAGGTGCTTCAGAGGAATTGTGGTTTTGTTCCAGCAGCGGCTGCAGGGTTTTGAAAGCCTGGAAGACCATTGCTCTCTGCTGTGCAGAGATTTCAGGAGGGATGTTGGGAAGCTTAGAAAGAAAAAAAAAAGACCTCAAGGAAGAAGAGAAGCAGCAGTGGCAAACTGACTCTCTGGCTCAGCATGGCACGTCACTTCTGTGTGGATTCCCAAATTAAATCATTTCTCCTCCTGCACTGTGAGAATATGGGGAAGGATCAGGGTGTAAGCTGTTCAGAGGACTAACCGATTATCGACATTTTAGCAGTGAGCTTGTTTTTGTTCCTTCACACATTTATAATAATACCTTTTACATGTTCTCTAAGAGACAAATCTCTCTCTGCTTCAGAACTGCTAGTCTGAAGATCTTTTGTTGGCACTGAGATGAATGCTAATATGAAATATCTTATTTCTTCAGATGAAAGAGGAGCTGAGAACAATCTCCTCTGGAGGGAGGTGGCAGGAGGGAGGATCTGGGATCAAGAGTTTATGACTCACCCCCTGCACAGCCCACCCATGCCCTCCTTGCTGTTCCATCTCACACAGAGCAGCTCCACCTGGGCCGTAACCCTTCCCATCCTGCTCCCCCTATCACAGCAGGGACCTGGGGCACCAGCAGAAATGCCTGGAAATGAAGGGTTATTCCAGAAACCAAATGATCATCTCCCATTGCAACCCGCCCAAATCCCTGCCACTCTGCTCCCTTCCCCATCTATTTGTATCCCTCTGCTCTTGGAGCCATCAAACAAAGCCATAATGTATTTTTAATGCAATCAGGTATTTTCCTGCTGTGGATATACACAAGACCAGTTATTAGGTCTCAGCATGGCCCATACAGCAAGTCTAGCAGATGGTGGTTTGCCTGCACACGTGCACTGAACTGCAGCTCTGAGGAGATGGGTACTGCTGAGTTTTCTCCAAACCAGAAGTACTAATAACCAAGGGATGTGTCCTGGAGTATTTGGATATCAGGGCTAAATTCTCTGGTGTCCAGTAGGAAAACAGCACCAATAAAAAAAGTTTCTCTGCTGTGGGGACATTCATAACATCTTTCACTCCTGGTGAGTAGTAAGTACAGAATTTATGCAGCAGCTTCTTTCACAGTAGAGACACCAATAAATAAGA
This sequence comes from Phylloscopus trochilus trochilus, assembly GCA_016584745.2. NCBI lineage: Eukaryota > Metazoa > Chordata > Aves > Passeriformes > Phylloscopidae > Phylloscopus > Phylloscopus trochilus. The sequence goes on from WQNJ02000021.1 coordinate 8,019,665, forward strand.
CTTCTTTGTTCTGCCTCTGAAAAATTCAGTAACTAAATATGTTTGAGATATTTGTTTCTCCTGGATGTATAGTTCTGTTCAGATGACTTGAGTATCAACAGTGGCTCAGAGACATCTGAGAACTGAGAGCTGGAATTCAGTCCAGCAAGATGGAAGCACAGCCACATAAACCTCTATTCCTTGTGAAACCCAACACAAAACATTTGAGGGGAAAAGGCCATCTGCCATCCTAATACTCTATACCACAGACTGCCTTGAGCAATTGTCAAAAAAAAAAAAACCCCAAAGAGTTACCTAAGTGATTGCAGTGCAGCACATGCAGCTTGGGTTAGTGGCACGAGGAGAAGAATGACTATTTCACATTCCTTTTGTTCCCACAGCATGATCTGTCACCATATCCAATGCCATGGCAGGCCTCTAAAAACTCAAGGGTTCAGCAGAGAGTAGAGACAGAGAGGTAAAAATATGGGGACCTTTCATCACTTTTTGGTAACAAGGATGAAGAAAGCCTTATGTGCTTTTACTGGCTGAGAAAATGTGGTTGTTAGGGTAATAAAAATGAAGTGTATTATGAGAGAGTGCTGTTTCAAAGGTGTAACACTAGAAGAAACTCATGCACTTGTAACTCAACAAGTCACCACTACCAAATCCTTGATGCTCTGGAGGATGCAGCAATGAAAGGGTCAAACTTCCAACAGCTTCACACAATATCCTATTTAGACTGACTATATTATTCTGAACTCCAAATGAGTGAAGGTAAAAAGTACTATATGCATCTTTTAAAAAGTTAAAAGCTTAAAAAGTTCTGCTTTTCATGCAGAAACAGGGAATGAAGTTTGGATCTCTAAAGAAGAGTAAAAGAAAAGCATAGCACATTTTATCCTCAATCTAGAGGAAAGAAATTAGAAGTCACTGTAAAGAAAACTGCAAATAAAAAGCATTTTGGTGAAGAGCTTGAGCCACTGATGTCAGTGCCAAGCTTCCTGCTAAATTCCAGCCAGGAAGATTTCACCCATAGGAACTTCTCCACTTAATAGTACAATCACTCACAGCACTGCTGGTGTTGTCAGGCCACCACAAGATTAACATCTTTATATCAGAAGATGCAGTCCATGTGAATGAGGAAAGGAGGGAAATACACAAAGCTCTTGGGTCGTGCAGGCAGTCTCAGAACAATTACTTGTTCTACAGAAAGAGCAGCATGAATTAGGATGGGAAAGTGCACAATTTTGTAATGTGTGTGTGTGTGCAAGGGGGAGAGGGAGGGAAAAAGAACTTCACTCTTTCCTTAATAAGGATGTAGTAATATTAATTCTAACTCCAACCAATTTTAGCTGACTGATTACAATTGCACCACAAAGCAGAAGCTGAAAAGCTGATCAGAGTTCCTTCCCATGTTGGCCTTACCACTGCACCTAAAAGAGACCCCAGAGAAATCATGAAAAGGGAACATAAACAGCACAGTCATTTTCTTCTGAGCCAATCTCTGATTTAAAAAAAAAAAAACAAAACAACCAACAAACAGAACAAAATCTATTCCTTTAAATCATTAGTAGAAGAATCCTGCCAGCTAGGGCAATGAGCTTTCCTAACTCTAATCCATCTTTACTGCTGTGTTATTACCCCACGGTTTTCCTGTAATTGAAATGTGGCAGGTAGTTTACACACAAGAGGGAGTAATTGTATTGGAAATAACTGTTCATAACCAAATTTTAAAAGCTCATTTTTCCTAGCAACTTTTAATAAAGAAAGCAAGATAATAATGATATTTAGCATTTGTGCCATCCACAGCAGCACTTTATCTCTCTAAATTGCCAACATTTCATTCAACGTTGCTAAACCAGACCCCTTCAGCCTGAGGGAAAAAAGGGGAAAAAACTGAACAATTGAAGTAATTTGTTCCTGTTCAATTAAAATAATAAAATATGGCTGAACTTCATGCTAAAGGGTGCAAACCTCAGGTGGTTATGGAAGGAGAACCCAGAGGTGGACATGCTGTGGTCAGGGACCCCCAGGCTGAGCCTGACTGGGCCAGGAGGGGAAGATCCCCCTCTCTGTACCCCACAGAAGGGGGAAGGAGAGGGTCACTGCCAGCCCACTCCCACACTGCTTCCCCTTGGAGGTGCCCACACAGGCCTGGAAGCAGCACATGCAGTCACAGCATTATTGAGGTAGGAAAAGACCTCTAAGATCATTGAGTCCAACCCAGCACTGCCAAGTCCACCCTAAACCCTGTCCCTAAGTACCACAGCTGCACATCTGTAAATATCTCTAGGGGTGGTGCTCTCCCAGTCTGGAGGAACATGTCTGGCTCATGGAGGCACTCCTGAATACCAAGTTGTAGAATATTTTATTTACAAAACTAATCTGAAGCCTTTACTTAGAAGTAAGGGTGATTCTCAGAAGACAGGTCTCCAGGAATTTCAAGCCTTGCAGACTGGTTGGGGGAAAATATTATTATATTCTATTTATTAAAGTTTAAAGTCCAGTAGAACCTGCCAGTATATAAGACTACATATGCAAACAGCTCCTGTCCCAAAAAAATACAATCCATAACAAGCCAACAGGAGCTGTGGATGGAAACAAACACCAGGGAAGAGCAAAGGAAAAGCAAAGGATCCTATATAGTTTGATGGGCAGACAAGTAGGTGGGTGTTTGACATTTAAAGGCAGCCACAACAGGACACAGTCCTCATCTCTCCTGTTTAAAGCTCTGCCTGCTGCCTAACAGATTCTAAAGAGGTACTAATGGATAGTGCTTCAGACTCCTAACACCCTTTAAAATACCAGGCATTGTGTGCTTCCCCTGTGGAAAGAGGTCAATGCACTGTCATTGCCCATTATCAGAGCTTTCTGGCTTTGGACTGCTTAAAATAAGGATATTGGTTTGCTGTGTTTATGTAAGCACAGTTTTTGTTGTAATATTCAGAAACCAACACAACACGAAGCTTTTGAAAAATGTTTTAGGCTCACTAGTAATAGGTGAAATAAGAGATCCCCCAGCACATCATTGGTGTGCAGCACGAAATATGCATGTGCTAGTCTGCACAGTCATGGGCAATGCTGCTGCTAAAGAGCTGCATCACTGGCTGCTAATGCAGGTGGACCAGAAAGAGGAAGTTGGTTAAGAGCTCTCATTTCATTTCTAATTAAGTTGGGACCTAGGAGCCCAAGCCCTGTGCCCTCCTCAGCCAAACTCTGTGCAGCTGGAGGTTGAGCCCACCACAGCTGGAGGTTGTGCCCACCACAGCTGGCGGCTGAGCCCTCTGCCACACTGATGTGACTGCAGGATGCAGCAGTGGGACCTGCAGACCCAGTGGTTCAGTCACACACACAACCCACAGGCATTAACATCACTTCCCCAAGCCCCAGTATGTGCAAACCACAGAGTCACTGCCAGGCTTGTCCAAGATCTGAATGAAGCAGGGCACTCTGTATCCATAGATCATGGGAAAGCTGAGTGCTGGATGGCAGTTTCTACCTCAATTAGGTTAAGCCACCTTCAGGGTATATTTGGGCTTCAACCAAATTGGTGGCTTTGGTCCAGATTCATTCCATGGTTTGGCTTAAAAATCCAAGCAAGGTTCAGAGGCAGCAGCCTGCCTAGAGCTTCCTGCAGCCCCAGAGCAGCTCAGCCCTGGTGTAAATGAACACAGCAAATGGACCTGGCTATGGGAACCAGCTGTGGGACAGGCAGGGGACATTTGAGGTCCCCTCTAGGCCTGTTTTTCACACAGCCTGTGCTGGATAAAGGCATTTAAAACAAATTGAGTATCAAACAGTACATGAGAAATGAATGATTGTGCCAGAGGACAGAGCAGACAGTGACCAGCTGTCCCCACACAGGTGTGACACTGCTGTGACAGCCCTGTGTTAGAGGCAATAGCCACACATACATTTGTTTAAGCCTTGAACATTAAAATAAAAGCAAAACCTAGAATAAGTTAGTGATGCTTGCTTTTTATAAGCCTGATTGGAAGTTTATAGCTTGATTTCACAGGAGTTGTCCCCTGGAGCACCAGCCAGGAGGGCAGGCAGAGGGCAGAGGAAGGGAGGTAAGGGCTGGACAAGAAAGTGGAGTGGATGGATACTGCTACAGCAAGCATGAGGAGGTGGTTTTTCATCCTGAGATTGTCTTGTTTCATCTCCTTCCTCCTTCTCTACTCTCCACTCCCCACTATCAGCATTTAAAACACCCCTGAGTTTTCTTGAGCAGGTTTGCTGTGCTCATTAAAATACTGTGAGCACTTATTGGCTATAATGAGCATCATTAAATTCTGGTAAGTGCCAGGACTGTTCTGTGGAGTTGAACAGACTCAGGTTCTGGAAGGAGAGCTCAGGGGTGGGAAGATGCTAGAAATACTACATTTTCCAGAAGAACATAAACACAAACCTTCCCCTCCTTTCTGCTTTGCAAGCACTGGGGTAACTCAGACGTGTTAAGCAGCAGCTATTCACTGACCACTCAGATCACTCCTCTGCCCCAGAAGGACTCTCAGCTCCTCTTATCAGAACAGGAGCAAATTAAAGATTTTTCCATATTTGCATGTGCTCTTTTGATAATTTTCCTATATTTGTTACTTAGAGATAAAAGTCTGCCTCTAAAAACTCCCTTAGCCAAGTGGTTTTCTCAGCCTCAGGGAATGGTGCAGGAGGGATTGCAGAGCAGGCTCCAAAGCAGCTGGCGAGGCTGCAGGAGCAGCAGGAGATCAGGAGATGAATGGGTGCATATTGGGGCAAGATTCACATTTTACATGCCCAGTTCTTCTATTTATTTCCAACTGACTGTGCCAGAAACACTCACCCTGACTAGTGTGGCCATGCCTACAACCATAAAGCTGCTCCCACTGCAGGACTCAGTAGCACCACCTGTGTTTTTATCACCAAATGCTGTTCATCATCCACTGGCATTAGCTGATATGAATTAACTAAGCCATACAAATATACTTTACCCAGTAATCTGAGGGCAAGTAAGGAAACAGAATCAGACAAGAAACTGAAGATCAGTGCATGCCCCCAGATGCCAGTCTGTATCCTAGTGGGGGGGACAGAGCTGCTGGAAGTGGGAGGTTTCTGCACACATCCCTAGGAGATGGCACTTCAGCACCTGGCCTGCAAAATGCAGTGCATCATGAGAGGGCAGCAATGGAGAAGGAGCACAGATGTTCATCTGACTTCCCAAGCAATCTGTAGAGAGTTGATTGACCACCACCAATTAGCAAAAATGACTGAAGTTATGTTGTTAGAAAGAAATAAAGCTGTATTCCTGAACAGTGATAACTTGAAATCCTTTTATTCTGTTCTCAGGTTGATACCCACACCACTGCCTGCACGATGAATGATCATCATCCTCCAGCACCTCAGAAATACCTATTTCTCACCTCCATTAATCCACAGACCATACTTCAGCATGAGATGGGTATCACAACAGCATCAATTTCACAAGATTAAATAACTGGTCTGGCTAAGCATTAATTGCTCCACTTTGGCCACTCTGCTCGCTCACAGGAGCTTTTTGTGGATTACTGCTTTATAATTGCTTGCTCCCTATGCACACATGCACTGCAATCTTCTGCACACCTTGACAGCAACCTGGTTAGAGAAAATGAATGCTGCAATTTCCCCTGACACAGCATTTTATCTGCTGGGTACAGGAAGCCAGAGATTGTTTATTCAACTTCTCATGGCCCATTAATGACATAATGCTGGCCACAGCTGTTTGGGACTGCACAAGACCAAAGCAGAGAAAGAAATGCCAAAAAGACTTCAAACATGCTGCTCGTATCAGAGCCTGGCTGGGAAGGTCTTTGAAAGTTGTCTAGGAAAGTGCAGCTTTACAGCTCCCTCAGAAAGTAAAACCAGGATTAGAGCCTCAGACTTGGTTTCTCCTGAAGACTCAATCTCAAAATGAATAATCTCACCTGAACAAGGTGGCAATGACTACTTTGAAGAAGAGGTGACTGATAAATTCGTTTTCACTCTGCCTGGTCAAATTATCTAGAGAAAAACAAGGACCTCCCAAACATAAAGGCTCACAAGCCCTGGAAGTGGAAAGCAAACCCTGGCCAGAGAGTCTGTGCAGCAAGGGAGAGCTGCTCCAGGACTGATGTGCACCAAGCACAGCAATACAAGGATAAGGACATGCTCCACCTAAGTACCACAGCCAGGGAGATACCCTGTAAATTTTATCTTATTTCATGAAGCTTCCAGAACTACATCAGTACAGAATAACATGAATTTTCCCAAAGAAAAAAAAAACAAATCAGGATTGTTGTCTTCCTGGTCACGGAGGAAAACAGAAAAAGTCTAAGAGAAAGGCTCAAACCCATTCCACATTCAAGTTCAAAATAACCAATTTCATTAATTTTAAAACACTTTATCATTAAAAATTTGGGATAGGTGTTGTATATTCTTTCCATAAATACACGTATATACACAAATACAGCAGATAAGAGGAACATCATTTTCAGTGCTGAGCTGATTCTTCAGCTTGGCAATACCCAGCAGAAAGAGAGGATCATTGTGTAAGTTTGTTCCTCTCTATAAAAGGATATTTCATTGCCCATGGCAATGTAACACCCCATTACTGAAGCTGTATCTGAAGTCATGCTCAGAAGAAAGACCAGCGCCCTCCCTCATCTTCCCCAGACCTTCCAGGGTAACCCCTACTTACAATTGTGAAGTTCATAACCTTCAGAATCCAGATGGTCATAGCAAGGTTCACCAGGATTAAAATCATTAGGAGCAGCACAAAGAAATAGAGGCACCTCTTCCTCCAGCCATAAATCCCCACTTTGTATACCTGGGGTCCTTCCGAGGTCTGCATGGTGCTCCGGTGCGGGTACTGTTCCTGAGGCATCTGAAATGATCACAAAGAGACAACCACGTGTATTCAGGGGCAGGAGAAAGCCAGTGATAAAAACTGCTTGTCTGTGCCTCTTGGAGGGTTTGGGCTCTTTTCAGAGTTTACCAGCTGGGCAGCAGCTCTTTGGATACCTTGGTTATTTTTCCCTCCTGCTTGGTGTGCGCGGTAACCGACCAAAAGCGAATCTGATGCGTTCAATGTGTATGAATGTACTTATAAATACACACTGTCTGAAGGTATCCTGTGGAAATCACTCTGGAGTCACTCTGCTCACCGCCCCAGGTTTTGCAAGGCAGGCACTCCAGGGCCTCTAAGGATCCTGAGGGGGAAATTTTGCATGCGTTTGGTAAAAGCAGTTGAGTTCAGCAGTTTGTTTGGAAGATGCAATATGACTTCTCAGAGGTTTCGTTTAAAAAAAAAAAAATAAAATACCATCTCAAGTAAATTCCTTCCAAGGAAAGACAAAAAAGGCAAAGGGGAAATGTATGCCTTTCCCCTTCCTACAGCCCTAACCTTGCCTAAAAAAGTAAAGCTGAAGCAAGGTGCTCCTGCTGCCACATCCCTAAAAAATTATCCCCAAGTATCTGTGCTGGGTGGGTCAGTATGCTTGGACAACACGGAGGGAGGGAGGGAGGGAGGAAGGAAGGAAGGAAGGAAGGAAGGAAGGAAGGAAGGAAGGAAGGAAGGAAGGAAGGAAGGAAGGAAGGAATTCATGTTCTCACTCTCCATATTCAGGCTGAGGAAAGCCACTTTTGTGGGCTTCCCCAGAGATCATTTCTTATGTTTTCAGCTTATTTTGATGCACAGACTGAGGAGATCATCTCTAGTAACACGAAGTTTGCTGAATGTTTTGCATTTTAGACTCTAGACAGATAAGAAGCCACCAAACACGTCCTTGCACTACGGATTCAACACCATGAGTGTCTTCCTCAGGGTTGCTGGCACTGATGTTTGTATGCAGCGAATTACAAAATTTACATCCCAGGAGGAACAGTGCGAGTTCCCCTGTGGGAGTGTGATTGGCAAGCCTGGAATGAGGCAGTTTTAGGAATGAGATGCTGCTCAGGGAGGGGAGCTGGGACACCAACAAACACAGGGTCTTGGAGCAAAGCAGATCTTTTTACACTGCCACAACCACGCCAATCCGTACAAACTTGAACAACAATAAATTACAGAGTTTCCACTACCTGGGGGAAATTATAACTGCAACTACTGTACAGTCAAGGATTTTATTGCCTAATATTTTAACAGAGTATCCTGGAGAGCACATATTAAATACAGCCTCTCCCTTGGAGAAAAATGAATAAATTGCATTTCTAACTCTCTCAAACTATGGAAGAGGTTTGACCAAGGAGAAACAATATGAAATACCCAGCTAAAAATACCCTTTTATTGCAAAACTTGTTTATTCAGTGTATCTCTTTGCTGCTCTCACTGCTTTTTTTCTTTACTTGCAGTTTCTAGGATGGAAAAAATAGCATATCCAGCTGGGGCAGAACTTTACAAACATCAAAAGAATTTATAGCAACAGAACACAACCACAAAGAGCAACTTGCATCCATACAGTAGCCTGGTTTTGAGAATTTCTCTAGTTCTGATAAAATATTTAACTCACAGCTGCCCTAACAGAGATAGAGCAAGTGCTACATGTGTGACAAGCAAGAGTAATACAGTCTAAGTTCACAACAGGAAAATAACATGGCAATTGTAGATACCATGTTCTTTCTATACAGCCACACTTAAGCAATTTTTGGTTTCTAGCTAGTGTTCCCCCCCAAACTGGAAATACCACCAAAAAATTGCTCATGTCTGTAGTTCCCCAGGGAGAGAAGACAGGATAATGGACAGAGAGTGCTGAGGTGTGTTAAACAAATGAGCAGAGTAAGAAAGTCTCCAAGGCTACTACCTATGGAACCAGCTATATTCACTATCAATAATCTGTGCTGCGTGGGAGGGAGAAGTATGCTAGTCAGAATTTACATTCTGGCAACTTTTCCTGACTCAAACATTAAAAAGAATTAAGGCACCAGACAAAAAAGTACTGGTTTGAAAGAATATCCTGTGGCCACACTTGCTGGTAACACCTCCCTCCTTTCAGTTACTGAACCAAGAGGAAAGGTGGCAGCTGCTCAATAGGATTTTTCACTCCTTCTTCAGGAAAATATTAGGCACCACCACTTAATTCTGTAACTGGAGAAAAGATAATACTGAAACAGATGATAATACAAAGTCACACTTTGAAGTGTCTGCCTGACCTGAGAGGCTTTAAACACACACCTGCACATCCACTGACTGCATGAACAATCCCACCTACAACAGAAAAAAAAAAATGCAGCAGCCAAATCTTTGCAATTTAGCCACAAACAACATGACTATGACTACAAAAATAAAGCCTAGAATGCGGATATTTCACCAAGGAGTTCTTGGTTCTGCACAAAAAAAAGGTAGTAAGTTTTTGCACAAAAGCTGTACACTGAGTCCTTATCTACACCAACACTGCAAACAGGGCCTGAGAGAAAATCTAGTCCACTTAGAAAAGCTATTCATCCTTTCGCTTTAGCATACCTTAGAGATATGGCCCATGACAAGAAAGATTTATTAGTTTTTTTAAGACCACTGGAAGAGCCCTGTCACCCCGCCTGCTGATCTGCACAGGCTGCACAGGCTTCTGCAAAGAAGCTTCAGCACTTCCCTTCAGCAGAGCTGAACCCAGGCTCAGCTGAGAGGCACCAGAAAGCAGAACTGGCTCTGAGCTTCCAAAATTCACACCAGACCTCACCAGTTAAATCTTTGCTCCATGCCTCTCTTCTTCCTTCCACCAAGTTCTTGGCAGTAGGTTCCTCACTCAGGGTGTGCAACCCACATTAACAATTCCTAAGGCAGAAAAGTGTTTTACATGCACAGGGATGAATTAACACCTTTCCCACAGAAACACTGGCACTGTAACATTCCTGGCCATGCTGCCTTTGGAGGCTCAGTGAGGGCCATGAGTGAGGTGAGGCATTACATAAGGAATCAATAATATTTCTCTGCCGTGGGGGTTTCTTTGATCAGCACTTGAAGGATTTATGTTTAGTAACAGAACAATTTCAAGCTGCAAGAGGATGCAGTCTGGGAAAGCAGCTTCTGTCTTATGGGCCCTCTTGAAATTTGCTGCTGGAAATATCCTGGAGGTCATGGAATCAGCTCACTGCAGCAGGAACAGCCCTAAGCCTTGCACAGCCAACACAGCATCTCCCCTCCCAGCCTGCCTGCCTGCCTATAACTGAGGTGGAACAGCCTCATCAGAAAAACCAGGAGCATCTGACCCCAGGCTGACCTGAAGCAGTGATGGGAACACGTTTCCAGAGATGAGAGAGGGGTTCAAATTCCCTCAGGTCTTGGACCTACATCTCCCACATCTGCCCTCTCTTTGTGTCCATATCACCAACATCCTCTTCTCTTTCTCTTTGTTTTCTGAAACAAAACCCTTTTTTTTTTGGGCTGAAGTGAGAGGAAAAAAAAAAAGCCCTAAAAACCTTCAGAGTTGCTCTCTGCCATATCACTGGAAGGCATTGTACTTGTATTCACTAGCTGTAAATGCTCTGCAGATTCATCCTCTTTAATTTCTCTGTCTTTTAAGTGCACAGTATCCACCAGGTTCAAAAGAACAGACATTTCTGGAGCGTGACTGAGAACAAAACCTGGCATGAGGAAGAGTGTTTTGAGCCATCTATCAACAAGACATTTTGCGTCTCCGCTCCCCATAAAACTCTCTCAAGTTCGACACCCCCAGGTCCATGAATCCACCAGCAGCATGACCCAAAATTGATTTATGGCCCTTCAAATGGGTCAGACCACAACGTGGGTCTCCATTAAAAGGATCAGGCTCTGGAAAATGACTTCTCACTTGCAGCATGGCCAGCAAGGGCTGAATACTGGGGAACAGCCCATGGGATGAAATACTTGCTGGGATAGTTAAACCTCATAGCACTATTCTCAGGACCATCTAAGCCATGAATTTGGCCTCTGAGGCTGTTATTGGTGTCCCCAAAATGGAAATCTTTGTTCTCTGCTTGTCCCTCTGTCAACAGTACCTATCCCTCCATATGAGGGGCAGCTCTTCCATGAGTTGAGAACCCCATCACCACTCAATGCCCATTTCTCAGGTATCACTGCTGCGTGATACATGGCCAGAGCAACAAAAAGAAACATCCTAAGGAATGCTCTTTTCTTTTATGAGTAGTTTCTTTCAGTGGGGTACACCACATGTAGTGTTAGTCAAACATCTGGCCTGATTCTGGCAAACATAAGCACATCAACAAGTTCTTTTTTTGATCTGTACTCCATCAGGGCACACTCTGCCCAGTCCATTGGAAAACACCTTTCTTTCCTCTTGCATCTTGTGGAAGCTGGAGTCAGCACAGGCAGCTGGGGAGACCTTGGGGATTCATCTCCTGGTAAAGCATCTCATTCAGATCCCTCAATGCTCCAGGCCACTCCCCACCTCTAACATCTTGAAAGCTCTCATAATTTCCCCAGCTGTTGGGGCTGGCAGCACTTCGACAACAAAAGTGCATTGCAAGAACCTCAGTTTATAAACCAATAGCTTGGAGCAGATGGACTCAACCAAAAGCTGAACAACGGGACTGTCCTGTCCCTTTCTCTGTATTGAAAGAGCACTCACAGTAGAACTCTAAACCTATTAAAATTTGCCAGAACAAACCAAAGTAATGGGCAGCTCCACCTCTGAATTGTATTTCCTAAGCCAAAAGTGATATTTTATAATGCTGCAAGAATCTGTGAGCAATGTGATTTCACTATTGCCTCTCTTCTCTGAGAAGGACAGAAACACATCTGCTTTCTTATTTATGACAGTCTCTTCTAAATTTTACACTTTCTACTTGATAGCCACCTTGTCTCAATACTTCTTTTTCAGAATTAAGAAGAGAATGGAAAGCTAGCAAGGAAGAAAGAGTCTCTGCAGTGAGTCCTTTAATGTATCAAGCTAGTCAACAGAGAATGTCTTTCACAAAATGCCCCACGATTTGTGGCAATAAATTCACACTGCATGCAAACACCACCCTAGCTCTGCTGCTTCCTTTGCACCACTCAGATGATGTGAAGCACTCACAAGCCTCTGTCCATCGGTGCCAAGTTTAGAAAAGCTCTTTCCCACCAGAGTGTCTCAAAGCAGGATGCACAAATATGAGAACTACACCAAAATAGCCAGCAGCAGGTGTGGCTGCAGGAGGCTGTGGGAACAGCAAGAGGGATATAATCAACTGAGCTCGAATCAGAAAGAAAGCCACAGGAGGTGACACTTTGCAGACTCCTGCCCCAACACACTCTCACCCCACAGCACCAGGAAAAGATATGGCTTGTAGGAATGTGCAAAGCAGGATCATAATATGGATTTATACGGCTGGAACCCAACCAGCACGGCACAAATTGAGAACTGTGGGCTTGAGCATGTGCCAGGATCCCGAGCGCAGTCTCTGCAGTGATCCTGATCACACAAGTTAAAACTTGTTCTGCTGCATCTTCCACCTTCCCTCCACATGATGTGCCTTCTGTGCTCATCCATTTGTTCTTTTGCACAGACTCTCTCTCTTTCTGTTTTGCTGCTGGGAAGGACCAGGAGAAGGCATGCACGTACTAGGGTGTGCTAATGGCTCTCCTATCTATCTGCTTCCAAAATCAAGAGGCTATTTCCACACATGCACACATTCTTCAGTCCTCCTGGGTTCAAAGCTTGACCCAGGTGGAACTGCACTAAGGTCACTGAAGAGGCTCAGAAAGAGCTGCCAAAGTTGGGGAGGAAACACCAGCTCCCATGGCCCTGGCTGCTGCTGGTTAAAATGGACATATTCCAGCTTCTTCACATCTCTGGCTCTTCAACACTGACAATCAGATTTGGGAGGTGGATGCTGCATGATCAAAGGCAGGAACTTGAATTTTATTTTTTAATATTTTAAAAAATAAGCTTGTAACTAGCAGTGAAGTAGATAATAGGCTGACTGGTTGCCTAAGCTAACAGCTGCTGAGAAAAGCAATAGACCTCCAAGTCTGTAGAGTAAGATGGCAGCCAGTGAAGGCTCAAGAAGTTCCAGATCATGTAAGACCTTCATTTAACACAGCTTTTCACTGCAGGTGTATTTTATGCAAAGCAAATTTCAAGCTTATCAAGCCTCTTTATTTCCCTCATATGCCTCCCCCTTTCACAGCTCATCTCTGTCCTTCCTCTCACTCCCTTTGCCCCCATCAGCCTCCAGGAAGCCACAGAACATCCATGTCTCCTCTAGGATGCCCTTCCTGCACTCCAAACCCACGGAGCTTCACTTGGCTCAAACAAACTTGACACTTTAGCAGCTTTATTGGGAGAAAGCCCTGGTCTTGCCACATTCTGGATCTGTTGCCCTTTGGTGGGGAAGCTCTCCTCGTCCCTGAATTTTTGGGTTGGCAAGAATGAGTGACTGTTTGAGCCCTGCTGGATGCAGGCAAAGCAAAACCGTGTGTCTGCTCCCAGGAACCAGAGATTCTCAGCACCGTGTCATTGTATAACTCGATACCCTTAATTCATTCCTTGTTGAAAGGAAAAAAAACAACACTACCACCACCACCACCAAACACAGCTAAAAAGCATTTTCAACACATCAAATAACACTGCTCTGAAAATCCAAGGCAGAGGCAGAGGCAAGGTTTGTGAGGCGACACGAGGCAGGCTCCTCCTGACACCTCCATCCCTTGACGAACGCGCGTTCCCGAATCCCGAGCCCAAGCCTCCCATATAAGGTGCTGATATCTCTGCAAAGGCAAGACAAGCTTTAATGCTGCAACTAAAGGGATGAGAGAACATTGCCTAAATCTGGCAGGTCCCTAAAGAGGGAGCGAGCTTTTCATCATAAATGTTTCTTCAGTTATTTGGGGAAAGAAACGCAAATCGGAAGAGAAGTTGCAGATAGAACAGCCCCTAAATTAATGTTTTCCCTTCTAATCTTCTCTACGTGGCTTCTGACCGTGCTGTCTGTTGCAGTTTGCTCATGCTTTATAAAATACAGGAAAAAAATATGCAGACAAATCACAAGGCAATGATTATTGCTGAGTTGCTGCCTCTCTTCACAAGCTCGCTGTACCAGGAATTGGCAAACAACCCCCAGACAAACATGCTTTCAACTCATTAAACAACTACAATACAATGCACTTATAAATGTATTTACTGTGACTGAGTTGCCTTTTTCATCCAAATATCTGACTGACACATGGTCCAGAGCCAACCTTTCAGTAGCTTCAGGTTACACATGTCCTTACCCCCCGAAATAACAAAGTTGGGGATTATTTGGGTGCAGCATTCCCCCAGCCAGAGACGCGGCGCGGGCGTTGCTTTCCCTACAAGCTTTACTATCGGCACAAATTTAGCCAGAAACCACCACCCAGCCTCAGACTGCTCCCAACCCTTCGCAAATATGCCACAACTTGCCACTCTTGACTCTCTCTTTCTTTGCTCTAAGCTGCAGTCTGAAAGCAAGAAGCCCCTCTGCAGAGGCACAAAAGGAGGGCAGGCGCGCGCGGCGGTGGCGGGACGGAGCAGGGCAGCTCTTACCTCTCCCCTGGCGATGGATGAGCGCCCGGAGGGTGCCGGAGCCTGGGGAAGATGCAGCTCAGTGTTCCGAGCAGCACGAGGCCTGGCCTGTGCTCATGAGCTGCCCCTGTCAGATTTTCCAACAGCAGAACTGCAGCCAAGTCCCTGCCCATGCCTGAAGAATTTCCTGAACAGCATTCCCCTTCTTTTTCTAACTGCTTTGAAACCACACTGTCTGTACTTCAATAAGGCTTTGTCAGGCCAAGTTACAGCTACTGGGCTGGCTCCAGCGAGCAATTGAAAACACATGTGTTTTGCATTTAAAGCCCCCTTCTCCCTGCACACATTCAGACACAGACACCCCAGCCCCGGAGCCTGCTTGCCTTGCCTTCGCTGCCATTTCGATTAAAAGGAATAAAGGGATTAGGTTGGTGGAGATTTTCTCTGGGAGAAGGAAAAATGGGGTGAGAGGGATCCCATTCCCACTGATAACACCTCGCCCTGCCTCCTGTGCTTCGCTGACGTCCATGGGACATGGGCACCCAGGTGAACAGCCAGCTTTGCCAAACCCCAACAAGCAAGGAAGCACAGGAATTGAAATTTCACACAGAAATTAAAATTTCAGTTCACCACTATTCTCCCCTTACCTTTGCCTCTGTCTCTTCTAAAACTATGAGAAGAGAAAACATATTTTTAGCATCTCTAGACTCAGTTCAGCACATCAGACCTGTATCCTGATCTTGACACATACTCCTGTATCTGCTTATACTAAAAATAATACAACTATTTTTGAGTACTTTCATCCCTCTCTGCTTTCCAGCTGTCCTAACCTTTACAACCCCAAATATTTTAAGCACCTTCCATCTTTTTTTAAAGAGCATTAACACCGCTCCGGCGTTGGCTTAACGAAAAGAAATAGAAGATATAATGTTATACCTTTAATCAGAACGGGTCCCAGTTCTTAATATCTGTAATCATTTCCAGGCAGCACCATGGGTCAAGGCAGCAACCGTGGGCTCTGCAGCTCGGGATGCCCTGTGCCTGGCATGTGCCTGTGAAGCAGAGCTGGAGTAGATGAGGAAACACACATGGATGTCCCCCTTATTCCACCACGGCTAAGTCCCACCAAAGATGAAACACAGCAGCAGAGTTGTCAAGGTAACAATATAGAAAAGAGACAGTTTAAAGAGAGAGAGAGAGATTTTCCCCTCCTAATGCTCCTTTTCAAACTGTGCACTCCACTCCTCTGGGGTTATTCTGTTCTGTGGTTTGCAGATGTGTGGTGGGCAGGTGAAGTGTTTACAAGGGACAAAGGCAGTGGTGATTAGGAGTAAAGAGAGCTCTGATCCAGCACTCTTTGAAGGCAGAGGAAGCCTACTGCCTTCCACAGGCTGTGGCTTTAGTGCATGGCAAGGACTCACTCACCCATAGGAATGTGAGATCTCCCTTTCACCCATCAGCAGTGAGATCTTACAAAACCTGTGTGGGATCCCCCATGGAAAGCCTGCAGTTCATCCATCCAAGGCATTGTGAGAGCTGCTGTGGCCACACCATGGGTGGCTCTCACCTGCACTTTGCCCTGCTACCAAAATGATCTTTCCTTCCTCCTGCACAGAGCCCCACGTGGGTCAGCAGTGTTGCCCTTGTGCACAGGCCAGATGTGGGCAGCCTGGACCAGCCCCTCAAGCTGAAAGCAGTGGGGATGATGCCTTAGGATTTAGCTTTTGTATTTTTCAGATCCTGTACTGCTTTAGTGTATAACTCAAAAACTGTCAGCTACTGTTCCCCCGTTTTATTCAGACAAAACAATTCCTCTCTAGGCCTGAAACTCAGTAACACCTCACTGTCTCAGGCCCCAAAAAGTATAAATGAAAGTGAGTTTGGGGGGGAGCAAACTGGGGGTATATGACTTTCTTAGCTGAACCTGTAATTGCAGGATTAACTCCTGATATTTAAAAGGACCAAACTCATAACTGTAGGAAAAACTTGTGACCATTGTCCATCTTGGGTGTAGCCCCTGTCAGAGGCTTTTGACTGCCCTAGGTGTACCTATTGAAGGCCTTTAATAAACACCTGCTTTTATTCTCTTTTTCTTGTCTACCCTCTGTTTTAGGTAGCTGCTCCAAGGTATCAGGGATGGATCCAGACTGATGTTATTTTGAAGAAGAAAGCAAAGTATAAAACCACATGGCCATCCTGCCTCAGTCTGCGAGAGTTTCAAACAAAAGGCAAGCACACGCACACAACCACTGGTGCTAGCATTTCACATCTATTTGCACAGCTTGTGAGGAGTCAGTTTGTGCCAGAGCAGAAACCACAGGCCTGTGGATCACATATCAGAAGAACTGTCTGGGCAGCTGAGTGTCTCCTCAGCGAGCTGCCACAGCCACGATAATACTCTTGGAGCTGGCAACCAGTAACAGCTGAAACCAAAGGCGCCTGAAACCTTCTGAGTCTCTCGGTATAAATAAGCTGAAACAGAAAAATATGAACTGCAGATTCACATAATTAGATTTTCAGTTGTACAAGGCAATCAGGCATCTGCAGAGCTGTTTGCAAGATGATAGCAGTCCGTGCCTTCTGTCTTAAATTTCCCCGTGGTCTTTATTCAGCAAACCAGTTATGGATGGGACAGGCAGTAACTTCAGGGGATCGCCGTGTGTTTTGAGTTAAGCACATGCTTTAGTGCTTTGTGGTCCAGGACTTTTTATGGCAGCCTGGCTCTGGCAGGATCATTAGTCCAATCATTTAAAACATGGCAGTACAGCACTTTGAGATTACTCAGTTCTTTACATAAATATGGTAAATCAGTGCGTTTCAAATTTTTATCCCTGTGTGGACCCCTAAATATTTGACAAAGGTGGTGCATACCTCTGTAATCATTTCACAGAGAGAGATTCCGACATACCTTACAATAACCTCTCTTTACTTGTCATTTTTCCCTTGGGAATAGTCCCCAGGCCTCCCATACATCTGTGGACCACAGGCTGGAAACCGCTGCTGGAGATAACTTAATCCCTTATTAAAAATCTACATGATCTCTTCTGTTTATGTGATGTACTTTCTATCTTCAGAGTATTTATGCAAGCTAGCAGCATGCTGGCAGGTAGAGACATGGGGAGGTGACAGCATTAATACTGCATTTTTTCCACTGGCATAATTAGTAGGCCAAGTCTATAAATATTTACATTAAATCTGTCAGGCATCACACCAACCTCACTGATAACTTCAGGGGTGTCTTACTGTAAACTGCATTAATGCCTCACTATTTTGTCATCAAGTAACACATAAAATGCTCCTTCAAGCTAAGCCACTTTGAGTAGGTTGTTTTTATCACTTTCTCATTTGGGTGCAGGGTTTAAAGGCGCTTCAAGCATCAGAACTGTGGCTCAGGGACTGTTCTATTTTTCTGTTATTGAGCTATCATTTGTATTAGTGCCAGCACGACCAAAAATATATGAACCTTGCAAGCATAAACCTTAAGTTGATGTCGACATAACTATCTGCGTAACTGCTATTATTCCTCAGAACTGGCAGGGTTATGAGGATTAAAAAAACCTACTACAGCTCTTTGGGAAGATGAAAACAAATTAACCCCCCTCAATGCTTCAGTATCTTTGCAGCTGGAGACTGCAACACTTAGGGACTTCCATTTTGTGCAGGAGATCCAATCCACCTGGATCCATGAATTTCTACACCATGAAGAGACCTACAAAAGACAGGAAGGAAAGTTCCTTCTCTACCATTTATACCTGCCCTGACTTTTGACAGCATTTTCTAGAAGCAGCTGAAATTTACTTAGTATTTACTGTTGAATTATCAATATTCATAATTAATTTCATTTAACAAATAATACCTATTTGCATACAAAATGAAACTTGAAACTTTCATGCTGTGCAGATTTCCAGGAACTCATTCAAGCATTCCCCAAATCTTCCTAAAAATTCAGGGCAAACCAAATATTCAGAAAGAATCAGCATGTAAACGCAGGTGTGGGTGCACCTGGAGTGGAGGAAGAAATGAAAATTTTATCATCTGAAATAATTAAGCAATCCCTTGGTTTGAGCTTTTCTTCCAAATGACTTCTTTTAAAATCCATTAAATCTCTCCAAGTATCACAACAGAATAAATATAAATGTTTAAACATTTTTAATGTCTCAACTGAAAGAATTCATCTGCCAAATTATTATTATTTTAAATCACCCTCAGCCTTGGAGCTTTTTAAAAGATCTCTGGAGTACCCGTGTGCACAGGGAGAAGCCAAGACTCATTTCAGCTTCATCTCCTTAAATGCAGAATTAAGGGAGTTGATGGATTAGAAAGTTAACTATTTGGGGTCAGGAGCAGCAAGCTGAGGGAAGGCAGCTATTGTCAATCCTGATGGATTCATCCAGCCCTGAGCATGCAGAGAGGGTGGAGGGCAATGTAATGAGCCAAGGAGGGGGTTCCCAAACTTCTGTAGGTAGTGGCAGTGGTTGTAGGGGCAGAATGCTCCAGTGATGGCAGAAAAGCCTTCCCCCCTGGGTGTGTGTGCAGAGAGCCAAGGTCTGACTTGCTGGCAGGGAGCAAAGCCCTGTTTAAGTGCTGAGAGTGCTGAAGGCACACAGGTCATCAAGTAATCACACAGGGCTGAGATGGACTTGTCGGACAAGTGAAGAGGAAATGGGAGAAAATGAAATGTGTGTGTGTGTGTGTGTGTGTGTGTGTGTGTTTGAACATGACTGTGTGCTGGAAGCAGCCAGACCTGCAGTGCCTGCATCCCTCCACATCCTCACCCACTGCTCCAGTTTCTTCACAGGAGATTAAATATGGCTACTTTTTAGGAAGAAGTATAAATATAGGACTGGTCAGGAGATGCAAGATCTGCTAATTCTTGGAGACTGAAGAGGAAGAGGGACAGAGCTGCTCTCATAGACAGGTGCTCCAAGGATGCTCTATATTTCATGCAGATGAGAAACTCCAGTAACAGCAGAGGTGACCCTGGAGACCTTGATTCCCATGACACTGAGTTTTCTAGATCTGAGTAATAAATTTTCCCCTTCTATTCATCCCAGACTTAGCAAGCAGTGCATTAACATAAACAAATCAAAGGAAACACAACAAAAAGCCCTGGTTACATAATAATATTACAGTTGAGCTGGGCAACAGCAGGGCAGGGCAGGAGTCAGTGTGGCTTGCACAAGGCCAAAAACACAACGTGAGTTCAAGAGAAGGACTGAGCTTTTATGAGAGGCCAGACTCAGAGAGCTGCTGCTCAGGCCCTGGAGTTCAGAAACATCCACATCTCTGCTGTGAGACAAGGATCAAAGTGGCAAAAAGCCATCACCAAAGGCACCTTCCACTCACTGCACAGGCTCAGGAGAGCTGTCAGCAAGGGAGGGTGGAGGCACCCAGCACACCTGAACAACAGCAGGCTCATGCTTACCTGTGCACACATCGATGTGCAACACCTGCACTGAGAGCAGCCTGCTCCTGAGGCTCTTTTCTCCTTGGGGTTCAAACCTGCAGACTCCCTGAGCCCATTTGCAGCCTGCAGTGTTCCCAACCCAAAAGCTCTGTGCCATGCTCCTTTCCCCATAAAAGCTGCAGCAGTGTTTACCTGTCAGCCAAAGAAGCCACAGCCAGGACCTCACCTAGCCAACCCCTCTACCCCAACTGCTGCTTTGTAATTATTTTGATGATTTCAGCCATTTTCAGGCTCTTCTCAGAAATAATTTAAGGCCAGCAGAGCTTGTTAATAGGTAGAATGGAAAGTGTTCCTTTTCATTTCTCTGGCAACATTAATGTAATTATCCTGAATAATTCTCAAACTACGTGGGCTGTAATTTCAAGGCAATATTACCATTACAGTGCCCTGTTCTTCCAGCCAGCATGTGTCATACTTCCCATCCAGAGGTTATTTTTGAATAATCAGAAAGGTCTTCATTTACAAACAATAGGGTCTCTTCATTTGCAGCACAACAAGGGTGCAGGATGGGTGTCACCAGGCAAAAAGATGTGCCATGTTCCTCCTGGCTTCTACTCCTCTGGCATAAGAAATGCAAAGGGAAAAAAAACCAAACCCACTGCAAAGATTAATTCCACACAGATATAAGAGCAAATATTCAGTTGGCAAGGCCAATAATTGTTCTTCTATTAAAGTCTTAACAGTATCCAAATTCATTACTCTTATCTGAGCAGCCTCAGCCTTCGTTCTTTCAGCAATCAGGTTCAAGGCACAAAGCTGCTCTCTGAGCTTTGCTTAGATATGTGCCCTGACCACAACACACTGCCACCTCAGCCTGCAACAATCATCTTCTGGGGGAACATTTCAGTTTCTCTGCTAAGTCTGTTGTAGTGGAGAGTTTTTGAGTACGGACATGCCACTCTTACATTTGATGCAGAGCAGTTTCTGGTCAGGCAGAGCTGTTCAGCAGCCTGTGCTCATCACAGCCTTTCCCTTTCCAACCCAGACTATTTTTATTCTGTCAAGAAAGAAGCTCTGCTTGTTCTTACACTTAGGTATCCTATTATATCACTAAGTTTAACACCACCCGATGCTCCCAAATTTGGCTCCACGGAACAATTTCCGTAGGCAGCAGATCTGTATTTTCTCAAAGCAATTAGCAGGACTCTTGCAGAACACTAACGAGGCGGCCTGTCAGTCCGTCAGCAGCCCTGGACAGAGCCATCTGTTTTAACGAGCTCTGGGGTGTCATTCTGGACAGCAACACTTCTGCATGAGCCTGGGAGACTCCTGAGATGAACAGCAGTGACCTTCACCCATAATATCTGACCAAAGGAGAACTCCTGCTCTCCTCCTCCTGTGGCAGCATGAGGCTCTCACCATCAGACTAGAACTATCCAGATCACACTAGATATAGCTGCAGACATTTTTTACAATGAGGGTGGTGTGGCACCAGAACACGTTGCCCAGAGAGGTCCCTGCAAACTTTCAAGGCCGTGTTTTCAAGGACAGGGTTTTGGCCAATCTGATCTAGTTGAAGATGTCCCTGCTCATTGCAGGGGGCTTTGCCCAGATGACCTTTAAAGGTCCCTCTCAACCCAAACCATTCTGTGATTCCAAAACCTGATGTACAACATCCCCTCTGGAATAAGCAGCAAGGAGACAACAGATCTGGTAACCAAAATAGTGAGAAATATTTGGCCAAATTTTGCAAATTCTTTCTCTCTGCTTATACTCTGCAAGAAGTGCTAAGGCACGTGCTGTTCATAAAGCAGCTCCTGACAGAATGCAGATACTTGGAGCTGTAGCACATTAAAGAATGATTGTGCTGATATATAAACAAACGCACACATACTCACATATTTTGAGTTTCAACAGAGAACACTGGGGAAAGTTTAAAAAGCGAATTGATTAGAAAATTAAGCTACACTGAGATTGTGCCAGAAAGAAGGAAAAAAGATGCAATGGCTTGAGAAAGAAATGCATGTTTGTGTGTCAGTAATCACACCTGACCTTTGCCAGAGAACTCAGTATGGCAGAGGCATGTTGGTGAGGATGTGTAGCCCAAGGATCATGAAAAGGCCATTGTGCAAAAATTCCAGACCTGAATTTATCTACAGAGATACAATCAAGGGCCTCTCAATCTCAGTATCTCTGCTTCAGTTATTGTCAGGATGTCGCAAAGGGTAAAATGCCATTTAACTGGGAAATCCCTTTATTTCTGTAGCTATTACCCAGGTTGTGGAGCCTGGGCTCGGAGGATTTCCTGTGTGTTCAACAGCATCCACAAAGGCTGCAACATCCAAGAGAGTTGCTGAGACCATCTGCACTTCATCTGCTCTCCTCTTCCAAATATTTATCTGATTCAGCAGCTGGTGAGGTTTAGCCCTCATTGCAACGTCAGAGAGGGCTGCTGCTGCTCCCAAATCTCTCTGTGACCCCAGGAGTCATCCTAAGGATGGCTGTAACAATGTTTGTTCCCTTAAGAGTACAGAAGAGAGAATCAAATGTCCTATCCCTTTCCCCACAGAGCCAGCATACAGTTTGGTTCCTGGCACTATCTCTTTATCCTACAACCTTATAGTTGTGGTCTTGGATTCCTTGTGAGCACAGTGACCCCAGCAGCCTCTACCAGCACCACGCTGCAGAAATCTTCACTGCAGAACCAGAGGAATGAAGTTCCTCTTGCAATGCTCATTTCTATAGGGCAGAAAAATAAGAGGCTCCTTTTGTGACTCCTCTGCATGAGCAAAACATCCTGTGGCTTGGCAGCAACAGGATCTTCTTTTCATTAGTAGGACACAGGGAAAACCTTGCCACATTCATATATTTTGAAGTGGAATTTCATCACTGCTGTGATTAATGTCAACATCATTTCTGCCCTAAATTCTCCATTTGCTCAGGCTAAAAATACCTTCCTGGATTTCTTGATATTATCCAATAGGAATCACAAAGGGAGAGAGGGCAAGGAGAGGAAAGGAGAGAGAGGTGCTTTTTGTCTTTCATCCAGACTTTGTTTCTGGGCAAAGTAGCTGTCAGGGAGGTGAGAGAGATGTTCCAAAAATGTGAGGGATTTTACCTGCCCACATTTCTCCCCAGGTTGTGACAAAAGTTTATGTTGATGCATCTCAAAGAGTAGAAGAGTTTTCATGTTATGCTTCACTCAGAGATATATTTACAATTATAGTTTATGAAGTCACTAACTAGTAATTTAAAAAAGTTTATTTGCTTCTGCTTATTTTTTTTAAGTGCCCTTGTGTCTTACTCTCATTTTCCAGACCTGTCCTGCTTTCTCCATTTCTGTGGGTTAGGAACACACTCAAGCTGGTAAACTCCACCTCCACAACAGCAGGAAACATGCAAAGTGAAAAATTCAATCCCTTTCCTACAAGGCCTGTTTCTAAATGCAAAGACCATGGTCTAGAGGGGAAGCCATATGAGAAGCAGCTGAGGTCACCAGGTTTGGTCAGCTTGGAGAGGAGGAGACTGAGGTCAGACCTCACCAGGGACTGCAGCTCTTCCTGAGGGACAGCTCCGAGCTCTGCCCTGTGTGACAGTGACAGCACCCAGGGAACGGCTGGAGCAGGTTTAGGTTGGAGATCAGGGAAAGGTTCTTCCCCCAAAGGGTGCTGGGCACTGCCCAGGCTCCCCAGGGAATGGGCACAGCCAAGGCTGCCAGAGCTCCAGGAGCCTTTGGACAGCGCTCCCCAGCACGGGGTGAGGTTTTTGGAGTGTCCTGAGCAGGGCCTGGAGTTGGACCTCAGTGATCCTTGTGGGTCCCATGCAACTCAGGATATTCTGTGATTCTGTGGTTCTAATCAATGGCTGGGTGTTTTTGTAACCCCTCACCTTACCAGAAACCAGCAAAAGAGAAATCAACGCAGAGCATTTACTCTCACCTGCCTGGGAAAATATAAACATGTATTTACAAAGTGTGATGTTTAAGTCACAAAAGATGCATTGTAGCAGTGGGGTTAGATGTGAATTCTGCAGCAACTGCTTCTCAGTTCCAGAGAATCTGGCAAGAGGAACTCTGGGCTGTGTTCACATCAATGCTGCTGAGCAAAGCCTTCTCCTCTCACCCCTGCAGCTATTTATCATCATCATCATCATCATCATCATCACCAATCTAGGAGCAGTCAGTTAGCACGGTGGCACAGAAGTCTCCATCCTGAGTGCCACCTGGAGGTTGAACTGATCTGCCTGCAGCACAACAGCACAGCCTGAGCCTTTCTTTTACCTAAATCACTCAGGCAGTTCCTAGGCTTGAATGGGAGCAGGTGGGGGAACACGTGTTGGGAGCACGGTCTGGAACAGTCACAGAGTTTTATGGGTTCATCATCCCAACACATAAACTTTCTCCCAGCAGGGCTCCTTCTCACTCCCCTGTTTTTATTATTGTACAGCAAGATCTGAACGGCAAATCTCTCAAAGGTTAACAGGCCTGTCCAGAAAGTGCAAGAAACAGACGGGCTACAGTCTATGAATTTTAATATGACAACAACATGCTATTTCAGTACTGGAGAGCAGTCCACAATCAGCACTATTTCAGTAACTGTGAGGGATGGCAGAGGCCAAGGAAAGGTGCAGTAACAGCTGTAAGACAACCTGCCTGCAAATAGTAGTAGATGACCACCATAAAGATGGGAGGGCAGAGAAGGGAAATACCAGACCAGAGAAACCCCAGCAAAGACACCTCCACCTGCCTGGAAAACCAAAGGAATGTTGCTGTGCTACAGCAGGTCAGCACATTTCAGGTGGTGACTCTCCATGTGAAATGAGTCCATCTTTCTTTGAGAGGGAGCCCTGGTGGTGTTCACTCAAGAGAAATGACACCTTAATGCTGGAAGTCACAGGTTGTTGTAAGCAAAAGGACAGAAAGGCACCCACACACTCTCCTCGTCCACGGGATGATGAAGCTGGCCTTGTGTTTCAAAGCAAGGAATGATTGCAGGCCCTGAAACACCTCAAAACCAACATGCTTCAGGAGGTATTGGAAAGAGAAGAAATGAAAGCTGGCTACCAGGACACATGTGCTCAGCTCTTTACTCACTGCAGTGAGTCTGCACCACAATAATTGCTCTTCCACCAGGACCCACAGAGTGCTTGGCCCTGTCTGTCCCAAATTATTTGCATTTCTATATAAAGGCAAACCCAAGGATTCCTTCAAGATAAAATTTGTCACAATTAGGTGTTGGCATTTCTTCATAATTGCCTTAAATACTTCAATCTCAAGGAAATGTGGTTGAAAATGCAGGAAAATTATGCTGATTAGTTGCTCATAATTAGATAGATTCAATAAAACCTGGTGCTTAGCATGTTTTGCATTTATATAGTCTTTATACAAAATTAGCCTCAAAGATATCTCTATCATTTCTTAGTCCTTTGCTATCAAGCACATTTGATCTGGAAAGAATCATCTTCATAAACAGATACCTCTTGAGGATTGCTTGAAATCATTACTGTGCCCACAAAACTGTTCCCCCAGCACTCCACTTCTCCCTTCTGCTATTCACATGCAAAGCTTGGAGAATTACAGGCTTTGGCTTGTTCTGAGAAGAAACCGATTATGGAACTGGTGATTTTTGTTGGAAGACTGGTTATTCATGTAGGAAATAAGTCTTATTTATATGGTGGGGAGAACTTGGGGGAAAAAAAACAACCCAACAAAGCAAACGAACAAACAACTCCCCCACAAACAAACCAAATAAAACAACAAACCCACCCCTCCAACAAAAAAAAAAACCACAACACCAAAGCAGCAGTGTCCCACTGCTTCAAACGTCTTTCAAGCAGCATTTAGCCAAAACATTTGCTCAAAATCTTGCCTGCTTCTCGAATCTAAAAGCAAGGACAAATATGTACATCCCAGCACAAAAGACTTCTTCCCCCTGGGAGCACTGATGGAAGATAAAGCTACTGGCAGACCCATAAACCCTATTGCCAAAGTTTACTTCTTCCTGGTCCAGATAAAGAAAATCCCCAGGACTGAATGTTTTCCTATGCAAAATGGCCCCTGTGTCATGGAAGTCCTATTAATTTTCTTGGAGCACACAATATTAGCTAAAAATACTTATGTGGATTAAAAAAGACAAGAGACATTTATGGAGCTTCTTTCTCTGCAAAGCAGTCAAATATGTCTTCAACCCTATATATAAGCACCTCCATTTATTACTCTGAGTATCTGCATTTTTTTCTCTCTGTGTGAGAAATTTTTCTTCTCCCTTCAGAGCACCATCCCCCATTCTAAGCCAGGAGAATATGAAATAAATATGGTACTGCATATAAACAGTGCACAATATAACAGAGCTTCGAAATTCAGAGTCAGCCAAAGATATCAAGTTTTTCTTTCTCAGTGATTGATGCCCTCTAGAAGAAATAATAATTACATGGCACAAGGAGGAGGAAAAAAGGCATGTTGAATAACATAAGCATTTAGTCAAATCATAACTGAAACACTGAGGGGAAAAATGCTTTAAAACTGCTTAGCCAGAAAAAGACAGCATTATCTGTAAAATGGATGAAAAATAAACCCCCTCCAATAAGAAAAGAAGTTCAGAAATTTGTTATACGCTAATGCCATCTACCAGACATCAGTGGAAGTAGCAGAAAGAAGTGTCAAAGAAACAACAAATACAGCAGGGATTAAGTAAGTACTTGTGCACAGCCCCAGGTATTTATTTTCTTAGCAAGCACTGAATTCCAAACCTTGTTCTACCTTTTCTTTCCTTCTTAGAGAAAGAACTCCAGGGCATCCATGAATGCAAATATTTATCATTTCTTTTAATTGGCAAGGCTGCAGAAAAATCTTTGAAATTCCCCTTCCAACACAACTTTGAGGCACAATATTTATCTACACAACTTTGAACTATCATTATTTTTCTCTTGCAAGTTGATGTTCTCCTACACAATGAAAAAAAACCCTTATTTTTTGTCAAATTCCACATTGTCTCAGGACCTCTTCAGCCTGCCCTAACTGTCTTCATCAGCCAGTCCAAACTCAAAGAGCTTTACAAGTGGTTACGCTGACAATTTATTCCCAATCTTTACCTGTATGTGGAGTTTACAAGGGCTGCCTGATAACTTCTCTTCTAGTCCCAAATGGCCCCTGATTTAGAGACAGCTCCAAAACACACCCCAATGATTTGTACCAAGCTTTAACAACACAGTTGCTTTACTAGGAGAAGGTTTTCTACCTCCACTGAGGATGTCCTTTTCCCACCCAAAGCTCAGGTTTTACCAGTATCCATCAATGTTCCTTTTGGACATCCACCAGAATTAAAGAGCAGATGCCTGTTCAGTCTCAAAGCTCAAAAACAGATGCAAGTGCAAATTCTGCCACTGCCATGCCATGGACACAGTGTCCATCTGCTGATGCAGAAATTGGGAGACAGATAAAGCAGTATCTAAAACCAGCTGAGCACAATGTAGACCTGAAGAATTTGAGAGGCTCAAGAACACTTCCAGTTTGAAAGGAACATCATCTATATACGTGTTTGTTCTTTCAGATAAAACCTCCTTTCTTCCTAAACTTACCTACAAGCTTCTACCTAAACTTACCCCAAACTCATGAGATTTGTTAGACTTTCCTAATATCTCTTTAGGAAAATATTCCAGAAAGTCTGACAATTGGAAAAAATCTAATTTTCTGTTTAAATGTATTTAGATCTCTTTGCAGTAAATTTACCCCTTTTTTTACTCCCTCAAAAAAACTCCATAGTTTTCAGAAGTATTTACAGATACCAACTAACAGAGGCACTATCCAGAAATCCTGCCACTATTTGTCTCTGTTCTTCCAGAAGGGCAGAAACAAAAGATTTTTAGTTGCTACACTTGGTCTTTGTCTACAATGGAAAGGTTCAGTGATGAAGCCAGGCTGAATAGCCACTGATTAAGAAATTGCAGCATTTCTAGGAGCTGCTGTTGATTCAAGGTGAGAGGAATGGCACCGAGCTGGAGTTAGCTGGCAGTGCACAAAGAGGAATTTCCATGTTGTCAAAAATCTTCCACCGTGTCTGATTCTGGCATTATTTCCCACTGGCTTGCTAAGAAAAAACGAGCCCTCATCACACTCCTCTGGTGCTTTCTTTGCTCTTTGGATGAATATTCTGTGAGTGCAAATAAAATGTTCAACAGCAGCAATTTATTTTCTGTCTCTCACAGGAAGGACTGGAGGCAGCCTTCAGGAGCTGGAGGCAAGTTTTTACAGCAAAGCCTCCCTGCCAGCTCCGAGCTCCTCTCCTCCTTCTGCCCTTCTTCTGTGAGAGCACAGCCACAAGCCACCACAAGGCCACACCAACCTGGTGTGGTCCTTAGCCCCATCTCTAGAGCTCTAAGAGCCTGCCTGACACTCAGGAAATTTAGCCATGAAGACCAGCATTCCTGAACTGCAGAGAGAGGATGCACAGGCAGTCCCAGACAGGGCAGAGAATCGATATTGGGGAGGAATATCTCAATATTACTGCAATACAAGTCTAGGATTTAAATAGCCCATGTCAGAAGAGCTGAGACATGCCATCACAAAATTTTTATTAGATATCCTTTGGGCTTTTAAGCTTCCAGCTTCCCAGAGTAACAGTTATGCTTGAAACCATAAACTTTTTTTTTTGCCCCCGCCTCCAAAACCGCAAACACACACAAGGCTTAAGCTTGGTGGCTCTCTTCTCTTACAGAGCAGTCACTGCCTCTGTTTTGCCTTTCTTTCCTTTCCCAGGGTTCTGGCAGCGTGTGGGTTAATGGGACAGTTATTTGAATGAAAGGCATTTCCAATAAATCAGCAGATAGCAAAAGGGAAAAAGCACTAGAGTAATTTCTTCTGCTCACAATTTCATTATGTTCTTGGCTTTGAGCCATTGTAAGGTAAATCAGTCAAGTCATGTTGCACAGACATTTCTGAAAGAACAGTTTTTTAAATCACTTGGTAAGCCACACTCTTTGTTTTGAATGGAGAATCCTGCTTATTTTGTATGGCACTTTATGGCCATTTAAAAGTTGTGAAAAGAAGAGGTGCAGTCAGAGCTAGAGCTGTGATTTGACTGCAAAGAGCACCTCATGGGACTGTCCCCAGGGCTGTCCCCATGGCCCATATCCTCCTTTCCTTGCTGCACCAGACCTGATGACAGCAACCCAACAAATGGACACACTCCCCCTCTCCCTCTCCAGTTCCCTTTTGGCAACAAACCTTACAATAATGCTGACCAGAGAAGGGATCACTGCTTGTAGGACCTTGGCCTGGGCAAGTCTGCTCAGCTGGTGACATTCACTAGGGCTCTCCTCAGCTTTTCATTTCCATCTGGTGTTCTCTCACCAATCACTGGCTCACGGCTCCTCAGCAAACATGGAAAAATGCAGAAATGCCCTGCTTTCACCACTGGGAGGGCTGTCCTGGGATGAAACTCCCAGAATAAGGAGGCTGCTGGCAAAAATATTACAGTTTTGACAGTCTCTTCATTCTCTTTCTCCCCCACAACACTGGCGTCATCAAGAGGAGGCAGAACAGTGATGCAGCAGCAGCAGAACATTGTGGACAGAGAAATGGGGGACAAAGACAAGGCAAACACCACACAGCTGCACATGGCCCTGAAAGCACCAGCTTGGCCCTGCACAAACTTTAATTTTAATGAAGCCATTTTAATGGCTTCAAACTTCACACACTATCATTAATGTTCAGTATTTTTCCTCTTACAGCTCACAGCTTTCAGCTAAATGTGTTCATTCTATTTCCCCCCGTTCCTACATGGGAACCCCCATAAAGTCCCTGAAGGCACCTTTACCTTCATGATTTGGGGTCTCAGAGAATTTACTGAAATACTGAGCATCAGTTATAGAAGCCACACATAAAAGCCAAACACACTCTAAGAATCTCAAGTTAACACAGCAAAAGCATCCTCACAGGCACTCCAGCAGAGAGAAATCCCAATTAATGCCTGACACAGAAACACAAGCTCTTCATGCTTAACCCTCAGATTTTGAGTGGGAGCCCAGTGTTTGTTGGAAGTAGCTGTGGCACACTTCAAACATCTAATTTTTAACTGTTCAGAAGAGAGTGATGGCTGCTTGCTTTTGCCCCCCAGTCATCTCCCAACCTCTCACCTGGTCCAGGTTAGCACAGCAAGCAGCTGCTGCAGGAGGCAGAGATTCCTCACCAGTTTCTAAACTAGATGACAGACACTTCCAGCTGCTTTTCAATGCATATTCCACTGTCAATCAAAATTACAGGGTATAATTAAGCAGGCAACAGCCAAGCAATGTCTGTCTTCCACCCAAGAACCCAATGAACAGATTAATTTACCAGTGAAACAGAGTAAGATGAATTCCTCTAAAAATAAACCGCTGAGAGACAAAGCACCATCAATTTCTTTCCTATCTAGTAGCAGGTTAAATATTGTATTTTTTCTGCAAAGCAGAGTTTCAAAAGTTGTCAAGAACTCAAACCTTTCTGTATCATCCCATATTAATAATGGTGATCTCTGTTCAGCTTGCAAATTCAGCTCCTGGAGGCATCGATGCCTCCTTCAGCCTCATGACTGGGATAACATAAATGGCATCAGATGTCAGAAGGATGATGAGGCGCCACACAAACCATTGCAGAGTTGACAGAACCTGCCCCAAGCTGTTGTAGGTTCCTGAGACCTTCTAAATACCTTGCTCTACCTGACATTTCTTTGTGCAGTAGGTATTGTATTCACTTTGCATCGCTGAGCTTTAATTACTTTGACAACTTGCAGGGGACTTTTTAAATAATAATTTATTTAATCAACAGGTTTTTTTTTTTCATTGTAATGTTCGGTAGCAGCAAGAGATCATGCTAAGATAATGAAAAGCATTGGAGCAGCTGAAAACTTAATTAAAACACGTAAAAATTAATTATACTGCTCATCATTGATTTTGTCTGAAAAAGCTGATATTGCAAATAGGAAGTCAAAAGCAAGGAGGTCATGTGGAGAATTGCTGATGTGAAAGTGATGTATTACAGAAAAAATACATCCACACTGAGAGGAGCCACTCACTCCAGGTCAACGATCCCGTGCTGAGCTGAATTGCATCCCACATCACTAAATTGCCAATCAAGCATCAATATGAAGGCTGATTAAGGTGAAGCCAGAAGAACAGAGTACATAGAATATGACTGGTATGTAGATATGTGAGATCAGAATCACACAATCAATAAAGTCAGCATTTACAGGATCTTTTTCTGCCTCTGTACAAAAAAACGCCAAAAAGCCAAAAAAGAGTTTAGTAGTGTAACTATGAGATGTCAGGCTCTCCAGAGATGCCTGAGATGTGTGCCTAGATTAGGACTACACACCTTGGTGTTGCAAAAAGGAATTTTACCATCACTTAGTGTCCATAACTAACCTGCTCACACCTGCACTCAGTCCCAGTGTTAGGGAGGCAAAGGGAGCAGCCAGGTGTTCTTACCCCTTCTGCTTTATTCTGCAAAAAAATAATGTACTGTCCTCTGTTTAAATAATAATCCTCTTTGCCTCCTGTCAGTTCCTGAACTTGTTTATAAAGCATATTATATCCTATTTTCAGTTGAATCAGTAGAGCCACTTAAGGTACCCTTTGAATAAAATACCACAGAACAGAAAGGCCAACTTGGTATCAGCATAAATTTTATCCACAGCTCTACCTTTGGGCAAGTCACTTAACTACTCCGAGCCTAAATAATGGAATGAAGGAAATATTGCTTTATCAAATTCACCAGAAAGATTATCTAATACTATCTAATATTTATAAAGCACTTTCTGATCCTCCAGCATAGACCATGGAAATGTAAAGAAGTACTGACCCAGATAAGGGTTAAGAGCAGAATCTTTTTTTCTACTGAGAGCTCTCAAATGACCTTGCAATGTTAGGATTTATTTTCAAGGCAAAGGAGGAACTGTCAGGTCTAGGAGCCATGTTTTGCTCTAACTGCAGATGACTTGCTATCAACAAGGAAACAAGTTTAGTCACTGATCCAAATGTCAGGAGCTGCCAAATCAGTGCTCTGATGAAATGTCAGGAACACTAACGGGGTTTCAGGGCTTCACTGATTTAACAGCCAAAATGGAATCTGGTCACATTCTTTTATTCCTCCAGGAAAATAACAAATAGCCAGCAATATATCCATTATATACCCTTCTTCAATTTCTTTGAAGTTGAAAAAACTAAAAAAAAACATCTAAACCTGCGAATATTTCCACTTCTGTGTTTTAAAGGAGTCTGATCTCCACATGCTGGAACTTCAAGAGTACAAAGATCCCATTTAATGAGAAAACTTTAAAATTCAAGGATTTTCACACACCTTTAACTGCACCTTTTGCAGGAAGAAATACTGCAAAGGGAGTTGTCCAGTCACAAGGTTGCTCATGGGAATATGACATAAGAGTATATGTCATAAGAGAATGTATATGACATAAGTATATGACATAAGAGAATGCTCAAAGGACAGGAAGAACAAAGCAGGCACACTCAGAAAAGATAATTGTATACTTTAAGACTGTTTTCTTAGCCAACAAGAAAACTAAAACCAAACCACAACAACTAACAGCTTTTATTAAATTCACGAACCTAATCCCAAAGAAATCTCTCTTTTGGTTAAAGCAGTCAGATGTTTCTAAATAAAATATTTTAAATATTTGTATGCTGTTGTCAAAAATACTCTGTAGGGAAAGAATGGCCATCAAATCCTTGTCATAGCAAGGAAAGTGCTGAAGAATTTCAGTGCTGGGAGAAACTTCAGATGCCTCACATGTTGGGCAATTGTAAGAAATTCTGCCCCAGCTATTAAACACAGAATAAGAAGCCTGTGTAAGAAAAATGCCCCAGTGCTCATTTCATTGACTACACAGGTATAACTGAACAGACCCCAAATCATCTCCTTTGTTAAGAAAAGGAGTGTGCTGCACATTCCCTTTCTGCATACAAGGACTGGCAGGGAGACACCTGGAAAGGAGCAGCAGGTGCAGCCAGGGCTCTGCAGGAGCAGGAGTGGTTTGCTGCTGAGCAGCAGGGATGGCATTTCCCATGGGAAGTGTGTTGATAAAAGCTGGCTGGGTTATTGCAAAAACACAACTCTCACAGCTGACACCACCACCCACAATCTCTGGGTGACACCCAGCAATGCACTTACCCTGTATTGACACAGACTCAAGTGTTCCTCACACAAAGCAGCCTTTATGTGCAACATATAATTGGTCTCAAGTTTTGGCACATACTTTAAGCTAATTATCTATCCTGCACTACACACTGAGGAAGTCCTACTGTGGAACTTGAAAACCCAAGTAACATCCCATTGCCAGCATGGCATTGATTCATTTTATAATTCAACCTGGACAGCACTTCCACAGGAGCGAATATAAAAGTATCTCCTGCCAGGAGAGCACTGCCAGGTCTTTTATAAATACTACAGAAGTTTCCCAAGCAGGTGGCCCATCAAACTCAAATAATTGATCCACATCAGTTAGACCTGGAAATTCAATAGTACAGCACATCATTACAGCAGTCAACATAAGAGGAAAGTCCTTGTGGTTTCCCCTCCAGCCAGCACTTGAAAGGGAACTGAAAAGCTCTGCTCTCTTTTCAGCTTGGCACATGCCTCCTTTGAGGTTTTC
This sequence comes from Phylloscopus trochilus trochilus, assembly GCA_016584745.2. Classification (NCBI taxonomy): domain Eukaryota; kingdom Metazoa; phylum Chordata; class Aves; order Passeriformes; family Phylloscopidae; genus Phylloscopus; species Phylloscopus trochilus. The sequence goes on from WQNJ02000021.1 coordinate 8,053,138, forward strand.
AGGGGAACAGCAAATACTAACAAGCCCTGTGAGAGGCCCCTCCTCTAAGACTTACCTGTTTTCCTGAACCATAACCTCATTAGAGTATTTGCTTTTTCATTACTGGAAACAGTTCAGTGGAGATAGAAGTAAATAAACATACCTGGCAGGTTCAAGCAGTGCTGTTAAATGCCCCATTTCCTTATGGAATGCAGAGTTCTAATGGACAACCTTCCCCCCATCCAACCTCTCTGCACACTTCTCCTGGCGGCAGTGACAGCGACGGGCACCGGTTCAGCTCCACAGGCAGACTGAGCAGCTGAGAATCACTGCTGCCTCAAACCCACCTGCCAGAGGGACAAACACCCCAGCAGGGACATCTCAGTGCATGGGGGCACCACTGCTCACAGCCTGACTCCCAGTTACAGTGGTTCTCCCTGGCCACACACAGATGTGACTCTGGATCCCCTCCATCACTGCCCTTCCCTGAGTCAATCACAGCCTGATTACCTTGGTTCTAATTTTTGCTTAAGCATCCAAGCCTTAAATTTCCAGCAGCCTGGCTCCCTGTGAAGTAGTGAAGTCACTCGCCAACTATGAATTAGGACTTAGAAAAGATAAAAGTGATGCCTGAACCACTGCAAGCACAGAAAAAAGTTCTATCAGCCTCAATCACTTCATGAATTATTTATTGAATTTGCACAGGAAAGTTTTAGGAAATACAGCTATTAAGGCAGTAGCCCACAACCTGTTCTTAGCCTGTAAGAGCTGTCAGTGCTACCAGCAGCCAGGGAAAATCAAGAATTTTCCACCAAAACAGTAAAGAAGGGCAAAGCCTGATCCTAGATGTGGTGTTTGTGCCCTCAGTATCACATGTCCATGCCCCAGGAAAGGTTGCAGACCACTCCATCAAGGAGATATCACAATAAACTATCATCTACCAAATGTATCTCTTCTCCTATGACAAGCATTTCTATTGCAAGGATTTTTTATACTCATTTGGAAGCTACATCAGCAGCTATACACATAACACTTCCACAGATGCCTGCGCAAGTTGTTTCACAACACTGCAAACACTGCAACAAGCTGGGTAGGCTTGCCAGGCAGGAGAGGAGGGCTGGAGATGCTTCTCCCTGCCAAACTCAGTGCCACCAAATACCCACCACAGCACAGCCTGAGATTCCTGGCTGAGGAACAGCTTCTCCACATGTGCTGAAGTAAACCCACAGACTGCAGCACAAACTGCAGCATGAGCAGGACCTGTGACACCCACAGGGATCCTCTGCTGCTGACAGCCAGATCCCAGCTCACAGGCATGGAAATGCTGCACTCCAGAGAACAGAGAGTGAGAGAATTCTCTCTTCCCATCTGCTCATCCTCGCTACACTGAAGGACTCAAGATGCAACCCCACAATGGGGCAGGGGAGGAGGAACCCTGCCACAGGCCTGTGACAAACCCCTGGGTGTGATGGCTTCACTGCTGACCAGACACATCACTTGCAATGTGAGGGGACCTTGCAAGTGTTGGGACTTTTCCAGCTGAGAAGGATGCTAAACTAAAGACAGCTTGGGCACTGGATCACTGCAGAAACAAGTCTGGGAGCTTTGCTGATTTGACTTTGGGTTTTTTTTCTCCCCACTCCAAATTTTAAGCAGTGTTGACAGCGAGACCTAACATCCCAGTGCTCCCATGAGTGATCCCAGGGCAGCTCTTCCCTGAGCTCATGTGGGTTAAATCACCTTCTGTGCTCCCTCTGCTCCCTCAAGGGGAATCTTGGGTGCCTGTGCTCCCACCTAAACCCCCCAGTCAATCTAATCAATGTCAAAGAAAGTCAGGGAAGGTCAAAGAACATTAGATTAAATGACATCAAGCTTTTATTTTCCAGTTTCCACCTTCATAAAATAGGTATAATCATACTTACTTACTTTCAAAGAGAATTGTAAGGCTTAATTAGATAATTAACATGAAAGTGCCTTTAAAAAGCCTATGTATACACAAATCTCTACTGTATTATTAGTGTAGGCAGGCATGGGGAGCTCTTAGAGATTTTCTAACAGGTTATTTGTTATTCTGGGAGAAGTCTTTAGCTGCATACAGCAGTAGTATAATTATTATCATCAGATTCACTTCCTAAAGATATTTATGAAACACTGTGGGGAGAAAAAAAAAAAAAAGGCATCCAGTTAAGCAGCACTGAGCTGAGGTTCTGTTTTGTTGCACATGCTGATTAGGAATGTTGTTAAAGTGTTTGGGTTTTTTTTGCCATAGTGCAAATGCTGGTGCCAGGAAATGCAGTTATATGCTTGTTACTTCAATCATCATTATTTGGATATAATTGCTAGGTATCGGTGGTTTCAACTCTTTTTTGTTTTTATCTGTGTTTCTTTGCAATGGGATTTTTTTTTCCTGGAGTCTGCTGGATCATTAAAAGAATGTGCAAAAACAGGAACCAGCCTCACACTGTTGCACAGCTGATTTTGACTGTACCCCACACTCAGGAATTTATCTCTCCAGCACATTGCATACATATGGTATGTATATTAAAAATCACTGACTTATGGCCATGAAAGCAGGGACTTCCACCAGGCAATAACTATGCTATTCTATCTTCATTAAAATATACAAATTACAAATACTCTACCTAAATTGTAGTACTAGGGATGGGAATAAGCAAGCCAAATTTACTCTCTTATTTCATATAAATATGTCTGTAGTCCACAAAATTTCCCTTAAGAGCCATGTGAGGAGGATTTCCCCGTACAACCCTATTTCTTTGGTTCTTTTTCAACCAAATGTCATGGTAAACTATTCATTGATCAGGTTCACATGAGTATCATACATCTACCCTCAGCAAATTTCTCTGAACTGATTCCCATACAAAGTAAAATCAGATACAGTCTTATTGTAGCTATGTCTGCACAGCTCAGGGCTGGGCCCTAAAATATTGCATCAGATCTGCTTCTTCAGAAGTTTCAGGAGAGCCCAAACATTGGACCCAGCACAGCTGCTCTTTAGTACCTAAAAATCAGGCAAACCCAAGATTGCTTTTCCATTAAAAAAAAAAAATCTCTTTAGAGAGAAATTTGTACTGTCCATTCTCTTGTAGCTTAAGGAATGAAGATGTCAACTCAAACATCAAGTTACAGAGGCTTTCATCTTTACTTTGTATCAGCTAGGACAAGAATTAGCTGAACAAATTCTATTCAGAGTGATGGAATAATAAAATTGTCAGGAATTGGATTCACCATCTTACAGCTTCTAATAGCCCACATCATTATTTGTTATTTTGAAGAAATCAATATAGCAACATATTCCCCAAAGATAAAATATCTATAAATCTCATTTGCAATAACAAATTTAATTTTTAAATCTGTTCATTTTGATCATTCTCCATGATTCTGGTACAAAACTGGGCAGAAAATGTGTTTCCACCCAACTCTAATTGAGTAGAAAACCCTCCATAAAAGAACAGGAAAGGAATCTAAACAACATCAAATATTTATATCATGGGAAAACATCAAGAGATCTTTTTTTGCAGCTTGTACTGTATATATTTTACATGTAAATTAAGCTGAGTGGTTCCTCTTCATAGCTTCAAGCTGCTGCTAATGCTTCATAGATTTTTCAGGCAGACAAATATTGGTGAAAAGAGTTTTATAACCTTCATACTGAAGATTTATGATTAGACGTGAACTAGAAGCCTAATGCACTGACATGTGGCCTTGGCTCAGTCTCATTATAAAGTAATCTGTATCCCAGGTATAATTGCTGTTGTTTGATTGTAAATCATCCCTCCTTGCATGCAGCTCTGCCACTTTTGATGTTGGTGAAACACGCGGGATCTGCCGGCATTTGCATGGCTTACACCAGAATTAGTGTCAGCTTGCACCAGAAGTGCTGCAGCTTTGGAAAGTGTTCAAAACCCTCCGGTTTTTGCTCTCTCTCCCAATGCAAACCGGCACTGCTTCTTCCTGCCCTGTCTCCACTTGTAAAAAAAAAAAAATAAAATAATCTGTCTGCTATTTTTAAATGCTTTCAGTTGCTTCAGTTCAGCCCTTGCCCTGCTGCCGCTGGAGCAGCACAGCCAGGCCAACACGGGGAGAACTGCAGCACCTCCAGCAGCTGGCAAGCCCCACGTCAGCAATTCGCTGAGATTCCCAAACAGCATTACACTAAATTAATGCTTGTGATGGAAATGGGCCAATGCAATTAGAACACGGCGCTTACACTGTGACATTTTCTATTAGCCAGGAAGGGACGCCAGGTATTGTGCTGCTAGAGGGGCCATTAATGCACCGGACAGCCACTTCCCCAAAACAACAGACTTCAGCAGGAGCAGATGGCAAAGCCCTGCATTTCTCCTGCCTGCTTTCAGCCTCCAGCCTGTGGCTGGCTACAAAAGCGACCGTGCTCCTTTAAAACCCAGCGACCATTGTAATTAGCAAAGCCATCATCCCAGCGGATGATTTTCAAGCTCATGAACTATTGAAAAGTTTAAATGGTTTTCAAAGGGAGTTAAACACAAACAAAGAGGGCAGGTCCGTGGTGATCTAAACAAGATTGCTGGCTTAGAAAGTCTCTGCAAAGTACAAACTGTCAGCAATGAGGAGCATATGGCCTGGGGTGGATCACTCCATCCATCCTGCTGCTCCTACATCAGCATCCCCTTCCAGGGACAGGTGAAGTAGAAACGTTCTGTGCTTTATCCAGACTGGCACCGTGGTTTCTATGTCTCTAGGAATAATCCCTCCATGAACAGAGCAGGTTAGTGGGTGCTCCACAGAGCCAAACAGCAGCCAGGATGTGGGACTGCCACGAGGCCAACCCGGCACATCCACACCGAGTGTCTGAGAAGAGAGAGCTGCCCGTGGGATGTTCTGCACCATCCCAATAGGAGAAGGGGGACAAGACCCTTTAACCTGGACCCATAAAGCCACATCTGCTTTGAGATGTTTGCCTAAGGCTCATTAATGTGCCAACTTAAGCACCTTACTGAATTCACATGGATTTATTGAAGCAACTCAATCATTTATGGAACTAAAGCCTGAAAACGTGAGGTTTTTTTTGTTTAACCCAAAGGTGCAATTTTTGGCTAGCAGCTGTGGAAGGCTGATCCTTTTTTACAGCTCAGACACTAGGGAAGGAAAAAGGCACATTCTCACTGCATTATACCCCATAGGTACATTCAATTTTTTTTCTTGCTGTTTCAAACAAGTAATGACCTTCACCTGTGTTTGCTACTGGCAAGTTTGGGAAAAGATATAAATATGGAGAAGACTCTTTTTTTAAGAGCCAGCTATGCTGTCTGTAGCTGGGATTTGTTTCCCTCTTGAGGATTCTTGGTCCAGTTGCATTCCCTCATAGTTTTCTCTGCATAGATCTCTCCAACTCTAGTCTGGCTGGGTTTCCTCTGGAAGATGCTGCACTGGGATGGATTGTGCCATCAGTGCAGTATAACCTCAAAGAATTTTTGCAGCACATGTGGATTGCACTCTGTGTTCCCTACAAGATATCTTCAAAGGAAAAAAAATTCAGCAAGGATTTCTGGCAAGTTGATGACAGAATTCTGAGCTGAGGAGGGAGGAGCCTCAAAAAACCCCCCCCAGAATAAGAAGTGGGCTTTTTTTGAGTCATGGCTGCAATTCTGAGATGCTGTTAAAGGTGATGGCAGCCATGGGGCATATTTCAACAACTCTCTTCCTCCTCAAACTGTCTTAAATTCCAGCTAACCCTGGGTATCCAGCTCAGATTTCCTGAGAAGAGCCCACGACAAAAGCCAGGAAGGGTGACCTGGCCTGTTCCCTCTCAATTCATGCTCTTGGATGCTGTTTTGCCACCACCTTCACTCTGGAATATCAAGTCCAGAATGACAACAGTGTAGGACTATTCCCACCTGCACTCACTGAAGATCAAACCCATGGTTTTCTTACCCTATTAGAACTCAAACCATTAAAGAAGCAAATCACCTATTACCACAATAGCTCCATTATGACTATACAAATTAATTTTAGCTGGAATATATATTCACTGCGGAGAACTTGTGTATACACACACTCAGAAAGCTATTATGTATGGAAATGTATTTGAAAATATTTGCACTATGATTATTTCTTCAGCTCCAGCATTTATCTCTTAAAAATGAATAATACATTGGCGAGATACTTTTCATTTTCAAAGCAGGAATATTATGCTTTGCTTCTGACAAAGAGTAAGCAGCAGGGATTGCACCTGATCTGTCCCCAGAGAGTAAATCGCTGTTCCAATGTTTAATCCTGCAGATGGGAAGAGCAAAAAATCACCCAATTCCACATCACCTGCAGCAATGGCTTTCCTAAAACTTCCCAGTGAACCAGTATATCCAACCTGCTCCACGACATCTTACAGAACCACGAGTTGCTCTCCTTAGTTACAGTCTCTAAGGCAGCCACCATACACTGGAAGGTGACCCTGGACAGCTTTATCCTGCACCTGCTCCTCCCACACCAATTATTTGTACTGAGGAGATGGAGCACATGGAAGATCCAACAACAAGAGGCAGGTGGATGCCAGCAGCAGCAGCAGGGTGAAGAGACAAGGTAAGCAAAAGAAAGCCTTTTTCCATGTGAGTTGGAGGTCCTGGGGGCACGGCGTGCTCAGAAATGCCAGAGGCAGATTGAAATGACAGATTTTTTTCCTTGGTTTCCTCATTCTATTTTCTTGCTTCCCTGAAGAGCAGCTTCACAGAGCTCCACGTTTACCCCAGACCTCAACTTTTCCCCAAAGAACTCCCCCTTCATCCTGCCAGAACAGGATGTTTTTTAACTTTGCTGTTGTTGCATGGGGAATGTCAGTGAGAACAGTCTGGAGAAAATTCCTGTGGTCTTTCCCCTTCCAATTTGTTCAAAACCTTTCAAAGGAACAAAATCCCCATCAGCCTTGCAGCCTGAGAACCAACAGCATTCCCTTCAGCACAACCTCCCTCCTTCTGTGCTTGGTGAAGTGGAAAAAGAGAGGAAAATCCCCTGTGAGAATCGACCCAAAGTGCCACCACCTCACATTTGGTGGGAGGAACCAAGAAAAATTATGTGGAAATTTTCAAAATTTTAACTATGGTTTTCATCTTCCCCAAATCTCTGTGTCTGCTTTATGGTTTAAGCCTCTGTGCAAAGAACAGCCTGAGGGAAGGACCAAAGGCTGATGGTATTCCAGGAAAATACTTCACCCTCTTCCTTCTAGCACCACCATTTCCCTTCAGCTGAGTTTCCTCCACTGGGTCCATCATCCTGAGCACAATCAATGCTTAAAACATTTGAAAACAGGACTGTCACAGCCCAGGAAATGTACAGGATTTAATGTCTGCAGAAGCACAAAAGCACTGTCTCCAGAGCACTTAACATATTGACAAGCTGTGTGAAAAAGGAACGTTTTTCTCCAAGTTTCCAGTTATTTGGGTTCCTCTGAGGAAAGCATCTCTATCACAATATCCCACACAGACAGGGCCCCTTGCTGCTTCAATAGCCCCAGATGCTGCAGTCATCTCAGTGCACTTTATATCAAAATAATCACACCAATTAATCTAAACTGAGTAAGGAAATATAAACTTTAGGCAGGGAAGTCTGTTAAACACAGCAGAGTATTTTCCAGGGAAGAGCTTATAGACAGCAATGGATTTCACTTCCAAGCTTTTCGTTTAATAATTCAAAAATGAAAAAAAAGCAATCATGTAAGCGAGTGGCACTCTCCTTAATTAAGGAAGTCAATTCAGAATCAATAAAAGGGCAATTAATCTGTGGGTGTCACTAGCTCTGAATTATGCTGATAGCCCTGAAGAGAGGACCCTGTGACCTCCAACACTTCTCCCAGGGTCTTGAAGGTTTTCACACCCTGATCTGTTATTTTATGACAGACACACTGTTAGAAAATACACTGATAGATGTCAGGAAAGGCTGAAGGAGGAGGGAACTGAAAAGCCTGTGTCTTTTGCAAAATTATTGTGGTTGAATTTGTCATTGTTTTGGATCCTTCTAGAGACACACTGAAGGGAAGAAGGGGATTCAGTGGAGGGGCTCATGTGCTCTCCTGGGGACTGAGGACCCCCACACGTCCCCCCAGCAGGAGCTGGTGTTGCTGGTGTTCTCCTCCTCAGGGTTTTCCAACATGTCCCTGGCAGGCTTTGTAGAGGAGGAGCACACAGTTCAGCACAGTCCCCCTGCCCCTTTCTTTCCAGTCTCTGGGTAGGACAGGGCAGTGCAGGTTTTGGAAGGGGCAGGAGCAGAGCACTGCACAGCACCAGGCCCTTGGCCTGCTCGCTCCCACATGTGGGCACAGGGGGGTTTGCCTTATCAGTGACACAGATTGGCACAAAAAGGAATGACTTGGCTTGGTTAGGGCTGCAGTTTAGCAGCTTATGAGACACCTCAGTGCTGTGGAAGGGAAATGCAACAAAATCCAACAGCAGAGGAGAGTGGGTTGTGTGGAGTGACTCCCTCCTGAAAAGACAATCCCTCCGACTCCACTGGCACTTCATTACTTATGGAATATGGGGCTACCAGAGCATGATAAAATATCCCACTCTCAGCCCTTGCAGAAGTATTATATTAAAGAATATGTAAAAAGCCAGATCCAGGGTAAGCAGAGGTACCACTAAGCTGCCATCCAGGGGTGGCTTAAGAAGCTTATCTGCATTATTCTGTACCACTCTCCGCTGACAACTTTAACAGTCACTCTAAGAAACATCTTATTTCCTCCACTGTGTCCCAAGCATCTCCAGCTAATACCACATCCAGCAGAGACTTCATTACAGGTGTTTTTTCGCAGCCCATACCCCGTGAAGCTCAGTTTTGACTGACATAGCCCCAAATCTGAGAACTCAGACTTGATCTGTCTTGTTGTTTCTATTCTTTTCCTAGTCCAGGGTTACAGCTGGTCTTTTGGTGTCTCCTTTTGCCTCTTCTTTATTACCAATCCCCTGTCATCAATTCTAAGTTAGACATTTCACCTTCTCTGGCAGGAGCTCTCTAGTGTGAGATGACTAACAGACATTAAATTGTTGGTCTTATGTTCCCTTTAAAATGTGCTCAGAGCAAATGCTAATAGCAGCACATCTCAAAAGACTCCTACCAGCATTTGTCTTGATCTTTCATTACCCATCTGTCAAAACCCTGGTGACAGTTACAAGTTTAAATCAAAGTTCAGAGGCACCTGTTAGTTTCAAAAAACTTTTGCCTCCAAGGCCTACATTTTAAGAAGCTGGGTGTGCTTGCCAAGTCCCAGCATTTGAAATGTTGGCAGGAAAAGAAGTACGTGGGCTTTGTACATGGTGAGAAAAGTGAGGCAATTTTCCATTTAATAAACACATGGGGACAAATAAATCACAGCCCCTGGGCAGAGCATCCAATAGCTTTACTCTATACCTCCTCAGAGGGGCTCATGTAGCTTTGACTTGACAAGCCAGGCAGGGTGAAGAGACAAAGAATAAAGGAAAAGAGGCACCAGGGAAGCAGATGGAGTCACCAAAAGTCAGGAGGCTTCTGTTTTGAGAGGCTGGGGACCATTAACCTGTGCTAATCTGATCAGAGAGGGGTTTACAGATGCACATCTCTGCTCCTGGAGCTGTAAACAGGTTGTGGTGGGGTGTGAGGGAGGATCATGTAGAAAGACAACCCAAGAAAGCTCTCAATCCTCTTCAGAAACTCTCTCTTCCCCACTGGAGTCCCAGCTCTTTGGATCTGACCTCCAGTTTTAGTCTTTGGTATCTAAATTCAGCTCTCCAGACTGTTTGGTACAGAAATCAGGCTGAAAAGTAAACTCAGAACCAAGTAAGAAAGCCCTCCCCAAAGGCCTGACAAGACTCTGGTGGAGAAACGACCTTTGTTCAAACAACTGGCAGCTGTTAATCACAGAATCATCAGCCACAGCCTGACACTGTTTATTTTGCCAACTGTTTGTTGTGCCTGCTGCAGACTCTCACACATTTCCAACAGTTGCAGCACATTTGCCACTTTTTGAATGGTTTCTTTTAATTTGAATGTCTCCCATCTATTGAAAAAACACTTGGACACACACTATTGCCTACATCTTCCTGGCCCTTTCTGGATACTGATGAATGCCAGTGCATACCACAGTGGTCCTTCAGAAAGGACAGTTGGACTGCTGCTTTACCAGAGATCCTGAAAGTTTGCTGGATTATACACCATTTACTTTCTCTTATAAGCATAATTTTGACATAAAAACATTAACTTTGGATTTCTATTTCCGCTTTCCTTTTTTTCAGGAAACTCCTACCTATACCAAACAAAATAATTCATGGTCATCACATCCCAGCTTTGTACTGAAATGAGTAGAGAAAATAGTTTGCAGCAAAGCCAAAGAGTACATTCCTGTGCAGGAATCATTTTTGCAGCTCCATTATTTGCAATCAACAAGCAATGCTATGCTTCCAGGGTTGATTTTGATACCCTGAATAGAAATTCTGTTCCCCCTTCTCTGGCTTGTTGGAGGAGACTGGGCTCAGTGTGTGCCTTGTTACTAATCCTGTGGTTTTATCCACAGCACCTGGAGGTCACATCAGAGCTGGAGCTGCCAACCTCAGTGACCAGTGCATGTCCATGTCCTGATCCTGTCCTTCCTCACCTAAACCTTCATCTTGTTTGCACGCTCCAAGCAGCTTTAAAAAACAACCTGGAATTTTGTTCTAACCAATGAGAAGCTCACAAAAAAAAAAAAAAAATCCAAAAAACAAACACCCAACATGCACCAGTGCCTCTGTGCAACAGGTCCTGCAGGAATCTGACTCTCTTCTTGTGCCAGTCTCTGAATTTAGACACAATAAATCAAGGGCAAAGTATAAGCCAAGCAATGCATCTTTTTCAGTGGATGGCAGAATACAAATGCAGTAATTCGTTCTGATTATTGTGTTTAATTACTGAGTGTGAGACAAGGCTCAAACAGAATGTAACTTTTAATTACACCATTCTGTGGCAGTTCACTGCAAAGCCAGAAGCTCTTTTAGGGCTGTGCAAATGTTTGCCTCATTCCTGATAAAGTCTGAAATATGTCTTGGTGCCTTCCATAGCCTCTGGGCATAGTCTGTATTCATTCTTGCAGATCTCACTGTTGATTTGCTCTATTCCACTACTGCTACCCTGGCAACCCCTATCAAACATAAAAAGTTGATTTCTCTGTCTCTCATTTTTATATTAAAAAATGTATTTGGATACTTCTAAATAAACAGCACCTGCTATCTAATGCAAGCCCATGAAAGAGCTTAATATGGATGTCATTATGCAAATGATGGTTGACCAAGAGAAGCAAATAAGTGCACCCCAGAAACTCTGCACTTTCTCTGTAGACATTACACTGAGCACTGCACAAGTCTCTGTGGGAAATCCCTGACATAAATAGGGTGGCCTAAGGCTGTAGGAATAAGGTAGGATTTGAAGTGAATATACTACGGCTATTTGAATATATTTTATGTGTGTAATTGAGGGCAGAAATACTCCCAGTTGATTTTTTTTTTTATTTTATTTTTTACTTAAGTATCTCAAAGATTAATTGATTCATTCACACAAACCCCTCAAGCAGGCAGAAATATCCTTTCGTGAACTTCAGGAAAAACTTGGAGCAACTCACATTTCCCCATCTCCCATATTCTGCTAAAAACCTCCACCAATTTGGCAGTGTCTGTCACTGCAGTGAAACAAAAGCATCGAGAACCCAGGAAATCTCATGTTTGGATTAATACAAGAGCCTGTGCTCCTCTGGGTTTAACAACAAGAGTATTGTGGTCTTCTGAAATTAAAATCAGTTTCCTTTTTCCTTACTGCCTGTTTCTCCCCTTACCCAGCACCAGTTCTCAGTGTGGAGAAATGTGGAAAGGGGAGGGAAATGCAGGTTGGGGTAGATCCTCCCCACTCCACATGTGGAGAGACAATGCAGAGTCAGGAGAGCCAGAGAGGTGGATGCTGAAGTTTCTGCCTGTAGCAGAAACAAAGGAGGGAGAAAACAAACATTCAGAGATGCTGCACAAATAAGCACAAGCATTTCACAAAACCTGACAGAGGGAGGAGAGTGAGAAGTGCCAGCACTGCTGAGAGCCTGTGGGACACGGTGTGGTGGTGGAGCTGTCAATGTCAACGGGAAAAGGAGGCAGCTGGGAGGGTTCTGAAGGACAGATAAGAGCTCGGGGTTTGAGCTGCTGGCTTCAGCTGTCAGCAGGACACCCAGAATCTGCCAAGGGAAAAGGGAATGGGAAGAGAGAAACCCATGACTCATCAGCTCTGGATGGCAATTAAAACCTCCACGCCATGAGCTGCTCTGTCAGCAAGCTCCTCCTGAAGCATGGGTGGAAGTTGCTCAAAATTTGGCATTTTCTACCCAGTTTCCCAGAGGAATACAGTCAACCCGTTATTTGTGGCCACCTCCTAATTATGCTGATGTGGAAATTAAGCATATATAGGTTGGAGAGGCTGGCAGGGACTATCCCAACAAGCCAACCTGCTCTCCTGGTTTTAGTTCACCAAGCACTAGAGAGAAGTTGCCATAAGAGAGGGATACATATGAAAGAAGCAGGTTTTAAGACAGTCACTCCTTCATGGTAATTAGAAGGAGCCAGTTGATTAGGCTCACGGTTAAATGAGCCAGCCTGCCTTTGAAGCTTGGGGGCAGAAAGCAGTCAAAGCTCTCACTTTATTTAGCACTGATTTGTTAGGACCATACTATGTTATCATCATGTCTAGCATCTGCTTTGATCATTTTCCTGCTTTCTCATCCTCAGAATGGCCACGGACTTGGAAAACTTCAACACTTATGTCTAAGAGGAAAAAAGCAAGATGGGATTGTGTAAGTTCCCATCTGACAGTGAGAGGCTTTTCACACCCAGGCAGGTTTCTAGGTACAAACTACATCTGCTCAGACTGAACCCCTTCACCAGATTGCAGAGGTTTGAAGCAGGTGTTGTCCTCACCTCCCCACCCTTCTGACTGCCAGAATCCCTGAAAAAAGCACCCTCCACAGCCCATACCAGCCTGGATGTGTCTGTGCTTTGTGTTTTCGTGGGGCTCCTGCCATACAGCAGGGCTGGGGGCTGTCTCTATCAGAGCTGCCAGGGAATGCATTTTGCTTTGGGCTGGTTTTGCATTGTGCAGCAGGGTCAGGAGAAGCCACAGTGCCTTGAATAGAACAGCTACTCCCTATGTCAGCAGTTGCAGGACCTTTATTTTAATGTATGATTCCCCCTTACGTCTTAAAGGGATTCTTGGGTAATTTCACGTATCTTTAATTTCAAATCTCACTGAAGATTTAAATGCAAACATTTTCTTCTCAGAGCCTGTGAATGCCAATGTGAATCAAGCACCACTAATGAGATCATAAATTAGGCATTTATATCCCTTCCTGCTAGACAAATGGCATGACCTTGAAGTATAATGGAATGTGCAGTCCACACCTCTTCCTCAGGAAAAGTCACCCTGCCCCACTCCCCAGCACCCAGGGAAGAAGGTTACAGCACAACCATAACCAGGGAAGAAGTTTCCATCATAACTGCCCTGCTTAAGCCCAGGTGAGCCTGTCCTGGATGGGGATGGGCCTCCTGTATCTCAAAAATGTCTGTTAAGGTGATACAGTCTCCTACAAAGACCTCCAGAAGGAAATCAGAACTGTACACAGAGCTTCCAAAATCCTTGAGAAAAGCCTCATTGCTGAGCTTTCCCCCAGAAATCCTCACTGTAATCACTTCACAACCACACTTGTCCATGTCAGCTGGGCTTAAGAAGCAGCTCAGGCTCCATCAAACTTTCCTGCTTGTAAAAATGTCACCCTCCTGCTCTCAGTAATGCAAAATGGGCATCTTCCCTCCCCAATCCCATCTTTCTCTCAGGGACAGGAATGCCCCTGATGCAGTGTTGGCCAGGTTTTCAGCTTTATATTCTTCTCTGGGTTCTCAAAAACATCTTTCTACAGCCTGGCCAAGGAATAGCCCCAGGGAGAGTCACATCTGGACCAGCACATAAAGTTAAATCAGCTCCCCTGAAGTACAAAAGCAAACAGCCCCTCACACACAGCTGAGGGCTGTGGGTGCAGATTTTGGATGGAAGTCAAAATTCAAAGCAAAGTTTAATGGCAGTTAGTGTTCAGAAACAAGCCTGTCTTGTTATTATTTTTAGTACATTTCTCAGACTTGTCATTATGTACCTCTGATTTATAGTTTTAATGCCAGGCAACTGTGTTACCTTTATCCTTCCCTGCAGGATTACGTGAGAATATTCTTTAGAGAGGGTATCACACCGGGGTAAAGTTAAAAAACAAGACATGCAGCCAGCTCCAAGGTGCCTTCCCCTATCTCTGAAATATAAACGATTCCCTGGCATAAAAGATTCTGAAATACATAGCCATAAAGTCAAAGCTCTGCTAAGCAAATAACAAATACAAGAGGAAGCTCTGCTTCCAAAGGCTCTGAATCACAGCGACAGCTACAGTATGCACAAAGCTAAAATATTTCCAAAAAAGCCAAAAGCTGTCAGCAGAAGGTAGCAAAACACTGGCCAGTTCTTGGACTTTGATGATAATTCACACAGAAATACACACTGGGGGGATGGACCTACAGCTTAGAAAAAGTGCAGTCTGTGTTTCTTGGAGACTTTTATGTCCAGGCATTAAAGACTGAGGGTCTTGCACCCTGCTGCAATGACACTCAGTAACTAACAGGTAACAGCTACATACCAGCAGGTACCAGAATATCAGATGGTTTGGGAATTTCTTCCTGCCTCCTGAGAGCCAATACCACTGCTGGATACAATCAGTCAAAACACACACTCTCACTTTGCCTTAAAAAACTCTCTCTCCGTTAACAATTGAAGAATAAAGCCAACATACATTGAAGAAATTGGCCACTGTCTATGTCATGGAATGTTCATGAGCTCACCTCTGTTTTAGGACTCACAATGAGACCATGAGCCTCATTTTTCTTTGACAAAAAAAACAAACAAACAAACCAACATTTTCCTTTTGCCAAAAATTTAAGAAAACCTTGCATTTAAAAGCTCAGCTGGGTAAATCATCTCCTAAAGATTTAACAAAGCTTCTCCCACTGGCACACAGCACAGCTAAACATAACATCTTCTGCTGTTCAGGATGAGCCTTCCAAATACACCTCCAGCCATGGGCCAAACAGAGTCATTTGGATTTCTCAGTGCAGATGTGAATTCCTCCATCCCCAAGGAAGAACCACAGTGGGCAGTTACCAGATCAGGGGAAGAGGATAAATTCACTGCTCCAAAGAAGAGCAGATGAACCCTGGCTGCTTTAAAGGAAAATTAAGAAGCACAGAAAATCACACCAGGAGACAGGAGTATAAAAAGCCCAAGACTTTAACACAAAACCTTCAAGACCAGGGGAGCAAGGCTCAAGCTCTTTGCAGGCAAGGCCAGGAAGGATTTTGGCCATCTCAGCTGCATCTCTACCCAAAGGAAGGAGCAGTCCCTCAGCCAGGTCTGTTGCTCCTGGAGGAGCCGTTTGCACCCAGGGATTTTACACAATTTCTGAAGGCATGAACAACCAGTGGGGGATGAAACACAGCAGAAGTGGGAATGTTGGGGTTTTCATTTCCATCCAAAAGGATGAAAAGTCTTGCCAGTCACAAGAAGGGATGTGCAGAGGAATTCAGCACAGGGTGTGCACAGGGCTGGGAGGGGAAATCTGCTGAAGAACAGCAATATTGATCCAGTGGGCCATAGTCCAGGCAGGAATCACTGCCACACGGAAGTATAAACACTTCCACACCTTCCTTAAGTCCTATTCTCTATTAGTTTAACCTGTGTCACTGCAATTGTCTTTTTTTCTGGTTCTTTTTTTTTTTTTTTTTCCCTAGGCATGAAAGCCTTTTTGAATGTGAAATACTTGCCAGGAGACATAAGGGATTAATGTCAGAGGCCTGACATAAAGCACAAAGACAATGAGCCAGACTTTTCCTAAAATCTAAAACACAGCCTGCAACGTATGTCCAACAATAATTCTTCTTATTCCGGATTCCAGGAGTTACTGAATTTTTTATCATGGTGATTTTTTATTTTTTAATGACTGAGGATACGGAGAGTTATGTATTGAGCAACTCAAGCTAAAGGTGTACAGCTGTGTGGCTGCTAAAGGAATATATATGAGATTATGCAGATCATTACCCAGCTAACTTCAAGCACTGTAACATGCTACACGCTGAAATACCCTGTAATCTGCTCTACAAAAGAAGTCACAGCCAGTAGTGATCAACCTGATTTGCCTGACAAAACCCTACGAAATTTCCAAAGAAAGTGCAGACCAAGGGATTGTATTCAGAAATCCTGACAGAAGCCTTGTTTTCCCTACTTACCTCCTGTAATCCCCTACAAGGGAGCAGAAGCTGCTGCAGGTCCAGGAGCACAAGGCTGAAAGGCACTTCCATCACACCAGCACAAAACCCTGGCACACTGGCTGTCCACATCCCACAGGTAATCATCCATCAAGCCCAGGATAAAAATCTAGCAAGTTTCATATTAAAAGTGCCAGAATGAAATAAGCAATATCCTGAATGCACATGCAAGTGTTTCAGTGCAAAGCAAGTTAAAAAATGAAAAGGAAAACACCCCTGTTTGCAGGACTAATCCTTAAAATCATGTGCAGCCTCCAAAGATTGAGTAAGAACACACAGGCACCAGCATCATTTGTCACTGGCAGGTCTAGTAGCTCATGGTTATATTGCATAGAAAATTAATGTTACATATAACTCTAAATTCAAGTTTGCTTTCCTATCTCCTATTTATTTATGACAAAGACAGAGCTTTGGGAAGAGGAGATGAAAATACCCTTTGTAAGCAAGAGCCCAGTTCAGCACAGTGCTAGAGCATTGAGGCACTTCAAATTTGCCTGGTATTGTTCAGGCACCCAAACTACAACTGAAAACCACCAAAATCTTCAGAATGCAAGAGCAGCTTTCTCTAAACAAGTAATCCTACTGCAGATGGATCTTTTCAATTCAATTTCCAAGCAAAGCAATGTTTTGTGATTTAGTCCCACTAAACCTTAACAAAACAACACGAGGAACGAATCTTAAACTCAACTGCTGATACGGTCTATCAATATTAAAATAATCTGGCATGGACTGGCTTGCTAATAAGGCAGCATTTCAGAGATGTTGCAAAACAAAACTGTCTTAAATGTGTGATTTGTGGAGGATATAAAACATAAAAATTACAAAGCAAAAAAATGCTGTCATTGGCACAGCAAGATTAAAAAAAACAATTACAAGGCTGAGTACATTAAATTAAACTTGGTGCAGTCATTCCTGACAGAAGTCCTACTGTTGGTAATTACACATATTTGGACTTCTAATTGTTAAAAATATCATACTACAAGTGTTTGATGCATCCCAGATTCTGCTGCTGAAAAGCCATACAAAATTCCCAATGGAAATCTCAGGTATTGTTTTAGCATGAGCTCCTGTATTTGATTCATTGCTGCTTGCCTTTTTACTGTTTATTGCCTTGGGATCAAGGAACCATTTTGTAGTGGAAACAAATCCCAAATCATTGTTTGTGTGCTCCTTTACCATGCGAGACACAAGAGCTAGTGCCAGAATGATTGAATCCCATTCTTCTGCCCAAATTCCTGATCCTCTGGGGATTCCAGAGCCACAATGTCAGATCTCGATGGTTTAATAGGGCTGCTGTTGTCTAACTACCATGGCTTTAAAACTCAAAACTCAAACTGAACAAATCTGCTCAACACAGGCCAGCAGAGAGATCTCAGGTGAGGCCTGAATGAGATACTACAATAAATGACACCTCAAAATGGATGTGGTGTTAAAGTGCTCCAAATCAACTGTCATGAAACTCCAAAACAATGCCATGCAGCACCATTTAATTAATCAGCCAGCCAGAGACTTAATTTTACAAAGCAGGACAGAATCTAGAAAGTCCTGCTTGTATACTTCAGCTCAGGGTGATTCACCTGCATCAAGAGAGTACAGATCAAGCAGACTGGGACAAAGGGATGCCCTATTATTTAGTCAGTAAAAATATTCTTGCTGTTTTATATACAACTCACTGGTATTTACACATTCTTGTTTTACAGTGAGGTCTCCAGACATTTTAATAGATTTACCAAGAGTTACATGGCCACTGTCAAATTCACAAGGTGATACTTGTGAGACACAAACCCATTTGTGCTGCTGTTTCCATGAACCTCCTGTCTAAACCACAACCATGCCCTACACAGCAAGCACTCAGGAAAATCCTGCTTTCTCTTGGGGTAAATACATTTTAGTTAACAGAGTTTTCTACTATAGCACCAGCACAGTTTCTGTTTGACACCTGCCATTTCCAAAATCCGTGCAGAACATAAGCACCCAATTTCTAGGCAGTTTAAAGCGGCATTCTAGGGCTTTAGAAAAGTGGTTTCCTAATCTGTATTTCTGAATTGCTGTCGAGGACCCTTTATGTTCCCTTCAAACACAGGATTTTTCTTCTGAGCTTCTCAGGATCAGTAGAGACAGATGTTGGCAGAGGTTTGTGGAGAAACAAGTCTGCAGGACATTGGTGTCACCATTGACCACAATTCAGCCCAAAACCTTTTTAGCAGATAAATTAAAGCACATGTAAACTTCTCTTGACCTCAAGGAAATCATTTGTGTGCCAAGTTCAGACTTGGGCTTCTGTGTGCTGCTGAACCAGGAAACTGCTTGGCCCTTTCACAGCTGTAGTTTGGAGGGAAGAAACTTGTCATCAATATATGCCTATATATATAATTTCCTGGTACACCAGGAAGGAAGTTACTGTTCTTGTTCAGTATCTTCAAAAAAACCCAATTCTGCCAGACTCAAATGCAAATCAGTTATTCAGGCATGTGAATGGCAGCTGGTGGGATCTCCTGTAACAACCGTCTTGTTCCTCTTAAATAAACTGTGGAAATTTTTAATCACTGCTCTTAAAAAAGCAAACTCCTTAGTGAGCCTTAAGAGAGCTGCATGTTTATGAAACGTTCAAAAAAAGTTGTCCAGAAAAACTTATCACATCTCATGTGAATTTCAGCACTTCACGTTCTTGGTGACTG
Organism: Phylloscopus trochilus trochilus; assembly: GCA_016584745.2. Lineage (NCBI taxonomy): Eukaryota > Metazoa > Chordata > Aves > Passeriformes > Phylloscopidae > Phylloscopus > Phylloscopus trochilus. The sequence goes on from WQNJ02000021.1 coordinate 8,072,174, forward strand.
CTGATGTCAGATGTGTGCTTGTGTCACATTGCTTCTGCAGCTTAACTTGGATTAAAACCTTCACAAGGTGTCTTGGGTTGTGGAACCAAAAATGTGTATTCTATTTTATCTGCTGAAAGCAGTTGGAGAATTGTTCTTCTTTACTCTGGGAGGAGGGGGTGGATGCCTTCTTGGATAGGCCAACTGTCAAAACTCGGTAGGGCAGTGTTTCTTATCTCTTTCACCACCAGTCCTTCCTCCAGGGGGATATTTTCTGCTAATGGACCATTAACACATCCCCAGAATGGACTATCCACATTACATCATCCTATTGTGAGATGCTCCACCCAGTGGGGGGAGCCAACCATTCCTATCTGGATAAAAGTGAGACACAGGAACACAGAAAGGATCCAGCTTCACCCGATTCCTGGAGGAAGACTGGACCCCTTCTCATCACTACCTGGACCCTTGTTCTACTTGATCATCTCTACTCCACCAGAACCACCTCTGCCACTCCAGGAGGACTCACTTTTGGACTGCTTCCAACACCCTGACCAACAGGGTGTCAGGTTGTAGCTCTGACTCTGTCAGGGTTTTCCACAATTGTTTGTTTGCTTGTTTGGTTGGGTGATTTTGTTTTTCTACTACCTTTATATTGTTAGTATTCCTAGTCAAGAACTGTTATTCCTATTCCCAAATCTTTGCCTGAAAGCCCTTAATTGTAAAATTATAATTCGACGGGGGGTAAGGGGTTTACATTCCCCATTCTAAGGGAAAATCCAGCTTTTCCCTGTCAGATACCTGTCTTCCCAAACCAAGACACAAGGCCAACAAAGCTTCAGAGCCCAGCTGCAGAGCCCACTGCAGGTGCCTTGCTCTGGTTATCTCACCCTGCTCTGCTGAAGTCTGAGTGCAGCAGACAGGACACATCACCAGAACCTCGAGATGTCGTCCCCACATCTGGGGAGTCAGGACAGAAGGAGGCAACCCCAACTGCTGAGCATCAGGAAAACAGTCCCATGATGGGAATGCCAGACATTATGATTAATTAGGCTTGGAAATTTGCTGGCCATCACACATCAGGTGGCTCTTCCCTCTCCAGCAGGGCCAGCACCCCGGGCTGCTCAGCAGTGGCTCTCTGGTGGCCTCATTAGCCGAGCTCTCGCAACAGAAGCAGCCAAGCAGCGTCCCAGATTTTCAGGCACCAACTCTGACATTTATAAAGGACTTTCAGTCACGACAAGATCAAAACCTCAGCGTTCTTTCAAATCTCACAATAACTCACAAACACCCTCAGTACAAGGCTTGGGGAAAAAAACCAAAACAAATCAAACCAAAAACCACAACAAACACCAACAACCCACAACTGAAAATGATAAAGCTCTTATGAGATGAAACTGGAGGAATTATGGGATTTCTCCTCCACTTCACTCCAGGCTTCATTTAATTTCTGCAACATACTTTGCTCTTAGAGAACACTAATCACATTACCTCCTGGTCAGGCCTCATTTGCAATCACTGCAGTCCTTCCCATCAGCTCCTCTTGCCAGCAACTTACTCAGTTGCTTGTGGCTCTTGTTGGACTCTCAACCACCTACCCCTATGATTGTATTTAAATGTCAATTCTATACAAGTCCACTTTGCATGTTGGAGCATCATCCTCTAGTCAAGCATTAACAGAAATTGTCTCAGGGCTTGCAGTCTAAATTATTTGTTCTTAATTGTATAAAGGGTCTGTTTTGTTTTATGGATTTTGCCATAAAAACTACTGATCAAAACTAGGGTTTTCGTGTGCTTACACTTAAGAATTGCTAAAAGTAGGAGTCTCTCTTGGTCACAGCAAATCTTATAAATGGTACCAGAATAGAAAGACACATCAGAAGTTGTGTATTTGTGTATGTTAAATTCTCAAGCTGTTCATTAATAATCATCTGTAAGAGTCATAATGACCTATGGGTCACTCCCTTCCCTGTAACCACTCATTCCCTGCTATATGAGTATTAAATAAACATTGCTTTTGCAGCCTAAGATGTTCTTTTATTCTAAAACCTACTCTTAAAAAATCTGGATACCTTTATGCCTGAGTAACATGCTGCAGCTTATCTACTGGCAATATTTTAGAAAAAATCCCAAACAGCTGAATACTTGAGACAGGCTGTGTTCTGTGTTGTTGTAGTAGCTCTATTGATAGTTCCCACCTAGAGCAAGCATCAGAGTCCCTGAAGTTCACATGAATCAAAGCAAAATGATAACATGAGGGTACACATGGACAAAAGGATTGATGAATTTTCTGGGTTAAAAGGTACACAGCCTTGTTACCTACTTGTCTAAAGATTTTGTTTTTATTTTCCTTTGGTTAATTCATGGCCCTTTACTTATTTTTTTACTTGTTTATTCCAAACAAAAACCAGCTATTCAATCCAAGCTGTTCAGAAAATATACAATTGAGAACATTTCAACTATAAACAGTACTCGCAGATTTACTCTATGAAAACCATAAATGAAAAGCAGAGTGACTCTTCAAGACAACAGAATCACAGACAAAACAGGCAGGAAACAACTTGAAGAAGAAACAATAAACCACACATCACCATTTCAGACCTGCTTAATGGCATTCCAGGGCTTCATAAAAAGAAACGAGCATCAACCATAAGAGCAGATTTTTAATTAGCAAACTGATGTGTTCTATAGAACAGAAAGTCATGTTACACTGTGTTCAGAGTCTCAGGTGTGTTTATATGACTTACAAAAATGAAATCTTTCATTCAGCCTCAGATGGGCAACTGCATACAGCATGAAATGCAAGTTTGTGTTTATGTAGCTGAATTGTGATTAATGTGCACCAGATGGAAGCAGGGGCCAGCCCCGGTGAACAGTTGTGTCTGCACAGGAACTGAGAATGGCTTTGTGAAACAAGCAAAGTGGAGCTTGCTAGGGGATGGCAAAAAGGATTACACCAGAATATCCACCAATGGGTTGGCAACCTCTAAAATAGCAACACTGGCAATTAGAATAAATACAAAATCAAACATTAACCAGGTAAAATAATTCTGCAAGCAGTACTTATGAACGTGGTAGATAATCGGGACAGGTACTTAGGGCACGGGGATTATTTGTGGGTTTTCATTACTGGAAAGAATACAAGTGATATTTCATGGAGCAAATTGCATAACCAAACTGAAAGATTAAGCTTGTAAATTAATCAGAACCAAGAATGCACAGGAATGGGTAATTAATGCCTTGTTCAGGCAGCTCCTGGCACAACACAGAGCCAGTGAGCAGATCCTCAGGAGGTATCTGTAACCCAGCACAGCTCTGGAACAACCCCCAGGGCTGAAAATATCCTCCCTACTGCCCAAAGGCAGCTCCCATCTGAGCACACTCCTCCTCTGTGCCTGGCCACAGGGCTGGTAGAGCTAACAAAGTGGAACAAAGGTATTCCCTGCAAGCAGCAATGGCATTTAACCAATACTACCCAGATTCTTAAGTAGTCCTTGTGGCTTTGCTCCATTTTTGCCTATTTGGCCCTGATGCTGGAGCAGATGCAAATTCCTGGATTCCTGCTAAGTCTCACTAATCTGAAATAAATGATGTATAAACAGGATTGGAACAGCAGAGCCACCGATCACAGAACCTTTGCCTCTGGTGTGTATCACAGAGAGGAGACCAACTCCAGTCTAACAGCTCAAAAAGATTATTCTCTTTTATTTAGAGTTGTTGGACAGAAAAGAGAACATGAAGTTGCCACTTGCCAGAAAAATGGAAGCTGTCCTGCCTAGCACCACTGCACAGATCTTCCCTGTAACCATTCCATGCAGGGCAATCACAGCTTGCAGCTGCTGACTTCAAGACTGAATATTTCCTACTGTATTATGTGCCTAAAGCAACTGTTTTTGGTGGGTTTTATTTGTTTGGTTTTTTTTGTAAGATAGGTAGAATAAAAAATAATGACAGAGAACTAAATAATTGATAACTTCACCTTTCTAGCATTTCACATGCAAAAGCTGTAAGTTTATTACTCCCAAAAGAAGAGGAAGGTCCATAGCTTACAGTCCTGAGAAGTTTGTTTGTAAGCATGGAGCCCCAAGGGCTCTAATTGAGTTGGGCCAAGTTTGACTTTTAAAACCACAGGACTTTCAACTTTCCTGTCTCTTTTACAGCACAAATCACAGGTACAAAACTGCTAAAAGCCAGATCAAAACCACAGGCACAGTATTTGACACAAGATCACTCAGCTTTTGGAGCTTAAAACCCTACCTGACCTGGGACTGAACAGTCCCTTTTTCTGCAGAACATTCAATTCCTGCCAAACTTGGCCACTTGAAAGGGTGTTACACACAGATGCCCCATTAACAGTTTACTCATACAACACTTAAAAAACCACCCCAAACCCACCAAGAACAAGAAGCAAGCTCAAAAAAAATATGCATAAACAGCTGGCGTTCATCTTGAAGGAATCTGCTTCCACTTGTAAGTCTCAATAAAATCCTTATAACAGACTAAAATTCTAGAAGCTGAAACAGTCTGATGGGTGATGTCCCTGCCTGATTTTCTACAGAGTAGCTAAAGATTTCTTTTCACGTACTGATACCTGTGCAGGACTGGGTACCTGAGGCATGAGTGCACACCTGGGGAGCACTGATGCCCCCCGTCCCCCTTCCCCATGACATCCCAGTATGGTGTCAGGTTTGATCATCAGGCAGATATTCTCCCAAAGGAACTGCAGAAACAAGAGCCTGGCTGGCACATCCTGCCCAGCTTGGGTTTGAATTACTCATCCTGGGCTAAATCAGAGGGTCCCCAGAAGAGGAGCTCTGTGCAAAGGGCCTGCTGGAAGTTTCTGCTGTGGGCCAACTTTTGACATTAGCTATAGGGAAATGGGTCAAAAGGGCTCTGGCAATGGAAGAGACTTGGCAGTGAACACAGGGGACATCTGAAGTCCATGAGAAGTGGGGGATTACAAGAGCCCCTTGACGACAGAAACTATCAGGATCATCTGAATTGCATCAGCAACAAAAACTCACCCATTTTGTCAGCACTTCCATTTCAAATCAGTCCGCCAATTTCTTCTGCCAATGCAAAATATTCAGAGCAAAAATATAAAGCCGTCTCTTCTCTAAACAGGAATATTTGGGCAGAAGCTAAGTTATGACACCCAGTACCCTGAGACCCCTGTGGAAACCCGTGGGGTGCAGGCGAGGTCTCGTATTACCCAAAAGCAGAGATGTAGAGAGGAAATAACTTGTGAGGAGGAATCTCCCCCAACAGAACCAGTATTTTCTCATCTCTATTCAGGTCTCCACAGAAGGAACTGGAGCCTGATTTTTTTCTGCAGGGCAAGCCATGGCAAATGTTCTGAGTGGAGCTCAGTTCAGTGGGACAGACCGTGGTGCTCTCCAGTCTTTGCAGAGGGTTTTGCTCTGCAGAGCACGGATTTGAGCACAACCCTGAGCTCAGGGCAGAGCTCACCTCTCACCTGGCAGCTGCTGCCTCCTGCCCAAGCCTCTGGAAAGTGGGCAGGGAACAAGGCATCCCCCATGGTTCACCTCTCACCTGCTGAACCACCTTCTGCTCAGTCTCACAGCTGCTCTTGGGTGCTGCTGCCAAGCAGATTTACCCAAGGTGGTGCCTGCAGGACTGTACAGTAATGAGAGCAAAACAGGCTCTTCGTTTCAGGGATGTTTGTATGCTAAGGAGGGTGTAAAAGCATAAATCAGGCCAACAGACCTGAAAAAGTCTGCTCTGTATTCCTTCAATTCTCCTCGCCTCATTTTCTTCCCTTGCATATTTTTACCTTCTTTACCCTGCTCCGTTTGGAGCTCATCTAATTGTCACTTGAGATGACAAATGTCCTCTGCCTCAATGCCCCTTCCTCAGTAACGGATGTTTCCTTTCTATATCACTCTGCTTGTAGAATTAATTTTCTTCATTAAGTGATGTCTGCATTTATCACTTCCTAACTTTTATTTTGCAGTTTTCTACCTCTTTTTTTCCTTGGTAAAGGTGCTTAAAAACCACTGCTTATGCTCTTTTTTTTTTTTTTAACAAATTGAGGCTTTAACATCATAAATCCTCCCTTCAAAAAGGCCCCAACTTCTGGTACTGTTGTTGGCTTTTACTTTAGGCTGCTGGTTTTGCTGTTTCCCATAAAATATAAAGATCCATTCAGCCAGTCCTGGAAGAAAAATGAAGAATCTGTATTGATAAAAAGGTTTGATGCCAAAAAGATCTATTCTGATCATTAGTTTGACAGCCCATTCAACACAAAACAAACATTTGTCCCTGGGATTTCTGGCACAAGCAAACTCCATTTAAGAGCCACTTGGCTGCTTTTAGGTATGGATTTTCAATCTGCTGATCTGAAGTTGCCCATGTTAGAACTAAAAGAAACCAGGAAATATTACGTTCTTCACTGTCTTTTGATCTGTTTGTTCTTTTTGTTTTCACTGCACCACTGTACCACTTCAGTCAATGAAGAAAAAACACATAATAATTCTCATCAGCAATTGTGATCTATTCTTCTACTTTTGTTGTCAAAACTGTAACCAAACATTTTATCCACCATTTGATTTTAAAAGAGGCCAAACACAATAAGCTCCTTCCTGCAGCAAGAATTAGTGAAGGTGAAGTATTCTTAACTGAATTAGGAAAGAAGATATTCTAGGATTCAACAGCATCTGCCAAAGGTTTTACCCTGCTACCTCCTATGACCTCTCTCAGCACCTGAACCCTGTTATAAATAGAACTTCCTTCTGCAGCAAGAAAACATTTACCTAGGACATGAAAATAATTGGCTTTTTCACCTGTTTTAAGTCTTTCCCTTTCCTTTCCTCTTCCAATTTTCAGCCATCAATACAGCAATGTCAGAAAAGCAGCAGAAAGCAAACATATTCCAGTGGCTTTATATTTGGTGTGGGGGAAGCAAAATGCCATTTGCATTGATGGTACTTGGGATTTCTTGGGAGTCTCCCACATAAAAGCTAGCTGGGGTCAACACTACTTAACCTACAAATTCAAATTAAACAGAATACGTTCAATCTGTTCGATCTACAGACCTTATAGTATCTGACATCATCCATGCCAAAAGGGGGGGCCTAATTAAATTAAGAGAGTGATTGTTTTAAGTCTGAGAAATCAGCAATCCATGCTCTGGGAAAAAGGAGACAGAGCATTTTCTCTGCAGAGAGCCAACCCCTCAGGTTCACCCCTCTGTGTGTCACAGCACTGAGGCCAGAGAGTGCCTTGGAACTCCTCAAATCCAGGGAATGGCACCATGGACAGCTCCCTCAGCCTCCCACCCCACGCTGGGACAGCATTCCTGTGGCAGTGGCAAAGACTTAAACCTCATCCTGCAACTTATCTCCCTCTACATCTCTGATGAAAATATCTCTATTTGGAGGTTATTTAAACATCAGTAGAGATAAAGAAGCCCTTCTAGGAGATGAGTCATCTATCCATGGGGATTTATACCTTGAAATAGAAGCATTGTGCCTAAAGGAAGGATCCATTTCCACCCCTTGATTATGAAGGGGATCTCTGTGTATAGGTCAAACACTGAGATCCATAATTTAATGAGATACCTAAATCAACAAAATGAATCAAAGTCAATGTCCATGCTGCTCACATATATTCAAAACAAACAGCTAAATCACCCCAGAGACATGAAATAATAATTGGTTTAGTTGTTCAGCCCACTTGGCTCACAGCTTTACTCTATTTCCTGGGGGTAAAAATAACAGTAAAACATGATTCAATACATACTCCTACAGCCTCAGCATGTGCTGGGCCTCTGTGCTAACAGGGTAGGTCACAGTACACCCAAAATGTCACAGCAAATGATCCCATGAGGGAATTACATGGGTCACAGAAGAAAAAAGCCAAGAAAGAAATTTTATACCTGTCACTCCCTGTATAAAAACTTCAGACAGAGCAGACACTGTGCTATATACCCAGAAAGAGAAGGAAATGAAAGGGAAAGGAGGGAAGAGGAAGCAAAGGGAGAGTGTTAGTCTTCTATGAAATACAAGATGATTAAATACTGTCAGGCTTTAATCCCTCCTGACAAGCAGAGCTGCATGAGAGATATGGGCTGATTAATTATATGGAAAAAAGGCTGTGACACAGGCATATGAGGCAGAAAGACCAAAAGGAGGGATTTGTAAATTATTTATTTATTTATTGCTAAATAAAAGGCATTAGCTAATGAAAGGAGAGTTGCTCGTCTGGATCTAAAACTTTCAGCCCTACTTCTAAATCCTGGTGCAGACTCCCAGCAAATACTGGGAAAAAAAAGAAAAAAAAAAAGAGATCTTACAGCTGCATTTGCTTTTAATAAAGGAATTGAAAGTAGGCTCTGTGTAAAGCTTTGTGGTTTGTGCACTGGGATTTGTTATTAGTGGCAGCAAAGGACAACTGTGGAAATTCTGGATCATTGTGGTGCAATGGACAGTGGCCCAAGGGCCAAGGGGACTGATGCAGGACAGTCCTCAGAGCCTGGGGATGGAGGAGAGGAGCAAGTGAAGGCTTTGACAAGACAAAGTGCAGTTCAGCAAGTACTGCCAAGGAACAAACAACTAAGATTGTCTTCTGCCTCCTTCACATGACTATTCAGTGTTCAGGGCTTTTACACATTATTTGCTGTAGTTAGGAAATTTGATTGCAGCACTATTTTTTTTTTCTTGTGTGTGTAACCACCTCTCCTCCAAACACAAAGCATAGCATACTTTTGCCTGAAAAGAAAAGAAAAATCAGAAACCTGTTGCTTTGTTTGCAGCCCTAAGCCACGTGCTCTGGCCACAGCTCCACCAAGAATTGTCCCCTGGGGGATTTTCTCACCTCTGTTTGAGGCACCACTTTGTCTGAGACCTGCTTCTCATTTCACCCAGACAAACCCTGATGAAACTCAATCTCTTGTTCCAACATCCACAATTGATCTGGTATTTGGAAAGCAGATTCTGTTGGTTTAGCACTTGCTGAATAAATGGGGATTTAATTCTGGGCCTCCTGGAAACTAGGTCAGCATAGGTCTGGTGTGGCACTGCTGAGGTAAGTTTTTGGCTTTGGGAAGACAAACAGCTGAAACAAAAAGGGGAAAAAAAGCAAAATAAAAAAGAAAATACAGTTTTGTTAAATGATACCAGATGGCACCTATTTATTTGTTCAATATTCCCAGATATTTTAGCAAGAATCATAGCTCATTTGAAGTATGTTATCATTGAAAAAATGAAGGAGGCATTCCCATAGTTTGTGGAGAGAGAGAACTGAGAGTATCTGCTATTGGCCCAACTGGAATGCTCCAAGAAACTTCCCTGATTTAAAGCTAAAACCTTCAAATAATTTTAGCTGCTGAGAGAGGCACTGGAACCAGACATCTCATCAGGAAAGGAACACATCCTAAAACAAAAAGCTGAGACACCTCTTTGTTAAAGCAGGCAAAAAAAAACCCTGTATGGTTTTAAAATCTGAGGAAGAAAAAGCAGCTGTGCACATTCTTACTCAAAAATTTCAAATAGGACTTTGTCCTGTATGCAGACCCAGCATGGAGGTCCCAAGGATTTAAATGCATCCAAAACTCCCTCTCCTCCTGTGACAGAGGGATCTCAGCATTCCTCTCCTACATTTCAGGGGCTCTCTGGCAGTGCCTGTAAGAGGTGTCCTACTCTACTGAGGATTTTGGTTTGGTTTTTAAAACAAGATGTTTCAACGTAATTTAGCCAGCAGAGATGACCAGGGCTCCAAGGCGTAGAGTTCAAAACAAATTAAAAATCCAAATTTTCCCAAATCACAACTTCAGCATTCCTCACTAAACCACTTAAAACTTTTCAGATACCAATTCCAAGAAATAAGAGAAGAAGGTAAAGCAGAGAAAAAAAGGTACAATAGAGGGAAGAGAGGGGAAAACAGAGACAATCTATTACAGCCCCGTAATTTCATCCCACAAAATTTCAGTCTGCATGCCCCACCGATTCAATTACTGTACACAGCTCTACCCTTCAGCAGAACCAGAATTACAGAGAAACCCATTTTTAAAGGTTAGTGAGAGAGTTTTTCATTGACAGTGACTTGCTTCAACAGGGGCATGCAGTGTAAGGCAGGAATTGCATTTGCCTCACTCCTCCAGCACAGGTATTTGAACTTGGTTTGGGCTGAGAGAGAAAGACGTCTGACAATCTTCATCTGCTCCCCAGAGAGAGCAAAACCAAGGAACAAACTCACTTGATTACCAAGTTCTGTGCTGAACTGAATCTGAAGCTGGTATTACAAAGCACAGTTTCCTGTACAGGGGAGCTGACTCCTCTGGCATATTTAGGAATACATAAAGAATTAGGGTTGGCAGATCAAAAAGGGTGAGTCTTAAAGCATCCAGCACTTGGAGCATCACTCAAGGGGTTTCACAAGCTGTTTCTCCCAACACTTTGCTGCTATTTTGGCAAACTGTGTTTACTTCAAAGCAGGTATTCCAAGCTATGTTGAACAAGCCCAGTGCTGGATGCCAAATCCACCACTAAACCATGTCCCCAAGGGCCACATCTACACAGCTTTTAGATACCTCCAAGGATGGGGACTCAACCACATCCCTGGGCAGCGCATTCCAGTGCTTGACAACTCTTATGGTGAAGGAAGTTTTCCTAAATCCCAACCTGAATCTCTCTTGGTCCAGATTGAGGGCATTTCCTGTCATCCCATCACTTGATATCCACCACAGACTGATGGCCCCCAGTCTCCCCCAACCTCAGGCAGTTGTAGGCAGCAGTAAGATCCTCCCCCAGTCTCCTTTTCTCCAGGATAAACACCCTCAGCTCTAGTAAATACCTTTGCAGTTCCTGTTACTCATGGAAAAAGTGTTGAAGGATTGCAATGCTATAGAGAAGCTCTCCACAGGGAGCAGCAAAAGCATCTCTGGTAACACAGCAGCCACGTGGCTTCACTGAGCCTGGAAAGGACTGAGCTCACAGGATGCCACTGATGCCAAGAGAAGATGGAATTATTATCATTATTTACATAATCAGCTATGCTAAGAGAAGATACTGCAAAAGCACTACTAATTGTATTATTCTAAACTTAAGTGTTCTCAACCCAACATGGAGATCTCCATGGAATTTTCCTGATTTTTTTTTTAATCAGCTAAATTATATCCCTCAAAAAAAACCTCTGGGCAAATGACAGCTTATTCTTCAAGAAGACTACTGTACAACTGGATGGGTGAAATATCAAGATCATTTCCGTGGAATTTATTCCCATTTCCCATCCTAATTACAGATGGATTAGTTAGTGTCACTGGAATTATAATAATTTGCCTAAGTAGCAGGTTTTAAAAGTAATGATGGGAATTGCATTCAGAAGCTGCTCTTGCACACATTATTTATACATGGTGTGTGTGTGTTTATGCTCCATGCATGAGTGGCTATTTTGTCCCTGGAGATCCAGGATAACACAGTAACAAGGATCCTACAAGCACATCCACACGTTCATCCCTTCTCACTTGCAAACATTTCCCTTTACAGGGCTATCACCACGTCTGCCAGCTGGTGCCCTGCTGCATTTCACACTCCCTCTCGCCCTGCACGGCCCATGCAGGGGGGCTGCTCATTCCAGCAGTGCCAGTTCCCTCTCCACCCTCAGAAAAAATAGAAAAAAAACCCAACTCCTTCCAGCTCCAGTGAGGGTGGGCTGCTTGGTTGAAGCCCAACTCTGATGCCCAAGCAAACACTTCTCATGATCCCCTGCAAACCACTGCTCCTCCCCAGGTGACACCATGCACCACTTCAGACATTTGGGGATATTTTCCTTCCCTCTTTGGCTATTTCAGTCTCAGCATGGCTTCCAAAAGGCTATGAGCTTTTTTCTTTTTTAGCAATTCATTTTCACAAACAGAAACACTTTGTACTACACACAAGGAAGCCTTCTGGAATAGGCCAGGCATCACCAACTTGTCATGGCTATGCTGTTTTTAGCTGCCTAATTGCTTTCCCCCCTTCAAAAATAAACAGAAATTATCTGGAGGAGAGAAGGAGATTTGTTTTCAAATGAAACCAATTTCTTCAAATCTCTGCCATCTGCAATCTCCCACTGCCCCAAGGGTAAGAGAGCAATGCTCAGGCTGTGCCCAGCAGGCTCCAAAAGCTGGGTGGGTACAGATGCAGGTGAGACATTGGGCTCTCTGCCCATCCCCTCATCTCCACCAGCCCTGGACCAGACTGTGAGCCCAAAAACCTGCAAGAAAACCTGCCTGAGCTCATCATTGCCAGCAGCACTCCCTCTATTTGACCAAATACTCAGCCTTTTGAAGCTTTTCCCAAGTTCTGAAGTGTTCACTTTCACAATCATTTTGGCCAGTATAAAAATCTCATTTTAACTCTTGTAGGAGCCCAGAATAACAAGTGAACCTAAAATTAAACCATTTTCCCTCCTCATAGAGTAAAAAAGCTCAAGTGCAACACTCCTGCTCATCCCAGAATAGTTCATTGAGCCTTAGAACCATGTTGGTGCCATGGGGCTGTCCATGGACATCCAGCACCCTGGACCTGGGAGAGGCTGGATGTGTCACCCTTGTGTCTGCTTGGGAGAGCAGGTCATGGAGAGATTAACAGAAAAGTCACAAAGGGAAATCAGCCACTGAACTCCTGCCAAAAGCCACAGGGAACTGGGTGATGAATGCTTTGAAAATCCTCCTCACCAATCAGGGGCTACTCTAAGGACCAAGACAGGTTCAAAACACCTGCAACTAGAGGGAAATTTATATTCAGTTATTGGGGAAGCAGGTTTGTACTTGCTGAAAGCTCAGAAAATTATCTATTTTTACTGTTGTATTACTTCCTTTCTTTTTCTTGGAAAGTGGGCTCATTTTGAACAGCAGCAATTCATTGTTCCAGGATGGAGCAATATGAAAGGACAACATCACTGCTCCTGTTTCACAGGGACCACAACAGGAGGCAACAAGGGCTCTGAGGGCACCTTTCATGCAGTGGGAGAGAGGATTACATCCTGGGAACACAGAGCCCCTGTTCCAGCCACAGCTAATAAATAATACTCTTACATATGTAGGCAGCAGGTACAGAATCCTGGCAGGAGTCCTGCTGTGGTAATGCCCAAGTGTGACAGGAAACCTGAACAATCATTTAACTTGGGATGCAGAAGCAACAGGTGCCCACTTCTGTGCAATATTCCAACAAATTTGGTAAAAACACCAGACACTGCTTGAAAATTATTTTGCCTGTCTCTAGGGAAAAAAAAAAAGACTACCACCACCAACAATAAAACCTTTTGAAGTTTCTGCATGTGATGTCATTCATTTTTTTTTCAAAGGGGCAACATGACAGCTGTGCTGGAGATAATCAAGAAACCCAAAGGCAATTATGTTTTAATGCTGTGACAGTGGGGATGTTTTTCAGCCCCCTTGTTACAGCTACATATTTCTTGGCAAAATGTTTGCTAATAAGGAACATGGGATATCATCATATCTTTGGAGAATATTTTATGGGGTTTTTTTTTCTGTTGTTTGAAACAACAGCACCCTATTCCATGTGAAGCAATTGTTACTGCAATTATAAGCTACACTAGGTAGAGAAAAGGAAGTTCTGCAGACACTTCTGCCTTATACAAAGTAAAGAACAAGCATGACAGCAGGCACTGCTACAGAGGGCACTCTGATTTCTCTGCCTGATGTTTTTTGGTGTCTCCAGGGTGGCCCCTGACTACCTCACATCTTGCAAATTACTAGTGTTCCCCAAATCCCAAGTAAGGGTGAGGGAGTGCCCCTGGAAAGATGGAAAATCTGGAGGACAGAGAAGCCAGGAAATGATTCACAGAAAATATGTTCCAGACACAAGATTGGGTTTTCCACTATGTTATTTTCTTCTGTTGACACACTGCAACTTCCTGTTGGTTCACAGATATTTATGAGTGTGCCCTCCATGAAAATTGAATGTTCAAGGTCTGCTTGGAGCACATTCTTGTCCTGAGGCATGACTGTAGCTTGGGCTGCTACAACATCAAGAATGCAATGGACTTCAATACTTCACGTCACCTGTGAGCTACTCCCTGAGCCTAAAAGAGCACCTAATAATTATTAAAGTCATTTAAAGAAGAAAGTACATAATGAAATGCACTGTCATGACATCCCAGAGCAGTTCAGCAAAGGAAAGGTTTGGGCATTCTGGCAGCTCCTGACATGCCACTCATGAGAATAGGACAGCTGAGGGCAGAACTGCCACCCATCCACTCCCTGCACACTTGTGCTCCTGGTACACAATGCACATGGTCCTGCCCTCCTTCTTACACTCTTCCTTCTCCAGTTCCATGAGAGCTACTTGACCCCTTGATCATTTCTCACAGTTGTCCTGCAGAGAGAGAGTCTGGATGAACGTGAGTCAGTGGTCAGTAGGACTGTGTCTGAGCAATGTGCTGGGGAACAGGGAGGGGGGAACTGTTGCTACGCTTCGTGCCTGCATGTTTTGGTTTTGGGAAATTCCATTCCCAGGCACGGTTTTCATACACAAGGCCACACAATGTAAACTACTGTGTGTTTTCCACATCTGTTCCCAGAGGAGAGACTTTTGTGGTGGTCTCTGAACTGGCCAATAGTTCCCAAGAGTCCCACCTCTGAGGTGGGCACATCTGAGAAAGTATAATAGGAATCAAAAAAATAAACCGGGGTCTCCTCCCTGCGAAGAGATCATCGCAGCCTTCTGAATGCACTCCCTACCTCGTTCCTGTGTGTCCCACAGCGACAGGGAACACCCAGCCCTGCCCACTGTAACCCCCCTTCCTCCCCTTCCCTTCCCAGCTGCACGAGTTCAGAATCAGCCTTAGCAAATCTACTCTGTGAAATACAAAGCAGAGCAGTATCAGCTTCAGCAAAAGGTCTACAGCACGCAGCAAAGCACCAAGGGCACAGAATCCTGCCAGCACACCTCACCTGCTCTGGTGGCCTGTGACTTCCAGAACCCCAAACAGCCCCAAGGGCCTCCAGCTCTCTTCCTTTCTCCCTGAAGGGCCCCCACAGCAGCACAGAATGCAAGCTCCAGCCAGTGCTGTTTTACATTCAATTTGTAAATTGACTACTCAAGGCAGAGGAGAATCAGCTTTCTTTAGCAACCAAAGGTGAAGTGATGCTCCATTTCCAGGTGTGCAGCCTCCTTCTCTTAAAGCTGCCCATGCCACACAAGCCTGCTCCCCTTCGCCCTCCCTTCCCATGAAGGAGATTACACATTCCCACACCACAACCTGCACTGCCTCAACACAGCACCAGATTTCCTGCAACAGAGAGAAGGGGAGCAAATTAAGGACCTCATGGTGAAAGGTTTATGTTCTCAGTCTTCCCTCCTGGTTCTGTGCTCAGACTTCGTGCCTGACATAGTCTGGTTTTATATGCTGGTCACTCAGTCATTCTTCTCACACGTGCATCAGGTGCTGCTGGAAAATGTGGCCATTATCCATCAAGTCCTTAGCTTCAGTCAGAGGAAGAGTAATAGATGCACTTGTGTTGTCACATCATTGTCCGAAATGTCAGGGTAAAAAGCCCTGAGCATTAACAACTCCCTAAGGAAATCAGTTCTTAAAAAAAAAAAAAGTAGAACAGAGAGAAAAAAAAGAATGAGAGGGACAGAAGAAAAGTGCAGAGCTTCCTTTTTCATCAGTGATGACTTGCACAGGAAAGTGTCCTGACCTGCTGCGTGCCAGCCAAGCACCCACACTGTTGTCTGACTTGCACTTAAGTTTGCATTTTGTCTGGATAAAGCAACACGTGCACATGTCAGTTTTAATTTCCAGGATCCAGGAATGGTCTTCTCTTTGGACATCATACATTAAAAGAGACATATCAGTTGGAAGGGTGAGAGTAATCTCGTCCCAGGGCACCTGCCTTGAGATTCAAACAGTGTGGAGTGGTGATAGTATCAGGCAGTGCAAATCTTCATAGACAGTAAAGGGAAAGGGTGGGAAAACAGTAAAGAGAAAGATGAAATCAAAGATGACAAGAAGCAGTAGTCAAAGTTAGAAGGAAGAGGAGGTCAAGCACCCAAACTAATCAAGGTGACATAGTGATATTTTCCTGGTGTGGTCAATCTCTGTGATCTCCTTTTAAAGGATTTGCTAAAGTTAAGTAATAACTACGCAAAGCTTCAAAGCTTTTAAAGGCAGGTAAAACACAGGCATGAACAAAGATATTTCTTTGCTGAAATGCAAGGAAGGAAAGGGAAGTCAAATGGGAGGCAAAGCATACTTTGTCCTGAACAGCTTGAAGCTGAATTTTTTGACCTCTACTCACCAATTCCTAAAAAAACCCCAGCCTGGGACTACAAACCCTGCAGAGGAGTGGCTGCCAGTCCTGGAAAGCTTATGAAACTTATGGCACATGTTTTTGCATTTGCAGCTGCAAGTACACAATATCAAAACCTCGAATGACAAAGATAAGGTGCAGTAAATCCAAGAGTGCTTTACCCTGTTCTCCTTGAGTGCCCCTTTTACACAACCCCTCATCACAGCACAGTCAACACAGCCAAGAAAGATGCTCATAAAAAAATAGACAATTAAGCCAAAGTTAGACAAGACTGCAGGAATCTGTCTCAGAGGTAACAGCACCAGCTCACCTGCACCAGATACATCCCTTCCCTCTCCAGACTCCAACAGGAGAGGCATGGCCACACTCTCAGCATTACATCCTACCTCCAGTTCCTTAATTGGGCTTGTGGATTACTAATAAGTAATTGATACACAGGAAATGAATGTGAAGCCACCGCTGTGTGTGCCTCTGCATACAAACACGGGCAGCTGAGTGCGCAGCAGCAGCAAACGCTGCAGTCCTGCCATTCCTATGGCATTTCCAGTAGGAACGTGCTTAAAATATCTCAGCATAAAGTGCTTCACTTTGTACAAACGATGCTGGCGTGATTGCTCAGTGCCTTTTCAGTGAGGAAACTGCAAAGGGCTGAGGGGGGTCAGATAAAACCCAAAGATAACGTGTTATGTAGACACTGCTCTGGATGAGTATCAGGAGAAGAGAGAGACTTTAAGGGGCAACACAATGAGAAATCAAGATAAGGGTTTATTTTGCGGCACACAAAGCCAAGTACACTGCTCTCCATGCACTCAGTCTTCAGGAACAATCTTCCTATTTTTTTTCCCTGGGAGCCAAAAAAAGTCCCCAAATTAATCTCTGTGCACAGCCTAAATTCCTACTTAGTGCCAACTTTGTATCAGATTCCTCCACAGCGTAAGATGCAACGCTGCAAATAGGCTCATTTTCGTTGTTTTATCAAATTGCATTAACTTTCTCTCTGCAGCATCCTCTGGGGCTGGCAACACTGGGACGTGCAGGAAATGTAAATCACTCCCCTTTTGATATGATAACCGTGGCAGTGAATTGCATCCCAGAAATCAGCTCAGGATTATAGCCAAGAACTCGCTGAAAGCTCTTGGCTGTGGCGTGGTGCCAGCAGGGGAAACTTCAGCTGGCAGGTCAGCGTGACGCGGGCTCAGGGCTTGGGAAAGAGGAGCAACGTGCAACACCCAGCTACCTGGGGCTGCACAAACCCCACAGCCAGCAGCCTCAGGGTCAGTCTAGAATGAAAAGATGCAAACAGGTGCTAAAAACAAGTGTGTATTTATGTATGCAAATACATGGTGGAGCTGGATTAAATATGAATAAGCACCTAGGAAAGCAACAGCCAGAGGCTGTGAGATAAAATCTACCTGCCAGACAAATACAGATGTGTGTGTGTGTATATATATATATATATATAAAAACAACCACACACCAAAAAAATTGCATTTCCTGCGCTGACCTATTTGTGGTTACAGAACATTATGACAATAATTATAATCATGTATCTTTCATTTAAATAATGTTTTCAGTTTCAAAGATTCGGAGGATGTTGGAATGCAAATAAAGATAATCAGGACGTGAAAATAATTGTTTTGCTAATGCCTTATTTTTCATGTGCAAATGCCACTGCTAACAGCTCCCAGCACTAACCCTGGGCCAGAACCCCATGGAATTCGGCACTGCACAAACACCAAAAGAAAAAAGCTGTCTGAACCCTAAGGAATCTGCAGCTCTAACAGCAAAGAGGCAGCAGATGGATGTAGACAGAAATAATCAAGAGGTAGTAGTTAACAAGGCAGGAGTTAGTCTCAGCAAACCAAATCCCTGATTGCTGTGAGCCTTGTACAGGCACCACAACAAAGAGGGGTTTTGATCATCGATGCCCCGCAACACACGAAGCTCTGCACATCCTTCATCTCCACCACTGTGCTCCATCTGTTGCCTCCACACTTGCTGGCAATCTGTGTCTCCTTCTCCCACTGCACTCAGATTTTTCACACAAAAGCTCCCTGGGCCAAGGACTATCATGTATGACCTCGCTCCCCAGCACTGAGCATGGCAGGGCTCAAACTAGGGCCACAGAGACAGATAAAACTATTTAGGGACAAAATTAATTATAATTTTTATTAATAACTAGTCCAACAGGGTATGAGCAGCCATGCACACAAGCCTAAAGCCAAAATTCACACACACAAGCTCCATGTAAAACAATGGAGACACCTGGGCACCTTCTGATGGCTCTCGCTGAGTCCACACTCCTCTTGTTCTCAGTATGAACCATGCAGAGGAGAGGAAGAGCAGCTGGCACACAATGATCTTGTGAAGCTGAGACACACCACCAGTAAATGCATGTACTACACCCCATCTCAGCTGGAATCTCCAGAGGCACCACAATACATACCAGAGTAATCAGAACTAGCCCAACACACAGATAGCTGGGTGGTTATGACAAACAAGTGCCACAAAAATATTTAAATTTTCCTCAAGCAGTTCTTTGTAAGAGATATCATCTGCAAGATACAGCATTCCTGCCAGGAGGTTTTATTTCAGCACATTTGACTCAGTGACCTGCTTATTACAACACCTGTCAGACTAACTTTAGGGCAATGAAATATTTCATTTGTATAACCAAACCTGTCTTTCATGATACAAGACCATTCCACATGGCTTTCAGGTTCTTAAATTAAATACTTAAAAGTCATGAGGTGGAGAAATAAAAGCCTGCTCTACAGCCCCAATCCATCCTTTTCTCATGCCCAACCAGATCTGCCTTGCAGGGAAGTGATGCTCTTCCAGTCTCCACTTCCACAATGCACTCCAAGGGTTAAACAACAGATATATATATATATTTATTATGTTGTGTCTGTTTGTTTGTTTACTGCACATCCTTTTTTCCTCCTTGGGCATCTCCCAAAAATCAAAAGCATCAAACACGGAAGGCTGTCCATAGTCCGAGTTCACAGAGCCTTCACTGTGCACAGTCAGGTGTGTTCCACATCTATTAATCAATCATGTTTTCAGTAAGACACAGTGATGTGCAGGGTAGGAAGGCAGCTCCTCCATAAAGACACGCTCAACAAGGTGCCAGCTTTCACTTCCATGCTTTACTGTCCAATGTGACACATTCTCCACTGCAATTCAAACCTCAAAAGTGGAAAAGAAATGGCATGTAAATGGACCTTGCTTGCACTTTAAATCACTGTTAGCAAATCTTAATCTCTTTAAGTCTGGCCATTTAAAATCAGACCTATTTAACTTGCAAAGGTAGGTCAGGTTTTATTGATCACCCCTAATGCACTCTTGAAAAAATGAGAGCAGTGAGATATACAGCTCAGTAGACGAAGGCTCACTGGAAAAATATCTGATAATATTTACAGCCTTCAAGCTATGCTGTTGTAAATGTGATTTCCATATGCACCAGAATGCAGATTCCAGGCTTGCTGGGAAAAGAAAAGCTTTGCCACAGAGATTACTCTGCATTGACTGAAAGCACAGCTATAAACTTCTAGAATAAAGGCACAGCAGCCCAAACCCATTTAGTTCTCAGTTATCAATCCTCAGTCTTTCCTCAGTGCAGTATTTTGTACCTGGATTTCCTACTCAGAGTCCATGCTATGCCTTGAGTTTTGAATATAAACAACTGATGACATTTTTCCAGCTGCTATAGAAATAAGGTGGGTTATTGTTACTTATATTATGGCATCACCTAGAGGTGCTCAAAATTAATCAGAGTTCCTTCTTCTACACCTCTTAGAGAAAGACCAGAGGAGAAGCGAGTTTTAATAAAGAAGTGCAGCATTTTCCACCCACATGGACAGGCTCAGATCAGACACATTGCAAGGTCTATACAGTTCTACTTGATATGTTTTTTTGCTCCCCTACTCTGGCTCTTTGTGAAGGATTCCACTTATGAACCATCATTCAGAAAAATGAAAAGTATTTTTCTCTATGCAAATCTAAACATGATTTTAACTTTTTTTATTTTTCATGCCATGCTCAAATAAAACCACAATGGGTTTCCAATTGAAACCTGATATACCACTCTCATTGCAACTATTAAATAGTCATTTTTGTGGCTTGCGAGAGATTCTAAATGTATTTACAGACACATAAAAAACCACTGCAGTTAATATACAAGAACAGACAGAGGATTTCCAGGGTTACTTCTACTGCAAACTTCTTGTGCAACTCAGACAAGTTCCTTAATCAACCTTTACACCAAGCTTTCTCCTCCGCCAATGAACAAGTGAGCTGCAGAAATGGATCACTGCCTAGGACATGCTCTGGAGCTACACTGTCAAATAGAAGAACTAAATAGGATAAATCCCCATCAACGACTCGAGGCAATTATCAAATGTTTATTAGCCTCCGAAGTGAAGGCTAATAAACCTGCTTATTTTAGCAGATAAAGTCAAATTACCTTGACTGAAGTTGGTAAGTGTTCGAAGATTAACAGCTCTGGCCTCATATGCTTTTAGTTATTGGTGATGAAGTGTCAGCTCAAAAAAACGGGAAGATACTTCCTAGTTATTTAGGCAATTTGAAAACTGGGCAGTTATTTTCCAGGAAACATGGCCTGCCTGACAGGTTTTAAATGAAGAAAAGTGATATTATTACAATTATCATTAGAAGAAGATGTCCCTCATCAACATGCGTCTGGATTTTAATTGACAAGGTCCAGGTTAATGCTGTGAAAATGCCAATGAAAGCAAAGCCTGTGGCTCAAACTAATTGTCAGCACTGAGCAACCTCCACCTCTAACCCACCACAGATTTATCACTCTGTGCAGACTGTACTCATGACAGGAAACGTTTGAATTAATCATTAACAACTAGAAATTCCTCCCAGACAGAAAGCAAGCTGCCCACCCCCTTGTTCCCATGCTCCTGAGCCAAGGACAGGTGCCAACAAGCCTTCCTAAGGAGAAAGACTTTTATTGTTGTTGTTGTTTTGCCCCCTTTTAAGAGCATTCCAAGGGGAACCTTCCAGTGATCCTCTGTGTTTTGCTGTCACCCCTGGGGGCAGCACAACAGTGCAGGGAAGGACTCACAGCCTCCCTACTTCAGCCACAAACCCAAGGACACTTTGGGAGGTGTTACCTTGCAGTGCAAGTCAAGCACCACCTCTCCGACCCAATCTAACACATAAAAGGCAATGGAGTTTGTAGAAAACTTCTGAAATTACCTTTATTATATTTTTATTTCCTCTTCCCCAGCATGCTGGTGCAGACCCACCAGAATATGACTGGGCAGAAGGAGAGAAGCTGAGAATCTCCAGTACCTGACAGAGGCATGAGGTCTGCCAGGGAAATGGCACAGTCCTAACCCTCAAGGTGCTTTTTCATTCAGAATTGCTTTAATTTTCAGATTCTCCATCCATGTGGGTGATGGCATCACAACACAGCTTGAGTGCACATCAATTTGATGGCTGATCAAGCCCAAGTCTTTACACATTTAATGGAAAACTGAAATGTTCCTTCTCACATGGCATTGAGACTGGAAAGCACAGCAGCACTGGGAAGAAAAGATGAGGGGAATCTCCACAAAGATCAGGGAACTCTTCCTGAGGTGAACAAAAAGGCATCTGGTCATTCATGTCAAAAGCACCAAGCTTGTCTGGAGAGATATAAATAGAACTACTTTACCCCAACTAACAGAGAAAGAGAAGAGAAAAAAAAGGTAAAAAAAATTCTCCCTGTTTTTTCCTGGACAGTCAGGAGTAAAAAACAGATGGTATGTGGTGTTGTGAAGGAATGAGACACGTTTAGAGGAGGCCAGTGCTGTGGGGTCTCTGCTGGCCCCTTCCCAGTAACTGGAAGGCAAAGACTGAGGGGGTGTCAGCCCATAAACACAAATGCTGCTCACTTCATTGTCCCTTTTCCTCCAGAGGTGAAAGGCTCCTTCCATTCACCTACAGCAACCCTGCCTTTTTGGTTTTGCTGTTATCTACATATTCACCACAGAAACAGAGCTGGAAAGTTCTCATTAAATGATGCCAACAAGAACTCTCCATTCACAGCTAACGCTTGGCTGCACACATTCCCTCTTATTTCCAAACATTTTCAGTATGTTTTAGCTTCCCTTCATTAGACATTCATAATTATTTGCAGCACATCTAAACCTGTGCAACGGGTTTGTGCTTCCAAATACAGTCCCCTGGCTGCAAAAAATCAGCATGACAGCACTAGAAAGAAAGTAGAATTTATGTCAATCAGGAGACAGAGCTCAGGAAGAGAATGAGGCTCACACCATCATGATTTGAGTCAGTGACTTCCACCAGGCAGCAATTTGGCCCTTTACAAAATCCTAGGTATTTCTTAGAGATCACCCCTCAGTTAACCATTAAATCAGTCAGCAACTGTGACAATGAATTTTGTAATAAAAACGTACAAAGTGGAGACTTCTGGTACCCTAACTGAAAACCTGTGCAGCCAAAAGCATTTTTCTGGTCTGAATAGACACTGTTATAGAGAAAAATATCTCCATCACACCTCACACCTGTTACTGTTGTGGCTTTGCAAGGCTGTTTCCATCACACCCTTCAATATCCTTTGGATTAAACAAAGACTTTATTGAGGAAAGTTACACCAAATGCTGATTTCCCTAGCTCAGCCCCAAACAGCCACTTACAAATTTTGTCAGGGCTTTCCAAAACCCTCTCTCTTTCAGACTCTGTCATACATCCCAAAGGGCTCCCTAAGGAAGAGCATCTCTGGCACTTAGATTGGGCTGTGCTGGCTCTGCAGTGCTCAGCTCAAGGCAGTGGGAGCCAGTGTTCAATTATGAGACCAGAACAGCTCCTGAACCACCCACCGAGCTGGGGCTTCCAGCAATTGCCTCTGTGATCCTTAAGACAGAGGTTGTCCAGGGACAGAACTGCTCCTTTAGGGAATGACATTCCCAGGACTGCCTGGTGCCTGTCAAACTCCCCCCTTCCATGAACGAGGCCAGTTTTTGAGGATCATTACAAAGTAAATATGTCATCCTGAAGGATGAAAATATAAAATGCTGCAGCTCCTCTAAACCTGAACGTTACCAAGTCACCAATACAATGGAAGACAAGAATGTTGCTCCCTGACTTCAGAGGGGACATGGGTGACTTCCCCACAACACACAGAAATCTTTATCAAATTAGATAAACAATTAGGTTAAACATTCATCCAACAAAAGGTAAAAAAAATTGCTCCTCGGGTGGTGTCACAGCTGAAAGCAGAGCAGTAAAGGCTCCAGAGCATCCTGACTGATCAGTCCCATATGAGACATTCTCCACTAAGTTTTGTTCTGGCAGCATTCCCACTCTTTGAGGATGGAGACACGCAGCTGGATGTAAAACTTGCAATGCAGAACTGCCTTAACTACATGGCAGGAGGATGGCAGTTCATAATTAATTTTCCACATCAACTGTTGGCTGCCCTCCTCTTCCTCGCTGCTAGGCTGCAAACTGTCAGTGGATACTTATCCAGAAAGCAGGCCTGCCACAGAGCAAAAAGCATGATTATTATTAGCTAGTATTTTACAGGGCATGCTAGCCAAAAATCAGAGATAAGCGAGCCTGGGCAGAGTGAGAGCACTACCAGTGCAAAGGCAGCCCTGCCAGAAGCTGCTTGTCCTCTGAGAGATGCAAAACCAAAGGGAATAGAAAAGCAGGATGAGAACAGCAGAACAGACAGGAGAAGGTTGCAAGGAGACAGAGAAAAACTGTTCTCAGACAAAGGTTTTGAGCCAGCTAATTTCAAAACATCTGCAGCCCAAAGAAACTTGGGCCTTTTTCCACCCTGGCTGGACTCTGCCTAAGACACAGCCCATGGGCTGCCAAGCAGCAGCTCTGCAGAGGACAAGGGGCTCCAAACTGCTTTGTCTTCTGAGAGAAAGAACATGTGCTCCACTCAGAGCCAGCATCTCCCACTCCTCAGTCTCCAGATCAGTGCATGACTGGAGAGCAGAGTTATTACAAGGAGGTTGCTGGTCCTTGCAGGGGCAAGGGCTCCAGGAGAAAACAAACCCCAACTCCATCAGGCTCTCTGAAGCACCACTAGAAACATCAGAGGGCAGAAGGCAGAGCCACAGGCTGCCAGCCCAGGAGCAAGGCCATTTGTATGACTTCAGACAGACCCACTGACTTCTCAGTACTTCAGGAGAACAGGTAAATGACTATTACATTACTGTTCTGGGACTGGTATCTTAAGAATCTCATGTTAGTTTTGGAGTTTCTTATTTTCTTTCAGCAATTCAACTCGGTTCTGCTGCTGCTATCACCTTTTTAATTCATTTTACAACAAGATATTTGTTATCAGAAATTGTGCTTTGATATGTGTCAGCTTGATGGATTCAATGAAAGCCCTGTCAGGAGAAGCTGAGTGAATGGGGCTGCAGAAGAGGCATTGTCAAGGGAATTGATACCTTAACAGCCAGTCTGCTGATCTTGCAACAAAAATATAATAGCTGTTTTATTTCCTCACCCTGGCAAAACAGTCCAGAGGAACACTAGAAAATATTTGCATAAATGTTACTCATGCAAACAAGCTCAGTCTGCTCACTGATAAAAAACATATGTAAAACATGATCCTGCATGCTGTCCTCTTGTCCTGTTTGGTGTGCAAAATTCAATCCAGGGGAATAAAGGCTTTAATCAAAATACAGCTTTTTATTTAATTTTGGGAATCCAAGCAGCAATGTCGTGATGCTCCAACCAAAATCTTCCCTCAATAATGCTGGAGGACAATTTTACTGACAAATATTCAGACACAGCCACCTCTACTCCTCAGCAAAGACACTGAAAAGTTGCATTAGGGTCTTATTGTGAGAGCCATATAAAAACAGAGGGTTTTTTCCTGATTTAATAAAATTAAATCATATAAGAAACAAGAAAAAATTGAAGAAAGAAATAGTAAGTTTTTATCAGACCACATAATACAAAGAATGAGAAAGGGAGACCTGCCCACTGCTGTGCTGCAGGTCAAGCAGGGCTTGAATTCTCTCCTTCAGCTGATCAGAGCATCACAGCTGCAACACCACCCCTGCACTGGCCTGGAGCACAGAGATTTTTTTTTAACTAGAATTGATTTACAGAACATCTGGAAAAGGTAAAAAATGTGATGTTGAGATTCAACTTTTATAGAAGAGAAATAATATTACTAGTCTAAACAAAGCAAAGGGAAAATTTCCATAGCAATTAATCTGAAAAAGGTGAATTACATTGAGGATTTATGTTCATGTAATGAAGACAATTAATTGCTATGAGAGCCATAAAACACATTAAATGAACAGGTTTTTTTCCAATTCTCCTTGCAAGATAAAATTTATTAACTATGTTTAATAGCTACTTAAAAATTTCTCTTACATATTTATTAAATGTGCCTTTTCAGCCGAACAGAGCATTTTACTACTAATACAAAAATGAGCAATTTCAGAAAAAAAACACTATTGCTTTGCACGTTATCTGCAGATCCATTTAAACTAATGCCTCATACAATAAGATTACCATCAGCACAATTTCATAATGTTGCTAAAAGGGAATCTGCTCGTTTCACGTGAGCAAACACTGCTGCAAAGATGAATGAATTCAGCTCACATTATTTGAACAGATGTTCCAGTTTTCAGTAGAGATAGAGAGGGAAACGTTGAGTCCCGACATCATTAAGTGTTACTGTAATCACTTAATTAAAACCCTCTCTACTTGGGAGAGCTGGACACATGGAAGAAACTGGATTAGGAGGGAGCAGTGACCTCTGAAAGATCCACATCCACATCCTGTGAAGGCTCAGTGAGGGCTGTGTGCCTGCAGCTGTGGGCATCGGAAGCAGCTTGTGCACTTAAGACTGCCTGAAAATCAGGGACAGATGTTTGCCACTTAAAAGTGACCTAGAAGTGACTCTGTTTCTTATTCACCATTTACAAAATGGGGATAAGCAGCACTTCTGTCTTACAAAGGTGTTGTGGGAACAGATAAAGTTGATGGCAGTCAAGTACTCATGAGTCCCCACCATGAAGAGAATCAATAGAGAAATGCCTAATCTGCTTAAGTGAGCAACAACAGTTTGGCCAAATAGTTTAGCACAACCTTCTCAACCTGCAATGTTCTTCTTAAAGACGAAGTTTCCAAATTTCCGTAAGCGTGAGATTTAAATAAGAACCAAGTTTTCGATCTGATGGTCATGAAATAAAATGCAAAAGTATAATCAAAGTCCAACCTGGAGTTTATTGACTTAATAATAGTTTCACACACATCAGTTGTACAGACCTTAGAGTGAGGGTTGGATTGGCTCAGGAATGACAGGGGAGCTCATTTACCACCTCCCTGTCCAAGGCAGGAGCAGCACCACGGTCACACCAGCAACCAACAGCTCTGGAGCAGATCCTCACACACCCTGGGGCACCCTGGGTACCCAGCAAAACTCACACCCTCCTTGCAAGGAAGATTTACATATTTCAGCTCAGAAATCTCAAACCCAAACAAGGCATAAACAAAACTGCTGTGATTTCTACATTCTAACAGTGCCAATTTTTTCTCTGTGAGAGTCAAGAAGCTCTCTTGATTATGAAATACCTCTCCTACAACCTTCCCTTTTAAGTGTTATAATCACAAGAGCAGAAGCTTGGAAATAAACAGAAGTGAAGAGGATAATAAAGGCAGGAGCAATGTTTAACAAGCTCTTCTTCCAGAAACCAGAGCAGGCAGACAAGCAGAGCTGTGCTCTGCTGTAATGACGGGAACCTCGCCCTGGCAACCGTGTTGTTTGCTTGAAATTCCTCTACAAATTAACAGCACATGCTGTGGTTGGAACAGACCTTTCTTGACCCTCAACATTTAAAAGTTAAGCACCCAATTTAAGCTGTTCCAACCAACTTTTCCCTGCAATTGCCAGACACTGGCAGAGCTCTGCTGGAGCATAAGACTTTGAGCTCACAGTTTCCAGAGCTAACATGACAAGTGCAACCAGATCAAAAGCAGAAGAACTAATATACACTCACCTGCATCCAGGTTTATTTTAGAGGCTTTTAAGAAAGTCTTGACTTCTTTTCCCTGCTCCTCCACTAACACCAAGTACAGGTGTTATATTGCTGCTGTGCTTTTCTCAACAAGATTATAGTGCTGGTTCAGTCATATAAAGGAAGTCAATACCCATGTGCTAAGTGAAAAAGGATAATATCACCTGCTACCACCCTACTGAGATCTGGGCGCCATTGCTTTAAATTTGTTGTTGGGGTTTTTTTGTGTTTTGTTTGTTTGTTTGTTGTTTTTTGGTTTGTTTTTTTTTTTTTAATCAGAAAACTTTGCCTTCACAGAAATAACTTGACCTAGGTAAAAGAAACCATAGAATCAGAGACTGTATTACCCTAAAATCTCATCTAGCACAATCTTCAATATGTCCTGTCATTTTCTTGTCAGAAAATGGTTGCATATTTCCTTGCTACAGTTCCTGCACAGCCAGGGCAACATTTGTGTGGGTATGAGAACACTCACAACAGGCAAAAACTTTAAGTGCTACACAACAAAGGGGGAATACGATTATACAGGAAATTGGTAGTGGTATTTCCATCCTTTGCAAGCAGTGAGAATATACAAAGCACAAAGGAAAGCACAGGGCTGAATTACAAATGGGCTATTTAATCTCCCCCATCTCTGACCCTCAGAACTACAGTCATTAGTGAAACACAACAAGTGGGATTTTCAAAACATGGATTCCTATCACCAAGTATCCATCACCAGCAGCAGCACACAACCATCAGCAAGCATTTTGTTCAATAAAGAACTTCACATAAACAGACACCCCCTCAAGCCCAAGACAATAAAAACACTTCACTCTTGGTGAACGCTTTCTAAATTCAGGCAGAGCAAAGCTTATTTACAGGCACAGTATGAGCATGGCATGAATACAGCAATAAACTCAAAGACTGCTAATGCTCTGCTTTCCCCATATGCAGACATTCAGAAAAGAGCAAAAATACAAGAGCAGGGGAAAAAATACATACCTTACCAAACCTGACTGTTGGACACGACTCGTTTCAGAGCAACATTGGGGTGAAGCAAAGTTCCTCAGGCAACCACCAACCACAATTCCCTTCTGAGCCCCCCAGAGGCTCCAGCTCTCCCTTGCCCGTGTCCCTGAGGAAGATGCAGTGTCCTCCAGTATTTCAGAGCCTCAGCTGCAGAAGATGCTGTTTGGAAAAAGAAAAGAGAAGAAGGTGTGGCATTAAATTCTAGGGTCAGTTGTTTGGCAGATTCAGAGCAGAACACAAGACAACACTGGATAGGAATGAAATGTCAAGGCAGGACAGAGAGTCTGTGACAATCCATCATGTGTGGCACCTTCAGAGGGCAATCACTGAATTCAAGAACTGTGGTGCAAAGCTATTCTTGCTTTACAGTACTTTTATAGTGTCCCTAGACCAGGAAGTGAATGACAGCCTGGCTGCTTTTTATTCCAGTCCAATATTGTAACACAAAAGTAACTAATGCACTTCTCCACAGGGAATATTTTAATTCATTATGGCATTTCTGAAGAATTACAGGACTTTCATATTAAAAGCAGAGACATCACCTCAGTCTTAATACTCCACACAATAAAATGGTTCTTACTCAAGAAATTCAAAGCTTAGGAGCTCACAGCAGTCATGACTGCCAGCCCAAAACGCTGCCGTTCCCAAAATTCTGCCTCCAATGCAATTGTCAGAGCCTAGGAAATGTCCTGGGATTTTCTGGGAGCAGGGGGCTCAGCATCACCATGTTTTCTAGCCCACTGTCACTGCTAGATGTGCTCAGAGTTTCCAAGAGGTCAGACCCTGGCACTGAGCAGGGACGTGGGGCCTCAGTGCAGACACTGGGTGAGAGGCAGCGACGGAGGCGACCACCAGCAGCAGCAGTGCCAGCAGGCAGAAACCTCAGAGCAGTCCTGAGAAGGGCAAATGCTCATCCCCAGTCCCTGCCAGGTGGGAAATACTCAAAGGATCACCCTTCCCCCATCCAGGTAATACAACCTGTGAAGCAAAACTGGGCACAGCAGCACAAAACAGGTGAGGACTGAGGAAAGAACAGGATCTGAGCTGCCTATGTCAGATACATCCATGGCTCATATCCTTAAACCACTGCCAGAAATGCTTTTCTAAGATTAACACAGCAGCCATGAAGATACTCTAACTTTGCCTAAGAATTTTATAAAAAGCAAAGAGAAAAAAACACCAAATATGTACAAGAGGTTTCCCTCAGAGGAGAAAGCCCATGGCAGCTCCAAGTACCACAAAATCCCATTACACCTTCACAAGAAACCCTGAACCCATGAACAGGTTACACCTATCTGGAAAACACATTAGGTTTTGGGTTTGCAAGAAGGAAGATTTCAGCAACCAGCACATGAAACTGTGCACACTGGAAATTATCATCATAGTGCCTTTTATACATATATACACACACACACCATTGTATATAATGGGTTTTTTCTTTTTTTGTTGAAGTACACACAGCACACATAGTCACACAGATCAGAACAACCAAATAAATTTACTTTATTTAGCACTAATTACTTTACTGAACCTCCTATGTTCCATACACCCCTAAAGGCTCCACAGCACCTTGTGGGACACCCACAGCACAAGTCAGGGTGGCAGACCTCAGCCCTGTGATTGTTGTACACATTTGCAGACTTCCTGCTTCTCTTGAACTAAGAAATGAAGGACAAAAGTGGACCTTCACAGCTCCTGTCCTCTTCCAGGCCAACCATGAAAAATCAGACTGCCAACTGAAATGGCTGCTGAGTGACTTATGGGCATAGGAACGGCTGATGCTGCATTTGTTTGATCTGCAGGCAGCAGTAAGACCTAATTCTACTGCTTTTAAGGGATTTTATCTCTGGAGACCACAGCTACAATTACTTTTTCATTTCTACCCGTAAATTGTAACACAGAATAGTCACTAAAGAAAAATCAGTGCTACATTTTTGTGCATTACCCAGAGCATCAGCTGAGCAGAGGCAGTAGCAGCAACAGGACCAGAGAGATCATCACTGGAACCTGAGTGCAGGGGCCTGGGCTCAGGCTGGGAAAGGTGGGGTTGTGGAAGTTCCTGTTTAGTACAGTTTTCCAATGAATATGCAGCAATGTGAAGTAACAAGAGGTGTAGATGTGGAGGTGAAAACAACTTTATTTGTGACAAAATGCAGTGAGTGTGCACAATTCCCATCTCTCATGATATAACTGAGATGGGACAACTTAATGAAATTAAATCAATGGCCAGGTTTCCAGTGAGCAGCAAAGTGTAGATGCTCCAGTCTGAAGGCAATGTGCTTCCTCCACATTCTGCTGATGTATATGACACAATAAAGAGGCAGGGAGCCAGGCCAGGGACCATCCTAGTCAGCAATAAAGTAAAAAGCTACAAAAGAAAAATTCATGGAAACCCTCATGAGCTATAATTTGTGTTGGCTCTGAACCATACAAGGGAAAAAAAAGACAAAAAAATGTAAAAGAATGTATGCTATTTGTTTGTTGCCCAAACCTGCACAGCTTTGCAGAAAAACCCCTTCACATTCAGTAGGTCACTCCTGACTTGATGGTCAGTATCCAGCTGATTTCCCTGTCACAGTCACAGACCCTGAAGAGCCCATCACAGAGCTACCAAGATGCTTCCTGGGCCTCCTTGGCTTTGGGCCGTTCTCACCAAGCCCAGAGCCACAGAGTGAGAAGAGGGTGCCCAGAGAAGCTCTGGATGCCTCATCCCTGGAAGTGCCCAAGGCCAGGCTGGATGGGGCTTGGAGCAGCCTGGGACAGTGGAAGCTGTCCCTGCCCATGGCAGGAGGTGGGACTGGATGGTCTTTCAGAACCTTTCCAACGCAAATCCATATGATGCCTGACACAAAAATCATCCATTTCAGCCTGCACCTGCTGTAGGGGCTGGCACTGTTCCTACCTGAAACAAAACCAAGTCTGAACTTGCAATAAATGCCCCGTGTCCTAGAAATCCCAGAGTTTTGTTGTGTTGTTTCTAAGTTGCTGTGCTCCCCCACACGCCTTTGATCAGAGGGAACACGCCGACAAACTGCAAATTACTTTCATTATCCCACCACTTTGGATTTTTACATTCAGTTAACATAGTTAAGTGGTATCAGATCCGTCTTCCACTCACAAAAGCCAGCATATGGATGTTCCCATTAATCAGAAAAGGCAGACAAGACATTTTTCCAGTAAAAAGAGAGTATTTCCCTTGGAGGAACCTCAGTCCTTTGCTGATGGAAAGCATGAATTATACAAAATAACGATATACTTCAGTTGTAACAAATAAGCTCAAATATTAAATTTGAAGACACCATTTCTGTCTTGGGATGTTTCCAGGCCACAAATCAATGAGTTCTGGGAGCCTCTCTCTCTCTCAGGAAGCCTTGCTGTACCTTTGCCCTGTTCCTAATTCTTGTCTTTAGGCATCAACTATTGATCCCTGTCGAGGTGAGGACAGGGGCTGGCTGCACCCTCCTGTGACCCAGCACACTCATCCTTGTATTTGTGTGTCGTACAGCTTAAGGTGCAGCTTGGGCCTTGTGGCAGCATTGATGAGCATTTGCAACTTCAGCAGGGGCAAAAAAAGAGGTATCTAGAAGTTAAACAGCACATCTGCAAGCAAATATTACAGTGTAGTAGATATTCAAATTAGTATTAGTTTGTCTCATCAAAAATTAATTACAATCTACCTAACTGCAATTGAATAAATTAGTTGGGCGTAGAAAAGATTAAATATTTAAAGTGGCTGGTGACTGAAAAATAATTGAAAACATAACTCCTTGCTTAAATATTAAATTTCTTTTCTTTTTATTGCTAGCGTGGCCATCAAGAAATCAGAATTCCTATGTGTGTGCACTCATGTAGATGTGTATGACACATATGGAACAAGTTCATGTATATTCTTCTAACTTCCCTCTCTCCCTGCAACTAAACGTGGGTAAATATTTTCAATTAATAAAGAAGAGCTCCACTGGCAGAGCCAGAAGAAAGGCTGTGAAACAGGCAAGGGAAAACACATTTTTACTGCTAAGTATTTAGCAAGGTCACCTGCCTCTGCAAATGCAGGGAAAGAGATCCCCCAGCAGACTCTGAGCACAGCAGGGGATTACACCAGTTCATTAGCAGGTATATCTTCTAATTACAGCCTCGGACATGAGCTCCCACACAGCTGAGCAGGGAACAACTGCTGCTTTTTGCCTTTTCCTTGGGATTGAGCTCAGAGATTCCTGCTGAGCTCCAGGACAGCACCAGCACAACCCCAGCACAGGCTCCAGCTGTAAGCCAAGCTCTCCGTTATCCCAAAGGATGCTCCTGACCCCCCACAGCTCCAGTCCTAGTGTGAGTCTGCAAAAAAATTATTTAGAAGCCTTAGCTATGAATACAGTATAGAAGGTTTTATTGTTAAGTTTAGCATAGTTTGCACAATTTTAGAAAAGCCTTTTGGTTTAGAATGTATCTTTCTCGTAGCCTTGATAGGAGTTTCTAGAGCAGCTATAGCCTCTGCCTAGAGACTTTCTTTCATTGGTTCTTCCTTGTCTCATCCCCTCTGTCATGTATAATTTCCCTCTTGTCCATCATGGAATCCTTATCTTTAAGGTCCAAAAGTTTCAGCCACTAGCTTAGCTAGACCCTCCTCAGGCCACCCCCAAACCTGTATTGGATTTGTTAGAATTTAAGTGACTTAGCTTGGCATGTTGTATTTGGATTGTTTTATTGGATTGTGTGATTTTGTACCCACCCCAAAGTATGTAGTACAAAACCGCCCCCCAGATCAGGCTCGGCGTCTCTCTCCAGAGGCACCAGCCTGGAGGCTGGGGCTTCCCCTGTCCCCCTCCCCCAAATAAAGCCTCTGTTCCCTGAAAGCCTCGAGAGAGTCCCCTCTTTTTTTCATCCCAGCCATAGCAGTGTAAGCCAGCTGCCTGAGCCGAGACCCACAAAAGTGTTTAGCTGGGACGTGCCAGAGCAGCCGGGGCCCAGGCTGACCACCGAGCCGGGCCAGAGCCAGAACTCCTGCATCCTGGGGGAAGCTCACCCCGTCAGCTCCATCTCTGGTAAAGACCTCACATTAATTCACTGCAAAGGTGACACAGGTGAAGAAGGGAATAAAACGGGACTTTGAATCCCTCCTTCCAGAAGGCTAATGGTAAAAAATTGGTAGCAATGCAAGCCTGGCATGTTTCCAACTGTAACACTTAAGAGTGTTGCCCACAGCCGTGTCCCTGACACACTTTATCATTCACCACGGCTCAGTGCAAAACATAAATAAAACAGAAGTCATCAGCACTACTGGCACTCAGCTGTTTGGAGGCTGTTTTGTTTTTTTTCCCTTCCCTGCCAACAAAATAAATAGTAAAATAGGAGAGTGGCAATTCAAGTGGTAACACCCACCATTAGAAATTTGGTGGTGTGAAGGGAAATGAACTCAATTAAAGAATGCAGGCAATAATAAAATGAAGAATATGTTGACTGAGAGTAATACAATAGAATACTGTGATGCTGCTGAAGGTCAGCATTGATTTTGTTATCCAAATACAAACTAACAGTATCCAGGAAAAAGGAAATAAGTGGTTAATCATCCTTGTTGAAGGGACTATTCCCATCATAATAGCATCAATGTTACATTATGAGGTTCAAGAGTGTAATTAATATCTTGCTGTGTTAGAAAATGCTATGACACTGCACAGGTTTTTCTGCTGTTGCACATATGTAAATACTTTCTGAAAATGAACCCAAGAAATGCCATGGAAATACTTCCAAATTGATATAATATAAACTCCTTTCTTCAGCAGGCATCTGGTTTTAACCAAAGCTGCTTCTCAAGTTCAAAAGCATTAAGTTGCAGGTTACTGTCTAACTCTCCAGCTGCCAACGTTGCATTACACGATTAAGTGTTTTTATTATTATTACTCCTACTATTACAGTCTGCTTAGACTATAAAATAAGATCTCTTGGGCTCCTTAGACTCAAACATTTACATCTGCCCTTGTACTGAAGCTCTTTCAGGAGATTATTGTTTCTTCTGCCAGTTCAATTGAAAGCAATGATGAAGCTACTGCAATGCATATGTCCTTGTCAAAAAAAGCTTTCAAAGGGTTGGAAGCACATTTGTGGGGGGGGAAAAAAAGCAATGCTGAGCTCACTTCAGCAGTGAGTAGCAACCAGCTTCCATTGAACCGGACAGATGGTCAAATAATCGAGTAACAAAATGAACCCAACTCTCCCAACAAGAGCTGACAGGTTTCTACCAGAGGCAGCTGTGTGATACAGCCTTCACTGATGGAACAATATCTAAGTGGATTTCCTCTTACTCTAGATTAAAATGGGAATCTAACAAGGAAACAATCCTGTCACTCTCCTTAGTGTCACAGTTAAGCTACAGGTCTCACTTCCACAGTTACTGGTTCAAGCAGGTGTCTTCATCACAAAATTTGAAACAAGTTTCTCCAGCCCCAAGGGCAAAGCATCAACATTAACTTCTTTCCCAACTCACTAAAAAGCTTCATTTCCCAATTTAGGACAGCAGAGTCCTTAACTCATTGGTAAGGCAAACTCAGTGCCTTTCTTTTCCCTTATCCTCTTCACCCCTTTTACACTGAGCCAGGGACAGATGTTTTGCAAAAGCTGGGACAGATTATCACTTTTCCAGCTTCTCCCCTCCTCCTGTGGCTCACCTATCCACACAGCTCTGCCAGGGTGTTCCCAGGGTGAGGGCTCCACTGCAAGCACAGCGCTGCAGGGGTGGGATGTGCTGTGAAAACCTCAGCTGACCCAAGGGAAAAAAAATTAATCAATCTGTCCAACAACACAGAATTATGCTAACCAGAGAAAAAACATCTTTTGATCCATCCCAAGTAAAACCTCTACCCAAGCAAAGTAAACTACTCTGAAACTATTCTGTGATGTATTTTCTGCATTCTGTAATTCCAGTACATTCCAGGCTGAAGAATGCTGTTCATTACTAGAAGACCCCAATACCTTTCCATCTCTTTACCACACCTGATAGTACCTAAGTGGATCCTATTACAGGATCAGTATACTAGAGCATAAGCTTTTTATACACATACTATCCTTCTCTATCAAAGGCATTAACTTGACCACTATTAACTTTAATCTCATTTGAACTTAGTGCATTTCTAGTTTGCCACCCAAAACTGACTTCTTTGTATCTCCCTCAGATGTGCTTTTGCCTTTTTTTTTTGCTTTTTTTTTTTTTTTTCTTTTTCTTTCCTCCTTTAACTTTGGTTTGGTTCAGGGACTCTCTCTCTCTTTGGAACACTTCAGATAAACTTCCCAACCTTTCTGGGCCCTGGCTGCACTCTCACTGGAATCAGTGAGATGGGCCTGCATTAACAATGGTCAGAAGTAGCAACTGCCTTTGCTGTCCTGATCTGTCACTGCTCAGAGATTTTTGATTTATGTTACTGCCACTCCTAACCTATATTATGTTAGAAAATTAATAATGAAATGTATATACCTCCATCTACTACTCAATGTCATTGCTAAGAAAACCTTTTGTCCTTTGCTTCTCATCTCCAAAGTCACTTAACTCTGCACTGTTATTGTTTATCTCTGTGGAACATACTGAGGTAAGCTGGTAGCCCAAATGTTAGAGAAAATAAAGGTATATTGCATTCTGTGGCACCTGGAGGACACACAGCTGTCAGCCAAGTGTCAAGCCAGAACCTGAGCAGGGTTTTCCATTATAAATTCAGGTTATTATTTTCAAACTGTTGATTTTAAAAGCCACAAAAGCATCAAGCTCTGCTGCATTTCCTGAGAATGTGCTTCTCCTTTGAAACTTTACACCAACTTAACAACAGTTGTATTAGGAAAAACAATTGTGTTTTCGCCGTTTTGCAGATTTTGAAAAGTTTGGATAAATTTGTTTTTTACCATGTCCCACCCCTTGCTACAGCTCTTACAACCCCAGGGAAGGCAGGCATGACAAAGCCCATGAATGACACAGAAAAGCCCCTCACTCAGTGCAGAGATCTGTGAGCCTGGAGAATGCATCAGGTTCAACAACACTTGAAAAACACCAGCCTGACTTCCAAAATGTCCTTTTTCCTATGTGGATCATGTGATTGAAGAGAAAGAAACTACATTTAAACTGGTAACCAGCACAGAAGCCTGGTAAAGCCCCACAGCCTTAAAGTGCTTTCATTTCAGCAGAAAGGACAGAGCAGGAGGACACAGGAGGGCACGATGAGACCTGGCACAGCATCAGGGATGAGGAAGGGGTGAGCAGGGGACTGGGGAGTGCACTGGGCAGCCAAGAAGAGGCCAGAGCAGACCTGGGGCTGTGGGAGGATGCTGAAGCTTTCTAGGAAAAGCGTCAGGAGTTTGGAGAAAGCTGATGCAAGTTACAAAGGACCACAAGGAAAGAGAAGCACTTGCAAACCCCAGGAGTTTGCCTTCCACCACACAGCCACGTTGCGCCTGCAATTGCAAATCACAACTCCCTTCGTGTTCTCTCCCCTTTCCAAACATACACAAACATCCCTCCTCAGCCTCCACATGGGAGGGATCTTGAGCTCACCCATGCAAACACCTCCTGCTGCCTGCTCTCAGAGAGAGGAGATTTGCTGGACTTTGACAAAGTCAGCAAATACCTGAAATACTCTAATTCACCCATAAAATAAGGCAGTGTCACAGTGCTCCTGTGGGGAAACGCTGCCCTAAAGTGCTGTAAATCCTAAAGAGTGGAGCAGAAATACAGCACCTGGCAGAGCCAGCCTGAACAGCCGTGCCTGAGCTGCCTTCAGTGCTCAGGTGCCTCGGAGCAATCTTTGATTTGTGCTGAAAACCAAAACAAGCTAAAAGGGGACCATGGAACGTCAGGGAGTTTAGAACACCCTTCTTACAAAACAGGCTGGATTCCTGTCAGACACGGCTCAAGGCTGCTGACTCCAGGGCCAGACTCCAGCCAGAAATATGTCATTAAACCCAGGCAGAGCTTGGCATGACATGAAAAGACTCATTTAGCCACCATGGGCAAAGAAACCATACAGGGCACCTCAACCCCATGTAAATCTAGACACCTAAAGGACAATAATTAAATACAGATTAGAACTACTTCTAACAGGGCAGATTTGAAACAGAAATTGACCTTCTCACTGGTAAAAATTTGTACTTCCCACAGGTGCACACTGACACACAGAGTTAGCAGTGCTTACAAGAGAACTGCCTGTGCCATCAGGTGCTTGCATTGCTGCTCTGCCACCCACAGTTCATCACACCAGCACATAATTGTGTCCAGTTAAAACACCTTTGGAAATATGAACCCACAGATATCATGCATGAGAGTTTAGCGTGCTTTTCTTCTTTTTGAAGTGCTTCTAAAACTCCAGAAAATAATTGTTGTCAAAACCACACTTCAGTTCTGTGTGTATTTAAGCCAATTAGCACAAATTCTGCTCAAAGGTAATTTTTTTTTTTAGGCCACTAAAGCTTAAACAATTTGATATTGCAAAAAAGCCTATAGTTACTTATCTGCATAGCTCTGCAAGCAGTTTGAACACCACTAAAATAAAATTCATTGACTTGAATTTATCTTTGGTGTGACTTCAGTGACTTCAGTGGGCCTTTGCCAGGGATAAATTTGCCCACTGGGTTCTGGGACACGAATGGACTATGAAATCACAGCTTGTAGAAATGTCAATGAGGGAGTCTGGATGTGGGCAGGCCTGTGCATCGAGGAATTCTTCTCATTACAAATCTGCAAACCTTTGGCAGTTTGCAAAATGCTGCTCTTAGAAACATTTTGAGGAGCTATAAATAGACTCTTCAGCCCATGATAAATTATAACCTGTGAAGACTGCAGGACCAGAAATGTCTATAGCTCTGGGTTCTCTGTACAAGCTTTCATGACTTCTCTGACCTAATTTTCAGACTTCAAGTTTTCATCTGCGTGTGTCCTTGTCTACAGATGAATGTCAGAGCCACTTCTGAGATTTTCCCATTTCTAACAAAATGTAGTCTTTTTAAGAGTCAAAACCTGACACCAGTCATACAAACTGAAATGCTCTTGTGACATCCCCAGCTTGAAAAAAGAATAGAGAGAGGCTCAAGTTCCTACAGTCTGATGTCCCTGAAACTTCTAATTTTCAGAAGCCATACAGTTTCCCTGTGTCTCACAAGAAAATTCAGAAATTTTGATGCAACCTCCTGAACCCTTGAGCCAGCTTGAAGTTACAGCCACACACTCTGCTTCTGGGGATCAACTACTGAAAGAGATGAATTTCACCAGCTCTGAGCTGCATTCAGAGTAGAAATTGTTGCAGGTTCCTACTAACTCATCTCCTCTTATCAAGAAAAGCTTTTCTGCTCTGATTGCTCACTAAGCTGGAATGTTGACACGGGAGGACAGCACACGCTCCTCACAAAAAATATAAAACAATAAATAGAGGAGGAAAAGTGTATGACCAAATTTGCAGTCTGTGTAACTCAGACTGGAGGGTTTTTTTAAGTTAATGACTACAGAGTAATTTTTTTTTTTCCTTTTCAGATCCATACTGTGCATTGTGGCTTTCCAATCAATCCAAAGAGATGTGACAGCCACTATGCACTGACAGCCACTGCACAGTGGCCATTACAATTATACACAGGCAATTATTGCTGGGCCAGAGACTCGTGGGAAATGTGCTTTCCCCTTCCTATTTCACTGTGAAAGGACAACAAAAAGTAGTTAAAGTATATATTAATGTTTTTTCAAATAATATACTTGATTACAGCTACTGGGGAATATATTTTCTTCATGTTTCTATAATAAATCTGACCAGGAAAAGCAAATTTATGCCCACAGTTTGTATCATTATAAACTCAACTCATTTGATGTGAAAAACCTACAGTTTAATTGCTTGATTTAGATTTTGGCTGGTAAAATGTGCACTGAAACATTACTATTTTAATTATGTTAATTTATAACTGAAAAGCTAAATTTGCAAAGGCAATAACATTAATTATTTACTTGCCCATTAAAGCTGAATATTTATTACCAGGATAATTGGCTTCATAAGTCTGCCAAAAAATTAAAAACAAGTTTATGTACTGACTTACAGAGGAGTGAGTGATATTCTAGCATCTCTCAGCAGGTTGTGTGTGTTTAATGGATTGCTCTGATATACAACTACATTTCTTTCATTTATAGTCTGTTACATTTAGTTTTTTCAAAAGATTTTATTTTTCTTTTCCTTTACAAAGATGCCAGTTGTGACTCAGAGCAAACTCCTTTACTGCTCTGCAGCCAAAATCTTTTGTGCAGTGTGAGGGATTTCCACTGGTCTTAATAATTTATGAAGATTGCATCTCACCTGGTCATCTAAATGCTCACTGAATGTAGGATTACACTGGGTTAATCAACTGAAAAGGGAAACAGTGACCCAAAATAATCCAGCTCACAGTCAGAACAGGAGGGTTAAGAAAAACCAGTAGTGGAGTCTCCACCTTTGCTGCTATTTTAGCTTCATTTCCATTTGCAAGATAGCAAATATATTCAATGCCTATTTATGCATGCATCTTCAAAGTAATACAATTAACTTACTAATGCTTACAGAACAATTTGTATATTACCTTGATGTAGGATGAAAGGCTAATTTTGATTGCTGTCTAGACACAAATCCTAATTCCATTTGGCAATGTCTTTCACTAAGCAGGCACCTTCCCTTCCTGCTTATGTTCCTTAAATATGTGACTTTCCCAGCAGGTGCAGGATCACTGAAGAGCTGCAGCACCATGGCCATCAGCAGCAGACAGGATGGACTTCTGTCACTTTCATTTTCCCTCAGGCCTGGGTAAAAACCCTCTTTGGATGAGGTCTGCAGAGTGCACAAGTTAACCTGAAGAGCCAGCCCTGAGGCAGCGCTCATGGAGACAGTAGCTAGGATTTCAATCAATATTTATTTATTCAGGCATCCTCAAAACAGGATGATTACATCCAGATTACAGTCTGACCATCCAGCCATGCTGTAATTATATTGCCAAGGAAGGGCAGAAGCATCCATGGAAGAGAGGCAGTAGGTCAGTGGATCTGGCATCTCAAGTGAGAAGGAATGGGCTGAACCACAGTTTAAAACTTTGCTGGTTTGTGGGGTTTTTTGTTTGTTTGTTTGTTTTTGGTTTTGGTTTTGTTTTTCTTTCCTGCAACTCCTCTGCAGCTGCCTGCAGCCCAGAAAACATGGAATATCTGAACTTCAGTCTTGGGGGACAATAATCTGGCTTTAAATATCTGCATCTCACACTGCCATTTCACATGGCTGGATTCAGGACATTTATTTTTATTAGTAGTGTTGTTGTTGATGTTATTATTATGATGATGAAATTGATAACAGGGGAAAGAAAAAATCAAACTCCAAAACTTCTAAATGAAAACCTGAGGTTTCTTAGTCCATGTGTAGCTCTCACACTACAAGAGACTTCTGTCTTTTCTCAAATTATGCAGGACACTGATCCTCTTGCCAACAGGGCAGACATGCCAGTATCTCTCAGTGCCAATTCTCCCTGACTACAAAAGCAGCACAGCTCAGTACAACCCAGCACTGCATGGCTACAAGACACCAAAGAGGAAAAGCCAGAAGAATTTGCTGACACCCACACCCCACCTGTGATGCTAAAGACACATTTTCGGACAGGATAATTCAGGGCCCCCAGAATGACAAGGGGTGATATTTCAAGTGAGGATGCTGAATCAGGTTGGAGCTGGAGCTGTTCCATGTCTACATCCAGGACATCCCAGGGGTAGCAGGTCAAGGCTCCTACCCTCAGGCTCCAGGTGCACAATTCCCATGGTCACCTGCATGGTGTTCAAGGCTCTCCACTAATTCTTGGATTTAAATCAGAACTGGGGCTTTCCCTGCTGCCTGCTCTGCTCAGGGCTGCAATCAGCTTACACACATTAAACAGTCATGGAAGCAACCACGGCTCCTGTCGTGTATCTGGGAGTTTGGTGCAACACTTCCTTCACTGACAGCCTGAGCAGATCGGAAATGATCCATATGGTGACACTCACTCAGACACAACGATGCTACTTTCAAGGCTTTCCCTCAGAAATATGTGACTTGCCTAAATACATCTGCAACTTCTTCCTCTCAGCAAAGCACAGACCAATGAGGTAATAGCTAAGAATCACTAAGCAGGGCAGAGTAAGGAATTTTTCTACCTTTAAAAATTCTTTACTTAGACCAAAGGTCAAAGTTTCAGAAATAGTAATTATTCAGACTGTTATTATGAGTTCAAGTTCATATAAAACTCATGTATTTGTAAAATGCGTCACTGAAATGTAAAAATTTTTTTAAGAACTTTGTTAACTCCAATGTAAAAAATATTTCTTAGGAAAAATACAGTATTTCAAACTAAAACCCAAGCATTTTTATTTAAAAAGCTAACTCCAGAAGTTTAGTGCTGCTCCATTTTGGTTTCAGCCCAGTGTTTGCTGAACCTGGCCTCTCCCTTGCTATCAAGGTATTAATGGTTTGGCACCAACCAGTGCCAACACATCAGACTGTGAATTCCAGATCAGCTCTGGCACGAAGCTGCAAACCTCACAGATAAAGACCTGGTATGAGTCAGGAGTGGTAAACAAGGATAATACTGCATGACAGACAACTAGCAGGAGAGAGGATGGCAAACAGAAGATAATTGTCAAGCATGTGGTATTTTTAGCAACAATCAACCAAAATGCCTTAGACATCAATTTCAAGCCACTTAATCCTCTTAATGACATGCTATGGCATTTGTTTGTGATTAGGGTTTCACTTTGTTTTCTATAGAAGATTCCCCTCAGACTCCTGCATTCAGCGTGCTTTGTAAATAGTTCTGCCAGGACGCTGAGTATTAGGTTAGAGTTTACTTATCACAGTGCTAAATTATTCCAGCTGGGTCATTATTAATTCTCCTAATTTTACTGTCATTTGCTATCATTACAACAACGCAGCACCCTATGGATACATTTATTACAGAGCATAAATCCAGGGCTCGTCTAAGCTGCTGAAATGCCTACTCTGCAATCTTTATGCAAAAGCCTGAGGAATGTTTAAAAAGAATTATCTTTAGGAAAACTTTTTAAAGGCTTACCTCTAGCTCCCCATCCTCCACCCACCCATCACATTTCTGCACGGTGTTAGGTAAGTTTTCATGTGATACTCCACTGCAATACAGGCTGTGGCCCACGGCAAAGCTCTTTCATAGTAAATACACAGGGGAAAGGGATGCTGGAGAGAGAGCAAGGAGGATGGTACTGCAGTCTATGCAATTTCCATGGAGAGAAAGCATTTATAAAAATAGACATTTAAAAATATCCTAATGTATATTCCTCCCCCCCTTTAGAGAGTTTATGCACTGCATATATCCTTTGCCTAACACAAGCATATGCTTGATTGGGTCTCGATTCAGCAAAGCAATTCGTTCAGGGAAGAGCTTTTAGCACCTGTTAAAACCTGTCAGACAAAAACTTAAACAGATGCTTCAGTGTTTTTCTAAATCAGGACTGTAACTGGATTTACCAGTGCATGAATTGCTCCATGCCATACAGACTGTGAAATTTTGGTTTTGTTATGAAGGCAACTGTCCACCTGTTTTGAGTCAGGTAGCAAGAGGCCATGACTCAGGTTTTAAGCAGCTGCTCTGAAATAGTCCTGAATGTGCCAGTACTGTCCCCTTCCTCACATTACCTCCCCCCAGGAAAGCTGCAGTATTTTGTCTGTAGAGCAGACCCCAGACAAATAACAGAGGTACTAGACCTGGTTTTGTTGCATCTCTCCAAAGCTGTCCACACTCTTAGGGAACACTGTGTCCCAGCAGCCACCCCTCAGTTCAGGGTCCACAGCAACATCCCCTGAGCTCACCTGAAGCTGTGGTCCCTATACAACAATTCTGTATGTGCACCTGGATTTCCTTTTTAATGACTGGGGCTCATTCACACTTGGGAATTGTATTTCTTGGTCCATTACTCAAACAACTGATCAAAATTATTAAGGCAGATACTTCTCACAACCCATGGCTAAAATGTCCAATAACATCTGAGTTAAACATTAACATACTTCTTTTAAGACTTTGTTAAAGCCAGAGTGGCTGTTGCACAGTGAAATCCTTGCTACCTGGGCATACAAAGCTCTGCTAAAAGAGCAGAGCTCTTGTCTTGTCTGTCAAGAGCTTCTTGATCCACTGATCAAGAACTTTGACTGTCACAAGCCTGAGCTTTCTCTCAGGTACGAGAACATGATGCTCACGTGAGCATCACACTCCTGGTTACAAAGTGCTTTTGCTTTCCTCCTCCCTTGGGTACTAGTCACACAATCAGAAAAAGAAATCAGATTAGTCTGGGCTTAAAGCATGTCAGTTACTACGTGCTGCTCACAGGTATGTGGTCACAGGTAATTTGCTTTGTATCTTCTTGGGTATTTACACATCTCTGTTTCCCTTGTAGTGTCCTCTGTGATGACAGGTACTATGTTTGCCTTCCTCCAGAATTCTGACAATTGCCCTATTCTCCATAAGCTTCTGAGAGTTGTAAATAATTCAGTGGGTACCTCTCATAAGGCCACACTGACCCAAATATATCACAGTTACCTAAATACTCCTTATCTTGTTCTTGCCTTTGCTCATAAGCCCTTTTACAGGGAACACTGTTACAGATCTGACACAGTTATTAACCTTTCTGTGAAGAGCAGTGCAAAATAATGGCATTTTGTATTTCTGTCTTCTCTTCTGGTCCATTTATTTGCTTCCCTTTCTTCCTGATGGACTTCTGCCTTCCTCTTACTTTCAGTGTGTTTGTAAGTAATTTCATAACCTTTTATAGCCATAACTGATTTTGCCTCTGTGTTCTTCTGATTTTAGCCTATGTGGCTGCACAGCTGGTGGTGTTCTTGGCCACACATCTTTGGTTTGCCACATCTGTACCAATACACACTACTGAAAAGCTGTCTTTGCTGTGCTACTCCCCCAAAATTATCTTTGCCTCAATTCCACAGCACTGCTTTAGTCAAGAAGTTTGTACAAAGCATTTTCCATATGAAAACGTGGGACTTTCCCTCTTCTGACATTTGTCACATCAGCTCAATATTCCAAACAAACACAAAAGGGGAGTCTCTTTGTTGATCCATTACTCTCTGCCCAAACCCAATCCACTCAGACATTCCAAAAAGAAGTTACATGACATATCCTATAATTCTGGCCAAGAACATATCTGTGTCCGAAGTTGTCTGCCTACAGCCCACTGATTAGCACAACTTAATTTTC
Source organism: Phylloscopus trochilus trochilus (assembly GCA_016584745.2). NCBI lineage: Eukaryota > Metazoa > Chordata > Aves > Passeriformes > Phylloscopidae > Phylloscopus > Phylloscopus trochilus. The sequence continues at coordinate 8,116,700 of WQNJ02000021.1, forward strand.
CTCATCAAGAGCAACACCCTTGAAAAAATGTCCCACAGCCAATTCCACTCAAAATTCCAGCTGCTCTCCATTTATCCCTGTCTTCACAGCTTCTCTCTTAAATATTCTGGTGGCATCATTTTTTTCTTCAATACTTTTTGGATTTTGTACATCTTGGTCACGACTCCTCTTAATCTATTCTAATGAATATAAACATAATTTTCTTAACCTCGCCTCCTGTTTTATAACCCCTGAGGCCCTTTATCATCTTTGTCAAGACTGTATCCATAATTAGGGTATGTAAAAAAGATCAAAAGGAACGAACAAGAAAGTGCCTACTTGACACAAATTGTTACATGAATAAGCAACATCTTCGGCCCGGGCTCACCCTTCCCAAGCCAGTGTCAGAGGGCAAGTGGCTGCTTATTCCTGCACATCAGGTGGTGTAGCCAGGACAGGTTTTGTCACTGCAGGGTGCCCCACTCCCCCCGAGGGCGTTCTGCAACATTCACCTTTGCTGCTGTTTGTGCGAACTCCTTACAGCTGCACACACAGACACTGCCTTTACATTCTGCACAGGTAAATGGAAATGTTGGGTATCAGACAGGCTGCCCTCCACCCTCTGTGCACACACAGCCCACACATAGCATTGTGCACTCCACAGATTGTTCCCTGCAGGTTCTCACAGGCACACAGGTGTAGGAGCAGGGTCAATATTGCTGTTTCAGGGAAGAAAACACTGAGCATGCTTCATACAAGGACTGCAGATGAAGATAACACAACTGGCCTTCAGTGCTCACAGTGCTCACAGTGACCAGCACTCCTTAGCTGGACAGATCCTTGAATACTCCACTGATTAGCAGAGTAGAAGTTTCAAAGGATGCACCTAAAACCACGAAAATGCCCACGGCCTGGAAGTTAAACGCCTTACAGAGAATATCACTGTTTACATATGGATTACCCTGTATGATATTCACAATTTGAAATTTGCCATAGCAGATCAGACAAGTGCTCTGTTTAGACCATAAAGCTGAATCAGACAGCAGCAAAAGCAGATGCTTCAGGGAAGGGTTTGAGAAACCTCTGCAAACAGTTACACAACAACTAAACCACCTGGGCTGCTTTCTTTCTCATCTTGATTCACCAGAGAGTAGGCAGATAACCTCAAAAGGAAGAACTTCTCTACCTCTACCAAGAATTTCCCTTTCAGTCCTTGCCATTGATGCTGAGTGGTCTCACTGCTGTGAAAGCAGGTCTGACCCTCTGGACTTCAGCTCTTGAGCTTTTGTTCTTGGTGGCACCTTGTCAGAGTTTGTCCCCCAGCTTCGGCAACTCCACAGCTCTTCCCCCACACACAAAATGTGAAATCACAACCCCACCACCAACCATGCTGCTCTTACCAAAGAGGTTCCTTGCAAAATTTGCTCACACATCAGTGAATCACAGCCAATCTGTTTTGCCTAGGCAAATTTCAGGTGTTTTGTTATGTTTCAGGCCAAAACATCTTCCCCCAGAGTGTGGTACTCTGCGGTGTGACGCAGTTATGTGAGGCTGACACTGCAGCACGTTTTACAGAACACAAGGCTGCAACCTGTTTGCAGTGGGGCAGCAACCTGTTCAGGCATAAAAGGTGAAAATGAATTTATCTGTCCTTGGCACGCTTTGCAACTACGTATCTGCCTCTCAGCAGGTACAGCCAGTAGTAACAACCCGCAGGAGGAAATGGCACTAAAACTGCAGCCCACGCCAAACTTACGACTCCATTTTTCTTTGCCATTATTAGCTATCAGATGGTTACTATGAAACATTATCTGCGTATTTCATCATGCCCACATTTATGCTCCGTGAGCAAATCAGCAGCTGAAAATAGCTTTGCACTCCTCCGAGAAACCTCGCTGCCTTTACAAGATCTAAAGTTGGTAGTTCTCTATCAGCACCTTATTTACCAAGGCAATTCCCACGCCGCTGAGACTCATCCTTACGGAGGGTGGGAGACCTGAGCTGCTGTTAATGCCACTGATCTTTGAAAAGAAAATGCAGCTGCAGCTTGGAACAGCAAGGGCACTCAGCTGCTTGACTGGGTTAGGGCTGTAGAATGCAACACGCATTTACAACACTGCTATTTAGTACCAAAATATCACCCAGCAGCTTGGATATATTAAGAAAATGATTCCGTGGCATTTTTTTCTGGGGGTTTCTTTGTTTCATTTGAGTTTCAAAAAGGTTCTTCATCCCCTCAGATAAAGCAACAACTTGCTCTTCCCCTCCCATGAACAGATTTTGACTTTAAATCAACTCTTTGTGGACAACTGAGTAGCTACCACATTACAATATTCTGGATCAGATTTTCAAATTGGTATGAGGTTAAAATAAGAACGAAGTTCATATCTCTTCCCTAGATACACATTTGTAGACAAATTCTGCTCATAATTCTGCTGTTCTTCTGAAGATGCAAAGTACAGGAGCTCATATCTATTCCATATCTACTACCTGGGCAGCAGGGACAGAGCTCAGCCTAGAGAGGATTATAATTCAGCTAGAGCAGGTCCACCAATTTCTGGCCTCTAACCCAAACAAATAATTCCATGAGCTCTCCTCTACTTCCTGAGCCATGAATAATAGGTGAGGAAAAAGCAGTTTACAGAGTTCCTGGCTGAAACACAGCAAACATCGAGTAAGATCAACACATGCTCTAATTCCTGCCTTTAGGGTATTAAAAAAAAAAAGTCTACATACAGGTGTAATTGGGCAATTAAATAGCCACAAAGATCTATGAATGTTATTAAAAGTCTAGGTGATGTAAGAAAATTGCAAAGTGCAAGCCTGGGAATACAAAACCACCAAAGTAAAAAAAAAAAAAAAAAAAAAGGCAAGAGCTTCTTTTAGACTTGGCTGCTGGTTAAAAAATAGAAGAGGAAAAAGAAAAAATATCTTATTGCTTCTTACTGGCAAAGGTGCTGGTTTGACAGCCCTGAAGAGAGATCTATTTATTCAAAGTAATGCTGGCAGCAATGGCACATTTCTTCCAATATGCCCAACCCTGTATCTATTTTCAGTTCCATCAGTAAGCTAAAGGTTAAAGCTATTTATTTAAACCCACACCCACATGCCATTTAAATGGACCCAAATTATTGTCTGAGTTGTAACCTCTCTGTATTAAAGTCCCCTTAGGGGCTGCTTCTTCATTTCAGGCTCAAAAAATTCCTCCCTCGCAGGATACAAGCGGATAAGGAGCACTCCCAAATAGAAATGGAGAAGGAAATGGGGAGGAGTTCAAATAATGCCCCTTGGTGTTGTGGATACTGCAGAAAACTTCAGTTTCACTAGATAAATAACTAGAGAGGTTAGCACCAGTCATATTAAAAGATGTCACTGCCATTCCCGTTTTAAGGATTACTAAAAAAAAATACATATATGAGAGAAAAATGAAAGCAAAAACACTACATATTCTGCTTGTCTCCGTGATGCAACTGGAGTGAAGCCCACCAAAATATCCCAAAAAGGAAAATAAAAGTAAAGTATAGAGTAAAATATAAAGTATTTATAAAATATAAATATTTACTTTATCAGTTAAAGTAAATATGTAAATAATGCAATCAGCCCACAGTAGAAATAACCCTCTGCCAAAGGGCCAGGGGACAAGGAGGACTGAGGAGGAACAGGAGCCTTCTGCAGTCAGGCAGCGGTGAACAGGAGCAAAGTGTCATCCCAGGAGTGAGATTATTCTCTAGCCTGATAAAAGGAAAAGGGAAAGCAGCATCTGGACTACAATATTTAGCCTTCTCTACACAGTTTAATGCTGTGTGAAGCATGGTAAAAGCAAAGCTTCCTCAGCCCCGGGAAGACAGCTGGCGACGAAACGCAGCAGGGACACCATATGATGGAAGGCTCCTAATTACAAAATCTCTGTCTTGCCTGTCAGAGCAACTGCACAGTGGTACTGGGGAGCCCACAGAGGAGCTGGGGAAAAATCAAGCATAGATAAGACTTGAAATCCATCTCCAGATGCAAACTTTCCCTGCCTTTGACTACAGCTGGCTCTTGGATCTAGCTCTGGCCAAAGAGATGCAGTTCAGAAAGGTAAAGATATTCCCAAAGCTCAGGGTTTGTCCAACTTTGGCTTCTGATGGTGAGCCAGTCTTATAAAGAGATATTCAGTGAAAAATTTCTGTGCTGATGGACCACAGACACCTAAATCCATCATCATGAGTGATGATCCCTGGAGACCAAGATTCACAAACACCAAGAAAAAGCACAAGAGTGGGGGGAAAAAACAGTCACCCAAGAGGTTTGAATTTCATTTGATGTTCTCTAGACACATAAACAGAAAAGAAGGACTTTCAACATATAGAGAGTATCTCATTATGTACTGATACTGTTAATTGCTATTCAAGTGCCTAGAGGCAAAGACACAGTTCTAACGAGCTGAAAAGTATTGTTAAATACATCAGCGTTAGAACTCCAGAATGGTTTGGGTTGGAAAGGAACTCAAGAACATCTCGTTCCAACCTTCCTGCCACAGGCAGGGACACCTTCCACTATCCCAGGCTGTTCCAAGCCCCATCCAGCCTGGCCTTGGACACTGCCAGGGATCCAGGGGCAGCCACAGCTTCTCTGGCCACCCTGTGCCAGGGCATCACCAGCCTCACAGCAAAGACCAAAATGAGTAAAATAATTAAGAACGAGGTAAATGCCACCAATACCATGGAAGCAAACCCAGAGAGAGCCAAGGGAGGCAGGTCCACACTGATGGACAGATTGGGACTGGTATCCACTCAAGCTGATTTAAGATGCTACACTTCAGCCCCCACTGTGACCACACAAACCCTCCAAGTCCCCAGAGAGCAGCACCTCAATGAGATCATCACAGTGACATGAAGGGCCACATGTCAATGAACTTCTAAACCTGGGCTTTCCCCCCTCCCCTCTTCTTCTGGTGGCTGAAGCTCTCCTCCTCTGCTATCAGAATTATAAAGCCACTCCATTCTGCTTGGAAGAAACTGAGCAGGGATATTTTCATCTGCACTGCCAGCACGTTTCTGCAGTGCCATCAGGGGAAAAAACCCACTGGAAGAGCTGGCTGAACTCACCAGTAAATATAATTAAGCTCCTGCTAAACCATATGACTTTTGCTGAATTTGAAGCGCAAACAACAAAACTGGTTTATCGGCTTTATGCTGAGTAAGAAAGGGATAGAGAATTAGATTCTTACAATTCAATGTGAGCAAACTGCAGCCCTGCAGAATCTGCATCATCCGGACTCTGCGCGGGTGGCAGAGCTGGGTGCTTAATTTTTGAGACAACAGCAGATAGATATTTAAAGCTATAGCTCAAAGGGCTTAAATAATGAGTTGTAAATTAATTCATTACCATTTGCTGTATAGCTGACGGAAAACAAGTCAGATCTCATATGCTGTACAAGCTTTCCTGAAAACTGTCAGGTGAAGCTTTTGGCCAAGAAACAGAAGCTCCCAATGCTTGAGGCTTAGTTTGCTTCAAATCCAAGCATTTGTTTCCCATCAGAGTCAAGTTTTCATGAACTGCGGGTAAATTTGACTAATCTTGGTTAAAATTCCAAAGTTGACAAGTATGTGTGTGGAAGAGAGACTGACAAAACCTTTCATTCAGCAGCTTTGATATATGTTTCTTAATTATGCTAAGGCATTATGAGATTCAAACAGCTCAAACTAAAACCAAGAAAAAAATTAGTGCCGCTGTTTCAAAAAGAACAAAGAGTGACAAAGGAAAATCTGTTAAAAAATAGTAACACGGATTAGTAAACACAAAAGTCAGGCAGAACAGTACACAGACTTTCATTTCAGAGAAGAAAAATGGTCCCAGAATTTTTCAACTAGTAAAACAAGACTGATAAGCATTAACTCTCCACAAAATTAAATTACAGTTTAAAAAAGAAGAAAAAAAGCAGGAGCAATGAGCCCTGGTAGAAAAAAATGACTGAATTAACATATCAAAGGAAGAAGATAGGAGAGTAATCCAGAGGGTAATACAAAAGAAAAGTTTAAGGGACACCTTGGGATAAGTTTTCTTTGAAGTCCTGCACTTCCTAAAATAATAGGAGGGTTATCTGAACACGCCCATCATGCATCACAATTATTGTACTACACTTTTACTTACAGAAAATTCATTGCATAAGTGGAGAGTAAGTGCTCCTTTGGAACAGGCCTAATTAAGAAGTTCTCATTATGTGCAGAATTAGTACCAGGGACACAGGAGCCAAGTCTGTATTTCAGACCCTGGGCAGGCACCCCAGGCACACAGAATCCTCCAAGACAGAGAAGCCTGGGGGTGAAATCTTTACAGCCAGTGAGTTTTATTAAGCTAAAAATGATGTCACTGTCCTGTATCTCACCTCTTCCCTCCTCATTTCCCATCTCCACAGACTCTGCCAGCCTCTGACATCAGATGCAGGTCAACAACAACTGTTGCATCACATGCAACTGGTGATGTTCCATTTTCCTCTGTGCTGGAGCAAAAAGCCTTGCAGGTCATTAAAACAGCATAAACCAACCTAAAATGTGAAGAGGATTAATAAACCATCACTTTGCAATCACTGCAGCAGATGCTGCAGCAGCATCTCCTTTGTGGGGACATCCCATTTGTCTGCCACAGAGAAGAACCAGACTTCTTTAGAGATTTACATCACACTTAGTATTCAAGGAATAATTTAATTTTGGGGGAGGACTAAAAGCTGTGACATCAGCTGAAGAAATGTCCAGTTTCTACACAGCAAGAGGTTACTCATAACTGCACAAGCCCAAAGGGATCACAGCAAAACCCTACCAAAGAGTTCATATTTTGCTTATTTGCACCACTGGAAATGCAGGGATTGAAGAGTTTACAAGGAAATATGCACACTGTGTATTTCCTGAGGGACTCCATGGGCTTTTGAGTAGGATAATCCTGCTTCCTTTCCTCAGATCATCCATGTCTCATCACAATGAGGTACGACTTTGAAACATGCTTTTATTTTTGGAGATTTAAGATATAGAGGCACTTCATTTAGTGCAACTGTTTTTAACTTTAATAGAGCTAATTTTGCCTCAGTTTGCTCTCCTTTCCCATGACCACAGAGCAGTGGTGCATCCAGAGTGGGTTTACTTTCCTGAGCAGTACTGCATCTGACTGGGGTAACTCCAAAGGAGCAGCACACAGATTTCTCAATGTCATTTTCCAGCGTATGTGACAGATGATACAAGTATCTCCATGTGATTGATCTACATCCAATAATCAAATACAGAACAGATAAGATCTTTAGATTAAAATCATTCTGGAAGTTTAAATGGAAAAGTAAATCAGATAATTAAACCCCTGCCCTTAGTGGTACATTTTTTAAAGTGACAAAATCTATAAAAAACCTAAGGCAGAAATGTAAAGTGCAGCTGAAAGAGAATCATTGAAAACCAAATTAATATTTTAATTCTGTCACCATGGAAAAAAGTCTCTAAATGAGATGAAGTTTAGAATGAGTACCAAGCACAATGATTTATTGCCTTTTCCTATAATTTAAATTACTGTTTCTTTAATATTCACTAAATTCTTTCCATAGAGTTTCAGCCTTACCTGATCACAACAAAAAAATTAAAAAGAAAAGAAAAAAGAAAAAAAAAAAGGAAAAAAAAGAAAAAAAAGGAAAAAAAAAGAAGCTGAAGGAACAGTGAATTAAGAAAAGCCAGTGCTTTTCCAGTAGCCATGTCAAAAATCAATGAGACTGAAGGACCAGAGGTGGGATTAATAAAGCTTTCTTCAACTCTGTAGCTCTGCACTTACTCCCTAAGCAGTAAGAATGGGCTTGTTTGCCAGACAGTCTCTGTGAACAACAAGTTTCAAAGAAAAACCTGAAGATTCTTGTGTACTTGTAATGCAGCACGATGCTTTCAAAGCCAGATCAGCTGGTCAGGGCAGTATTTTAGCTACACACACATTTCAAATTATTTATCCAGCCTTTACCTTATAAAGTGCTTCCCTGAAACATGTCCTCTCAAAAAAAGCAGTGAAAATAAATTAATAAGTATACAAATTATTATATAAATCATGAGCATTTGGTTTGACTGCTTAAAAGAGTCTACAACAATCACTAAGTGATAGGCTGTCAAAACTGGGGTGTTAATTAAATGAAGATTAATTGTTAAATTTACTTACATTTAATACAATTAAGGGATGCATCATGTTTATACGAATTGATCAAAGGCAGTTAGCAGCTTGCACAGATCCATATTTAATATTATGATTTTAATGTTCAGTTGACACTTACCACACAGCCACTTTTATTAAACACATACAACAATTAGCATGGCACTGTCAGGCCCTTCCAACATTCTGTCATTAAACAAACGAGAATTTACAGATGCTGTTCCCTACCACCAAATCTCCACGCTTTGATACAATTACACCAGGGCACGAAGCACCCTGAATAGCAACACTCCATGGCAAGGGGATTAGAAAGCTGTTTGGAGCATCATGCTTGAGAGAAAATTTAGGTTCTTTCTGGTGCAAAATCTTGTGCAAGATAACAAATCATTCCCATACAAATGAACACCAATTCCGGTGACTTCAGCAAGGGTTTTACTGAACAGAAGCATTTCATACAGTCTTGCTGTCGTTCTACATAAAAATAATTTCTATTCCAGGTCTTAGCCTCAGTGTAACAGCTGCATCTACCATCCCATTAATTTTATTGTGACAGGCAACATATTTAGAAAACTACTTAATAATTCAGTATTTTCTTAGTCAACGTAGAGCATCCCCTTCCAGAAACACTCAACATTGTGGGATTCATTCTGCTGTGCTTACTCATGTCCAAGTGGATTACAAGAAAATGGAAGTAACATGAACAAAAATAACCACTCATAAAGCAGAAAATTAAATTTTATCTACGACTGCCTTTAAAGTTATACTCAAATTAGCTTAAAATGTTGAGAATTTCCCTAAGCACTAGATCTCAGCTCGTGTTAATTAGATCACCCCACTGAAGGTAACAAATCCATGTGGATTTCTACTGAATGGGAAGTGTAGAAGCAGGAACTTCAGCAAGAAGCCACCAGTGTGTATCTGAAGGCAGCACATAAATCTTGTAAGGAAAAGAAACAACTTTCACACCAAAGCCCAGAGGAGCAGCACTGGAGCTGTTTGCTTCCTTCAAAGCGGTGTGAGGAGAATCAGCCAAGCACATGCTCCTGCCCCTCAGAGGCAGGGGAATCACTGAGTGTGGGCTCCAAATAACTAAAATTGAGCCCAGAGCTGGCCAGAAAAATGAGTTCCTTGAATATTACTGAAATATTTGAGTGTCATGTCTTTCAGTTCCTCACCAACCTTTTGTCCTTTCCTTACGGAATTTTCAGTGATGTTCCACTTGAGGTTCTTTGTTTTGCTCATTTAAGTGTTCTCCAAATACTTGCTTTGTTTGGATATTTATGTAAACTCTTTCCATACATCAAGCAGATGTATAGTTATCTGGGCACCAGGATTTGAGAAGAAATACCACAGGCAGTGCCCTGGGACTCTCTAAATAAACAGTAATTCACTTCATTTAAGGCTGATGGAGATGAATCCCTGTGTGTGTCCTGCCAGCTCTGTCCCTCACCAGCACTCACTGCTGGGCTTTGATCTACCAGCTCTAGCTCACACTTTATTTTCAGGATGTGAACTGTTTCAAAGCTCATGTTACAGACCTGGTTTTCAGTGCTAACTGTTACTCTTTAATACCAACAAAAATAAATGAATGGATTTAAGGAATCATCTTGGTTTGAAGGAGAAGCAGCATCCCAGGAAGTGGATTCTGCCTTTGGGGTATGCCCCACTGGGTCTCCCTCCAATCATCCCAACACCTCTATTCCACAGCAGCAGCTAAAGGTGTTGGTATTCAAGGCACACTCCAAGTTAAAACTCCCACCATACGCTGAGAAAATATCTCATATTAGATCCTAGGACAGCTGTTTCACTACCACCTTGTATGGCACAAGGTGAAAGCAAGAGGAAATTACAGGTAGGAGAAGAATTAAAAAACCCAAACAACTCAGCTCAGACATTAATCACTTCTATTATTCTGCTTGAGCATGGGGGAACTTTGTGCAGAAAGCTGAGTCCTGATCTCTGAAAGTGCCTCTGCTGCACAGATTTACTCCTACAGGTGTTTAGGAAAAATTACTTTGAATTTAAGTCATGAACAATGGTTTTTCAGGACTGCCAGGGGAAATACGAAGCACCCTTCCACCTTGTAAGAATAATGCAGCAACCTGAAGTATTACAGTAATGTGTCACTTCCATTAGTTCTAAATAAAAAGAGGGAAATAAAAATAAAGTATCATTAAACACAAATGCTATTTCATTCTAGATATCTAAAGGGCATCCATTTTAGAGTGCAGTGCATCTAGACATCTCATTATTTTAAAAAGTTAGTTTAGCTGGGAAACAATATTCTTTTGCTCACTGAAATTTCATCTCACTTTACAGCTTTTCTAACTTCATTAGAAGCCTCTTAGAGAAGCATGAACTGCCACAAAATGTCCTTCTGAAAACTGCACAATAATTTCAATCAGGGATCCATTAAAAAGAGAAAGAGAAGACAGGGAAAGTGTCACTGGCAAAATACCTGTGATTGTTTGAACTGCTGTTTTCATGCAGTGAGCAGTGCTGGCAGCTTCCTCTGCCATTGTCCCCAGTACAATTCGGGCAAATAAAATTACAATATGAATGCACTGCTAAACTGCACAAAGGAAATCTACTCTCCTCAGAGCTATTTGTTTAAAAAGGGATTATTCTATTTATATACAAATATTTACACAGCATTAAACAGCACTGTGTTGATCTCTTCTTGCATGGAATATGTTATATTTTAAAAACATTCTACTGCTTTCAACAATCTTTAAATATCCCTTGCACTGGGAACATAAAGATTAAAAGACACTTAATTTGGTGTTTATATCCTATTTAACGTGATGAAATGGAGATCTAAAACAGTTCCACAAACCCTTGAAGCTCTTTGGCCTAGAAAATGTTGATATTAAAAAGATATTTGTGATTACAAATATTTTCCTAAACCTAAGTCAAGCAGCCTTGAGCTACCTCCTATTTACCCAGAGTCAGCTCCTGTGGATTAAGTGGGATCCAGCAGCTCGTTATCCCTGAGCCCACACACACCTGCTGACCCCGCAGCAGCTCCAGCTTGAGAGGTGAATCAATAGGGTAGAGCTCGAGGATGTCGTCCCCAAAGAACACAGAAAGGTCTTCCCAGGTGCCAGCAGCGTAGTTAATGATATTCTCATGGCACAGATCCCAATTTCTCACACAGCTCCTGCCTGTCAGGGAGGGGAGATCCTTATGTAGCATGGACAACCACACTCCAGAAATCCCCATGGACATCAGGCAAGCACCAGCAACTCCAAGTGAGAGTTATAAACCCACCCTTTCTTTCTAAACTGAAAAAATATCACAAGGAAATGCTGGAATATTTAGCCCATCTTGCTGTTCTTTCCCAAATGATTTTTAAATAAAATGGTACTGGAAACACCATCTAAACTTTTCCTTTATCATAAATAATTTTTTCCAGTCAATTCAATTTTTAACATCCATTTGCAAAACAGCTTAAAAAAACACTGGAGAAAAAAAGGTAGAAATATTGAGGGCAGGGGGGAAGAGAAGGTCTAATTAAAAACAAACAAACAAACAAACAAAAACCAACCAAACAAAAAAAACTCCTAACATTAAAATAACTAACTAGGCTTACATTTAGCAAATCTGGATATCCTTACCACTTTCATTCACCTTAAAAAAGCCAAGAAAATTTTAAAAGAAATATTGAATCTTAAGGGAGGGGGTATTCTCACAGAAAACAGCAGCCACCACTAGATCACCACCAGAGGCATTTCCAGAGGAAAGCATCAGTGTGAAATGGATCTGCCCTGGCTCACACGGCTGCCCTGGGAGGCTGCAGAGAGGCGAGGAATTCAAACATGAATGAAGTGTTTTCCTTGCCCTGTCCAGTGTAACTCCTCAACACGCCTGGCTGGTGTTAGAGAATTGTCTGCTTCAGCACAACACTTGCCAGAAATTATTAACACTCAGATTTCTCACAGAGAAAGATTGGCTCCTCTGCAGGGCCGAGGTGGCGGCTGGAGGAACCGGCACGAGGCAGGCGGCAAAATTCACTGCTTGATTTTCCCCTGAGACACAGACGCAGGGCAGTGCTGAAGGAACAGGAACAATTTTGTCAGATGAGATAGGCAGCACTTTTAATCTCGTTGTGTGGGTACAAACTTCCCGCATGCAAATTTCAGCTGCTTAAAAAAAACCCGAAAAGTCTCTTTGCAGGCTCTGCTCCCAGCCCCTTCCCACCTCCCTGTCTGAAGAGCCTCATTTGGCCCTGTTACTGCTGTACCCATAAGCACCTCATCATCATCAGATTTACTCTCACACATCCCCAGGAGGCAGAGAATCACAGTCGTGTCATTTTTGCAGATGGCTGTGATGTGCCACTTCCCCAGGCATTTGGTCCAAGGCAGCAATGCCAGACAGGGCGAGGGAAGCACTGGTACCCACCCCACTGGGATGCAGCTGCATCCCCTCACCAATCACTCTGTCCTCAGCAGGATTAGCCCATCCTTTCCCCTTAATTCCTCTTGAAGCTTTTCAACATCTTGAGTATGATCTAAAATGCCAGACAATTTTATTTGCCTGTATCTCATTAAGCATTTGGGACTTCAATTGCAGTGAGCTTCTGACCGTGACAGGTTCAGAACAGCCAATACACGACCCCAGCCTGCAGGGTGAGGGCCAGGCTGCTGGGGCCTTACACTGAACCACTATCATCCACAAGGTACTCAGTTATTACTTGAACTGCAGGAAGCACATCTTTTTCTTCAAGTTCAAGACTTTTTGGCACATTTTCACACATAAAATGTCTTCAAATCAAACACCTAACAAGATCCAATGTTAGCTCAGAGACCAATCCTAACGTAATTTACAAGTTGTGCAGGTGAAATGATTTTAAAGTCTCCATTTTTTCAGGGTGCAGGAAAAGAAGATGCAAGGAAACTCAGAACAGGCAGGTATCTTTAGCCGCCCAAAATCAGTGCAGTCACTGCACTGCACGGGAACAAACAAGCTTGTGGACTGACCCAACACACCTCAGCAAGTTTGCTGTGTTAAAACATGCACAAAAAGATCTTTTTTGTTGTCCATTGGGTTTTGGTTTTTTCTTTCTTGAGGGGAAACTGGAGAAACAGAAAGCTCACATTCATTATAGATGCAAGCAGATGTTTTACTATAGTGCACCTGCCCATTATCTGGTCACACCGAGGCAAAAGTTTGACATTGTTGCTAGACAGCTCTGAAAATGCAAAATATGACACATGCAAAACACCCCACTGCTGCTGGACCACTGCTCTAGTCAAATGCTGGGCATGAGGAAGGGAAACAAAAGCCCAAATGCAGTATTTTCCCCTTAACAAAGGATAAACTTCAGCTAATTACAGACTTTGGAATGAAGAGAAATTTAAAGCATGCTTGCTCTCTCATAGCTAATACTTATATTGATACAGAAAACAGCCATTAGAATACAACTGTAACTGAAGAGCAGCCCATTATACACCTTTAAATGGATTATAATGGTATTAAACATAATAAATAAAACAAGTGTGGATGACACCAGTTGAGACATGCTTTAAAGAGAACTCCAGAGATTTTTTTAAATTATACAATGTTTTAACCAATCAATCATCGAATTCTCATGGGGTTTTCTTCCCTTTTCACCTCCACAGAGGTCACTGGATAGTGATGCTAATTTGTGAAAGTTCTCATGCACTTCTCTGCTTATTAAGAAGTGAGGAAGCACACTGCAATTTCAAAATCTGTATCACACAAGGCAACTTCAGTGCCAGAGTCTCAGTGACCTCTCTCTTTAGACAGAATAAAAAATAAGTCTTTGTCCCTTGCTGCATCAGACACTACAGCTTCCTTTCCATCAATATTTTGCTAGTGGTTTTAATTTGTTTTGTTTTTTAAGCACATACACAAAAAGAGGAAAAAAGACCAGGTTTGTTATTCCAATACAATTTCCTTCTGACCACACAATTTAATTACATACAAATGGAACATCAATTTTATTTTAAAATAGCATTCAAATGTGTCCTGAAATGAAAATTCTTTATTTATCAAGAAAGGATGGAAATTATCACTCAAAGGTATATGTGGAGAATTAGGAGAGAAAGTGCAATTCTTTGCCATGAAAGATTCAGCCACAAGGGCAAAAAGAAAATTAAACAGCCTCTAATTTTGAATTAAAAAAAAAAAAAAGAGATAAAGAAAACATGAATGCTCTCAATTTCATGTATCCTTTCCAGTATATGGTTTCTAAAAAAAAAACCAAACCAACCAACAAACAAAAAGCAACTCAACATTTTGACTACTTCAGGCTCCCCCAGGAATGTATTTCAGTTACTAAAGAAGATCTTAAGCTCAGATGCTTCCATGTGCAGCACAGCGAGCTGGCCCAACACACAACAGCATGCTCAGCACTTGCTGGAGCTGCCCATAAATCTTCACATGCTCCAAAAAAGAGGCTTCAGACAGAGGCTGCTGGCCACCAGCCCTGCAATAATTCACTGCTACAAAATCATTTTCTACTACTCAAACAGAGCCAGCGGCCAGCCTGGTCTTTGAAACAAATGGGGCGAATTCAGCAGGAGGCACAAGGCAAAGTTTTTTTGTGAGTGTTTGGGTTTTTGGGGTTTTTTTGCTACAGCAGAGGAGGTCTCATACTGGCAGAGGCCAGGATTGGGTTTGTAGGAAGAGCAGAAGACAGAAACAACAGATCCTCCAACCCATGGCCACATCCAGGTTTCTTATTCCCAGGAGAACAGAAACCCTGGATACAAGACCCTAAAATTATCAAAAAATAACTTTTTGATGGGAGCTCAGGGCCCACTCTCAGCGCGCCCTGCGGAGAAATGGGAAGGCAGAAAGACAAATCTGCTCAAGGCAGACCTGGTTAAATGGAGCTTGGCAAGAACAGATAAGAGGGTCCTGTCAAGCAGATTAAAATAAAGTAGATGGTTGCAAAGGAAGGACAGAGGGAAGATCGGAAAGCAAGCAGTGTGAAATGGGAGGAAACCACAAAACACGACAGAGTGAAAGGTGAGTCCACCCAAAAGACACTGATGGGAAACTGCTGCCCTGAGTTATGACCTTTCCATCAGATCAAAATGAAGCCTTTACACAAACAGAACAGATGAAAGCCTTGGGATCTGATCTAGGCTTAATATTTAAATTCATGGGGTTAGTGGGGGATTACCTGCCCAGATGAGAGAAGAAAGAGAGAAACACTGAATTTTTCAGTCCCAACTCCCAAGTTCATTTGCAGTCATGGTGTGCAAAATATTACAAATATTCAAACTGAAAGTAGCAGATTATATGGATACGGGATTATATTTCCATCTCTTTAAAAATTATTAGTAAATAAAGTTATTAGTAACTCAAAACTTAATAGTTTGAGCAGGTTTGAACCCAAAGCTCAGATTCAAGCCACACCAAACTTAGAACCAGTTCAGAAATGTATTTTATGCATAATTCTTGTCATTAACACGAGTAAAATCCAAATCCTAAAATGATCTGAGAGGGCGAATCAGATTCAAGAGACTTTGTGCTACTCAGTGTTCTGCCCTGCCTCTCACAAGACAGGAATTCCAAGTGATCCCCCAAATCAGAAGCAATCGCATCTTCAAAGGCAAAAGAAACTAAACTGGAAAGAAACTTAAAAGCAAAATGAGCTCTTCATCACAGCTGTAATTAAATTAATCAACTGTCTCACACAAGGACAAATATTGTATTTTATTACATTTTATCCAGGCAAAGCTAATTATAAAAGCATGAGCTAATTTGCAATTATGTACTAGAATATCACATTTTTCAAGTGGCATTCAAATGTAATATTGTCCACACACATGACATGTGCCATCATGATTTTACCTCAGTGACTGTGCCAGGCTAACTGAATACAATAAACTACATCCCCTACATTCAGAACATCACAAGTTTTCCCAGGTGCTCCTTCTCCCTTCACAAACTTGCAAAGGGAATCTCAAGGCTGAAAGCTTTGTGCTTGGCAGTGAAACACAAGGCTCTGCAAACCACCTTTGTGGGACATTGTTCAAACGTCATTTTCAATAAAACACAAAGAAGTGGGAGTCCTTCGGTATTCTCAAAAAATCCCATCACGCTCCAGTTCCAGGAAATTGAGAAGTACCATTACATTCACCCATATATTTCTAAGCTACATGGGAGAGAGAAGCACCAGCCTCCTCTTGCACTTCTGATAAATTAATTCCCCAATATGATGGAACAGTACAGCAAAATAACCCTCTCATTGAGGTTTATGATGTACTTAAGCTTAACTCTGAATTCCTTGGATTTGCAACGTTTCCTTTGGTAAAATTATTATATGCCTGTAAAACTGTGGGAAGGCTGGGAAAAGCCGCACATAAAAGGCAGTCTCAGATTGATCCTGGATGTGCAGAGGGTTATTTCTAGAGATAAAGAAAATAATAGCCAGGGTTTCTCTGAAGGCTGAGGCTGCCTAGCACGATGTCACTACAGAAAACACAAAGTTAGCAGCCACGGTGACAAGACAGAGCAGAGTGATCCATTGTGTCCAAGGGGATGGAGGTCCAACACATGCACCTTGCTGCTCCATTCAGCTGCTGACCACATCAGCCCTTGCCCACAATCCCACAGGGATGGAAGAGGGGTGAAGAGAGCCTGGAAGAAGCTGAAGGTGATCTATCTTCTAGATTTGCATCTCCAGCTCTACTCCTCTCTCCCTCTCAAATTTCCCTTTTTCCAGTTATTTTCCACCACTGAAGACGTCACCAGGTTCTCTCATCAGCGTGAAATGTTCACTTGAAAGAGTCAACTTTATTTTGCTCAATGTGCTTGTGCTAGATAAGCATTTGGGAATTGTTATTTGTCTTGCAGAAGCCCTGTTTCCTCTTGATACAGGCCAGTACCCTGCAAGCCCATTTCTGTAGCGTTCTACTGAATTGTGAGCTCACTTCAGTCCTCGTGGTTATAGTCAAGTACTGCCCTGTCCTGATATGCATGCAGCTGCAACTTCTGTCAGATGTATTTACATTCAAATATTACAGGCCTTTGTCTGGAGCAATTTTATTTTTCCTCTGCAAAACCAGGAATGTTTCATGCTGGTGGTTGGTGCACAGCAACTCCCCCGGAGTGCTGAAATAGTCCCCAAAGAGCTTTTCCTGCAGGAACAGAAAGCAGGCTTAGGATCCACAGTGAATCTGGAGCCAAAGGCAGGAGCATCACGTATTTTCAGGCTTCTCACCCCCACACTATTCACCAGTGGTGGTGAGAAAGAACATTCTCCTTGCCAAGTGGCCACGAGGGGATGGTCTGTCTGTCTCCTCACAGAAACAACACCCCGCCAGCCATGGGCACCGCTCCAGACAGACAGATTGTAGCAGAGCGCACATCAGCTCATCAACCTGTGTCAAAACTCATTTGTTAAGCATATCCCAACAACTTCTGTGTTTTGAAACACATTACAACAGGATAAAAAAGGAGAGTTACTTGCTTAATGGCCTGGTCATCCTCCTTGTTAGAAGGACCTTGTGGCAGTCAAGAAAATTCCCACCAATTTACAGTAGGCTTCTGCTAAAAGTATGCCAGAAGACAGGACTGAGTTTTTAATGCTGGAGAACCACCATCTTAAAGGAACTGTTTGCTCTGGACCACAGGGCTGTCAGGAGAAAGCCCAAAGCCATTGCAGCCAAGAGCAGAACAGAGCAGCATCACCCAGCACAACCCTCTTGGCACCACTGCACCTCTGCCTCTGGGAAACACGAACACAGGCCACATGCCTTTGCTGCACAGCTTGCAAGACAACAGTGAAAGAAAAATGCATTAACAGGCTCGAGGCAGCCCTTCCCCTGAGCACTGCAGTTCCTGTTGAGTCAGAGCTGTCATCTGCCCTGCAACAAACTCCTCTTCACTGGCCATTCTGCAAGTAAGATTCAATCAGGGCTCCCTGGCTCCTGAGGGAAGCAGCACTTCAGCATGAACTGCCTCCACTCAAACGTAATGGAGTGAGATTGCTCATGCCATTATTTTAAATGGTTGGAGGCCACACGGTCCCCAATTTCATTAGCTGCATTTATAAACAGACATTACACTTAATACTGTGGAACACAGAGACATGTACACACGATGTATCATCTTCCCACCACACACACACACACAAAAAAAAAAAAAAGGGAAAAAAGGAAAAAGTAAAAACCAGAACACCAGCTTAAGTGTCTCCATTTGATACACCATCTGTGTGGAGAGGATATTTCTGCAGATATATATAAGCAAGAGCTGACTGAACTATTCAATCAACTGTCTGCATGTGGAATACATGGAATGGGTGTCCTGTTCACAAATTCTGCTTCACAAATTAGAAAAATTACTGTCAGACCGTGCACACACTGATGTCAGCAGTGCACAAAAACTGAGAACCCCAGATTTTACCTGCACGCAGGAGTTCATCTAAGTTCAGGTGGTATATTTGAGCTAATTAGCTAAATTACTGCCAGAAGCAAGAGATGAGTCAGACCTGTGAGCCTGCAACCATGTCCTTCCACAGCAGGGCAAGGGGCTGGGAACGTGCCCGAGGAGCTGCCTCCATCACTTATCTAAGCCAACCCTGGGCCAGTTTACACTGATGTGAAACAGCTTTAAACATGAACCCAGGGGCTGATATGATATTGAACTGTAATAACTCAGAGAACACCTGTCTGTAGCCATGTGCAAGCAAGAAATAAGAAAATAATAATACAGAGATCCCAAATTGAACAACATGACAGTAGTGAAATATGGAGCCCTCAAACACAAAATCACAAGTAATTAAGTTTTAGTGGCTGAACAGGTGTGAGTCTAATCATTGCTCATATACCTCTTTTCTGGAAGTGTTATAATTTTCTATCAATTTGTTTATTTTAAGAAAAATTTTACAACTCCAACAGACTTCACACAAAATTATAATAAGCTTATATATTTGCCTATTCATTTTTATTAAGTATTGTTATAATCTTTTGTACTTCTGCAGAACCCACTTGAAAGAATAATAAAGTAATACAAAAAAAAGGAAATAAAAATAATGGAGCTAAATGCTGATATGTTATTACAGTTTGTTGTTAATTGCAACATGGATACAGTTAAACAACAGATGCTGCAAGTACTTTTTAGCTACTGGTAATTTTTGGGTTGTTCTGTTTTTCTTACAAAACAGATTTTTCATTTAAACAGCTGCTGGGTGATTTCAGCACGGAAAATTAAAACCTCAATCACCTAACAAAGAAGCAGTGATTTGCTGTTAATCCAAAGGAAAAAAAAATAAAAATGAAAAAAGCACGTTTTTATCCAGATACAAGCTAGTAAGACAAGAAAGGGCATAATCAGCTGAGATGCAAAGTTATCCTGCAAACAATGTCACAGTGAAACCTATTTCAATGAACTGCCAAGTATGACATGTCAAATCTGGCTCATCCACCTCAGTAACTACTTTATGAAGGCAATTTTCTTTCCATTCTTCTGTTCTTCACCCCAGCACCTCTCTCTCCACAACAAGGACAGTGTATGTCTGCATCGCACAAGGCTCTGGGAATATTCAGTGGCATGATCTTGTTTCAAGATGAACTTTGTGGTTTAAATTTATTTTGCCTGGTACTTTGTGCTAGAGAAGGTGAAGCCCAGGAGGTAAGAGTAGGGACCCTTTGATGTTAGAGTTGATTTCCCAGTAACCAGCACACTGTGAGAGGAGAGATGGTGTTCCACACACACAGCATCTGCAGCCACCTCTGCCCACTCACAGAAAGGAACACCCAGACAAGTAGTTTAGGCTGGACTATTAAATCTTACACACCTAAGTCCAGGGAACACGAATCCCAATAAAAGCCAGCAGCAGGATCCAGACTGTATCCCCACTTGGCTCCCAAAACTCAGAGCTTTGCCTAAGATGGCAGAACTCAAATTGTCTCCAGACATCTCAAGGACAGGTGTTTCTGGAAGGGCACTGGGAATCATGAAGGGCCTTTTAGAGGGAAATAGAGACCAGCAGAGTACTGGGAATGGGTAATCCAATCACAGGAAACAAAAACAACAAAAAAACCTTGGGGGGCTTTAAAATGTGTCCCACAACCCTGTCAGTACTATCCTGGCATGCAAGAGTTATAAAAAATGAGAAAGGTCAGCACACAATCACCTAGGCAGGCCCAGAACAGTGATGCAAGATGGAAAGTGCAGGCACTGAGGCCATAAATTCAGGGGATGAGAAGAGAAGCCTCCTAAGCGCAATATTTACTGCCTACTCAGAATTCCTTTTTGTTTTCCTACGTTTGCTTGTCCTTGGGCACTCCCTGTTTGGTATTCTCTGAGCAGTGCTGGGCTCCCTTTCAGTACCCACAAGCTTTGGCCCTCCCAGGCTCACAGGGTGAGGTATTTTACCCTGCCCAACATCAGACACCAAACCCAGGAGCTGCCTCCTCTCCCTAATGCCTAAGATAAGGCTGCAGTGACAGTCTATAAAACCACCCCTGACACACACAGCTGATGAATATTCATTAAAAGTCAACACACAGCATTCCTATCACTCCAGCCACAGAGGGAGGATGAAGAGCCTCCCCCAGGTAGCAACACCTCCCTCAATTAACGATGTACCCTGCTAGATAAAGCCCACAGCCACTCACATTCTTTGCATTTCAAGCCAGTTTTTCTCCTTCATAAACAGCATTCAGAAAGGAGACTGAGGCACTCAGGGTGACCCTGCCAGCACTGCAGAACGCATCACCTTTTTCACACACATACCCCAAGGTATTTTTCCGTGAGATAATAGTTTCCAGGCTCTTTTGGACTTGGACAAAAAGGGCTTCAGTGAAATAAAAACATCTCTTATCTTAAAACAACTGTCAGTTTAGGAAACAACCAAGCAACACATCCTGGGTACACACATTGTTTTATATGAAGGCACACCTTAAAACAGAATCCCAGAAGTCCAATTAGTTTGTGAGCATGTACCGCCTGCTGACCTCTCCTAGCATGATGAGCATACATCCCAAAGCTGTTTTCATGCTTTCCAGGATTGCATCTGGACTAGAAACACCATATCATTATCTTTAACACCACAGCCATGAGCATTCCAGGCCTTTTTGGGCCTTTGCACATTCATCATATTCAGCATGGAGAGCCTTCCAGATTAATACAGAGATACAGGAATGGTGATGGGGAGATAAATAGCAGGAATTGAACAAACCGGAGATTAGAAGGCTTTTAGGCACACTCCTGCTTCATCCTTACACACAGCCTACATCACCCCAACATGCATTTCTATTTCATCAGCTGCTGTACACAGCATAGATAAAGTCACATGGACAGATCCTCAGCCTCAGTTATACTGAAACTGGGCTGGTTTACAACAGCTGAGAATGAGCTTTGGAGAGACTCCCTTAGGTTTATTTCACCTCCAGGATGAAGACCAAACTCCATGCTCATCCTCCCTCTCTGCATCACCTGAATTCATGCCTCTGACCATTCACACTGGATGGAAACCAGCCACTGGGGCTGAGCCTGGGCGTGCAAGAGACAAATACACATTCACCCTCTGAGCTCTGTTACCAAAGCAGAAAAATAGATTACAATTGAAATCTAAACATTTGTTAATTTTCAGAGGTGATCAGACATCCCAATCTGACTTGAAGCCCTGTTTTTACAATCCCAGCTGCTAAGCAGCTTCACCAGGGTGTTTATTTGTCACATCTCCTCACCCCATGATTCTTGTTAAATGTTATAGAGTAGTAATTCAGCATTGTTCCATTGCTTATGAAAGCTGTGCAGGAAAAAACCATCAAAAATAATCTAGGCTAGTTCATTTGAAGTGTAAATGACTTTTGCATGCAATACAAAACGCAACAAGTGCCTTTCAAGCTGTCTCATTTATGATAACATAGAAGTTGCTGATGGAATATGAATTCCCAGGTAGTTATCAGGGAATTTTGCAGATCATTTGTACTTCAGACTGCATTAGCAACTCTCACGTCATGTCAGCAGCTTGAAAAAAATAAAACAACGAATTACATCTCTCCCAGTTTTTATTCTGCTTTGACTAGTAATCTCATCATTTATCACAAATGATTTTGCACTCAATGCAAAATGCTTTGTTCTACTTCTAAAGGAAACCTAAGACTTTCCCTGAATTATTCCAGTTTACTCAGATGAGCAGTCAGCCATCAGCAGAAGAAATATCTGGTTATCACATCTCTCAGTACACAGGCTGCACAAGACTATCAGGTATCTCACTATTATCAAAATCACAGAACTGAAGCCAAGGCTGTGTTTCATCCTTGACCAGTAATAACCAGCACCCCAAAGGTAAGACAGACATGCTTATACAAATGGATTTTAGGAGCAAAAAGTGACACCAGTGAGAAGAATACATTTTTACACTTTTGCCTGAATTCTTGGCAAAAGCCAGGGGAAAAATCCAAACATCCCTCAGTTATTTTGGTTATAGTTCATTGCTCTGGCTAGAGTTGTGTGAACATTTTATCAGCTTGACACCACAGTTGGCAGCTTTTATGGGTCAGGAAGAGCAGGCAGCAAGAAGGTAAACACTCCTCTGAAAAAAAAAAAACCAAACCTGTATTTTTACCTTTCTTTTATCTGCAAGCCTGGGCTCTAGTTTTGCTGTCCCATCAAAACACCTCTGCCCTTTTAGGACCCTCACCCTGCAGTGCCCCAAATGCTGCCCTGGCTGCAAGCAGGAGCCCTGGGGTGCTGGGGAAGTTGAAGCTGTTCATCAGTAATGCACCACTGTGCTGGTTTTGCACAGCCTGGTTTTTGGTAGCAGGGGGCCACAGAGGTGGCTTGTGTGAGAAGCTGCTGGAAGCTTCCACCAACTCTGGCAGAGCCAATCCCTGACAGCTCTGAGGATGGACATGCTGCTGGCCAAGCCTGGGACAACTAGAGATGATGGTAATGACTCTGTGATAACATATTTAAGAAGGAAATCAAAACAAAGTGGGGTGCAGGTTTTTTTCTAGCCAGGGACGAGATGGAGGTGAGAACATGTGAGGGAAACAACATGGAGACACCAGGGTCTGTGGAGAAGGATGGGGAGGAGCTGCTCCAGGCACCAAGATTCCTCTGCAGGCCATGGTGAGGCCATAGTGAAGCAGCTGTGCCCCTGCAGCCCATGGGGATCCACAGGGGATGCAGAGATCCATGCACAGCCCATGGGGATCCACAGGGGATGCAGAGATCCACTCACAGCCCACGAGGATCCACGGGGGATGCAGAGATCCACTCACAGTCCCTGCGGGAAGTGCCCATGCTGGAGCAGGTGGATGCCTGGAGGAGGCTGTGCTCCAGTGGGAGACCCAGTGGAGAGGGGCCCTGCTTCCAGGCTGGAGCAGCCTGTCCTTGGAAAACTGCAGCCCTTGGAAGAGCAACCCATGTCACAGTAGTTTTGGGAGGATTGTGTGCCCATGGGAAGGACTCACATTGCAGCAGTTTAGGGAGGACTGCTGCTCCTGAGATTGGATCCACACCAGAGAAGTTCAGGGAGAGCTGTCTCCTGTGGGAGCTGTCTCCATGGTCTCACAGGGGAAGGGCTCCTCTCCCTGAGCAGCACAAAAAACCTCGGGTGATGAACTGACCAAACCCCCCATGCCCCATCCTCCTGTGCTGTCAGTGGGAAGGAGGGAGAGGCTGAGGGAAAAGGTGTTTTTAAGGGTTTATTTTACTTTTCACTATTCTCCTCTGATTTTGTTAGTAATAAACTCACTTTGTACCTCTAAGGGAGCCTGTTTTGCCCTTGGAGTATTTTCTCCCAGTCCTTACCTCAACTCATGAAAACTTCATTAAATTTTTCTCTCCTCTGCCCAGGTGTAGCAGGGGAGGGTGAGTGAGCAACTTCTGTGTGTGCCTGGAGTTTGGTCAATGTCAAACCACGACGACCAGTCTGCCTCCAACAGCAGAGAAACAAAGGTGTGCTGGGCAAGGGAACCTGCATCTCTGGTACTGCACCACACCACTTCTCTCCTGTCATCCCACAAGTTCATTCCCCACCTTGCCCACTCCAACTCTGTCCAGCAGTGCAGGTCAGAGCCTGCAAAGGTTTCTGTCAGCACATGGCACCAACTCACTGAGTGGCAGCACTGGCTGGAGTCACACAGAGGCTTCTGTGGCTGCTGGGACAGGCACACGACACAGCCAGCACATCTGAATCCTGAGCCGACCCTGCAGCTCTGGAGAGCTCTAAAAGGAGAGCTGCATGCAGGGGACAGCGCTTTGTAATTTGGGCAATTTGCAATTTTGCATCATTAGGCTTATGTCCCCTCATTAGGCTGTGCAGTCTGTGCCCCTCATTTCTCCTCTCTTAATTCTTTTAATACCAGCATCACTTAGTTGAATTTCTGAAGCAGTCCTTGCTAGGTATTTGGTTTCCCTTAAAATAAAATTTGCAGAAAACAAAAACATAACATTTAAATGCCCTCCAGTGATCCATCTTCTAAATTACAGTGCATGTTAATTTTTCACAGAACTTTGCGAAGCAGTTTTATTTGCTCATACCACATTTCAAGAGACAAGAGGAAAAGCACCAATACAAGGTTTATCAGCAAAAATAAGCATTCAAAAGAACTCACTCCAAAAATTGCCCCACTCCCTTTTCTACTCTTAAAGATTGCCATGAAATTGAAATTTTTGAAGTATTAGGGAACTTGCATACTACCTTCAGCCAAGTGGGCAGAGCATCAAAGGCCTGACACATAAACTGGCTGAAAGCAGATGTTGAAAAATCACATTTCAAATCAGGAGAGGAGCAGGAAAGGGGAAAATAAAACAAAAACATGTGCAAAAAACATGTATATAAAAAATCCTGAAACAAGCAAGAAAACTGATCCTAATTGCTAATGGAACACGGGCAAAATAAGACCATTGAAGCAGATTTAATTGGCTTTCCACAAGTGACACCTCGAAGCAAGTAAGCAAACCTCGATGGCTGAGGAATTTTAAGGACATGTCAGACAGCCATCTGTCAAGGATAAAGCAGGACCTGGAAGAACAGGTCCTGCCTCCAGGCCAGGGATGGACAAACTGACCTCTCCCTATCCTTCCTAACCTCATTTTCCCTGTGAAATTGGAGGAATATGTAACACTTTACTAAATCTCTACACTAGTAACAGGTTGGAACAGAGGAAACTGATAAAACTTGTTCTGAGCCATATGATACAGCAGGTTTTGCTTCTGAATTTCAGTACAGAGTGTCTTTTGTAGATTAATATAGACCTGGATTGGAAGTAGGGGAAGAAAGGTTAATTTTCAAGCCCAAGATCTCTGCAAGCATCCCTTTTCTGTTGGAGTTACCCCATTTCCAAACCAAATGCAGCAATTCACAGACATTAAGCTCCAGGGTAAACTGCAAAGCACATCCAAGAAAAGGCAACTGGGCCTGAGGGGGCTGGGGAGAAAGCAGCACACAGAGCAGCAATTAGGAATCTAAACCTAGACAAACTGGTTTCAAATTCTGGCCTAAACTAATAATTGCTTTCACCACTGAGAGTTATTTTAAAAAATTTTCCTGAAGGATCTTTTAAAACCCTAATCCATGAAAACCTGGGAAGTTTTTAGGTTGAGCAACCATGTACTTAATTCCAGCAAAATGAAAGTGAATGAAGTGAAACATCTGACCACATCCAGTGCCACCGTTTGATGTACCAGAGCTGTGTCAAAGTTACATATGAATGACCATATTGTCCTGACTAATCTAAAAACCTACTGGAGTTTTTTTCACACACTGAAAAATATATAAACAAACTTAGGAAAACGATGCCATGAGGGAACCGTTTTCCTTTTCCATTCACTGCACATGCATTTTTACGAAGGCAACACATGGTAAATGGATAAGAACAATTTTCCATCATTAAGGAAGCCTTAAACAACCCCTGACTGTTAATACCATCATCTCTTAGGCTCCTACTAAATTGCAGTTATTTGTTCAAAACAAAACGATGAGGCCTGTGATATAATAGAGCAATTTCAGCAATGAAGAATACAACACCTGTAATTCAATTTCATGGCAACTGCTTTCACAACATGTTTCTATAACACAGTTAGGATATAGGAAACTTCTCTCAGTGCAGCAATTCCTTTTTAAGTAAGCCACGCTCTCAAGAGAGAAATGGGCTTTAAGTAGACAAATACTATAAACAATAAGCAATTTGTATCTCCATGCCAATCCTTTCAGGTCTATCTCCAGTTAGTTGCCACTCTTCTATTTCGGTTCCTATTTCACGTTGAGAGGCTGTTGTCAGAAAAGGTAACAATAAAAGTCACCCGAGATCTGTAACCTTGAGAAAGTTTTCAGGCAGAGGAACATACAAGACCTTCCCTTCCCATTCATCTTTGCTATAACAGTCACCATATACCAAAAAGAGCTGTAAATCCCAGGCGTATGACCTTCCCAAGGAGTCAAGGAGGGAGCTGGGGGAAGATGGGGATATCAATAATGACTAGTCAATGCAGGAAGAACAGCAAGCACATTGTCCCAAAAGGAGAAATCTAGTATTAACTCAAAACCCCACAGCTGAACTGCATCCAACAGCAAACCTTTCTCATTCTTCACAGCAAATGATGAGGTCACTTGCTATCCCAGTGGAAAAGTCTTCAGAGTACAAATTCATGCAGCTATCAAAATCAAGGTTTTCAAGGAGTAACACTGATGTTCTCCTTCATTCAGTATTTAATCATGCCCCCATGTTCACTTTATAGACTGAAACTAGAAAGAAATCATACACCAAATAAGGGATTTCCTTCTGGGTTTGATGGCTGGAACAAATACCGGAGCAATTGTTTCAGGAAATCTGTGCAGTGGCATAGAACAGCCCTGAAGATTAAAACCTTTCCATCTTTTTTCCCCAGTTTTCTGTTTCTTATAAGCCTCCTCTCACTGCACAGTGACAAGGATTTGGGCAGAGATCTGGATGGAGGTGCTGTGCCAGGCTGAAATGCCTGCAGCAACCAAAGCTGTGCCTGCAGAACACAATGGGATTCCCCACAAAAAAAGGCAAGACACTTGCCATGGAGTAAATCTGATAGAAAAGATCAAGGGCACCCACCTCTAACTTTCATGAAATGTGCAACAGGGACATGTTGTGTCTCAGTGACTGTAGGTTGGAAAAATGCTCCTCTACTCGAGATAAGTAGAAATATTCCTGCTGATGAAATGTGTATGTGGTCATAAATCATTCCTTGTCAATCAGCTCTGCTTGAACCCCAGATCAGCAGGACAAGAACTTCACCTCAAGTCCCATCCTGTGCTACCCTCTCTCTCCTCAAAGCAGAAAACCAGTATAATCAGAAGGGTTTAGTAGCTCCTGCTGCATTTCCTGTCTGTTCATACTTTTATTTTATGTCATTTTAAACAGAAAAGCTACTGCTTTGAGCATGAGCCATTCAATTCTGCGATTCTTCATCAACAACCATTCTACCTACACTGACATTCCCACCAAGAAAGGAAAACAGCTAAAACACCTGAACTCCAAGTGTATTACTTTAGAAACCCCATGTAAGAATGACTCTTCAGTTCTCCCTGCTTAACTTCTACATTGCAAAGCATCAAAATAGGTTGATATGCTGAAAATACATGAAGATCCAACCTCTCCATCCACTTCAAGAAAACACTGAATGAGATAATGAAGGTTGTTGTACTGACCTCTATAATTAGGGAGCAAAAAATTAAGCACCTCTGTATTTAGATTAGCTACCCGCAAAGTAATAATAATTTCTGGAAGTGTACAGATAGAAAGTAAGAGTCAACTGAACTAATTTCAGCCCCTCTAACCATTGATTTGGTTGCTTCTACATGCTGCATCTGGCTGCATATCAAAGGTTCAGCAGGGCTGTTCTTTAAACTCAACAGGAGACACACAGCTCTTCTTATCTGAAGATATTCAATCTGTACTCATCAGTGACTTCTTCCCGTACCCCATTAATTAGCTCTGCGTGCTGCCTGCCATTAGAAACACAAAGAAAACTGCAAATGAACATGTGCACCGCTCCTAACAAAATGAGACTGGCACAAGTGGCACCTTTCTGCACTGCAGATGCAAAATACCATGCAGGACTAAAACTGGGTGTTTTGGGGAGGAAAATGTGACTTCACACAGGTAAGACTGCAGGTTCCAAAGGCACACCTGGTGTTGAAATAATTTTGGTAATAAAACGTGCGTGTTGTTAAGAGTGTCAGGAAAAAAGGTGTGATGTTCACTGGCAACTCAGCAGGAAACTCTGTTCTACTTAAGGTGGGGCTCATTAAGTCACCTACAGGGGTCACAGAACCATAGGATGTCCTGGGTTGGAAGGGACCTTAAAGATACCTAGTTCTGACCCCTCTGCCATGCACAGGGTCAGCTTTCCCCAGTCCAGGACTCTCAGGGCTCCATCCAAAGTGATTATTGAGGCTCCTTATGGAGTCAGTGGAGAAAAACCACCCTGTCTAGTGTACATTCCATCAAATCCTGAGACAGAAGTCAAAGACAAAGGAATTCCACTGCATGGAGGTGCCTTCATTTTCAACATTTACAGCAGATAAAAAGAAAAAAAAAAAAAGAAAAAAAAAAAAGAAAAAAAAACAAAAAACAAACACAACAACAAAAAAAACCACAAACAAACAAAAAACCAAACAAACATCAAAAAACCCACAAAAACAAAAACAAAAAAACCCCCCACAAACTAGGCAGCTTTTGCTGGCTAAAGCTAAGCTAAGTTTCGTTTTAAGGCAAACACCTCAGTGTACATAAGCTGGCCACGGACACCTCTGCATCTCATATCTGCAGGTAAAAAGCAGAGATGCCACATCTTTCTTCATGATTCACAATGACCATGGTCACCTTGAATTGAAATATGGAAAAAGGACAGCCTTCAGCAGTGTATGGCACAATAAAGATTTAATTTCAAGTACAGCTTCATATTACTGATATGGTAACGCCTGAAGTTTTTAGCAACCAATCCTCTCAGATAAGCACAGTGATTTAAAGTAAGTCACCATGCAGCCCCATCATTTCTGAGCACTATGACAAAAGCATATAAAAAAGCCAAAAAAGAACAAGACACTTCTGATCTTGGTTGAGAAAAGCTTCAGCCACTGCTACAGCATTACACAAAATACAGCATTTACTGAATATTTCACCATTTCAGGACTCTCAATCACTCAGCTGGTTGTGGGGTTAGCTCATTGTCAGGCCTGATGCTGATTAAAAATCTCTATC
The DNA here is from genome assembly GCA_016584745.2 of Phylloscopus trochilus trochilus. Taxonomy (NCBI): domain Eukaryota; kingdom Metazoa; phylum Chordata; class Aves; order Passeriformes; family Phylloscopidae; genus Phylloscopus; species Phylloscopus trochilus. Next base: position 8,146,009 of record WQNJ02000021.1, read on the forward strand.
CTAATCCAATTCCCCTCACCATGCTCCAATGGCATATTTGTCTTTGGTAGGGGACCTTGATGTCAACAGTTAACAGAGTTTATCCTTCCAGCAGCATGAAGGACCTGACTAAGGCAGGAGAAGGGAGTTACCTTCTATTTCCCCACCAGCTTCTTCAGCTGAAAGAGGGTTTTTACTGGGAGCAAAAAAATCTCAGGCACCAAATTCTGAATATTTTAAATGTACCTCTCAGTGTTTGCTTCTGTTGTCACACTTCTTCTCTTTGCCAGGCTGCCCCACCCCTGGAGGTGTTCAAGGCCAGGATGGAGCTCTGACTGACCTGGTCTAGTGGAAGGTGTCCCTACTCATGGCAGGGGGTTAGAACCTTCCAACCCAAACTATTCTATGATTTTATCATTCTCTTTAAGGAGAAGTATGAGATAAAACTCCCAGCAAAGCTCTGCCAGCACTGCCAGAAGGAGGTGGGCAGAGAGCAGGACCTCTCACAATTAATTCAGTAGAAGCTGAAAAATATTTACAATTGCTGCCTTTGCTGAAGAAAGCACAGGCAGAATTTTCCTCTACATGAAAACATGAATGGATGGGTCAGGCTTCTACTACCCAAGCATGGATTTCAAAATATGAGCTTATACAATTTCTTTTTGTTCACTTAAAGCAACCCAAACTTATAAAGTACCAAAGAGATTACTTGTCACACCAACTCTGATCTTAATGCAGCACCTGTCCTTGACTTAGATTAAAAGGGGGGCTGGGGAGGAGGCATCTATGTTTTTTGGTCTTGAGGGTAAGATAAAGGTGGAAGATTGGTAATAGAAAGGCAGAAATTGCTGTAGCACAGATTTCACAGCACCTACCTCAGCTGGCCTTTCTTTATAAAGTCAACACTTCTCTAGCTACAACATATAAAATAGACAAAACAGAGTAGGAAAGGTAGAGCACATGAATTTTACAGATGGAGAACCAAAGGTCAGGGAAGTTAAAACACATGCCAGGACTCTCCAGTAAGCACGTGCTGCAGGTCTGCACCAAGAGCAGCCACCCAGGACCTGAGCAGGATACAGCTCACAGGAGTATTTTTCTTCAAGGTATTTCCCAATTCTCTTTTCTTACATATTACAGAAAAATACTGAAAATTAACTCTTAGAATTCCCATATTGAAAGAAATCTCCTGCAGTGTCTACTTCTGAGTTTCAATTCAGGCAATTTTCTCTACCCACTGGAAGCTTCCTCACACAAAAAGGATTTTATAGCTATTGATTGATTGATAACTTTTGCAAACACTTTACTGTTATAAACCAACCATGGACAGAAAAATGTTCAGGCAGGGTCTGTATTATCTATTCCAATTTATCAGCTCTAGCAGCCTTCTCAACCTCTTATGTTTGATTAAGTCTCATCTCCCACAAACTGATTCAATCTAGTCAACCTCTTTAAATTATTATTCCTCATTGGTCCAGTGGTGCTAAATGTTTCCAAATGTGACAGTAATCTGGTTTTAAACAAACCAGCTGCAGAGCCCACAGAATCATCCTTAGCAAGATAGATGCAGCAGCAGCAGGGAGTGGATGTGAGTCCTGTCCAGCACAGATGGGCCACAGAAGGCCAGAGGAGCCTGGAGAGCACGCACCAGTATTTCAACAAATTTTGCTCTGCACACACAAAAGCCCAAAATAAAGGGCCTAAAGGCCAAATGTTAAAAGGAAAGCAGCACAGCAGAAATACAGAATTTTGTGCAAAGCTCCTGAACCTGCCATTCAGGGGCTGCTGACCCAAACACAGCGGATGTGTGTCTCAGTTTCAGCTGCTCTACTTGCACATATACACTTCTAAAAATCTTTTTTTAAAAATTATTAACTTTTTTCTTTAAATAGCAAGCAAGATCCTTGCTGTCTTTTTAACACAAAAAAAAAAAAATAAATTCCCTCCATAATCACCTGCCTGGCAGTGGGAGGAAGCGAACACACCACTGCCTGAAGTGGAGTTTATGGATAAAAGTCCATCAAGCCTGATGTTATCTAAGGACCCTGGACCCCAAATTCATTTTTAGAAACGAGATCATTCTTAGGCAGGTGAGTTTGCATCCACTTGCACAAATGAAGAACCCCTGCCACTATCTTCCCTACATGCAGCATAGTCTCTTACGAAATGTTCTGATCATTTCAGCAAATTAATGAGAACCAGATGGCTTTTTTTTTCTTTTTGAACCATTGCTCTCCACCATGTACTGGGCCACTCACGGTTTTAAGTAGTACCACAACAAACATCAGAAATACAGAGAAATATTTCAGCGCTGTGTCAAGCTGGGATGATAAATGTAAGAGAAATCTCTTGAAAAGGAAAAGTCTTCCACTGGCCAAATTAAGGATGACTATGGAGCAAAGAAAACTCCTGATATAAAGTGTTCTTTTGCAAACACCATTTTTCTGGACTGACCTCTTGTAACAGATATATATAAACAAGCATATGCGCAAAGAGAAGTTTTTTCTCCAGGGGTTTGTGCTCCTCAGCAACTGGGGAATCTTTGGGGGAAAAAAAATTATTAGCAGGTCACAGGAGATTGCTCTTTGTGTTCGTCGGCTGAGCATTCTGTCTTCCAAAGGTAAACAGCCTTTTCAGCCACAGCAGTAACACGATGCAGGCAATCAGCAGTCATGTTGAATTGCCATCAAACCACTGACGTTTAGTAAATTAAAGTCCCCAAGCCATCAGCTGTGCTCAGGGCCCATTTCAACCTGAGGATGTTCCATTACATTTTTTTTTCAAAGGAACTTCTTTTTTTGAACCTGGGAAATTGCAAGTGATTGCGTTCAGCAAGCAAATAATAGAAAATTCATACATGCTGGAGAATAGGAATGAGGAGCCTAGAAAACATCAAGTGGGGACAAGGATCTGCTGATGATATTAGGAGAAAAAAACCCTTGATATAGATGTACAAGGGCAAACTGCTGCACTTGGAACCACTGGAATCCAGAACAGCAGCAGACTGACTGTGAAAACAGTTTAAACTGCTGACTGTGTATCAGTGTAGGGGCTACAGCAGCAATAGAAGTTTGGGGTTTTTGCCTTAAAATATCCATTTCCATTGTAAAAGCCTGACTGCCCATGTAAGCCTCTTAGACCTACAGGCTCCTCAGGCTGACATGCTCAAGATGTGGAGTCCTCAAGGATTAAGGATGCAGAAGCAGCCCTGCCCATGGATCTGAAAATCAGAAATTACTTGCTCACCCCGTTTTGGTGGGCCTGTCACACATGGAGACTTTTCAGGTGTGAAGCAGCAACCAAACCTCAGCTAAGGGCTCACAGCCACACTCTCCACAGCTGCACAATGAAACTCTAATTGTTATTGGAATTAATATAATTAAGTATGTAAGTATATATAGATAATTAAGTAATTCATTCAAATTCTAATTCAATTCTAATGAGCATCTTTATAATATATTTCCTCACAAAACTGAGTCTTCATGACCTCTTTGGTACACCCAACAGACATCAACAGAAGCGACATAAATTCTCGGTGCATTGGTGGATCCATGAACCCCAGACTTCAGTGTGAGGTTACAAATTTTGGTCAAACCAAGCAGGAGAAATCAACTGCACCCTCAGCAGCATCTCCTGCTGTCACAGGCACTTGTGGTGCTGTCTCCCAACTGGGGAGTGCAAAGCCCTAGGCTCGGATTTCTTGTTAAGAGATGTGCTGCTTTGTCTTAATATTAGCCTGCAATTTGTTTATTCTCCTTCTTCCAAACTGAAACTCAAACGGGGCTGTCAGGGCAGACAATTCAATCTGAACAGGTTGCCTAGGTACACTCAGTCCTGGGGCAGGCCCAGTGGTCATTCGAGGTGGCAGCTGGCACCTGTGGCCCTCAGCACGGCACTTTGGGACACTGATGGAAGAGGACAGCTGGCAGGGCTGGCACGGGGTGCCAGGTTTGATTGATGGAGTGACCCCAGTGTCACAGGCTCGTGGGCTGTCATTAACAGTCTGCACTTCCTCCGAGCAGGAGGCAAAGCACCGGAGCCCGGGTGGCTCCAAGAGCAGGGTCTGTCTGCGTGCTATCCCACCTGCCAAAGCCTCATTAAACTCTTCATCTTACACATCAACACGTATACTTTTGCACATAAAGGGTACAGGGCATCGCAGCACACGGCTGCTGAAAAGCCACTCCCTTTTGTGAGGAGAATTCAGCCTTTTTTATGGATAAACGAGTCGTGAAACGTTTTGTTCAGGCTATTTAATTCATCAACTAGCTGGACAGCAAATATGCTAGGATGTTAATTTAACAGAATTATTCCCCTCTCAATAAGGTAAATGTTAGATGAAGATCATTAGGCAGGCTGGCAGCCCTGTCATCCTCCTCCTGCCAAACCCACAACACGAAGGAGCTGCTAAAGAGGCTCTGGCAATGTGAAGCTTTATAATCTTCCCTGAGTGGACCCTCCTGCTGCCATGTTGCCTATATTTTTGGAGCTGGTTTAGCTTTGTTCTTTTACCCTACAGTTTCATTTGTCTTTCAGAATACCAAAGCTATGATTTCAAAAGTCAAACATCCACATGAAAATCCATCAATACATTCATAGGAAAAACAAATCCTTCTGCCTAAATGCTGCTCTGTGTGTCACATCACAGCCAGGAACCCTATTCCTGATGTGCTATAGAGTTTATTTGACCATCAAATAAAATAACTTTCACAAATTGGGTTAGTGTTTTTCCCCACGGGAAGTGCCATTTCTTTTAAGTAGATCTTGACCTTACAAATGAACTCCATCCTGCCTTAGAAAGTTTAAAAATGGGCCAGAATTTCTAGCAGTTGTGTGATTAAGGGCTGCATTTCCTTTTGGAGAAAAAAATAACACTATTGGTTCAGATCTTTAAGCTAAAAAAATCTTTATGATAAAAATATTTCATTTTTTACCCCCACTCCCAACCTCCCAACTCATTAAAATGCCTTAAGAAAAAGAAAAGTCTAAAAAGAGGAAAACAAATATTGTAAATTGCAACAAGGAACAGTATGGGAATTCTTGCATGAAGCCCTCCTAAAATGATTTGGTCAGCTCCTGGCTACAGAAAAATACAAAGTTCTAATAAGGGAATCATCTCAATGTTGATATTTTTGCCCCCAGAAATTATTAAAAAAATCAGAACTGTTAATGAATCTGTGATAACATAACTGCATTATTTTTTCTTCTTCTAGTAGCAGATGGTAGGTATTGAAAAGCACCCCAGACTTCCAGGTTGGAAACACTGCAGTTCAACCGAATTGGATCTCATTTCTCATGTCTTAGTCCCTTATTTCTAGATGTTTTCCTTCCTCTTAACTTTTTAAAGTCTGATAAATTCTTACAGTGAGGGCTTTATTTTCCTGGGCACCAGCCCAGCCTCCAGCACCAACACACACCCAGTTTGTGTGTGGGAAGGGGCTGAAAGCATACAGGGTAAGCTCCATTTATTGCCTCTTCCTGACACTTTTACCCATTCAAATCTGTGGGTTCTGGAGTCACACTCACCACTGTCAGATTAATTTCTAAATGCACATAAAGCAGCAGGAGGAACATCTGGGTTGTTATTCATCTGTGTTCCTCACCAACATTAAGAATTCTTCTACCTAATGTGGCAGAGCCCAAGCCAATACAGCTCCCCTGTGTTTACTTATCTTCATGAAAAAGCTACTGAAGCATCTCAAAACTCTGCCCTCTCTGGGTCCTGAACAGGCTGACATGTCTCTCCCATGTTTCCATCCCATTTTTCTTCAGCTGGGGCTGCATTACATGGTTATTGTCTCACATCTCAGCCCACGACTGTTCCAAGCCCGACTCTTCCATGTGGATAGCGCTTTTGTAAAAGAGATAATAAAACTTCTACAGCAGCTCTTGAAAGTCTCCTCACATAGGAAGGCATGTGGGGAAAACAGCCTTTCAAAGCTTTGAAGCTCTATACCAAAACATCTGTTTGGGTTTCAAGGAGTTTGCAGCCCATTTCCCAGAGCTCAGAGCTGGAGGCTTAAGAATCCTTCCAAGCTCTGGTACAGCTTTTTTCAAAAATCTCCCCATGATCAAACATAGAGGCTTGAGCTCAAATTCAAACTGTAATACCTCTTTGCCTCACCATGTTTTCAGATCTCTTTATCTAATTCTTCCAGCAGTTTTTGCTGTAAAATCTATCATGATGTCTCAGCAAGGAAGTTTTGAGTTTTCAGGGTATCTTCAGTTGGAAAGACAATGGCCAACAAATCACACAGCAGCATTTCAATGGACCTATTAACCAACACAGCCATCCTAGTATTTACCAGTTGTTGTAAAGATGGAAAGTTCACAAGACATACAAGAACACACAATACATAAAAAAAACCACTTTAAGAACAGCTGGAGCTGATGAGTTCAGAGGTTCACTGAACTTCAGTCCATTGACCTAAATCACTGAACTAGCACAGCAACTGTTTGACCTGGGAAAAACAGAACAGGATACAAACACCAAGCTCTTCCAAAATAATCCAAACTTGTGGACCCAGGGCTTCCTGAGACAACAGAGGTTGTCTCTCTTCCCATGAGAACCACCAGTGTACTTGTCACAGCCACATCTTTAACCTGCAGAAACTTTCAGCTAAGATTATTCTGCAGAGAGATTTCCAGAAGCAGGTTCTGTGTGAGGAATAATCTCATTCTATATTTTTGAACTAATTCAGTTTTTTTATACGATGCTGATTCCTCAGTTATGAAGAAAGAGACTATGAAGGAGAATGAACAGTATTCCCTATTAGCTTATTCTATAGCATGATTAGCAAACCTTCACCATCATCCCCCCTCTGTCACTTCTCTTCCAGCTCTTTTTCCGTGTACTAAATTGTTCAGTCATTCTATCCCTTTCTTTAAATTTAAAGCTATTTCTTCAGTCATTTCATCATTTTCTTTAAATTTAAAGCTATTATCACCTGCCTGGCAAAAATAGTTTGAAATTTGACTTCTCATTGACCAGAAGAAAGAAATAAGGAGCTACAGCATATCTACAGGACAGCTTCCTTCTCTAAAGAGAAGGAAAATCTTGAGCAGAGGTGGTAAAGAGAAAGTCCAGATTCTTCTGGACCACACCAAAATAACAAAAACCCTTTTCATGAGGAACATTTCTGCCACAAGGTCTACAATGACACCTCATACCACCATATACAGCATTATTTTCCACAATTCCCCCCAAAATTACTTGTGCTCCATGAGAAATACTTGCCCAGTTCTCCCCAGTTCTTTGACTTTTTCCTTAAGGATGAAAACCCCTCATACTGCTGGGGTTGGAAATTATCAGCAGCCACAGCTTCAATGAAACAAAAAAATGATGACATTCTTTAAAAAGACCACAAGACAGAAGTTTAAAAGATTCTCAGTTCAGATGTCCTTTAAAGTTTCCTCTGCTTTTTTCTCTTTAGAGTATTAGCAATTGCTAAGAAGAATTTCTCATGTGGGTAATTTGATTTTTATCTCTGGAGTGGGTGGAAAGGACTAAGAGGATGACTGTTGTCCTGACCAAAGGAAAGCTGGGAAGAGCTGAACTTCTGCTCCAGGATACACCAGATAAGCAAACACTCAGGGGAAAAAGCCTATTTACACTGAAGGACAGTGCTGCCAGAGAAACAAGGGGGTGTGAACCAGCTGTGAATAAATACCTGCTGGACATCAGACAATGAGGTTCTATTCCAGTTTTCCAGGGGAAGTAGTAGGGGCAAAACCTGTTCCTACTTCTAAAATGCAGTGTGATCAGTTAATGAAAGGGCTCATGTGATGTGATTGCTCACGATGGCAGGAAAATGGACCTAATGACCCAGGAGGTCTCTTCCCAGACAGATATTGTCCTGGTGAGGGGTCAGCCTCAATGAGTAGACCGAACAGGTAATAGTAGACCCTGTGTGAAATTCTGTTGAATTTCCTGAATTTTGCCCAGAACTGCAGAAAAGGTGCATTTTCAGTCCAGGTACACAAGTGAGGCTACTACAGTTTTATAGAAAACCCTACCAAGATACTCTTTTTTACACCATTTGAAAATGACCAATTCAGCGCAGCCAGAAAGCACACAAATTAAAAAAAAAAAAAAAAACAAAACAAAACAAGAAAAAAAAAAAAAAAACCAAACCAAAACCAAACAAACAAAAAAACCACCACAAAAAACCCAAACCCATAATTTTTTTTTTCTTTTTAAAAAAGCTGATGACTTCAGGGACAGGAAACATAGATTCCTACAAAATTGGGTTTCCTACTGAAGAGGGAGAAAGAGACAGCAGTCCTCAGCATTAATCTTCAGTAAACACAATTTTGTCCCTTTAAGCTTCTCTCACCCTCCTGGCTCCAGGTGCTCAGCAGCCAATCAGGGCATTTTGTTATTGAGTTACTCCAGAGGAAAATACACAATTCTTCAGAAACAAACCCAGACCAGTTATTGAAAATGATCTCTCCAAGCCAACAGTGTGTGGAGCACACCCCAGCACTGCCTCCAGTCTCCTGCATGGGCAGAGCAGCTGCCATGGGAGCTTCTGGCCATCCTAAACAAACATCAGCTACGGGCAGGAACGTCAGCTCATCCACGCCAGGGAAGGCAGATGTCCACCTGACTTCCCCAGGACTTCAGCAGTCTTCACTCAGAGGTGGGATAGGACACTGGGACACAGACTGTCATCGCATCCCTTCTCCCTCTTGTTTTTTAACTTTGTTTTTCAGTCGTACTTTCTCCTTCAACTGTCCTGTGGTGAGTTTGCAAAAATTCACCTGTCCAAATTTCCTCAGTAATCACTCAGAACCATCCCCCTTTTGGAGTCAGGAGATGCTATGCTTTTGTATTTTCCATCCACCAACAAAATAAAAAAGTTTTAATTAATAAACCTCTGTTTAGGTTTAATACAAACTAAGATTTTTTCACAAAACCAAGATTTCTCTTACAGTATGGAATGACATTTTTTAAAGGACTGCATAAACCACCTCAGAAGGATATTCAGCAGCTTGTCAAAAGGTTTGGAATCTTGCACCATCAGCAGCAAGATAGCTTGCACTGGGTATCAGAGATTTTAAAGACCAGAACAAACCATTAGCTCATTTAATTTGATCAGCCACACAAGGCAGTCTCCCACAGTCCCCCCTGCATTAAAGCTCATACCTTCAGTCCAACCAAAAGTCTTCCAGAAAGTCATTCTGTCATGATCTGAGTACATCAAAAGCCAGAAAAGGTACCATCAACACACAGTTTGGCCTTCTCTATCCTGGTGTCCAACTTCTAATTTTCCTGTCCTCAATTTGGAGCTGTTGGTTATTCACATGCCTTCCTCCACCAAATTAAAGGTCTGCTATCTGTCTCAGTGATATGCAAAGCAGAGCAAAGCCCAGTTCTCCAATTCAGTCTGACAAAGAGAGATAACTTTTTCCTGTCCAAGAGAAGCAGCTTCCAAGACTAGTGGAAAATCACACTTCTAATTTAGCTACACAAACTTATACCAGTAAGAAAAATATGACCCACATAGTCTCATCAGCTGTTTCCAATAAGGTGCTAAAGGATAATGATTTCCAAGAATATTTATTAATAAAATGAAAATTATAACAAAGCTGATGTCTAGCACTTACCTCACATTCCTTTTTCTCACCTATCCAGGCTATATTCACAGTAATGAAACAAAAGTTCGTTCTCATATTTATGCTCTGTTCAAAATTTCTGTGCTTCTCCACACTTCTCCTCAGCTGTAGATGAATGATGGCAACCAGATGAAGATAACATGATTTTAAAAATAAATCAGGACAGTGGATATATGTTCTTTTGGTTTTGTTTTATGTCTACAAAACGAGTCCCTTCCCTTTGCTTCATCTCCAGTCACCACAGTTAATAAACTGTGCTCTCTCATAAGCAAAGTGATTTCTCTCAGTAGAGAAAGCAGACTATTTCTGCTTTATAGAGCAAACATTTACACAATCCTCATGGCTCCTAGGATTCCTCACATCACAAGTTTCCTATTTAGAAACTTCCTCCCACATACACACCCCACCAGGCTGTGTCAGTGGAAGGGCTTAAAATACAGATTGCCTCCTTCTTTACACAGTCCTGCCCTAACCCTTGCACTCAATTCTTAAGAGACAAAAGAAATCAGGATTGCTGTTTAAAACACGCAGCACACAACACACTAAAGAAAAACTAGGAATTTCAGCCTTTAAGAAGTGATACGGATTTCCTGTAAAGGTGTGAGATTCAACTGTGGATGCATCTCACAAGGAAAACAGAGAGCACAGATAAATCTATGTTTGGGCACTTTAGAGAAAATTACAACAGTAACACAACCTGGAAATCAAACAGGAGTCTGAGGAAATCCAGCCTCACATCAGGACACCAGAAATATCAGGACAATTCAACACAGGCTCTCCCCAAGTCCCTTCTGCTCACTGAGGTCTGATGCTGTAAGAATGCCTAGCCCTCAGCAACCAGCAGAAACCAGTATTTGCAACAACAATTTAAACATCACTAATTACAAAGTAATTAACTCCCAGTAACTGTAGGCTTTTTAAGCTGTACACAGCACCAGGGCAGATGCCTGAGCAATCCTTCTCTCACTGCCTTTGGGATGAGAGCGTTAAACGCGAGGCTGCTGCAAACATCAGTGTATTAAAACTGCCCGCTGCAACAGAAATGAGCAATTGCAAAGAGCCTTTGTCAAGCCATGTGGAGCACTTTCTAATACTCTAACTGCGTCAGAGGAGCTGACCTGCTTGCATTCCAGCAGGAGTTTTGAGCTGACTTCAAGTCGCACGCAGGAGTTAAGAGAACGAAGAGCCGCGCTGGAGTTGTTTTACAAAAGCAGCCAACAGCGAGGTCTGCTTTTGTTAATGTAATCATTATATGAAAAAGATGTCAAATGCTAGCTTTTATGCCAGCCGAAACTTCGTCTTGGGAAAAAAGCTCTTTGAAAGTTGCAATCACTCTGGCTGCCTTCAAACCAAGCATTTTAGACCAAAAGAATCATTTTAGCTTCTTTTTATTTCCCCCTTCACGCTAAGCCAAATCATTTCCTTGCTATAATATGATGGTTCCACCTCTCCATTTGCTAGAGGATGTCCACCCCACCCAGTACCCACAGTTCTCACCACACACCCAACCAGTACTTCAGCTTCCATCCAAATCCATTCTTGAAATACCTTCTCAGACTCCCAGCAGGAATTTCCTCATCCAGTTCCCACCTGCTTCTAAAATCCTCTCACTCGACAGCCTCAATCCCTCCTCCTGCTCCCAGTAAGGTTCCTCCCTCACAAAATACTCCCCTAGACCAATCCTATATAGAAAGCCCTTAAGTCCAAACTCACCTAAAGCATTTTGATAATAGAAAAGCATCTAGGTGTGGATTATTTTATACCTAAGTGAAATGCACAGGGAGATTTAGCCAGACGACCCCACGAGTAACTTATCTTGAAGCCAGTGTGACAATCAGAAGAAACAGCACAATCAGAATCCCCCCTGGCTCCTCCATTAATACAAGACTTTGCCTACAGCAGCCGTGGAAAATTGCATCAAGGTTTGTATGGTATTTCAGATCAGCTGTGGGAGTGATACTGAAGGTCACAGCAAAAGCTCTGCACCTGCCTCAGTTTTAACTCATAGCAGCAGAAGGAAGAAGCAGCTGAGAAGTTTGTCCAGAAAAGTTTGAAGAAAGCTGCAAGGGATCTCCAGAGGAGACTTTAAGCAAGGTGAGGTGTATGTGGCAATAAACCCACAGCTCAAAAATCACTCACAGGCATAAGCACTTCTCTCCCCTCCCCGTTAAATCACACTTCCCTCCCACAGATGAGAGCTGTCGGGAGCTCTGTGCCAGCCAGAGGAACAGACTGGGATGAGTGGGGAGAGATTAATTGAAAACTGAGAAAGAGGAGGATGCTCAAGATAGCAAGCACCAGCTCTGCAGGGCAAACAGGGAAGAGAAACTGTGCTCAAAAAGCAGATTTAGAGAACTGGGTGGCAAATGTCTGGAGTCACTGGGGCTTGGGACTGCAAACACATTTCCTAATGATGGATGCAATGAGACTCTTTTCTTACCCACACAAGCCTTGCTTCTGGGGTGATGAGTCCTCTTCCTCAGAGCCTCTGGCTTCCACAACCCTGAAAACTAGAATTTTCTCTGAGCTTCATTTCTCATCCATAAATCAGAGTAACAATGCCATGTCTAGCTCCTGGGGTCTTCTTGCAAGGAATACTTTAACTAATGTGAAAACTATGCAAACATCACTCAGGTTACTACAAAGGATACCAAGACAGCCATAACAAGAAGCAGTTCCGGTCTTAGCATCTTCAGAAGAAATTAAGTCATTTGACACTAAGAAAGAAACACCTCTTCCTTTTTCTTCTTCAAACTAAGAAAGTCACATACTTCAAATCTGTGCCAAGAGAACAGTTCTCATAGGTTAGAAAAAAAAAAATGTAAGTAACTAACAAAATTCACTGGCACCAGCCCAGACAGAACCAGACCTGCCACTGCTTGCTCTGTCCTGAGAGGTGGGACCCACAGGGACTCCTGATGGATACCATCAATCTAAGAAAAATGAACATGCAATGCCCATTGCCTCTCTTGACTGCTTTAAAGCAGTTACTCCAGTTTAACCCAGAAGGGTCCTCACACCCCATTTAAAACAACTCATATGTGTCTTTACAGTAGATAATTCTTCCCTTTTAAAGAGGGAAGTAAATTAAACTCTGAACCCTAATCACATTAATAGCCCCGCCTGACACTATAAATCACCAATGTAGCATTTTGTTCATGCCCATAAATTACTGACACCATGCCCTCCTGCAGAAGATTCCTTCTCCTTAAAAGCATATTAATATGTTTGCACCCAGTCTCCTTTTTAAACACACTGGCTCACACTCTCAGCTTTCCTAGTGCTCTAGGCACCAATTTCAAATTTCATAATCAATGATATCATTTTCCTTCGCGGCAGTAATTTGATTACTGCTCTTGGGTGTGACAGGCATTTGTGACCATTTCTTCCTGTCTTCATCTGAAATTTCTAATCTTCCTTCCCTCCCTCCTCCCCGCAAAACCTGTGCAAAATTGATAAAATAACATCAATAAATCAAGGCTCTTGCATTTTCCCTGAAGTCACTGTATTCCAGATTTCTTCTCTGAAACACAAACAAGGACATAGTTCATCTAGTTCAACAGCATGACCAAAACGGGTATAAAATGATGATGATGTTTTGTGGCAGTTATTGCCAGTTTAGTTAATATGACTGACTGCTTTTCCTGTGCAAGCTGTCTCTTCTAGATTACCCTATCTTTGAAATAATCACCACTACCACCTAACATTTAGTAATAATTTACTCCACAGCAATTGGTATGACAGAGCCCACATCAGCTGAAACAAAATTGCAACATTCCAGGGGAAAAAAAAAAGTTACATTTATTTCTGACAAGCTCAGAGTCCCTGTTGACCAACCTGTACACTGCACTGTTGGAGTACAGTACATTTAGAACTTTTCATATACAACATCAAAGGAACAGAGTTCAAACTAAAGTTGCCACTTTCTTCCCACTAATTTCAGAAGTTTTAATGACAGCGAGAACAGGAGGCAAGAATCTGGTGGATTAATCAAGTTCCAAAACAAGCTGCAGAAAGATGCCTGCCCATCCCTGAATTTGGCTGGTTTCATCCAACACGCAATTCTTAAGGACACTTAAAACCACTTCCATTTCCACAAACATCTGGAGAGACTGAAAGTGGAATGCAGCCAATAGCACCTACTGCGTTTTCTTTCAGGGAAAGTGGTTTTCTTCCAGGTTAAGTAACTGATTTCTCTCTACCCCCCACTAATACAAAACCTTCCAGAGGCAGGCTGGGGATCACACACACAACTCCTTAGCCAGGGCTGAGTAAAACAGAACTTCTTTGATTTTTTTTTCTCCCTCTTGTGTAATGTTTGGGTGAGATAAAATACTGCATATGTGATACACAGATTTAGACTATGGAAGTTTAGTACAGGTGACCTAATTCAAAAGACAGATTTCCATGAAACAGGTAATTCAGTTTTTTTTTTCTTTTAACTGCTTTTTTAGAGTGTCTGATTCAAGATATTTACAAGTAACTTGTGACCTCAGATTCCATAAAGTATTTTGTTCTCCCTTGAGGTATCTCAGAGCACTCCAATTTTTTTTATGTTGGGCCACCACACTGACATAAGAATTTCCAATAAACTTTTATCTGCAAACATGATGCAATGGTGCTAATTTACAACTGCACAAGTCCGTGGCTGAGATAAAATTAAATGGACCACACAAGCAAAAGAATTTTCAACTTTCAGATGCTGAATTAGGGGAAAAAAAAATAGGTCCAAACTGTCATATTTAATCATTATTAATTAGTTATCCTACGAGAGAAAAACATGTCAAGAGTTTGTCAGGCTGACGGAACCATTAACATGAGGAACCCCCCCTGTAAGTCAGATGCAGTTTTTCACCCAGAAGAGTTGTTGATCTTTTCCAAGAGTTGAAACCCAAATGCTCATACATGAATTTTGAAGAGGCTGAAGCAGCAGAACATAACTGAACCAAAACTTTTCTTTGAAAAGAGCAATGCACGTTCCTGGAATGAATAATTCCTTCTTGTCTGTTCTGTTAATTCCTTCTTCATGACATTTGTATTTCTATCATAAATTAGCTGCAATTTTCTTCTCCCACAAGATGAAACCTGTGCTAGCAGACAAGTTCATATTCACTGTGAATTACTGAAGCTTCCATAACTTTTTTTTTCTTGCAGATTATTTTCACAGAAATTCCTTTTAAGCAAGGTAGAGACAAGTTATTTTACAATGCCATGGCAGCAATTTGTTTTGCTCTTGTAGGTTCTATTAACTGAGCAAATAAAGACACTCATCAGTTAAAAAGTGATTTCAAATTCTGACTTCAAGCTACATATATGAAGCTTACATGCTACTTTTGCTCCCAGATGGAGCTGAAAAGAAACAGCAGATCAGACCTACAAAGCTGCTTGGAGGAACTACAGCAGGAAAGTGGGATCACATTCTGCTGCTCTTCAAAACCATCTATTTGTTCAGAGGCCCTTTCAGACTGAAAAGATATTACCATTTTTTCCTAAGGCCAACGTGTGAGGAATTAAAAAATAAAATAAGAAAATAATATCTCAAACAGTGGTTGGAAAGATACTGTTGCAAACATCTACATCCCCACATCCCTATTTGCCAGCGCCACAGTTTATGGAACAGAGAACAATTCAGTATTTTAAAGGAAGCCAATAACAATCATGAGAGCTCCCATGGGTGACATTACTTAATCTGCAGCTTCATCTTCCAGAGGAAAAAGAAGCCTATGAGGAAAAACTATTTCCATAAACAAGGGTCTTAAAAGCCAAAGAGAAAAAAGGTTTTGGGTAAGTTTCAAAATTTAGGCACTTCTGTCTAACAATCCTGGTCATGCCCTTCCTCCCCTCAAAGCTGGGGAATAATTTAAAGCCAGTGAAAGCTCAAAACTTTGGGAAATGCAGATCTTGGGGAGCACTATATCAGAAGGGGCCAACAGGAAGAAGGAATTTCTTTATTTCTGCATCAGACTCCCTGTGGCTCTACCAAAGCAGCAGCAGCAACACTTTACACCTTCCAGAGCACCTGCCCCACAACACACCTCACATGAGCAACTCCATCCCTGCCAGAACAGATGTTAAAGTGGTTTGTTACTCCTCATCCTCCTCTTTGATCATTTCAAAGCTTTGAACAGTAACAGACTGCTGAGGAGAGAGCTACCAGCACCGACAGGGAGAGAGGATCTGCTACAGCTGATATGCAGCACACAGAGACAGCACGCAAGGGATCTCCCAGGGAGGAAAAGCAAAAGGAATTGCAGGCACTTCATCCTACAAGGATCAACAAATCCAACAGACAGACTGCAATTGCATGAAATTGTTCTGCAAAAGGAAATATGAGAGGAACAGACGTTACCTGCAATTTCATAGTTCTCATTGAAATGCAACCTACATTTTTAGCAGACTGAGGAAAAAGGGCATTATTTATGTCTGTTTGGAGGACAAGGGAAAGCAAGAGGGGAAGGGAGGAAGATTCTCCTCTGCCAGTTTTGACACCAGGCAAGTGGCTTAGCTAAATAAACAAGGTCTTTAAAAGTACAATGATAATATTTTAAAACTATAAGCAAAACCTGCATTCCATTGGTAAAGCTGTAAAATTTGCCTGGAGACTACACACAGTGCTCTAATCACACTGGCTCCTCAGAGCTGACCCATAAAAGCCAGAGCAATTACTGACAGATGCACTAAACATTTCTGACTCGCTTTTTGGGGGAACAAGCCACGGATTTGTATTTGGAAGCTATTCCAAAACTGTTAAGAATCATGTAGAATAAACAGCCTTTTGCTCAGCTGCCAACATACCAGCCCAAAAGCTTGACGAGGTGACTTCAGACAGAAACAAAAAGCCTCTGTGTTTGTACCTACTACAGCTTGCACTAAATTCCCCTTTCTGAGACAGAGGATCTCGGTGCCAGGGAACAACAATGAATTCACAGGCCAAAGGCTCACATCTGCTGCTTGGCTTTGAAATCCTTCCTCGCTTTTACAGACTTAAACTGCAAAGCATGCCAGAGCCCAGTGCCACTTGGAGGACCCCACTGACCACTCTGTAGCCACACAGACCAGCCTGGAGACCTTCACTGCTCAACAGCTTCAGGTTTTGAAGTGCTGCTTCCCACACACAGTTACATTGCCAATTCAAGAGCTGAGTTTCCAGAAATCTCTTGTGGGTGCACATCTGCTGGGATTAGAAGGTTCAAGGTGCCTCCAAATGTTAATCAGGAAAATAGGAAGACAGATGATTCCATAATCCACAAACACAGAATCATACGACCCACTTCCACTGGGTTGGAAGGTACCATAAAGATCATCACACCCTAGCATGGCAGGGAAACCTCTGCTAGACCAGGCTGCTCAAAGCCCCATCCAGCCTGGCCTTGAACACTTCCTGGGTGGGGATAACATGCAGCTTTTCTTATTGGAAAGGAGATTAAATACAAAACTATCTCCTGTGTGAGTCTGTCCAGCAGTTGCTGGCAGAAACGTGTTTCAGCCTCCGTCATTGCCTCACCAAAACAAGCACCACCCTTTACAGCTGAGAGCTTGTCCTTCTCCAGACTGCTCAGGAGCCCCCTCTGAAATGGAACCATCACTTGTAAGGTGTCCCCTCTGCAGCCAGGTCTCAGGGCCAGTACAACTTAGTTACCAAATGAAACACTGTGAGCAAGCACGAGCAGCCTTTCAGCTGTGACAGGAAACCAGACACAGGGTAATTCTTGTCTTTATTCACACATCATAGGCCGACTGCAGGGATTTCAAACACTTGCTTTTTTTTTTTTCTCTGCAATGCATACCATATCATTACCCCCTGAGAGGCCACTTTACACTTGGCTCTCCTGCCTCCTTTCTCCTGCTTTGTTGTATAAAGTTATATGGAAAATAATACCTAAGTGGCTTCGCATCCTGCAGGGGAGTAGCTTAAAACATCACTCAGTCTTTCTGAAAATTTTCATGCCACTGCAAACAAACAAAAGAAAGTCAGTCATTATACCTCAGACTTGACAGTTTCTTTTGGATTGAAAACCACAAATTAAGTAAAAAATATTTATTTATTCAAACACATGGGTTTGCTTTCCACCAAAACACCTCTGACAGCTGCAAAGATGACAGTAACCTGTGATACCTGCTCTGCATCACCCTTGTGGCTGTCTTGTTATTTCTGGAAACCCAAAAGGTACCTCCTGAAAAATCAAATCATTCTGTCCTAATTAGAAGCTTCTGAAGACAAACTTCAATTGGGATGTACACTTCCCACACATTAAACACTAATTCAGAAAACAGGAAGCCTTTCTCAGCATGTCCTTCAGATGAGAGGTTGCAGACTTAAAAACACCAGGTTTAAAACCCAAGCTGAAAACTCTGCTGTTTAATAATGAAACACAGCATTTGAGCTTCTGGAGTTCTTCTAGTAATAAATAAAACCCTGACTTGCAGCAAGACATGTTTTGAGAAACTCCCTCACAGTCACTAAGTTTTACAGGACAGGAATTTACCCTCTCAGTGCAGACAGGGGGGTGATAAACTCTTTCTCCTAACACATCTGCTATGACAGGAGTGGGCTGTAACTGCATTAAAGCCATCACGGTCCCTTTCCAGGGATGACACTGCTTCTGTTCCACTGATCAACCACACAGTTTGTGAACAAGGTCAAAATACCTCAAGTGCCACAGGTTCCCTGTGCTCACCTTTGTTGGTGGAAAACAGGAATATTAACTGGGCTGATGTAGCTTTTCTGCAGCGAACTCTCACTGCTTAAAAGCACCTCAGAGCCAAGGTCATGCCAAAGAAGGCAGGTGCATTACTGCTGGACAAGCAGGAGTGCAGGGAGGGGAAGTGAGAACTTCAGATCCTGTTACTATTCTCTGATCATCTAATGCTGCTTGTAATGCTAATCTGATCATTTATTAGGGATGTGAGATAATGTCCATTCTTGCTAGGCAAGGCAAGGACTACCAGCAGCCAATACACTATATTAAGGGCTATTAATAACTTAATTTCTAAAGACAGCTAGTATTTTCATTTGTGGGAAAAATTTAGTTGCTTGGTACGCTTTCCTGCAAAAACAGAAGTTGTCTGGAGTAGGCCAGGAACTAGATATGACCCCATTTTGGCTCTAAATTACTGATGCAAACTTTTCAGGGCAGATATCCAGTGATTCAAGATCAACAATCTGACATTATTTTTGCCTGTGTGCTACCAAAAGCCAGAACACACTTCGGGACTTTCTGACAGCGTGTGTGATTTAGGCAGCAAAAGCGCCGTGCCCTGAAACCAACAACACAAATGGTTACATCACATAAGCACACAGTTTCTTAGAAACACTTACACTCTCAATTTTCACCTACTTAAAGGAGGAAGTGACAAGGCTGTAAGTCTCACAATCAAAGCACTGGTTCATCACATGAGGATGATTTATTTTTTACCTTCTGGACAAGTGCTTAATAAGGCAAGTCCAACATGTACTTTTATTTCATTAAACAATCTTCTGGTAACATTACAGAAGACCTCTTCATAACATTCGGTGTTGCTTCTAGCAGCGTGCAGCTGGAGTTATATAAACTACTGCATCCCCCCATGTTACTTTCTGACGTGGTGTAAATTTGCATACATCTGCTGAGTCCTGTTGATTTATACCAAAGGCTGGCTGATCCACATAGTTTCAAGCTTCCAAAACAAGACACAAAAATACATTTGATATGCCCCACCTAGAGTAACATCTGAGTAACAACTGAGGCCAATATTGCCATGGGGCAGCACGTCCCCTCCCAGTCCCCTCTCCCTGCCAGTCAAGTCCAGTACCAGGGGGTCCCTGTGGGCACCTCAGCCCCCTTTCACAGGAAGCAGTAACTGCTTCATTAAGGGCTCTAATCACTTAGAAATTGCTAGAAGTAGCAAAGGGGGAAAGCATGTAAGTTCCTCTCTCAAGTGTAATTAATGTGTGATGTTCTACTCTTGACTAGAAATACACAGGTGGAACTCCACGTTTCAAAGCTCTGCTTGTCCTGATGCCTCAGAGCCTTCCAGCTGAAAACTGTTGTTTACTCTTTAACTTTTAACTGAGAGGCCCTGAAATATAATCAATGCTCACTTCTGAAACCCTACAATATTAATTACCATTTTCAGAAACCCTCTATCACATGTTTTATGTACAATCAATGCTGACCCATAAAGGGAAAGCACTCTCACATTTTGGTATACAAGAAGTTTGCTCTTTAAGAAGAAAACAATCAATTACTGATCATCCAACTGCCTCTGTGTGCATTTCTACTGCTCTTCTGTTATTGCAGATTAGATATGATTATGTCCCAAGAAAGCAATAATGCTATAAAAATTCCACTTCTGATTTGTTTTCAGTACAAAATTTTATTTATGTTATTACTTAGGGTGGTAGATTTTTATTTTTTTAAAACCTACACAAAGCATTGTAGCAGCTAAGGTGGCAAAAAATAATTAAATTTTGCAACACCACAATTTGATCAATGTGTTTTGACACTGCTTCCTTCTAAATCATTCTTAATATGCTGAGATCTGAATGCATGTTGACACATCAAGATACCATTGTGTGAGAGTTGTCATGCATTGAAAGAAACCTCTTCATATATGTTACCCTGGTTTTAATAAATTGTAGCAGATCACGCCATAAGAAGCTTGTCATGCCCAGATTTTGTGTTTTGAGTGTTGCTTTTTATTTCGTCTGAGGTGGGGGATCAATCTGCGATGTTTTCAAAGAGGTATCACAAAGGATCAGTGAGAAAATTATTGGCTTTAAACACACAGGAACAATGCTTTGCTAATTAGCATGCATAAGTAAGAGGTATAAAAAGCCCAGTGACAGACATGGAGAGAAAAATATGTGCCAGGACATCCACATTCTTCAGTTTTAGTCATCCGGGATAGGCTGATAAAATGCTGAAGAAAAAGCCTACCTTAAATTTCTGTTCAAAATCATTAGCTGACTTAGAAAAAGTCGTGTATTTGTACATAAATTGGTGTTATCAGGTACATCTCAGCTAACCTGCTGAAATCAATAGCATTTACACTGGCCACTCAGAAAGGATGAGCTAATTGCTTTATATTTGAGACTAAAGACTTGAACACAGTTAGAGCAAGCCCAACTTCTTCTTATTACCTCTTCAAAGGACCTGAAGCCACACATCACATGCAGGCATGTCTGGCAGCAGGCCAAAGAACATCCACCCTGTGGGAACATGTAAACCAGAGATTTGCACAAATATGTGCAGCTAAACTTAGAAACAGAAAGGGTGTGTGAGTGCATGCTATGGACACTACACTGAGCACAAACGGTGCACAACTCTGACTACTTAAAAAAATCAGGTCACAAAAGCCAGTGTATTCTCAGAAACAATGCAGGTTTTATAGCAAATACTCCAATACTTTTGAAGCCCAAATGATATCCAGCAGTGTTTGAAGTCCCATTACTCCCAATCCCTAGGAAGTCAAGTACGGCTCAACCAAAGGAGGGAGAAAAGTTATTTCTTTTCAGAAGAGAAAAGGAAGAAGAAAAAGGAAAAGAGAGCTGAGCAAGCTTCTTCCCCTTTGAAGGAAGTGTTAAGAGTGAAGAGAAGGCAGCAATGGGGTCTTGGGCTGCCTGATCAGCAGGCAGGCACCAGCTCCAGCCAGGAAAGGGGCAGAGCCACAGTACCCTGGCTTGGCTCTGCAGAAATATTTCACTCTTTACCTTCTCCAGCACTGAACCTTGCATGTTAATCCCTAGAATTCTCCTTATTTAATAAATGCATTAAAGTCTATTGATTTTCAGTGACTATGAAAGGTCAAGTCAAAACAAAGCAGGAACATTTGGCAACGCACGGGGCTGTAAAGAGGGAAAAAATTCCTAATGAGAGTAAGTGGTTACTGTGTAGATTGAAGAGAAACTTCAGCTGGTCAAATTCATGTCCGGTTACATGGACGTAAGCACAGAGTAATTCTACTTGGGCCAAAACTTCAAGCAATACTCTCCGTGGTCTTACTTGAGTTTTTATTTGCATGCTCAAGAGAAAAATTTTAATCACAAAACTTAAGCCATTATTAGTATTTGTCTAAAGGCCAGGAAAGGCTGCTCTAATCTTTCATTGTGACCTCCTGTTCAATACAGACCAGAAGATAAAAGCCAAAAGTTCTGCCACCCATCTCAGGGAGGAGGGATGAAAAGTGATCCCCTGCCATACTCAGGGTATCCCAGGTGAAAAGAGGCAATGGCAGGGCAATGAGAAGCAAGTATGTGCCTAATTTTTAATATCTGTGATATGAAATCTTCCAAACAAGCTAATTTATGGAACAGTCACATTTTCTTTTCTCAAACTTTCTCATTCCACCCAAACCTACCCACAGTGAAAAATGATGCTGTGATTAGAGGCATGCTTAATTACTTTCCAGCAATAAAATTTTATGAACCAAATTTTTATCCTAGCCTGTGTATTTTCTTATTTATTTTTATATATTCATAAATATGCAAAGCCATTAAGATGATTATTAATTGCAGCAGAATGCAATTAAGTGGCTTTCCACAATAGCAGTCTTTGAAACTGCAATGTGTATTCACTGTTTTTCCAGCACCTGGCTTCAATTATTTAGCTCTTTGAGGATCTCTGTTATCATGATATAATGAATGTGCTACTTAAATAGCATCGCTACCTGAAAGAAAGAACACTGATCTATTGCTACATTAAGCTCAGCCGTGTAGTGAGTTGTGTCATCTAATGAAACCTTCACAAAACTGATTACCTGCAGAGCCTCACACTGTTCACAATGTTAGCAAGTCACATTCCCCTTTTGGCCACAAAGTTGTCATATTTTCCTTCCCCCAAATAATTCCTCTTTAATCTTTTCACAGATTTTACACCAGTGCTGCCTAATTTCCAGACTAATATTTTAGAAGGTGCTGATCCAACTCTCCCACGCACACTGGATGAAAAAGGGTGTGCCTGCAGCAGGGACAGACCACTGATAAAATTATGGACACTGCACACTATAAAACACCCAAAATCTCGTTAACAGACTGCCTTTTCAGGAGCTACTCCTCCAGAAAGGAAAAGTCTTTTTGAAGGTCAGCAGCCTGACCTCGCTGATGTTTACAGCACTGACTTCCCCAGCAGCCACTTAGAGGATGCTTTCAGCATCTCGCTTCAGTAAGTGGTGGCAGCCTTCATAAAAGGCAGGATATTGTTACAGCTTGCAAGAACTGACATTAACTTTTAGCCTAAGTGGTAAATTTTACCTCCAAAATGATCATTTGCTTTTGAAAGCAGGTGCTTAGATCATTTTAGCTTCTCCCGTTCCGTGCTCCTCTCTGCCACACCCCCCGCAGGTGTCAGTGCCCACCCCTCCCCTCACACCCCTATTACAAGAACTGAAATGCTCATTTAGGAGCATTTTGCCCGATTATATTGCTGTCCTCTTTATTCAACTTGCTAATGGAGAGGCAAAACTCATGAGGTGATGAGGAAAGGAAAAGCACAGTCACAGGGCGACACAGAGGCTGCTGAAGTGAACACTGAGCAAGGCAGCACACGGAGGGGGATGGCTCCCAGGAGGGGATGCGAGGAAGAAAATTGCCAGCCCTGCATAAAGCCAGCAGCAGCAAGGCACAGGCATTTAGCCTGCACCATCCCCACAACGTGACTGCGTGGGAGACATGAAATGTGGCAAGTGCTCCTAGAAATCTCCTCAAGTCTCTCTGGGGATCTGGCAGAGTTTTATTGGCTTCTGCTCTGGTAACAGTAAAGCCAGCTGAAGCCACACCTAGGCACTGGGGAGCATTGGACTTCAAAAATTTACAGCATCAGGGTTCTGCTGCTCCCTGCATGCAAAATGCAGCCTGTATTTCTCACAGAAATTCTCAGACATCTTTTCAGCCTCAGCTGCGTAAAAAGCCCTTCTAAGCAGCTCACCTACCACTGGTTTTCCCTCTATGAAAAACTGAGATGTTCCTAAAATAGTATCATGTTATACTGCAGTGCTATCCAACTTTGATCCTATAATCCCCTCCAAGAGAGGGGACCCTGGCACCGGTGCTTGCAGCCCACTGACAGCACAGGAGCCACCCACAGAGCTGCAATTTCAGGAGCAAGGATTTAAGGAGGTGGTTTTGGGAGCCCTGTACATGCACAGGAGAGGGGACCTGTGGTGGTTCACTCCAAATTGAGATGTAAGTATGTTTTTTCCCTTGTTTTTCAGTCAAAATATATGATGCAGACCCACTACCTCACTTGAGATTAAAATTTTAGGGCTGTATAACTTTATCGAAAAAACATCTCATTCTAGTCAACTTCTTTCTTACTAATGCTCCTTGTACTATTCAAGAAGAAATAAAAAATTAAGAAGAAAAATCTTAAAGAAATTAAAAAAACATAATTGAAAGAAATTCATAGTCGTACCTGCTTGCCCTAAAGGCTCATTTGCTCATCTGCCTCTTGTCTGGGGCAAATCCCTGTTCCACAGAAACCAGCCTTCAGAAGGGGGAAAAGGCATTCCAGTCATTACTGTATCAGGATGGAGATCATGCGGCCAAAATGCACGACATGAATAAATGCAGTGATTTGCTAAAAGGAGACAAGTGAATTAGCAGACAGCATTCCTACTGCAACAACTCCTTTCTGCTGCGTAATACAAGGTACCAAATTTACTTTCCAACTAGATTTATAACTTCAGAACTAATGCAGCAATTAACTACAAATTGACAAGTATGTTTTACTAGCAGCCAAGATTTTAATGTAAAAGAAAAAAGTAAACTTAACACGAAGTTCTCAAAGTACTGTGGGAAATAAGGATCTAGTAAGAGGTTAATACTGTTAATTTTTTTTTGCATTGGCATATGAAAATTTAACACATTAGGAAAGAACTAAGCTGAAACTGAAAGCCTTAATCAAACCCTGGTGACATCATTTTTGCTGAAACAATTTGGAAAATCAGAGAGATTAAAGCTGAAATCCATTAGTAAGAAAGCAAGTGAATATAAATATAATTTCTGCAATTTCTGCTGATTCAATTTTGAAAACCTACAAGATTAAAACTAAGGCCTATTTATAAGATGGCAAGTGAGCACAAAGTTACTACTCTTCAAATCACAGAACTTTTATATGACAATAATCAATGAGAAATCTCATTAAAGCTGCTTTTCACATTCATCAGATTATTTGGTAAAGATGCTAACAAAATTAAATCCCTCCTGCTACGATAATATGAAACAAATATAAAATTATCCAGACCACAAAAAAAGCCACATTCCAAGATACCAGTCAAAACCCAGAAACAAACCTGTAATGCAATTCAACAAAGTATTATTAAATTAGGCCCAACTGTGGAAAAAGAGACTGTCCCTAGTGCTGGCTGTTCCATACCCTGGCAGGCTGGGATGCTGCTGGGAAATCAGCCAGGCTGATTACTGTTATAAGAAATCTTTTATTTGGCTCTTCAAACAGCTGATGTCAGCTCCTTCCACTCTTAAAAGAACCCATGTCAGACTACAAATAAGAGAGCAAACTGCGGGATTACAAGTAGGAATTAAGGAGAAACAAACCTATTAGCCTAGCAGGAGTTCACACAAATTTTTCAGTAGGGCAGTTAAGTATATCAGATGATACAGAGCAAGAGAAAGATGGGGACCTTCCTTTGGGATCATCAGCACAGGGTGGGAATGGGCCATGGAGGTCTCAAATTCAGCTTCTCCCCTGTCCATCAGGCACAGCCAGCAGCGCAATAAACCCTAATCCCGATTCCAAACCCCCAAACAACTCCTGCTTCCCCTTTGCCTTGCTGCAGAGCAAAAACCCAAATACACAGCAGTGGGGAGCCTTAACAGCCAGGTACAAATCACCTGGAAAGATACACCACCTAACAGCCAGGGTAAAAATGTGATCCTGACTTCTCAGCAAGCAAGGGAAAGCAGCTGCTTCAGTCCCCAGAGCAGCAATCAGATTCCCACTGGCGGAGCCCAAAGCTTACAGCAGTGCCTGAGCAACCTTCCTGCTGCCCAGGGATCCTCCTGCTCACCTCAGACCACAGCAGAAATTTGCAACGAGAGCATATCGTGCAGTTTATAAAGTGTCTGATAATTCCACCACTCCCTGCCCTCCAGCCTGAGAGTGCCGATTTTATTTTTCTCTGATTCTAATAGCACTGAATTAAGACACAGGTTCTGGCTGGCAGCCTTGAGTGACCTTTTTAAAGGCCTGAAATAGATTTAAACTCAAAGTCCCTGGCAAAGGAAGCCTGGCAGGCTGTTTTTCCATGGCCAAACAGGGCTCAGTCACAGCAACACCCCCACAGACCAGATAGGATGAAAAGGGCAAGTCTCTCAAAATACGGCTCTGACTTTGAAATTCAGATGACAGGGCTTCTGTACACAGGGTATTTGACAGTTCTGTAACACAGCAGCTCTGGTCACCCCTTGAAAAAAAATTAATCAAAGTTTCCATAAAGAGAAGCTTTTCCAATTCTGCCTTCATAACTTTGCTGAAGGGGTCCATGTGCTCCAGAGCCTTTAGAGGGAGCAGACAGATTGAAGCAAACACGTCAACTCCTGCAGCCCAGAGCTACCAATATGAGTTTTCTCCTCCTTTTTTTTTTCTTTTTTTATGTTTAAAGTGCATAATTAAATAGAATGCATCAAATCCAGCCATGAAGCATACAGAACTCCAAGCATATAGCTGAGCACAAAATAATTAGTTATAAAAAAGTCTGCTCCTCAGAAAAATAAGGTAACTGGATTAGGCAACTTTAATTAAAGTCCAGAGGGGGGAGGGTTGATATGATGATTTAAATATTATTACCCAAGTTAAACCTGAAAGCCCTGCAGCACGCAGCAGAGATGAGCAGAGACCAGCACGGGTGTCACAAGGCAGTTCTGTGCCTGTCAGACCCCACATGGCACTGCACCTCTGCTCCATCACCACTCCACCTCTGCTCCACGGCTGCAAATTCACAGTCATTTAAGGACATTAAATATTCAGGGGAACATAAAGCATCCAAGTGAATCACTACCCTATGCAGAACACCCTCAGGGATTTCTCATCTTCTGACTGTCTGTTTAAGCCATGGAGGAAGATGAAGAAGGCCAACAAAAAGGCCAAGGAAGATGTGGGGAGTTGTGGAAAGGAGCACAATGTCCTGAGCATCTCTCCAAATACAGAGCAGGGAGTGGGGCAGTCACCACAGCAGGGACTGCTCCAGGCACCTCCCTCTCCCCAGCTTTTGGCTGGAGCAATTGCACCCAGACACAGGCAGAATTAGCACAGAATTAGCTGTTCCACAGACTAAGGCACCCAGGAGCTGAACTGGAAAACCACAATTAAATAAAACAGGATGTTTGTTTACCTCGAACCTGACACCTTTGCTTTTACTGTGCAATCTTCCACTTTACCAACCCAAACTGAGAGTCAGGGAAGCCCTAAAACAAACCTGCAAGGAAACCACTTAAAAACCACCACCCACCAGTAACAGAATGAATTTAGTTTCACACCAGGAAGAGATGAAAAAGGGCAAATATAATGGGAACCTACTGTTTCACACCAGCTTGTGAAATGCCCAGCTGTGTCAGAGAGAGAGGATTGTGCAACTGCGTGGGGTATTTACTGCAACTATGACACCTGAATAAAAACCCATCACTTACAGGATCACACTGGTTTGGTTATCTTTGAATTTAATGTGTTTTAAAATCACCCCTAAATCATCACGTTATCACTCAAAGCACAAGCCTTAGCTCTTTTATACCTTACAGCAGCACCACGTGCACACTGTGCACATGTACCTGGTCCCTCATGGGTTTCCCATCATAAATAAGGTTATTAGAGCAGCTCAGGGCCACTCTGTACCAAGCCCTGGACAACAACCAGAACAGCCTCTGTCCTGGGCAGCTCCCCACCTCATCATTTGCTCCTGCTCACATTTATCTCACTTTAACAAGGCAAAACCAGCTCCTATTCCCGTGTCTGCTGCAGCCCTGTTAAATGGCATTAGTACCTAAGAGCAGCTTTAACTCATTTTGTCTAATTTGAAATCTCAGATTAAAAAAAAAGTTTAAAAAAATCTAAGTTTTCAGCAACTTTTGCTTTCAGAAAGTTTTAAAGTGAGTGAGATCCATTAAAAAAACAGAGACAAAAGGGCTAAAGGGCATGGACTGAAAAAAAAAAAATAAATAGAGGCTGTAAGAGAATCATATGACAAATGTAACTGAAGCCAGCACCACTGAATGAGTAAAAACCATCCAGCAAAAAAGACCGTGTAAGGGTAAAAATGAAGTGTGATAGTCCTGTCACCTTTGGGGCTTCAAGGGATGAGTAATGAAACGTCCTGGATTAAAGCTCACAGAAAACAGGGCTGAAAAGGACCTCGAGAGGTTATCTAGTCCATCTCTACACCCCAAGGCAGGAGCAGCTCTACAGATATCATTCCTGACAGATGTTTTGCTAACATATTCTTAAAGACCTGCAATGACAGAGTTGCCACAACCCCCATAAGCAATCTAATGGTGTATTTCATCCTAGAAAGTTTTTGTCATGAAAGTAAATCTCACCTGCCGCAATTGAAGCCCATCCTTTCTCACCTCATCCCCCATGGACAAAGTGTTTTCCCTTCCCTGCGCAGCAGGAGAAAAAGGCAGGAATGTCATGACAGACTCAACCACTGGGTTCCAATTTTTGCCACTGCCACTCCCTCTACTCTATTTGCTTTCTAATCCTGATTTTTTGGATGGCACGCTGAAAGTAACAGGTGGTAACAGGACAGAAATTTTAATCTGTCCTGTCTACAAATGGCTGCTCTTGAACATAGGAGGACACGGCCCTGTTGGAGTCAGTTCAGAGGAGGCCAGGAAGATGATCACAGGGCTGGAGCACCTCTGCTGTGAAAACAGGCTGACAGAGTTGAGGTTGTTCAGCCTGGAGAAAAGAAGGCTCTGGGGAGACCTTCAAGCCCCTTCCAGTGCCTAAAGGGACTCAGAGAGCTGGAGAGGGACTTTGGAAAAGGGCAAATAGTGATGGGGCAAGGTGTAATGGCTTTAAATCTCTGGCACTGGCTGTCCAGAGCAGCTGTGGCTGCCCCATCCCTGGAAATGTCCAAGGCCAGGTTGGACAGGGCTTGGAGCAGCCTGGATAGTGGGAGGTGTCCCTGTCCATGGCATGGGAGTTGGAATAAGATGAGCTTTAAGATCCCTCTCAACCCAAACCATTTCCTGGCTCTGTCTAGATCCTCTCTTCTCTGTAAAGATGACATGAGAATCATGATTCTTCCTCCCATGGCCACAGAGCTGGTAATTCTGTGAGGATATTGAGTCCAGCAATTCTCATCTCTCCGACCCTTTCCCCTTCAAGTTACAGGGTCTTTCCAGCAGACAACACTAAAAAATGGGAAGGGGGGAAACAATAAACAAAAGAGAGAAGCAGCTGTTGACCATGTTTTCAAGGGACAAGTCTCTAGGTAAACACAGGAAAAAAAGCCAAGTTCTCCAGTTAACTGAAAGCTGTTGGTTTGATGCAGATACTGCCTGGGAAATTACAGTGGACTGTGTTATACAGGATCTCTAGTCTGACCTGTAATATTAGGGCATTAAGTATGAGTCACACAGGCTTTTGAGAGCAAGGAAGCAGGAGCTGGTAAAAGATGTATTTTCTTAATAAACACAAAATTATAAGCCAGTACTTTCTGGAAATTTATACAAGACAGTAACACCACAGGAATGAAAGCTGTGGGGGTCTTTATATTTGTTTGGTGAGCTTTCTTTGTGCACTCAAATCCAAAGCTCCACACCTTCAGGCTGTTCTCCCCAAATACGTGCACAAGCACCCTTTCTAGGATGAGAGCTCAGATTTTTGCTTTATCACACCACTCTGACAGCTAAGGTATTTCTAAAAACCACTAAATATCTTGGAATTCATAACATCAGTGCAAGCACTACCAACAGGAGATTTCCTAAGGGTATCTCTGACTCAAACAGTACTTTTTTTTTTTGTTTATTAATCCAATGACCTGCTCTGTTTCCTAATGCCAATTAAATACCCAAGAAAAGAGATGAAGGAGGGATGTAAAAGTTGTTACACTTTCCTTATGCCTTCCAGCCAAAAGCTTGTCCCCTTTTCTGAGCCTTTTATAGTCTAGGCAGGTCTCACCAGCATCACCAGCCAAGGGAGAGCTCTTGCCTAAGGAGCTGTCTGCCTAAACTCCTCAATTTATTAGAGCTTACGGACATCAGGGAGCAAAAAGGTGCAGTCAGCAAAGATAAGTGGCAGAAGAAAGAAAATAAAACCCATTCATTATACACACAAGCCTTGACTGAAGAATTGAAATCTATGCAAAACGAAGGGCCCTGATTAATCATTAATTATACCATGTCTCTCTTAAAAGCCATACATTCATTTTACCAACCTGAAAGTCACAGCCAAGATGATGTGGTCACTCAATCCCACAGCTTCAAAGGACACAGTAACAAGTTTTCCCCCTTCTGGATCAGTTCCCTCCTCTGATCTCTTTAGGGACATTGACTTATTGCAATTAGGAATACACGTTTAGCAGAATCGAAATTAATGGACCTACATAAAAGAAGTGCCTGGCTCTCTAAGCAATCCCAATGCCAAACTCCTTAGTAAGGAAAAATTTCCATTCAAAGTAATGGGAATACAAAACACTTTAGTCTTGGTCCTTTGGGATGGATTTTTAGAAGAAAGCTCCTTCTATTTCAAAGCAAGTAGCCAGACTTTGCTAAGTAGTAACTCTACTTCCATGCTCACCAGGTGCTAAGCTCTTACAAAAAATGTAAAAGGAAGTGGGTTTAAATGTGCTACCACACCTGTGGTGTTCAATGACTGATATTGAGTCTTCTGGGGAAAAAAGGGAGGAAGGAAACAAAAACCTAACTGTACTTGTAGTCTGCTTTCCTTGTTTCAGAGTGGATTTCTTTCACCCATCCAAAAATTAGACCTGCCCTACTGTTCCACTGTTTCAGCTAAGAAAGAGAGACAAAATGCCATTGCCATGAACACATCTATGGGAGCTTATATCCCACTCATCAAAATTTTAACTGGATATTGACATGCTGAAAATTAGATGTTGTTTTAAAAATAATTACAAAAACCCCAAAACACAAGACTCCTGTCATGTTCTCTGAGCTCTTTTCAGTCAAGACTTGCCTTTGAGTCAAATATGTCTCTTAATTAACAACTAGTCTTCCGAAAATTAACGAAGGAAAGCAGTACTAAAGGCTATGGATGTTACAAAGAGAAACAAGAATAATGTTGTTAGCTTTTTGCTATGCTAGATGAGACATTACTGTGCCAGAGGCACAAGTAATGGAAATGTACTTTTATATAAATCTCCTTTCTTTGCTTGGATTATTTTAAATGACTCCACTACAGTGTATATTAACCTAGCCACCAACCTTCCTGCAGTCAGCTTCCTTTTTACAGTTTATTAGGAACACAGCCACCGTGGAATCGCCAAAGGACGGTGAATATCATCTCACTCTCCCTTTGTTTGTTGAACATGCAGAATGGCAACACAAGAAAGTGAACAAAAACCAAATTCTGGGAGGCAAATCTTCTGCCCTTGTCACCATATATTCAAGCCCTTGCATCAGATGTGACGTTTCAGCACGGCAGCAGCTCCCTTGGCCTTGGCCAAGGGTTACAATGGACAAGCACCTGAGAACTGCAGCTGTTTTCTTCCCTTCTCC
Source organism: Phylloscopus trochilus trochilus (assembly GCA_016584745.2). Lineage (NCBI taxonomy): Eukaryota > Metazoa > Chordata > Aves > Passeriformes > Phylloscopidae > Phylloscopus > Phylloscopus trochilus. The sequence continues at coordinate 8,177,282 of WQNJ02000021.1, forward strand.
TCCCTGAACTGACCTTTAAATGCCTTTTTTCAGAAGCTGGAGCCCACAGTGTGACTGGTCAAGCTAAAACAGATCAGGGGGTCAAGTCAGAAACACACTCCATTTTTCTCAAAAATGTCTTTTATTGCTCCTTCCTGATTTTACCTATTTGCTCCTACTCCATCCCAAAGCTGTGCCCAACACTGAACAAACACACAGCTACACTGCTACAGGGGTAAATATTGCATTTCCTTTTCCCATATAAAGGTTACATGTTGAGAGGCTTCACTCCCTCAGAAAAGTACAACTGTGTGAACATCCAACAATATTCAAAACCAAGAGCTAAATACCTTATCACTTTCTCTTCCAGTGTGTTGCATTCAACACTTTTCCTAATTTTCCTACCCTAGAGCACAGATAGCAGTATCCTACTTACTCTGCGAGGGTACAGGGGAAGTTCAGCATTTAGCAATGGTGAGAAAATTGGTTTAGATCCCTGAGGGAAGGTGCTATAGAAGTGCATTCAATTCAGTTGTAATTCAATCCAGTTTGCTGGAGCTGAAAGAAAACAAAACACTTTCAAAGTTAAAGGGAAAGCCAGCATTTATTTTATTTTTATATGTGTGTGTACATATATAGATAGGCGTACACACACGTACATAAAAGTAGTTTTATCTAAACATCTATTTAAGTATGTTTGTATAATGTATTTTATTTTTGTGTGTTGGCACATATACACACACATCTACACCTACAAACACACACAAAGCCTTAAAATTTTAGGAAGTGAAATTTCTAAAGAGAGCGCTAGAAGGATAAGGTTAGCATAAGGCAAGTTTTGCCAGGCATACAGAAGCATACACTGTATGGAAAAGAATAGTTAAAGGCATTTTCTTCTACCATCATCATTTTTTTTTTCCTCAGGATATGAACAAAACAAAATCAAAGCAATTAAATCATTACCTTGAGAAAAAACAAAACAAAACAAAAACCAGTAATTGTTCTTAATCCTGTGAGTTGCTATAATGAATACATCTAATTTACTTTGACTAAGAGAAAATGTATTTTTTTTTCCTCCAAAGCTGACAAAGGTTGAATTCAAAGAAACCAAAGTAACTCCCACTGTACCTTCCTCAAAAGAGACAGAAGAAATAGCCCATGGTGTGTAATTATCTGAAGGCAAACAACCAGGAAGGCCCATTGCAAAGTGTACCTCTGATTTATAATGCTGGAAGAGCTTCCAAAGGAGAGAGAGCCTGCAACAAGTGCTCTCCCCATCTTTATCTGCATAAGGCAAATTGCAGGGTAGGGAGATGGGTTCTCCCATTTAAATTCTGCAGCATCGATATTCTGTCCCTGGAAGTTCGGTTCACAGCAAGAAAACTCTCCAGCTACACTAAACAAGGCAGCAGAACTGGTTCAGACAGGCAAATTACATATCTGCTCCTCTCTGACCTCCGGCACCTCGCAGAAATTGGGTGGATGAAAGAGCCGCTGGCGCTGCTGCCAGCACATCTCCCTGAGCTCCTCAGCCTTGGCAGAATTATAGGGGCAACTTTACGCATGGATGAACTGTTCTGGAACAATCTTTCTAATGCAGCTGACACAAATAGGCTTTCCTCCAATACCAGGGAAGCGTGTCCCACATGTTTGTTTCTTTTGCATAGGATTCCTGCCGAGAGCTCAGCGATGTTTCTGGAGGGGAGTTTCTGGCCAAGAGTGCCGCAGGGGTCAGTTAAGTCTTGGGAAAACTTGAGTGGATGGGGAGTATCCAGGACCAATTTCCAAGCCAGACTCTCTCAAGGGCACTCCTGTAGAGATGTGGGAATGTTTTTGTGGGATACCAAAGAGCTGAGGAAGCAGAGACACGTTTGCCTCTGGGAGAGATTGCTGAGCTAGGACCCTTCCAGAATTCTTGGTTTAACATTTCAACAGTCAGTGATGCACGTTTCCTCAGTGATAAAGACAAGCATTTTCACCATTTTTTACATACACCAACTAAAGACATATTCCCCGGTTTCAGAGCAAAATGGTGTCAGTGCTTGCACCCAGGAATTCAGGGAAGGACAGGACAGATGTAAAGTAAGGGCAAAGGCTGCCAAAGGTCAGTCTCTGAGATCAAAGGGAAAGGTGCCATAGGGAACATCTCTGCTCAGTCCCTGAAACCTCAGCACTTTGCACTGAGATTTAGTGCCCTATGTACTCAGCAGTACATACAGAGTCGACAAAGCTTTTATTTTTAAACAAATAAAGGCCAGAAAGTACAGATTTCCTTAACTGTCACGGGGCTTCAATTATGCAGTGCTGCATCTACCATGTAAGCATATTTCCAGAGCTTTAGCACTTGACATTTTGAGATAAAATGTCATGAATAGTATTTGTGTACCTCTCTCCATCTTTGCCCCTCCACTTCGACTTGAAATCTTTCAAGCCATCAGACCACTGCTTCAAACTATCCCTTTCCTTTTCTTTCTTCAAATTTAGAATCAAAGACCAGACAGACTTTAATGGTATCTTGCAAACAGTTTGCTCTTAGTCTTATTTCAAGAGGCTTTCTTCTCTAGTCTGCCCACTACTAAGCTAATCAATGATTTCTCTGCTCATTAAGTACTGCTGATGGAAGTACTCTTGTCTATCAGAAAGACTCTCTGCTGCCTGTTTGCTTCTCCTGCCTTTTCTCTTTCCAGCCCAGGACCACAACAGCCTCTGAAAGAAATCAACGCCCCCTGCTCAGGTCGGAGCATTTTGGCCTTTACACTGTGCCAAACCTCTGAGTTTCTCAACTGGACACTCCAACTTTCAGCTTCCCATGCTTTCCTTCTGATCTCCTCTTGCTCATCCTCCTTAAATCTATCCTCATTTGCTATGCCCTGAGCAAGAAATCAGAGGCAAACAGAAGGCACGAAATTGAGTAACAATTTTCAGTGAACTTCTAGATTGCCTTGGATGTGAGGCAGAGACATAGGAGACTTTTGTCAAATGAAGCCAGTAAGAAGAGGGAGTTTAATGGTGTTGTGTGTGACTGGTTTCTCCGCTGGCACGTGGATTTATCCTCAAACTGAAGGAGAACAGTCATTAATTTTATCACACTCTTCTGGGCACACAGTTGTGGTGAACCCACCTCCTGAAAAGTGGATTTCAGATGCAGTATCCCTGCCTGAAGATGGAGAGAGCCTGTGTCCCAGCATCCTCTTGTTCTTATCTGATGCAAATATGCTGCTTTCCAATTTCACTCTATCTTGTCTGTACTTTTATCCAGCTTGCCTCTAATTGTACAGCTCTTCCTGAAAGGTCAATTGTTCCCCATCTAGCTGATGGCCTCCCAATGGAGTCTGAACTGATTATGAGCCCCTGCCTACTTGTAAGAGCTATGGTGAAGATGATGTTTGGCATTATTAAGATGTGATGTCCTGTCAAGGATGCCTTCACAACTGGAAGAGCTAATGTGACAGCTCTGAGCTGGGAGAAAAATAAAATTAAAATAATAATAATAAAAAAAAAGTTGCTTTTCCTCTTCTCTAGTATTTGCCCTGTGCTGTCAGGCTGCACAAGGGGGCCGTGCTCACATCTGTGTTCCAGGCCCCTGAAGGAATCCTTCACAAGAGTGACTCTGCCTGCAAAGCAAACGGGAGGAGTTTGAAGGTGGCATGTGAAAAGCTGCCGTAGGTCTTCCAGAAATCAGAAATCTTGGCTCTTAATCTCCTGAGAGCTGACCTGGGGCACACAAAACCACAGTGCCTGTGAAGCACAAAGCAATCACACTGAACTCTCTTTCAGCCATTTGCATTTTCAACAATTTCTCTTCAGAGAGATGCCCTGTGCCTACGGGAATATTTGCCTCTACTCGCAGCTGACTTTTCATCTAAGTCAGAATCCGTTGGCTCCTCTTTTATAGTTGACAGTGGAGTTGTGGCTCTGTTAGATAAGTGTTCTTTTCTGTTGCTTCTTGTATAAAATTCCTGGAAGATGTGGCCTTGAACACCAAGATGTGGTCCCAGAACACCAGGGCAGAAATAAAATAGTGTCACTATTATTGAAAGTGCTCAGCAAATCCTACTCTGACAGCAGTTGTTGAATAAAGATGCTCACTCCGGCCAGGAAAAAAGTACAAAATAACCTACAAATGTTGAATTACAAAGCTTGAAATTCAGAAATATGTATTAATCCCTCAGATTTGTTACCTTGATGTCTAGGATTAATTCTTTAGTTTTTGTTTTGGTTCGAGGTTTTTTTTGTCACATGGAGACTTTACTAACATGATCAATTTTAAATATAAAAAATAGTTTAGGATACATGTAGAAGTACAGCAAAAAGAACATTTTCTAGAAGGCAAAGACAAAGCTTTATGCTTTTGATATTGTTTTTTTCCATTGGGGGCGTTGATGGGATTTGTACTTGAGCTCCTTCTGGGTATTTAAGCTGGTAAATACTATTGAACATATTAACAACCTCAAAGTTTCTGGTCCCTAGAGTTGATTTAATTAACCACTGAAAGTCTTTGCTGTTACAAATTAAATCAAGATTGTATCAGAGTTCACAGGAGGAGGCAAAGCTCAAAAAAGCCGATCTGTCCTCTCTAACTGAGGTGTAACTGAGCACTTGTTTCCATGTATACATGTATAGCCCACTGCTTTATAAAGAGAAACACTTTTGAAATGGGGCAGATGGAAATGCATTTGCTTCCTTAAAGACAGCCCTCACATCCAGTAAGGTTCTGTGAAAGGTGAAAAACCACTTGGAACTTCACCTAAAAGCCTCCTGTCTTACCACCACTCCAGTCACTACAGCAAAATACTTTTCAAACATCTCAGCAGATGAAAGTTAATACAGATGAAGGGATTACGCAATACTGGAAGAGGGTTGCTAATAAAGTTGTTTCTCAAAACAAGGCAATTGTTTCATCAAAATGACAATTAAGGGGGACATAGCCACACTGGAAAGTAATGGGATTTCCAAGAGTTTTTGTCCCAACATCACCTGTTCTCAGAGAAGCAGCTCATTTTGGTGCACACTAAAACCCCACACTGTCAAGCACAAGTGTAACCCTTTCAATTCCTCCTCACACTTGTGTGCTGCAGGGTCAGGAGATCTGAGTGTGTGCAAACAAGACTTAAACCCAGAGCCCCTGAGGCAGCATCTTCTCCCAGCAGAGCGAGAGCTGACAGGACCTCACCCAGCAGAAAACATCCCCTATCTGAGGGAAGATCTTAGCAGAAATCCAAAGTCCAAAGAAACAGGAGGAGAATTGGGGCAGCCTGCAAAATAAGAGTAACCCAGCTCAAGGAAATGATACCAAGCCACAGCAACAACACCAACGTAAATTCTGCTTTCAAGAGAAAAATCTCACTTGCTACTTCATGGGATTAGGCTGTCCCACCACAAACAGTGAGGATGAGTGAAAGGAGCCTGCACTCCTCCACTCAATTCTGCCATTCCTGCAGATGGGAGCTTGAGAAAATTCAACATCTGCATCTAGTAGATATGTTGAATTATTCAAAAAGTAAAGTGCTAGATTTGGGTCAACAAAACAGGACAAGAGGCCAGGTGTCAGTGCTGTGGTCAGCAGAGCACAGAATGGTGACAGCCACAGCAGAGCCTGCACTGTAGGCATCAAGCAAGGTTTCAGAAATAAAAGTGCATTTCCAGAGAAACAAATGGGGTTAGGAGCTTAAATCCCCTTAAATGAATTGCCTTTCTAAATGCAGCAATGGCCTTTTTGCTCATCCCAAATATTACAAGTTGCCCACAAATCCCCACCCTCTGTGCTGAAGCAGTTATCTGGCATATTTCTTTCTCCAGAAATACATCAAAGTGGGAAAAATAAGAATAAAAAATATATCATTGATGCTATTTAGTTCAATTAGTTGGAGAGTTTCTTACTAATGTGGTATTTTAAGCTTTGTGCAAGAGGAGTTGTTTAAACTACAGCACTTTGAGCGTGCAGGTATTAGCAGGAATGTGTCTTCTGTGAGTCCCCCAGTCAAAAAGTCTGCTCGACACAAATGATGACACAAATGAAGTCATGAAAATCAGACTTCTTTTTTGCCATTTTATAGCCGCTCATCTCAAGCTGACACTGTACAGGCTCTTCACTGCTGGCATCAGATGGGGTATCAGCATCCAGAGCAGCCTCAGCAGCTGCTGGATGAAGAGTTTCTATGATTAACTTTAAAGATGTCAATTGCTTGCCACGTTCAGTATCCAGGTTTGTTCATCAGTTAGTAATAACATCCCTAGCTGAGCTGAAAACATGTTCTGAGTGAGGGCTGGGGAGAGGAAAGCTTAAGCAGTTGACAGCAGTTAGAGATGAAGCAGACTATGCTGTTCTTTTCTGAAATGCGGATGCAGTGATTCCAGTAGGCTTCTGAAACAGAAGAAGCCACAAGATTATGGAAACAGACCTTTTTCTTCTAGTTTTTCTGACAGCTACAATTCTACATTCCTCAGCTCTGTCCTGCAATTAAAAGGAAAAAATACCAGAAATAGCTGAAGAAGCAAGAAAACAAGAAAAGAAAAATAAGCTGATTCCAGCTACTCTTCTCTTCTCCATGTGAGCTATACACATTTCATTATTAGATTAGAAACATCTTCCAGCAGCATCTCCACAGGCTTTGAAATTGCCACCATAAAAGTACATCACAGAAGTTATTTTTAAACTGTGGATTTTGTTACAGAGAGAATCTCATTTTTAAAAATTTAATGGAGGGAAAGCATTTATTAGAAGACTATGACAGCTGAGGGGAAAAAATATTCATCATATTCAGAGAATACAGAAGAGAAAACCAACTTGGAATGTGTTCTTGCTCTCTCAGCCTGAATACCTCTCTCTTCCCTGACTGGTGTCAAATATGATCAATCAAACTAATTCTGCACATACTAAAAAAGAGCTTCTCCAACTCATTTGGCTCTAAAGTAACAGCTTCCCCTCATCCACACTGAAGCTAAGACTGCCACCTAAATGAAAAGGTGCTGGTTCCATATGCTGGAATGCAGGTGGATCTCCAAGAAGTCAATCAATCTGATGTTCAGGAGTGTACCAGTGCCTGACACGTGCTTCAGTCTCGAGGCCAAAACGAAAATAACAGATCTCTTGTGAAGGCAGTGCCTGCAGCCACAGCTCTTTCCCACTTTCACTAGTTAGGTGCTCTTCAATCACCCCTGTTCCCCTGCAGGGGAGTATCTGCCCCCCTTGTGCTGCCCAACACCACAACAGCAGTTCAGTGCCCTCAACAACAGGTTAAGGTGAAAAAAATGTGTATCAAGCCAAACTCACACTGAGCTTGGAGAAGTCCCCAGTTGCCAAAAGCAAGTGAATGCATGTCCTGCTCAGGTGTCAAAAAGACAGAGGAGAGGAAAAAGGGCCACATGCAAGAAAAAGGATAAGACCAATGTTAAATGGGAAGATCTCTCCCACACACAAGCAAATAAACTCTCCTGCATTATTCAGGAGCTGTGCTGCCAGGGATGGGTATGCCTCTTCTAGAACGGAAAAAATACTCAATGTTCTCTTAGCTTCAAAACTGCAGCATTGCTCCAGGGTAAAGATCCAGGGATGTAGCTGAAGGGTGAGGCCAGTTTACAAGTCAAACAGCACAAGAGGGGTTTAAGATTTTATTTTTTTTAGAGGCCAGATACTTGTCCAAGGAATTATTACACTGAACTGGGTCAAGGTTTGAAAAATCTGCTTCGTATCCATAATATGTTAAACAAAAAAGGAGGGGGAGGGAGAAATTCCTAGCATAACAAGTTACATATTTAAAAGAAAGCAATCCACAATTCAAGAATTATTCAATCTCTCAATACTGTCCCATTAAATCAAACCTTTGCTGGACATTCTCTTACTACAATTAATTAACCCCACCCCCCCCAAACAGCACCCTGCAGTTCCTTCATGCACAACCCACACAACACTAATAAGAACCTGTACAGGGTCAGGAGAAGGCCCTAAGCCAGAGCTCTGGCAGCAATCCAAGCTGGAAAAGACACTGACTATGCACAATAGCGAGCGAAGACAGCTTTTCCCCAAAGTGATATTTTAATTCAGAAAAGAACCTTCACTAATCTCAGGGTTTATTATTATCTGTGTAGCAAATGGGACTGCAGTTGGTCTACATAAAGCATTCGTTTCCTACAGGGCATTTTAGACTGTAAATGATGAAGGACCAGACCTAAACCAGAAGTCTGCTGGAACTCTGCTCTTGCCTTTAATTTGATTTAAGTGTGCCAAAAGGCAGGGAATGAAAGTGCAGCACTAACAAAAAGATCTTGGTGGAACACAGGGCGCGGGAGGGATCCCCTCAGGCTGGGATCCACAGGGAGACCTACATCTGCACCAGACCTGCCTCCCTCCCTCCCTGGGACTGATCCCTGAGCATGACTGGGACTCTGGGAGATGCAGTAGTTGCACCTTCACCAAGCTGAAAACACAGTACACTGCCAGTGGAGCTGTCAGGCTGAAGGACAGCTGTACATCCAACACATCTCATGAGACTCACACTAAAGGGGCTTTGCTCTCTGGCCATGATGTTTTTCTCTGTTTCCACAGTTAATAGCACAAGTGAATTCCCTAATGGAAGGGATTTGGCTTTGCCAATAATCAGGTTTGGGCAAAGTCCCTTCTTCACAAATTCTCCCACAGACATTATAAAGGAAGTGAGCATCTCTCAGTGTGCACCAAGACAAGAACTGGCACAAGGAAATAAAATCCCTCATCACAGATGCCAGTATGACAGAAAGAGCAGTATCTGCACTGGGAAAAGTGCTCCACCACACAATCACAAATAAGTATAATCAGCAATTATACATAATTTCCAGCCTGTCACACGCTGAGACATTAAATACAAGGATGATGACCACACGCACCAAGTTCTGAAACCCAGTAACTGACAGGGTTAAAAAGGACTGAGAGCTTGCTATAAACCCAGGCTGATCTTCCACTATGGCACACATCCCACACCACTTCCCTCCCAGCTCTCCACTTGAAGATCTGCATTACAAAAGAGATTTCCTCCAAAGCTCTTCCTGTGATGAGCTTTACTGAAAAAAAGAGGAGAATCTGAAAGAAAGATAAAAGCACCGGGATGTGGGTTAGAAGAGGTCAAAACCAGACACCAGGTACTGTCACTGAGTTCACAGGAATGCTTCATTATTAGGTATTTTTCTTCTCTTCCCCATCTGCACTATAGAGAAAGTCTTTTTCCAGAATGCTCAAAGGTGCCAATAATCAATTTAAAACATACGAAATACAGTTAAAATGCATTTTTTGAGCTGTGTGCATTTTGGAACTGAAAGCAGAGTGCCATAGAGTAGCCATCATTAGGAAAATGGTCTGCTTAAAGAAATTTTCTGACGTATGAAGAGGACTGTGAAGTCTTTAAGAGTCTAAAAATATTTTTATAGAACTTGCCAGGTAGGAACAGCTAGGTGGGAATTTTACAAAATGTGCTCTTTCAACCTCAAATGTGTGAGCTTTACCTGCAGGCTCTTCAGTTACCTATTGTTCTCATCAACTGAACTACAATTAAATCCACACACTGGTATCTAGTGGCTGAAGTGGAGGTGAACTGCAGAAACCGTTCCCCTCCGGGCTGATGATGGCTAACACAAAAGCTGGTTACCCTTCCTAGAGATTACCACTCTGCTCCAGGGTCTGCAATTCTCCTTTCTTTAGGACAGTGCAGTTGTTCTGCTGGGGATTCCAGTGTGTGAGCAGGATTCCCTCTATTTCTGACTATCCTTTTTAAGGATGGGTCAGAACTGCAGCAAACTCCCTGAGCATCCAATGCTCTTCCCAGTGAAGACATGGGAAACTTTGCCAGGATTCAGCCCTCCTGCTCTGGAGGAGATCCAGCCAGGTGCCTCGTCTCATGCAATCTGCTCAGCTCCACTGACTCGGGGAGCAAGCTCACCCAAAATTTTGCAGAGGAATGCATCCAGGGAAATGGCTGAGATTCAGAGCTTTGCAGAAACACTGTGAATTTGGAAATAGATTTGAGCAGCAGCTCGGAGCCAAGTTTTCAGCTTGTGACATGTGCATCATGACTGGAGCTGCCTTCCAGTTAATCCCAGACACGCATCCCTAAACCAGCCTGCACAGGAATATCTTCCACCACCAGAGATGGAGAATTCCCCAGCAGCAGTGGGTAGTGCCATGCCCGCTCATCTGGATGGCACAGAGCACTGCCAGCATGTCACCATCCAGTCTTTACTTGTCACTCTGCAGACCTGCATTAACCACAGTCAAGTCCAAATTATGGACAAAACATAAGAATAAACATTTACAGTATTTTGTCTTTTTTGTCACATCCAGTCTTTGCTAAATGAGCTACTGAAGAAATTCTGCCCATCTTTATATCCAGACATTTCACTAGGAGTTCAAAAACTAACCCATGTTTTTATTTGAGCAGTCTTACACAGGAAGAAAATATCTTAACATATAATTTATGCCAGAGAAATTCTCTGAAAGATCAAAAGCTGATGGATAAACAACAGTTAACATTCAAATTACACAAACGATGAGGAGGAGCACAATGTACTTACTGAAATTAAATGTACCTGCACTCTGGGTATAAATCCAGCACCAGCTATTTGAAGCTCTCTATATTAAATTTTATTCATTAAATTGAAACTAAGATTATGCTGATAAAATGCCAGACTGCATCTGTACTCCCCAGCAACAATACCAGTGATAATCCCTGTTGCTCCTTTGCAAAATTCAGCATCCTTGTGTTTTATTGCAGCTGCACCAGACCCTTCACCTAGCCAAGCTCGCTCTGCCAGCTGGCATTATGATCCCTCCGAAAATAAACATACTTGCAAGTTCTGCTCTCCTGGCTCAAGAATGGCCATTTCTCTTCAGCTTACAATCAATGTAGCTGCTAACACACTGCCAGTTGTCCTGAGCCACTCCCCAGGGTACAGACAGGCACTGAGTAAGTGCAAGCATGGGATGTCTTCCCTTTCTTTTTTTTTTTTTTTTAATGCTCCTTTCAGAAATGTTTCTTCATGGCATTGGTTTAAGCAGAGGGTGGATGTGTTCTAGAAAGCTGTGTTCTGTCTCAAGCAGAAATTGTAAAACCAACAGCAGAATTGCCCAGTGACGTTTTCTGCTCTGTATCATGTAAAATATATGGGTGCATGGACTTAAAAGACATATCCAACCTCCCTCCTGAGATTTAAGTTTCTGGAGACCCTCTTCTGCCTGGAGGATGTGCCATATTGTGCCTTTGGACTACTACAGCTCAAATTCTTAGTAGTGCTCAGGATCACACATTTTTTTGGAACTGCTACTACCACAAACACTACACAGGAATCATCTAAGCCATGTTTCGTGGCAAAATGTCTCCTCAGCACTGAGGCAACTTTGGGTGGCACACAGTGCTCAGTTTCATGAACTGCTCATTAAACAGATAGGGGCAAATCACAGAAAGCACAGTAGAAGGCACTCTAAACACACCAACATGCTAAATCAAATGTTCATAATAAGTATGTTCAGAATGCTCAGAATAGAACAAATAACCAAACAAGCAGTGTAGAAAAGAGAAGCCCAGGAAAGCATGAAAGAACCCCTATCAAATGTGTAAAGTGATTAGGAGGAGGAAGAACAGCTGGTCCCTGTGTGCACCAACGATTAGACAAGAACAACTTGTTTAATTTATAGCAACACAGATACAAATTCACTGATAAAGAGAAGAAAGAAGAGTTTGGTCTACTTGATTTGGTATTGAGTACAGACACGCTAAGGCTTCTGCTAGTCTGACTCTTAGTCTTCAATACATTCAATGAGAGGGTAACCAAACATTACTTCCCAGAAATGTTGACCACTCAGCTCTAGTGCAGAGATGATGATAATAAATAACCACTTAATTTGAACCAACTGTAAGAGCAGCTTTACTTCACGGTTCAGCTGAAGATTATGAAATACACTTCCATACAGGAAATAAGTATGGCTTGGAGACAAAACAGATAACCTGCTGCACTCTTCTCTCAGACTTCTCCAGGCAGGAAATGCATCTGAGCCATCCATATTGCTGAGGCTTTCAATATTGGTCCTGTGCTAGTGGCTCACTCTCGACAGCACAGTAAGACCTGCACAGACACCCAGACAATGCTCACTCTGCCAGATGCCCCCTCAGAGAGGCACAGCCTGAGGAGTGAGCACACAGCACAAGAAGGAATTTCTTTTTTCAGGTGTGATGACACTGATGTAAATTCCAAAATGAATTTCCACTGCATTTTCTTTCTCCCAATACACCTAGCATATCTTCCATCCTCTCACATTTCAAGGCTTCTCTGAGATGAGACATACATTTGTTTCTTCTCCTTTCTACCCAAGTCTCATTGCCCAGACATGGTTGCATAAACATCTTCAAATGTAAAAAAGTACAAGATGCTGATGCTTTGCTTGCATGTAACAATGGGATTTTTTCAGAAAAACAGCACCTGAGATAGCGGGCCAGATGCTTCTCCAGACCTAGTGCTCTTTGCCTTCAGTCTTACAGGAAAGATGTTTAAAGAGGCTCTCATCTGAAACAGATACAGAATCCTTTACGTGGCAAAAGATCCTTAAGATGATCAAGTCCAACCATTAACCCAGCACTGCCAAATTAGTCCATGATTTGTTCATGAGAAATTCCAAGGTAAAAATAATTTTCTCTTGAAATGAGAGGTAATGAAATGAGTGTTAATGAAATCCAGGGAACCCAAGTGTGCCAAAATACTTGTCTGGGTTGTTGGATTACTTTCTGGGCTTTTAATGACCTGTGTGTCCAAACACAGCTTCTTCAAAGGAGATTAGATAACAACATCATCACTTTAATTTGCAGCGGTAGGTAGGTAATACACGAGAATATCATAATACCTCAACTAACATTTGACTTCTCTTGTTTAATAAGAAAGAAAAGCAGACTATTAAGGATGCAAATACCATATTCATTTGTGCTTCCTTTCCTTCCTCTGAATCCAGCTCCTCACAGCATCATCAAGCCCTGAAGAGAAGATCCAGCAGTGCATTTTGCTGCCACTGTTCTTCCCAGAAACACATAATATGTTTTTATATGATTACAGAATTCAGACTTAGCATGACCATGAAGTAATAAAGCAGATATTTAAGAGAAATTATTTACTGGTGACTTCAAGGGACTTGCAACCTAGCACTGAATATAGGTTTTATCACTGAAATGCACACAGTAAAGGGAATTACTCAGAAAAAAACTTCATCTCCACCATCACAACAACAACAAAAAAAAACACCCCTACAAACACAGAATGACTTTTCTGGGCTGGGGCAAGGCATAAGGCACAAAGGTTTAATGCAGAAGCTTTCAAGCACAGATCTCAAAACACAGTAACTTTTTCCTGAAGTTCTGACTTCATATCATGCCTCATATAAACTTCCTGTATTTACTTATTTACCAAATCCACAAATCAACTATAAACCAAACTACAAAACGATTCAAGTTTTAATGGAATACATTATTTAATGCAGAAATATCTCAAAGGACAAAGTCCTGACAACACCTACAGTGTTACAGAGAATGAAAGACCAAAAATAATTTGTGTGAGACAAGCGCAGCTCACAACGACAAATCACATTAGCTGTTGCCTTTTCAGCCAAAGAACACCTGAGCCATTGGTATTTTTAGTCTTAATCTTCTTAAATTTTTAAAACAATGTAATAGTTATGCTTGATCTAAGTTAATTAAGTCTTTGATTAAGCAAGAATCCCTGACAAACCACTGTTACGTGTAAAGGAATGACCATGCTAGACAATTTGACATTTTTCAGAACCATCACCTCCCAAGTCTTTACTCAAGCAACAGCACTGCTTCATGAAGCCATGATATACCTTGAGGGAGGATGGCTTCAGGGCAGCAGGAAAACTTATTTGGGGTGCAGTCCCACACATCAGCACTGAGTTTCAGTCAGTCCAACACTCACAAGCCAGAAGCTCCTTTGATGCAGCACAGGAAAATTATTGTGGTATCTCCTCATATGGCCCAGTTGACACAGGACATCCCAAATGCATTTAACTCTTCAGCCCAAACAGGAGTCACAATTAGAGCATCAACACAGCTGAGTAGCATTAAAAAGTATTCCCAAACACAGAAGTGCTCACATGCTTGCTCAGGAAAGCTGAAAATAACCATTTGCATTGCTGAGCAGCAGTTTCAATTAATAGCTCCATTTTCCCCATCTATGAGCAGAAGATTTGCTTGCTTAGCTCCCATTAATGTTAACAGGGTTGGACCTACAAATCCCTACCTGAGGTGGAATACTGGCATTCTTCCTGCAATGCATTTTCCCTGAAGTTAAAGCAGAGCAATTCACTTCATTTAACCTCTGCCCATTCTCTTCACTTTCGGGAGCTTTAAATGTAAACTTAAAAAATGATAAGCATTACTTTGAGAAGAAATACATTATTTTGCTTTTTTTGGTTTTTAATCAACAAGCATGCCATCCCAATAGACCAATCATAAACCTATTCAAATAAGAAAACAAATTTTAATACTAAAGTATACAGATAAGTCAAATCCAGCTTACAGATCAAATTTTGAGATGAAGCCCTTCATATTCCAAATAGAACAAACATTCCACTGGTTTCTGTGCTTACTCCCTACCAGCTCCAACACAAAAAATTAAGGTGACGCTTCTGAAAGGTAGATTAAGCAACAATAGGTATCAGCAAAACCTAGATAAATAAATAGAGAAAAAAATAGAGAAAAAAATTAAATACTAAAGAATTCTGGTCCCAGTAAAACAAGTCATTGCAGGCAACTCTCAGCTTGCAGTTTCAGTTGTAGTCCAGGTCACTCTGAAGTTCACTATGGGTTGGGTAATTCTCTGGTATAGACTATAGGCACCAAAAACATTTGAACAGTAGAGGCAAAATCCCAAAGACCAGTTCATTATCACCAAAAGCTTCCATCAGAACATGTCTGATGAATGACTGGATTCATATCACTCAAAAAGCAAAGAAGTGTGGACACTGGGATGGGCAAAAATTGTTATCAGTGTCATCACTTGGGGAAAAACTTCCCCTGAGCAGCCATTCAGTGAGCTGTGAACTCGGCTTCTGGGCAAAACAGGAGGCCAAGGTGGATCAGATCCAGTGTGAACTGAGAGCCAGCCTGGAGCTCACTGGGGCTGTGCCTGCAGCAGCCGTGGTGCAGGGTGCGAGAGGCAGATGCCTTCCCACCGGGATCAGGAGACGTGCTGCTCACTGACAGCTTGTCAGAACACTGTCTACAACATTTGGGACTTCCATTTGCAAAAGTCTTTTCTATGCTAATGACTTCCTACAGATGTTTTGAAATGTTTTAACTGTTCTGGTTTGATTCAGCAAGACACTGATGGTGTGATTTGAGGGAACTGCCGCAGGAGCTGCAGCAGTGAACCCACCCAGGACCTTCCTGGACATCCAGCAGCAACAGGACACGGAGAAGCAAATTCCTGTCTTCCCCAGGAAAAGAAAGTAAGATAAAAGATGGAACCAGTGGTGGGACAAGAGCACCTGTTTTGCCTCTACCTGCCTCACACAGAAAAGGGAATTTCCATTCTGTACAAAACCTTGCCATTTTGAACTGACTTTTCAAACCAAGCAAGAAGAAAAGGTCAACATTTCTATAAACCAGAATGTTTTTAATGTTGATTCAGAAGTATTGACATCTCCCTAGAAGTATCAAAACAGTCTCAAACATAAATATGGTACTGAATAATAAATTCAAAAGTCAAAAGGAAGTCAAGCATAAAAGCAACACACATACATAAACATCCCCCCAATCAAAACAAGGGCTGAACATGACATGTGTCCCAAAAATGCTTGGCTGCCCACGCAGCTGCGTTTCCATCAGAGGCTCCTACTTATTTCTTCTCCATTTCCTTCCTCACTCTGCTTTTAGTCCGTGGCTTGGCCTTATATTTTGTTCATAACGCAGTGATGCTCAGCCTTTAAAACCCAACTGTCCTATTACTGAAATGTAATACTCTCCTCCAGAATAATTCAAACCTCTCCTTCCAGTTTTACTATTTCCTTACATAATACATCATTAAAACTAAGTGTCATGAAGTTGTTTGGGTTCTTTTATGCAGAACAAAGGTGGTCAGAGAATATTAGACAGTAAGAAATCCAGCCATCATCCTCCTCCCTGTTCCACATGCACAATCTTCCTTTTAAAGTGACTGACGTGCAACGGGCTCCACGCAACACAATTTCTCTGTACAGCTAATACAGCTGGGAAGAAATGAGCAGGCTTTTGGGTTCTGCATGCCTTCACCAGACATTTAAGCTGAGTATCATCAGGCTCTATGACTCTTAATAAAGGACAATGAAGTTATCAATTGAGGGCAATTAAGAAATCAATTTAAAAAATCTAAAGTAAGCATTGGAAGACTGAATGAGGGGGAATTAGTGTGAATGGAGAAGAAAGGGAGAATATGTGAGATCAATAAGACTGTGAAGGACAATGCCATAAGACAACAGCTGATGAATAGCAGGAGCCTCTGGGACCAGTGATACCATAGGAGTTGCTGCCTTTCACCTGCTATCAGTGACAACCTCGGTGTGATGTGTCGAGGTGACTTGTGGCCCACATGGTTTGAGAGTTACAAATTAAAGAAGTTGTTTCTAAAAGGCACACAGCCTTTTCTTTCAGGTGTGCCGAGTGAAGCTGATGAAGACGCTCAGAAGCACTGAAAGCACAGCAGAATCAAATCAGCCAAACACGGTCAAACCCAAGAGAAAACAACATTTTTGACTTCTCACATAAAGCAACATTTTTGTTCCCCAAGAAAACCTTCCAATGGGTCTTATTAAGGATTTGAAATAAGGGAAGGATTTTTTTATTTTTTTTTTTAACTTTGCAAATACAAGTCCACTGAAGCTGAGGAAGAAACCAATCACAAGCTTGCCTGCACGTGTTTCAGCACACATGATCTTCTGCACTACATTTACACCACTTTCCCTACAGGAGCATCACTGCTGTCTGACTTCTTCATTCTCTCCACACCTCCAGCAGTTAATGAATCAGTCACATGGTGAGATTTTCTGGAAAAGTTAAGTAAGAAATTCTTCTGGGTAGAAGGAATAAGTTGTTACAATAACAAGTAATTTACTATCTGAATGCTACGCATACTGGATCATCTTATTTGTATTTCACAGTTAATCTCCCAGCTCACAAAAGTTTTATCGGATTGGAGGCATGTGCTGTATTCCCCTTTATAAAATTTTACAGTCCCTTGCTATTCTCAGGGCTTGTTTTATAGGCACAATTTGCTGCTTTAATCTCACCCAATTGTCATATTCTAAATCACGGTGTATAAAAATGTCTTAAAAGGAGAGATGCGCTGAAGGGTAGTACTTAATTACACTTACTGCCTGATTTAAATGTTATCTGTGCTTTGCCAAGTGCCAGGCACAGAGTAACCCAGCAGAGCAAATCTGCATAAACCGATACAAGTCATTATTGGGCTTTTAATAGCAACCCTGTTCTCCTGTGCAGCATTCTGATGAAGGTGTGCTCCTCCTCCTCCTCCTATCATATTAGCTCACAAGAAAATTAAGTAAGGAGGTTGAAGAACTGGTAATTGGTAAGGTCTTTCCAGTCACTCTTTGCTAACTTATTTATTTTTATCTCCTTGCAGAAATCTTTGTCAAGACAATTTCGCTGGTCACCTTCAAGAGTCTAATGTGTCCTAATGGAACTGAAAAGCAGAATGCATAAAGCAAACAGAAAATCCATTTGTTCAATGGTTTCCTATTCCTTTTCTAGCACTTCCACTCCAGAAGAGCTTCCCTTTACACCCTTTCCCCCCAGTTCCTAGGAATCAAACAAAACTGAAAATACCACCAAAATTTCAGGCAATTCATGTTTTGATTTGTGACTTCCTCCTCTCTCACCCAAGTGAGCACAGCAAGGGACTGATTTGCCTCTGCACTAACTACATTAGACATACAGTTAAATTCTCTGGCTCAGGGGAGCAGAAACACAGCTTACAGTACATCATATCTAAATACTTTCTACTTCATGCTCCAATCCCTGCTCCTACCACACACCAGAGAGCTCAATACAGGCCCACTTTAGCAAGATCACTCTGAACTTCAGGGAAAGCAGGAGAGCGACCTTTTTTGCTTAGATTCATTGTATTTAATGAACCAGTGGAGGCAGACTAAGTACTACAACTCTCACTGATCTATCCCACAGCTTTATTTCTGGCCCATACCTCCAGCATAAATTCAATTTCACTATTTCTTTTTGTTGTTGTCCCCTTGAGTGTGCTGTGCTCGTGGTCCAGCACTGCCAAAGTCTAGAAGGGACTAAACTACAGCTTGGTGCCAAGCGCCCTGCAAGTCACTGTGAAAGGACATCACTGAGTCAATCCCAAACACTCAGCAGCTCTCTATTCAAGTGACATTTCCAGCTTTGCACACATTCCAAACCATGCCAGAGCAGTCACAGCTATGCACGACTACTCCCTGCCCATCTATGTAGCGTGGCTCCAATCATGAGATGTCAGCATTGTTTCATGCAAGATAAACTCCAACACTGTCCCTTAGGAGTCTGTGAAATATGTATGTGCCACTGCCACCAGCCACAATTGTGCCATCAGTGCCTTTATTTCAGCCTTGGCAAACAAGCAACTGGCAGGGGAAGAAACCCAATTCAGAATGATTAGATGTCTTATCCTCTGATTTTAAGCATCTTTTCTAAACCCAAGTGGTGTGCAATACTAGGACCCCTTCACAGAGGGCTGAAGCCATAGAATGTCTGGCATGGCAGAAGCTGAACCCTTCAGCCTGAGACGAAATGGGCAAAAGCTGGGTACAGAGAAGCTTTCCCAGCTCAAGGTCAGTCCAATCCTAGCAAGAGCCTGGCAGAATGACTGTGCTCTCTAAGCAGTTCCCAAAGTCCAGCCAGTGGATCCCTGGCAATGTGCCTTCCTTTGGGCAGAACAAGAGGAAGGATATGAGGTAGCAAAAAAGCCATGGCACCGGGAAAATGCTGCTCCCAAGAACCTCATTTAACTAATTTTCTCTTAAAATGAAAAGCAGTATTTTCCAGACCACTGGTATCTGAAGCCAAGTCACATTTGTCTCAGGGGATCCCACTGCACTTTGGCAGTGATTTCAACAAAAACCTTGATGACAAAAGTATGCAGTCCTCTGCAAGTAATTTAGAGAGTTAAAGATGAGACATAACTCCAAAGGGCCTGAGACAGAGTTAGACAACTACAGGTTTAGCAGAAATGAGTTGCTGATTACAGTATTTCTCATGATTAGAAAACATTCCCCCATGTAAAGCTCATTTGGATAGCCACAAATTAAAGGTAGATTCACCTTGCCACTTCCAGAAACAGCCACTCCTTCACAGGGAGAAGCACACTGGAGAGATGATGCAGCAAAACCACCACATTTCATGGTGGTTGTATCACCTCACGGGAGAACTGGCTCCTCTGGTGGGTCCCTTTCCAACACTCATTCCAAGTTTGGCAGCTTTGGGGCTTCATCTTATCTCCTGTGAACTAATTTTTTTTTCCTATTTTTACTTTTTTAAAGTAATAATATTACAAGATTAATTACTTAGCAAGGTCTCTATAAACACATCTGCCTTTGAAACCTCCACAAAAGCACAAGTGAAATTCCAGAGATAAACAAACACCAACTCCCTTTTAATTAAGCCCCGTGCCTCTCTGTGGGGGGTGACGGAGTGAGCAGATGCAGGGGGATTGCCAATTAAGATACAACTTCTTTGATGGGAAGGGTACAGCCATACACAGGAGGAAAAAGGAGAGGAGCTTGCCATCCAAGTCATTATTTTAATTGGCTGCTCAGAAAGATTATGCATTCTCCACATTCCATGCTGCCAAAAAAAGTATTACTGATCCAAAATACTAAAGAGCCATCAAAACATATCCTAAGCTGCTTGTGCCATGTTACTGCTAAAGCTACCTGTGCACCTCACTCATCCTGCTTGAGAAGGCTGTAACACAGGGAGGTAATTCTCAGTGTTAATTAGACAAAGGAACAGAAAACTCTTGGATTTAATTTTCTGTTATTGATCATTATTATTCACTAAACACCAGGCATGCTTGGCAAAAACTTCTTGAAGGGAATGCACAGTTATTTCTAGCCTAAATCAGTTTAAAAAGCAACAACAAAAAAATAAAACCCCATGCAAACAGCTAAAATAAACTCTTGAAAATTTCATGAGCCAGGATGCAAACAGAGAGTGAACCAGAGGATGGACTGGTCATCTCCTGCATAACTTTCAGTGATTTGACATCCCAATATTTTTG
The DNA here is from genome assembly GCA_016584745.2 of Phylloscopus trochilus trochilus. Lineage (NCBI taxonomy): Eukaryota > Metazoa > Chordata > Aves > Passeriformes > Phylloscopidae > Phylloscopus > Phylloscopus trochilus. The sequence goes on from WQNJ02000021.1 coordinate 8,197,553, forward strand.
GAGTGCTGACTTTTCTGTGATCCTAATGACAGTGCTGTTATTCTCTCAGCTTTGCTGCAAAGCTGCATGTTAACTTTCACTTCTGTTTTTATCTGGTTTTAATGGAAATGCAAATAAGCTTTCACATGGCTTGTTCCACACCTTTGTACCCCTTGATGAGGGAAAAAAAAAAGGCAGGAAACTGAGAAATGGCTTGCTCAGCTTGCAGTCTGCTCAGGAATCTTGATTTTTGCCTCCTTACACACTTTTGTCTCCACCGCAGAGGACAGAGCCCTGTGCAGGGGGAAATTCAGGCACAGGAACCCAGAGCTGCTTTATCTGAGCCTCCTTCCCCTGAACATGACAGCTCTGTCATCCAGGCCGATGGAAACACAAAGGAAGATTGGGATTTCACTATCTCTACTCAAAATAAATGAGTGTGGCAGAAAAGGAACTCTTGTCTTTGCAAACAGAAGAAGAGCTCAGCCCTTACTGAGAATGGGATAATCAGAAATGTGTTCCTGCCTTGGGAAAAGAGCCCAGGCTCCAGAGGCAGACTGGGGCAGAGGAGCTACTCCCTTCTGGGTCTCTCCAGCTGGCAAGGCAGAAACAACAGCATTACTAAATCTCAGTTATAAACAGCAAAAACAATTCTGGCTTTTGAGGGAAAAAAAAAAAAGGCCTGTAAAAAAAAACCAACCCGTATCTTTCTGAGTTTCTTTCCTCTCTCTAGGAAGTGTCTCAATGCCACCGGCAAGACAAAAAAGATAAAAAGTAAGAGGAAACTCCTGTGATACCCTTCCTGCCTCCCTCCAGCTGCTTTCCCTGTGGCAAGTGCTCTGTTTTACCCTTTGGGGCTTCTTGCAGTCACTGACCCCACTGCACTGGGGACCTGTTTTCAATGCACAATCAACACTGGACATCCACCGACCCCAACCCCTCTGAAGGCATAACACTACAGGGAGTTCTGCAGTGTAAGTTTCCCCCATCTCTCCCACATGATCTATGTACACCACTGGTGCAGAGTGCTGGCACAAAGCTCATAAAAATACACTGAGGCTGGAGCAGCTTAACAGTATTACCATACTTGGTTATTAATCAGAATGAAATGCCTGAAAATAAAGGAAGTAAGGATATTTAATTTATGAGTGAAAAGGTGAGGGGACCTAATTACAGGTAATTCCTGCACATGGAAAGTACATCTCCTGTGACAGGGCTCCCTAATCTAGCAGAGTTCCAGTGACTGAAAATCAAATCCAGACCCACCAAGGCTCAAAATGGAACAAGATGCAATTTTTCAAGAAAGAGGAAAGTGCTTCCATTCTCAGTTTCCTTAGGTATATTTTCCATTACCTGAATCCACTATCCATATCCATTATCACTTACTAGATAATTTTCAAAAAGAAAAAAATAAAAACAACAGAAAGGAATCAGGAAACAGCAAAAGGCAAGCAGAGAGGAGAGGTAGAGAACCAATTCAATCTAGGCAGCTAATTTAAACATTAAGTCTGGAAACTCAATTCCTCACATAGTCAAGAGGAGAGAATCAGGCTCTAAATTCAGAGCTTTGAATCACCCTGTGGCACCTCTGGTGACTGTATGTGGCCTCGAGGCTCCCAAATTAGGTATCTGAACTTGGATGTGTCTACAGCTATTGGCCATGCTGCTTGCAGTAAATGCTAGAGGGATTTGGACACCTAATGCTGGTTTTAATTCTTGCTTAGCTGTAGTGACAACAGTCTCAAGAGTTTTACCTCATTTTTGGAGAGGGCAATGCTGTTATGAAAGTACATGATATCCTGAACCATGCACAAGCATAAATTACATATTTACTACCTGCAGCATACTATATTCATATACTTCATCTTTCAGCTTCTAAAAATAATACAAAGATACATATTTGCCATAAACATGAACAAAGCAAAGTTCATGCTGACAGGATGAATGCAAACAAAGCCAGAGAACTTGTTTTAAGGAGAACATCGATACAAACCACATTGTAAAAAACAGTCATTAATCAGATTTCATAATTCCTTGGCATGTCTATCCTCTGCAACAACACTTGTATTACTGTACAATTAAAAAGAAAGCATTTATCAAATTCTCACCTCTCCCCAACTAACAAACACTCCCAGTTCTTGAGAAACAGGATTAAAGTTCTGAACTGGCACATAACTCTCACTGGACTTTTATCTGGTGCAGTATATTGTCACAAAGCAGAAAATGCAGGCTGGGCTCACATTATCTGTAATGAGACAGACACTCCTTCATTTTAACAAGGTACCACTGCCAATATCAGCCCTGCTGTGTAAAAAACCTGAGGCAACAATTTTTTATTTATACAAGAGCAGTGAAACCCAGCGATATCAGATGTGATCGAAGGCACCTTCCAGTACCTGGTACACAGTGAATATTCATGCAGCACCTTGAAAAAGCAACTTGCATCCCACAAACCTCATTACCAAGACAGCTGCCAGGGCACTGCCCAGCCCTGCCAACAGCTGGGCAGGGCAGCCTGGAACAAGAAACCATGTGGTTTGTTGTGCAGGGCTTCTGTTGCCATCAGAAGCCCTGCACACTTCAAAGCAGGAAATCAAGGCATTGCCATGATGAAAATTAGTTCATTGGTTTCTCCCCAGTGAAGCATTTAAATTTTTCCATAAGAAATCACAAGTCTGAGGAAGGAGAGCAGGAGGGTTTCTTTGCACACAGATGCTGATGCTCCTGGGACCTGTCACCCTTCCAAGTCACTGCAGCACCAGCAAGGCTCCAGCACCATGAACTGTCTGCACAAGTAACCCTGCTGACCCCAAGTGGGCTCTCTCAATCTCCATGAATGGAGCAACAGGAATTTCCTCTCAGCTCCCATGCAGCTCTAAACCTTCTCAGAAGCAGATGAGCTCTTCTCTTGTTTCTCTGAAATGTGTTTCTAACTCACCTCACTCGAGAACGAGTCACATTTCAGGCCTTATTTCCACCTGCACATAGAATTTCCACTTTCTGTACAAAGGGACAATTAAATCAGTGGTCAGGTGTATGGGGTATCATAAAGTACAGCACTGGGACAAGAAGTTAGCTCTGAAATTAAATGGAGCAGACCAACAATGGCTGGCTGGAGGCATAAATAGTGCACTGACAATTGCAGGTTCATCTGTATCTTGAGCTCAGCTGAACTTCTTGAGATCCACAATTGCCTCTGTTAACTTTCTTTCCATCTCTCTGTCTTTTGAAGTCTTCTTAAAACAAACCCATGACTCCCTCTAAGGGGCTGAGAGAAAACAGAAGTGCAAATACGATTTTGCTCAAGTAATGTCATAGGAGCAGTGTGTGAGGAAAGAAGAAATGATCCTCTGCTGCCACCAGACTAAAGCATATATGACTGGAAAGATGCCCCATGGAGCAGCCACCTATTTGGAATAAACCTAGGCTTGAATTTCAGGTTGTGCAAGACATGAGGAGCAATGTCACTGGGCTGCCTGAGCTGCATCAACAGTGACATGGCACAGCAAGGAGAGGCCAGAGCCACCCCCCTCAGTTCTGGGGACACAGCACAGGGGCAGAATGCAGACAGTCTGCACTTGTAAATGACTCCTGACACCAAGGGCAACATCAAAGAACATGTCAAGCTACTGTCACACTCAGGGCTCTGCCTTCTCACGACCAAATGACTGGAACGGTGGAAATTTTATTTCTTTCAGGTGCCACAACCCTAAAATGGCTCAGGACTGAGAGCACAGCTGCTCCATGAATGACAAAAGCCTCTTCACTTTTAACTGCAAGTGAAGCACCGCAAATCCCACATAGAATGGAAGGTAGAACAACAAAATTAAGTGGAAATATCATTTCATTTTATGTCCAGGTCCTCCACTGCCTGGCTATTTCAGTTTTATCACAAGATTTTGAAGCTATTACAGGAGCCTCAAGATCTTCTCACTCACAAAACAGGTAGCCCAGGTTTCATCATTAAGAGGATGGCACATTCACTTACAACAAATGACCCTTTTAAGTGCAAGGTCACCATAGTGGACCAGAGTGAAAATACTTTATGAGACAAAATTTGGAGACCGTGCTGATCTACACCTGACAGTCCTGTAACCTGTGCACAAGACCTTCCCTAATCTTTAGTGAACAAGATGACAATTTAGTGAGTAAATGCTTTATGCTGCCACAGTGGAAAGGACTGACAGCTCCCTTAGCCCTGTGGCACATAAGGTCACAGGTACTCACCACAACCTGGGGCTTCAGGAGAGACCAACACTGCAAAACAAAAAAGATCCTGGAATATCAGCCAGCCCTTCTTGAGGTGGGTATTTACAAGGGCTGCAGCTTTCTCCTATGGCTTTTCATTACAAGACTTCATACATATATTTCAGATTCGCCTGCTGAGAATATAGATAAGCTTCTAACATTAAATTTTCTATACAACAGAGTCACAATACAAGGCTAGTGACAAATGCTGGCGTCAGAAGCCTGCAGTAATGGCATTCTGTTAGGGTTTTGTACAGCAATGAACACAGACAGAGAGTAAAACAAAATTATCTTCCCAACTTGTAAATTTATTTCTGGAACCTTTAAAATGTGAAATTAAAGTTCCTTTTGTGGGCACGCAGACAGCCCTGTGTCTTGATAATTGTATATACGAGAAAGGCTTAAAACTATAATACAACATTTGGTTTCAGTCAACATTAGTTCTAGTGTTTGATTTACTCCTTGCAATAAATAGATTAAAGCTTATTACCATTGATAAAGTCGATCTTGTAAACCCCAGGGCGCCACTTTGAACATTTTCGTGGTGAAATCTGGCACTGTCATGCAGTGTAACGTGATAACACGTGATGTGGCAGGGATGCCCATGCCTCGTTTCCATGATTTCTGATTCTGACCCCACAACTCTGAGCAAAGCTGTAACCTTACAGTTCAGAGTGGGACAAAACCACCCAAAACCCACAATACCCACAAAATATCATGCAAAAAACTATACTCCAGTTCTTTTATTGTCTTCCCACAGTTGAACATTTCATTACAAAGCCAAATGTTCAAAGATACAGACCACTGAGTTTAACTTCAATACAAGAAGAGTTGATAGAAAATATAATAAAGAATTGAACAAGTGGGTGCATTATATACTGGAAAGAGTCAGGTATTTTGCAGAGAGCAGTCATGCACAACAAATCTGTCAGAATTCCCTGAAGGAGTTAACAAGCATGTGAATGAGGGGACATGGTCTGCAGGGACATGAAGGGGGCTGATGCAATACACAGGGCTTTTACCAAACTCTTCAGCAAAAAGTCTCAAGGAATATTAAGAAGAGCCTTAAAAAAGGTAGGCTATGGTGGGATAGAAAACAAGGGCATCTTATGGATCATCAACTGAAAAAGAAAAAAGGAAAAAATAAAGCATTTGTCACAATGATGGGAGGCTGTTAACACATCACCTCAGCATCTATGCTAAGACCTGTACTGGTCCAAATACCTGTTACTGGTCTGAGAAGGGGGCAGGGAGGAAATGAAATGCCAAACTATACTGAGAAGACAGAACTAGTAGAAGAAGGAGGAGGCAAAATTAACAACTGACATGAAAGCTGCAGAAGAGTCTCAGGACATTGTGACTGGACAGCAAAATGACAGCATAAATTAAATGTTAATAAATGTAAAATATTGCACAGAAATAAAGGAGTATTACTGTCCACACAGACTGACAGGCTCTGAATTAGCTGTTCCAATACAGAAAAGAGATGCAGTCACTACAGACAGCTTTCTGGAAACATCAGCTGAGCAGCAACCCCAAAATAATAAGCAAATAATTTTGGAACTTCTAGGGAAAGGTATCAAGGCTGAAATACAAAATACCATGTCAGAAACTCATGATTTATCTGCATTTTAAAAATGCATCTATTTCTGCTTATGTCATCATTAAAAGAAAACATATGAAGACATGCAGATGTGATGGGTCAGAAGACCAAAATTATTTCTGAGCAATGAAAAGCTTCACTTCGCTAAGAATGCATGAGAAGTAGGAGTAAAATGGGACTCTACAGCTTGAAGAGGAGTCAACTCACCCAGGTGTGATCCATACCACACACAGGAGGCTGGGCTACATGAGCCTTTTGTCTGACCACCTGCACTGTTCTTATTTTCTTGTGAGGCAGAACACACAGAAAAGACAATTTCTACTTTCCCTGTGAAGTGTTAGCAGGATAAGCCAGAGCATGTTTAGATAAATTGTATTAACTGGGCTGAGATCTGCAAGAGACTTCTCTCATTTCCATCTGCCCTGGAAGCAAAGACATTTAATAAGACATTGACCATTCAGCTCACAATGTGCTATAAAATTTTACCTTTGGTCTTATTCGGGTAACAAATGGGAAATATCATACAAGGCTTGAAATTATGGAGTAGATTAGACTCAAATTGCTTCATAAGTTAGGGAAGAAAAAACACCCTCCAGAGCCATCTCCTACCCCAAAAAGGACGGGTTCAAGCTAGCTGAACACTGTATTTTCTATTTCCATATGAAAAGCTGCACATTCTGGTTTTTTCCTTCACAAGCTGAGGGAAAAAGCAACTTTGGTGTATAACGAGTATACATGGGAAGTACTAAGCACAGCACTGAACACCTAAAATAGGCTCAGGTTGTGATGGAGCACCCTAGGTCATTTAGACAATTTATGCTGCTCTAGCCCAAAGATTCAGGTCCAAACTAGATGAAAAGCCAATTTCAAGCAGATCAAAAACTTCCCATAAGTGAAGGAAAACAGAAGGGCCAAAAAACAAGTATTTTGATCCCTGTAAGAATACTCTTGCTTAGCACAAGAAGCACATGAAGACCAAGGGGTTTTGTGCCATTAATGATAAAAAAGCCTTTTCCTACCTGAAAACCAAATCATCTTTTCCTGGAAAAACAATAGGCAAGGATGGAGCCAGCCACATGAGGCAGCTGCTCTGCTACAGCAACATATTCATACCTTCAGCCTATCCCTAAGAGCATAATTTCCACCCACACCTTAGCTTTTCACACCAAGTTCATGAGTACCCACCAATTACCCAGAATGTAAAATTTGCAGAAATAATTTTTGACTTAATTCTTGAATCTCCCCATAATTCCTAATGATTCTTCCACTCTATGAACCAAAAACACAATAGAATGACAAAAATCCTGGCTTGCTGGACATTCTGATGCTGAGAAAATTCCTACACAGAAACTATTAATTTACAAAATCATGTAAGAAACACTTCTGCTGTTTACAAAGCTTCCATGCTTTGTGTTATTTTTCAAGATTCAGCCATTCCCACAAACACCAGTTCAGCCTCACAGGCAGTATCGCCCTTCAACCTTTGAGTGAAGGCATTTCGTAACAGTGCTGTTGAAAATAACAATGGAGAAGTTTAAGTGCACCATTTTTCAATATATGACTCAACTATAATAACTATAATATCCTCCATGTCAGTAATAAGACAACTGTTAAACATGATACTTAAAACCATTCACCTCTGGCTTCACAAAGCTCTTCCAGGAAACACCTGTTTCCAGAAAACTTCATTACTGTAACACTCAGGAATCGGTGTGTAGGTGCTTTTTCCCTAAACCAATAAAATACCCACTTTCAAGATTACTTTCAAATAGAGAAATTAAGCATGCAGTGCTGTGTAACATCAGCCTGCATAAGGGCCACACCTGTCAGATCCACCAGCCTGGGCAGAGGGAATTAGAAGTACCTGTTGCTCAGCAGGCAGAAATCCACTGCTGAAGTCAGACAGAAAGAAGGGGAACAAAGAAAACAGGAGAGAAAAGGAAAAAATATCTAACAGATATCGTTTTCAGACAATTCAACCAACACTTCAAATTCTTTTATTCACACCTTCAAAAAGCATCATCTGTGGGTAATTAACTACTGCATGCCTGACTTCACTCTCAGTATTTTCACTGACACCAGTGGCTGTAGGATTGGCCTATTCCCCCTTAGCTAACTCAAACCAGTAACAGGCTCTTGAAAACCTCGTTCAGATCCAATATCTCCTTTTAAGTATCCATTTCTGGCAGAGCATAAAATATTCAACCTATCAAAGCACTGCAGTTTCATCATTACCTCCCCCCAAATCACACTGGTGAGCAGGAGCAGATAGAAGTGGATTTCCCAGTGCCCATACTGGAACAGAAGTCATACAGCTAATGATTTCCTGCAAATCACTAGTGCAAGCTCTGTGGAAAAAAAAAAAACAAAAAAAAAAACAACAACAACAACAAAAAAAACCTGCAAAATAATTCAGCTCTTCAGGAGCAACGTATAAAGCAGAAAACTGAGCTGTACTCTGTGAGGGCTATGATTCTTCTGTGGTCTCACTGAAAAAAAAAAAAAAGCAGTCAGGTTAGGCAAGGTAAATTCTTGCTTTAAAGTTTATTTTGGCTTCACTCCTTCAAGAAGTCATGTATACTAAAAAATAAAATTTTAAAGTTGCAGTATATGTGAACTTGATAAGGTAAAAACTGCTAAAATTCAGGGTTACTGTTTTACCTGAGCATGACAGTAACAACAGTGAATTTTATCCTCCTTAGGCAGATCGTACAAGGCAGAAAATCTACTTACATCCCATTTATAGCCATAAAATAAGCTGCAAGAGGAGTGAGGCTGCCCATGCTGACACCCAAAAAAAAGTTTATGCTTTCTGCATAAACAATTTTGTCCTTCAAATATAAACAGAGACACTGGCAGGTTATTTCGTAAGTCATTGAAAGGCTCTCATACCCCAAGCCAGGGCTCTGCGTTCTGTACCTGAACAACTCTCCCTTCAGCTGAAGCCTCACTGCCCTGCTCCACTATCAGATGTCACACTTGCAAAAGCCTAAAAGTCAGAATAAAAGCTGGGGCGTTGCTGCAATGCGAGGTTTTGAAAGACTTCAAAAAGTTACTGGAGCAAGACAAGCCGCACAAGATTCTTCCCCAGCCAGGAAAAGCCAGGCCAGCAGCAGCCCAAGAGCTGAGAGAGGCTCCCAGTTAATTAGCTGTTTGCTATGTAGAAAAGAGGCTGTAGGAAGTGCCCAGTGCTGCATCCTCATTTGTGCTTCTCTCTGATACCTACAGCAGCAACTCAGTCCCCAGTGAAGCAGAGCTCATTATCCAGCAGATACAAACTCTCCTGAGGAGAGAGGTGTTTCTTAGGCTATTGAACAGCATCAGCTCCATCAGGTCACCCCTCTGCCCTGAGCAGAGCACGAGAAGCCCGTGCAGGTGGGGCCTGGCACGGCTTGGCTGGAACCAGAGATGGAGCCTGGTCCCTGACAGGGGTGAAACACAAACCCTTCCTCCTCATAACTGGTTTGGAGGGAAGGGAAGAACATTGAAAGTATACCCAGAGCTGGCCTTGGTCTGATTTCCAGTGCAGAGGATGGGGAAAGCCTTCATCAACTGGTCCTCCCTGGGTGACCAGCCCCTCTCGAAGACGCTACTTTTGCTTTCTTAACAGTACATTCCACATTTGCCTGTTATGCACATTTCCCTGGCTAAAAGAGATTTAAGACCCTTATCCTCACCCTCTGTGGACTCTTGGCTCATGCTTTAAGAGAACACATTTATTTAGTAAGTGCCCAGTGCACTCAGGTCATGCCCTTTGATTGTGCAGGGGAAAGTTTGGGGGCTGCTCCACTTCAGCTGTCCCTACCAGGGCCAAGAGCTTAATCTGCTCCACCTCTGCAACCCCTCAGCAAGTGGCACCTCATTAATTTCAGCACTGTAGGAGCACCAACACTCTCTGCTCTGAAGAGCACAGCCCCAAAGCCAACCACATTACCCTCAACAGGGAATGAGCCAGGTCTCCACAACACTGATTTGTTCAATTGCAATTTGTTCTTGCAATCAAATTGCAAGAACTTCCCTTTTTTTTTTTTTTTTTTTCTCCCTTTCATGCTTAGCATCCTGCTTTTATCTGGCAGCATTTTAACAGCTGTTTTCTTATCACATTAAACCGACATCTCTGACAAAAAAACAAATGTCTGATTCTCCTGGATTTCCTCACAGTATGCTACAGGGGAGCAAATCTCTACTGAGCAATGCTGTCTATTAGCCTGAGCACAGGTTTTGTTCTTTAAACAAATATCCTTCCCATCCGGAAAAAAACACAAACAAACAAACAAACAACCCCAAACAAACAAACCAAACCTAACAAAACTCCACAACTTTGTCACAATCTTCACAATCTTCTGTTCAAACTCCATCCCTCCCCCCAAAAATAGCATGCCAGCCCTCCAGCCAGTGGCACTGGCATAGTGCCTAGGAAAGTAATGGAGCTGCACTGATTTACGACAGTTAAAAATCTGACCTGGAGATGAGTCATGGGCTTTACTTGCTGCTTGAATTGCAACTAATTCAAAGGGTTTGGTTTTGTTTTGTTTATATCTGGGTGTGTTGTAAAGCTTCAGTCACTAAAGGTCAATTCCAACATTTCTTCAGAAGTATTTAGAAAAGCGCCTGAATATTTAGGAAATGCTTGGATGTCTGAGATTTTCCAAGCACGCTGCTTTTTGGATTTGGACTCATTTTTTCTAACACAGTCAACCACTCTGCCATCTGAAATAGTCCATTAACCTACACATTGAGGCAGCTCGTTTTGATCACGAGGTGAAAAATCACAGCTTAGCTCTGAGCCTCAAAACAAAAAGGGGAGAAAAAAGAAACCAACCAAGCAGGGAGGGGGGCTTTGGGTGCCCCAGACAGCTCCCAGCTGTCTGTCAGAGAAATGTGGCTCTGGCTGTTTCTGGGTGCCTTCAGTGTTATGGTCTCTTCTCCCTCTGCTGAGCAATCCAAGCACTACAGAGAGTGACAGAGCTGCCTGCAGCAAGAGGTTCTTCAGTCGTGTCAGGATTACACAAGAACAAACTTTATTTCTCAGGCTAACAGCAGAAAAAAGTAAGAAACAGGCAGAGAGATGTGCCCAGCCTCCTGCTCCCTCTTTGCCCACAGAGATGTGCACTGAGCCGGGCTGGGGCTGCCAACACCACGGCTCAACTCCAAGCTGGTGAAAGCATCTGCTGATGTGGGGAAACCAGAACCTCAGCTGGTGCTGGACCAGGGAAACCCCTGGAGAAGGCAGGAAGCTTCTGAATTAAATCGCTGCCCCTTGCTGCTGCATTGCCAAAGAAGAAATGAGATGTCTAACTGCTCACATGGCTTCCGTGCAAGGAACAGGGGAAGCCACTACAGCAGCATCTCATCTGCTGGGGCAGTCACAGCAAATCTTGGCTCATCCCCTCAGTGGGCAACACATCCCTGGATGTGGTCCCAGCACTGCTCTTCTGCATTCGTGGTAATTCTCCAGCACCCAACCTGACAAACCCTATGGCACCAAGAGGGGAAATAACAGGTATATTACCATAACCCAATACTGCCAAGCTTACCACTTTGCAATGCATTAGATCCAGGAAGCTTCCTGGGCAGCACCACAATCTTAAAAGCATCATTAATTCAAAAAGTAAAAATAACAGAGCTTCAAAATCCATATCAGATTCTAGGGTTAAACTGAGTGGCAATCTTGAGATTTAACTAAGTTTTCACCTCCATGAGGAACCACTATCCTTCCTTGCTAAAGCACAAGAACAGATAATCACCCTAGGGCACCATCTTTAGTGAAAAATAAAATCCCCACTTTCTCAAAGACAAAAAAAGACAAACAACCCAACACCAAATCCCTTTTCACTAGTTCTATCCAAATTCAACAGAACTGCACCTAAAAATATGTCAGAAATCAAGGTGCAAGTGAAGAAAAAAGAAAAGGCTTAACACCAGAATGGCAAGATTTCAAGCGTGACCCATTGCCTGGTAATGTCAATGGGATCCTTTTGAACCATTTCCAAACAAGTCAGCTACAGCTCACCTGACGTGACTTGTTACTGAGAGCAGCTGATGGAGGTTGAGAGGAAGGCAAAGAATTCACAGGGAAAACACAGATACAGGAGTTAGACAAGCCCTTGATCAGTGGGTGGGGGAAAGCATACTTTCATTTCTTTAAAACATTTCCCTCCCAAAAGGAAAAAAATAGCAGCCTTCTCATAGGATCCATCTTAAACCCAGGCAGGGAGAGAATGTCAAGAGTAGCTAAAACCAAAGATTTTTCAAGGTTATCTAAGCAGATATTGCAAAGTTCTTTATGGTGTTTAGTAGCCTACTGCCCCCCAAAAAGTTAATACGTTTTCAAACTACTCCAGGCATATTCAGCAGAAATCTGTTATTAAAATCAACGAGAGACAAGCTGTTAGCTGTACATTATACTGGAAAAGCTGCAGATGAAATGCAGAAAGCTCCTATGCTTTCACTCCACATTCAACAATACAAACATTTTCTGTTGCCTCATAAATCAAAGTCTGTCATTAAGCTGCACCTAAAGTGCTATCTTACCCAAACCTCTGGAAGAGCATCGAGGTAGCTGTTAATTATTATTATTTTTTTTTTTACAATCACTCAGGAAACACTTCACAGGTGAAGGAACTGTGGGCTGGTCCAAATCCTATGTGACTGTTATGGGGCCAACGGGATCGAGGCATCTGGTGGTGGCCAGAGACAAATGGGCTCAGAGAGTGACAGTGTGTGTGAGCTTTTACACTGAGATACTTTCCACTCCAAGCACACCTAAGGGACTTGATGTAAACTAGTAACAGAGCCTGGGATTCACACAAATGAAATAAAAGCAGGAGCAGACAATGAAGAAAGTTAATTTTTCACCCAGAGAACTGCAGTGTTAGAAGATTGCCCTGGAGGATTTAATCAATGAAAGTGAATCTTGTATATTTTTCTCCAGTATTCCCAAAATAAGTCAGTAAGATGCCAGCACTCTCTCAGCATAGAGCGCTCATTTTCCAGTAAGCTTGAGTTAAAGTCTTTATCAAAAGAACTAAAGAAATGCATTATGATTTCAGAGAAAAATAGTAAGCAAGGAAACAGAAACAGCAGGATAACTTTACAAGGCACAATAGGTTTTCAGAAAAACTTTTTTACTTCTTTTATTCCTAAGGACAATTAGAAACAAACAAAAACTACTCTAAACCAGACATTGCTGGTGTACAAGAATATCTGCAGCTACCCTGGCCTTTAAGAACAGCAAAACATCTGAAAAAAGCACACCACCATCAGGCACTATCTAAAGGCACTTCCAGATCCAGATCCTCCTCTCCCATGAGGAAAACACACCTACCTGTTCATCTGCTTCATCACAAAACCTCCCCATATATTCAAGCAACTCCTATTGCACCCTCCTAACAACCCATCAGCCAAAGGATCTGTGCAGGAGAGCTGGGTCCATACACATGACCCAAAATAAACAGCAACAGACCACATTACATAACACACTTCTATATATTATAATATGTATTATAAATATAATTATAAATATAATTAACATATTATATAATATATAATTATAAACAAATGAAGAAATGCCCCTAACTGTCTGAAGGGCTGGATACAAGCTCTTTCTTGGTGAAATGACTTTCTCAAGTCCTAAGTCAATTTACAATCCCACCTTGAGCTGGAGCCTGGATAATCTGTTTCTCTGAGCATTAAAGAAAACACCCCCCCCCCCAAAAAAAAAAAAAACAAAAAACACCCCCCAAAAAAACCCACCTCCATAATTTCCCCTTTGTAATACTCAGTTTACATGCACAAACCAGAAGAGCTGTCACTTCTTCAGTTTTAAACGCTTTAAGCAAAATTAGCTATTCTAAGCTACCTGCAAAAGCAAAGAGGTGCAACTGAAAAACATCAGGGGTGTACTATTCATGACTCTTCAAAGTGTTGGAAGTTTCCAGAAGGCACAATAAGGATACAGTCAACATCCTCAGTGCATTCCAACACAAGAATTTCAAGGACTTCAAGTGGCAAAGACAAAGGTAATTTTTTCTGTGGCAAGAAGATTATTGCAACAGTTGTACCTCGGCTAATCAAATCATTTGGAAGCAAGGCTCACCCTCTGTATTGCTGAGAGTTGATGTTCTGAAAACAGCTTTTACTACAAGGAAATCTTGTCAGCCTTTTTTCAAAATAATGATCCTTATTTTTCCATTTATCAGTATAATTTCTTCCTCAAACTGGCATTCAAAAATATAGCTCTTCCTTGGGGCGGGGGGGGTGGGGAAGGAACAAAACAAAAACATAGCTTGAAATACAGCAATGGATTCTCAACAGATATACATCAATATGAGGAGTCGAGAAAATTATGTTAATTTGTGCCAAATGAAACCTAACCAAGATTTCTCTCATTCGAGATAAGGCTGGGACGACCATGGTCATTTACAGCAGATGCTAATCCTCATCACACAGGGCACAAGAGCTCGTCCCGTGCCTGTGGAATGTCACCGAGCAAACACATCTGTTAGCAGGAGGACTCAGCTCAGCACACTGATGTAGCAACGTCACTGGCTGACCTATTCTGCCCAGCACACAATGGAGAGTTGTTCATTTTTCTTTTCAATGAAATGCTATGCAAGTGTTGATTTAATGGTTCATTCATCAACTCCTCTGAATATTAAGCAATTCATTTTGACTTAATTTGAACAATTCAATTTCACCCATCCTTTCTCCCCTTGAAAAATGTGAATTACTGCCCAGGGAGAAGCTGTTTTAAAAGTTGACTTAACAGGAAGCACTTAGCTCCATGGGCTTTATACCCTTCCATAGTCTGATATGTATTTATACCAGACTTTCTTCTTTTCCTATATTACATGTTATACCTGAAATTCACAAATGCTAAAGCAAAGACACTTCAACAAACATTCTTAATACTGCAGACCAAAAGGCATCTTCTAGATTAGCTACCCCCTAAGAAGACCACCAGAAAGCAAAGTGCATCATCAACAACCAACAGCCCCGCGAAATTTCTGCAACACCCGGGGAAAGGAGCCTCTCATCGAAAATCCCTTACTTTTCTTTGAAAGTTTGCATTACCGGATACGTTTTCCCAACGGGGGCAAAACACCGATCCATGCGGGAAACACCAGAGCTTGCAGTCTCACCTGCCAGCAGCACCTCGCACCTCCGAGTCCGCATCCCGCAGGGCTCCCACCGCCCCGCTCCGCGGCCGCGCTCAGCCCCGCGCCCCGGGCCGGCTCCCGGGACCCCCGGCAGCGGCTCCGACCCCCGGCAGCGGCTCCGACCCCCGGCAGCGGCTCCCGGCACCCGCCCGGGGGGGGAGGAAACCCTCCCGGCACCAAAGCAGCCGCGGCCGCTACACCTGTTGGCCCGAGGTCCCCGCCGCATCCCCCGCGGCTCCCACCGCTTTTCCCGGCTCAGCCCGATCCGTGCCCGTCTTCACCTGCTGCTCGCAAGTGCCCAAGCCCCTCTCCGCAACCCCTCCCTCGCCCCCGCCCCACACGCCCGCTGTTAAAATTCAGCCCGGCAGCCCCAGCCCGAGGGTCACTTCCACAGCCCTTTCCCCACGGGGGCCTCGCCCCCCTCAGACACCGAGCATCCCCCGCAAAGCTCGGCCGAGCCTTCCAGAGCGGGCAGCGTCCGCCCGCTGCCAAGAGACACTTTTCCCTCCGGGAATGCCAACCGCGGAGCCACCGCGCTGCGAGGGAGGGAGGGAGGGATGCGAGAGAGGGATGCGAAGGAGCGATGTGAAGGAGGGATGCGATGAGGGATCCGAAGGAGGGATGCGAGAGAGGGATGCGAAGGAGCGATGTGAAGGAGGGATGCGATGAGGGATGCGAAGGAGGGATGCGCGGGAGGCACGGCGCCGGGGCGCGGGGAGCACCCCAAGGGCCGCGTCCCCCCTGCGAAGGGCAGCGCCGGGCAGAGCCCGAAACTCCACCAAGTCCGAGCGCGGGGCCGGCCCGCGGCGGCACTCACCGGGGCGGGGGCGGGCTCGGCCCCTCAGGAGATCATGCCGGCGGAGCGCGGGGCCGGCGGCGGAGCGGCTGCTCCGGCAGCGGGGGCGCGGCGCTGCTCGAGCCGCGGCGCAGCAGCCGCGCCGCCCCCGACACGCGGCCGCGGCGCCCCGGCCCGCGGGGGGGCGCGGAGAGGCGGGCCCGGCCCCGCTGTGCCCGCCCCGGCCCGGCCCGGCCCTGCCCGCGCCTCCGCCCGCCCCGGCCGCCGCACCCGCGGCAGCGACACCGGCACCGCGCGGCGGGAGCGCCGCTGCCTCCTCAGAGCTCTCTTCTTTTTCTTCTTCCTTTCTCGCCCTCCTCTTCTCTTTCTTCTTCCTCTCTCGACCTCCTCTTTTATTAATTTTTTTCTTTCACACCCCGCCTCCTTTTTTTTTTTCTTATTTTTCTCCCTTTTCACCTCACTGTTCTTCCCCTTCCTCATTTCTCCCCTCCTGGCCATTCCCTCCCATTTTCCAATTCCTCTTTTTCCTGCGCCCTTTGCCTTTTTCCTGCGCCCTTTCACTTTTTCCTGCGCCCTTTCACTTTTTCCTGCCCCCTTTCCCTTTTTCCTGCCCCATTTCCTCTTTTCAACCACCTCCCCCATTTCCCCCCGCATTTCACAGAATCACAGAGTCGTTCAGGTGTGAAAAGACCTTTAGCATCAGGACCATGAAATCCAGCCGCTACCCCGGCACTGCCAAGCCCACCGCTGAGCCGTGTCCCGAAGTGCCACACCTGCACATCACTTAAATACCTCCAGGGATGCTGGCCGCACCGCTTCCCTGGGCAATCTGTTCCGGTGCTTGACAGTCCTTTCTGTGAAGAATTTTTTTCTTATATCCTATCAAACCCGCCCTGTCGCAGGCTGAGGCTGTTTCCTCTTACTGCTTGTTGGAGATGAGGCCAAAGCCGCACCTGGCTACAGCATCCTTTCAGGTAGCTGTAGAAATCGATAACATCTCTTGTGAGCCTCCTTTTCTCCAGGCTTAACACCCCCAGCTCCTCACAAGACTTGTGCTCTAGACCCTTCATCAGCTTCACTGCACTACTATGGACACTGCTTTCTCTGTTCCTCCTTCTTAAAATTGATTTTTTTTCCTCCTTCTTCTTTTTTTTTTCCCTTCTCCTCTATTTTCCCCATCCCTCTCCCTACCAAAGCCTTTTAGCAAAGCAGACTGTGTCCAGCAGCCAAGTGGCAGCAGGGGCCCGGCCACCCAGAGTGGCTCCAGCAGCAACACATCTCCTTTCCCTTGGAGAGGGAATGTGTTTGGAGAGGGAATCAGTGGAAATGGTTTCTTTGTACTCTAAAAAGTTGGTTGTTTTGCAACCATATGCAAATGCTTTGGCTCTAGCAGATGGCAGTGAGCGCTTTCCTTCCACGTTTTAGTCTGGAGCTCAGTATCAAGGTGGAAAGAGTTTGCAATGAGCTCAGTAGCTACTGACTAGTTGTTGCTAGGGCAGGTTAAACTTGAGTTCAAGGAGAACTTTCTATCACATGTCCTCTTGCTCCTCTTCCCTTCTCTCCAGAGGCCTGGGACCCTCCCTTCCATTAAAATTCCAATGAAGTGCCAGGTTTGGTTCATCGAAGGTCTGTAAAATCATTTCCCAACTAAAGAACAGGGGCTGCACCACATAACCCTGCACCAGAGCCTCTACACATGCAGTCCTTCCACCTGTCCTTTTACATTATATGCAAAATTTCTGTTGTACATTATATGCAAAATTTATATGCAAAAAAAAGTTCATCTTATCTCCAGATTAAAAAAAAAAAAAAAAAAAAAAGAAGAAATCTGACAGACCAAAAGAAAACAAAAGCGCATCAACAAAACTGGCAAGTATCAAGCACTGTAAATTTTATCAAGTTAGTTTGTCAAGCAACAAATTTGACCTATGGATCTTCATTTTCTTTTCTGTTATTCTTTTAACTTTAGTACTTCCTTTTTTTAGCACTTCATAACTGGTGATGTCTTTTGCTTGCACTGATTTGCAAGTGGATTCAGTTGGCCAGCGCTGGCAGGGAGGGCTAATTCCATTTAGTTACTGGAAAAAAGCAATAAAAAAAAAATATGTTTCCCTAAGGTCTCAGCCCGTAGTGATGCAAAATCCAGACCAACAAACATATTTTGTTAAAATCAGTCTTATGTGTCCTTTCTTTTCCCACAGAAAAATAAAAGTAGGAAAACAGTCCACTAAGCAAACGGAAGTATAAATGATGGACCTTTCGCAGTTCTAGTAGTTTTATCCCAAATATATCCCCAAGCTGGGGAGAGAGTGACAGTGTGTACCCCAGAAGTGGGCAAGCCCTAATCACATTTCAGATCTGCCACATACAGCCATAGCTAAGATTATTTAAAGTTATGGGGTCAGTGACAGCAGCAGCTGCTGCTCCTGACCTCAAGGGAATCACAGTCCTGGGTTAACACAAACTCTTGTTGCTCCATTTCTCACTAGGACATCCTGGGAAGTGAGTGGTTCTTGGAGCTGCTGCCAAGGGTTCCCAGTGCTGAGCTGACCACTGTCAGGAAGGGGCTGCAGGGCCTTAGGGAAATGCAGCAAAGGCAAAGATAAAATAACTGTTCCTCTTAGAGATTACTCTACTTATTTTCCCTGCCTTTAGAAAGGAACAGCTGCTACTCAGGTTTGCCAGCACCCAGAACTCAAAAACCGTGAGTGAGAGACTCAGAAATAGGATGATTGTCTGTAAAACAGTCTGATGTCGAGGAGGAAAAAAAAAAAAAAGCCTCTTTTCATTTGGCCTGTGATTGTTAAGTCTGCAGAGACCCTTTTTTTTTTCAAGCTTTTTCCTTGGTCCTTGAGGAGCAGAGATCCACTTTTTTTTTTTTCTTTTTTTTTTTTCTTTTTTTTTTTTTTTCCCTTTTTTAAATGAATGCTGGGATTCTGACATAAGCAACTAATTCCAGGAGCTGAGGCTTCAAGATAAAAAGAAAAGTATACCATGTCACAAAGCTCACAATGCAATCTCATTGCATTGGCTTTGGCAGCGGTTCACTTGGCTCTGGAAATAATAAAGTGGGAGACTGAAATGACAAACAAACCAGAGATCCAAACCCAAGAACCACCAGGGAATGCTAAGCAGATGGCCAGCAAAAGACCAGCCCAAGGAATTGCTACAGTCTTTGCAGGAGGATTACTGACAGCATCCACCGTGGTGGCCTTCCTCCTAGGAGCTCGCCTGGCAGAGTTTGCATCTTGATGTCCTTGTAAAGAATTAAGAGGAATAAACAAGCTAGAAAGACCTCTCAAAGGCAAATAATTTGTGCACGCTCTCGTAGCCAATAGGGAGATCCAAGGACATTGGAGAACCCATGGAAGAGTCAGAACCAACGCATTTCTGTGGCATTTTGGGCCTGGCTTGCTTGAATTGTTTATTGAGCTATCACCGAGATATCACGGGTGTGTGCTTTCAGGAAGGATGCTTTCAGCATGCTCCTATTGAAATGTCTACTCTGTTTCAACATGCCATAATATTATTTCGTCAAGAGAATTTATTTAAAAGAAGTTGCAAAATTAAGCCTGTGTTAAACAGGAGCTGCCACAATGGAAATGAAATTTTGGGACACCCCATAAGTATGAAAGTGTGAGCATATGAAATCTCACGCAGCAATTCATTTTCAGTAAGAGAAAAAAAAGCCCTAAATTATATTGTCTTCTGTCATATCCAGTTTGATCAGCAGAGGAAACCACATGAACATTAGCTGTGGCCATTTGAACCAAGCAGTGTGGTAAAACACCCTGCAGAGCTCCATCAAGATCGATCCTTTTTGCTTATCCTTGTCAATACATTGGTTTACTGGAAAAGAAAACAGTTATTGTGGAACAGTTTTCAGACTGCCAACCCCAGCAGATTCCCTGTGCTGCCAAGTAGGATTTGTTTTTAGGCTATGTCCATCCCCAGCACTTAGCCGAGCTGACCTGTCCTCTTGTGCTTCTCAACTGCTTTCTTCAATTTTCACTCTTCTTACCGATCTAAAAATTCAATGTTTAACACTGACTAACCCCTACGTGCTCTTCTCACAGGGATCAGGATTTTGAACTTTGGACTCAAAAGGAAAAGTTTTCCAACAAGCACCTGGCCTTAAATCCTACCCACCATATTTGTGGGAGTTGCCCCATTACCTGCCAATTTGAGATAAGCAGGATTTAATCATTTGGGGATGACAGTGAATTACAGCCCCTCATGCAGGAATACAGCATTCCCATCCCTCTCTCCCAGCCCGTCTGCTCACAGGCTGGTGCATCACTGGAGCACAGCCAGGCAGCCATAGAAATGCACTCAGTGAATAAGGTCTTCCTTCCCTATCAGCTAATAAAGATAATTACAAAGGCCAGCCTATGTTCATTTGGGTTCTGTCCTTTTCCCACTCAAATTAATGTTGGTTTTGCCATTGATGCTGATTTTAGGAGAAGCTGGCCCAACATAAGGGAGCCGAAATTAGATTGTTTCTGCCATCTTCCCCATAGCAGCCAAGGGAGCTACTAGCCCAGCCAGGAATCAGCACGAACTCAAGGAACAGCCAGGTATCCTGGGAATGGCTCTGATGGACTCCAACACCTACTGCAGGAGCTCAGGCAGGGAGACCCCACGATGATCCAAGTGCCACCTCCACCCCACAACATCACAGCCAGGCCCCTGGCCGTGCTCACCCTTCTGGAACTCATTTGCCAACACCAGCACTAAATGAGAGCAGAGAAGGAGACACAGAGAAAATCCTTACCCCCTGGGGGCTCGGAGTCAGGGGATGGCAGCTCTTGGTGAGGATGTGGGCATAAATGTTCACACCTGTGTGTGACACACAGTGCTGTCCTCAGACACTCCTTGTGCCAGGCTGTTGGATTTTTATCCCCTCTCCACAGCACCAAAGTTGCTTGTTTTCAATATTGGTCATGCCACTCGAAAAAGTCAGGGGAAATCCATCACGGCCCGTGAGGTTATTCTGGTGTAACGAGCAGCCCTTGTACCTCATTTTTCAGCAGTGCAACTCAGACCTTACAACTCCATTTCTGTGCTGCACAGAGACAGCAACTCAAAGCAAAGCTTGGAGGGCTTTTCTGCAGCCCAGCAGCTCAGGATCTCTATGCATAGGTGCAGATGTGGGTATGCACATGTGAATATATGTAGCCCTGGTTCGTGCCTGAGATGTTTTGGTTTTCTGAAACTCTTTTCCCAGAGAATTTTCTGTAACCAAGAGATATGTTTTGTAACTGTAACTTTGCTTATATTCTTTCCCTAGGACGGACTTCTTCTTGATGTCCCTCTGGTCTGACCAATGTGATTGAAGAATTTTCTTTGTTTCACCATTGAATTGTTTTGTGTAGAAGAGTATAAAAGGGAAGACATTCTCAGTAATAAATATAGTCATTTTCAGCCTTCTGAAATCAGAGTCTGTGTCATTGTGGCATACAACAGTGTCAAATATAATATACATACAGTTATCCTCCACAGTTTTCCTCTGAAAAGCAGTATTTTCCTTTTGGCCAGCTGACTATCCACCAATATGCCTGAGCCTAGAGACACACAGGCATTTAGCAGCAGCAAGGCTGAAAAAATGAAAAACCTCCTCAGCCACACTGCCATGGAGCAGAGGCAGCACCCTGATTTGCACACACCTTGGAAACACAAAGAGTTCCTCTCTTCTCAAATTCTGCCGCTACAACAACTTTGCAGACAACTTTGCTTACTGGACTTGTTTCACGGTGGGAGTAACTACCAGCAATAGCTCGCCTGCTCCTCGCAGCAGAGTCACATGCTGGGATTGCTCATATGCCATTCAGATTCTCTAACAACTGAGAGAGAGGGGAAAAAAAAAGGTAGGGGGAAAAGGCAACTATTTCTAACAGAGACACGTTCCCCTGTTGCCTCTGCCTCGACTGCAAATGCTGTTACACTGATTTCTAACTGGTCAATCCCCACCCTGTTTCTATAAACACAGAGACTGTTTATAACTCTAAACTTCCTGCCAAGGCAAGCTTCACACGGAGTGGGGAGGAAAAAAAGGAAAAAAAAAATTAAAAAAATGGAATGGCAGATTAAACAGATCAGTTCTGATTCTTACCTTCAGAAGCAGACTTCGTTCAAAGCCCACAAATACTTTTACTTTGCTGTAAGTCTGAGCTATTTTTAGGTTCCCTCTGGGATGCCATATAGGGAGAGCAGCCCCCTCCCTATCATTACTAATGTGCCGAACATAACAGCAGGACACCTGCTGCTGGTGAGTCATGTTTTGTGTGGAGCTAATGGTATATATATAGGCAAAACACAAAGACAATTGCTTATTTCCCTACCTACTCCGTGTGTTGTTTGTTGCTCTAAGCAAATCAAATCATTGCAATGAAGATAGTGTAAAGAAAATTAATGTTCAGCTTCAGACCAGAAGCTCTACAAGTGCACAGCAGAAGGATGCTTGTTTGTATTTGTGGTGTGTATACCCGTGTGTGTACACGTCTGTGCACTTTTGCACATGCATGGAGTGATTGTGCTTTTAGAAGCTCCTGCTCTGGTACATGCAAACCCGTGTTTTCACTGCAAACAGGAATGGAAATTCAATTATTCAAATTCTAAAGCTGCATCCCCAACCTGTCTTCCCGTACTTGCTCACAGCAGGAGAGAATGAGCATGGAAAAGGGGCAAACAACTGAGGTTTATGACCTGCCAGCATGGAAAAATATACCACTTGCTCCCTATATAAGCTTTCAGATAGGAGGCAAAAGCAGCTTTGTGGTTGTAGAGTGGCTGCTGAACATCAGCTCTGTTCCCCTTTGTTTGCTTCACTTGCAGTGACAAACAGATCTGTAGGACAGCCCCTGCTCTGTGCTGGGAGCCTGATTTAGCTCTGGCCCTCAAGCCATGCATTTCACTGTTATGGGCTTCTCTTCTAAACTTTTGAGAGATGCAGTAAAGTGCTGCTAGTTTTGGCTTTGTGATCTCTGGAAGCTCTCTTATTCCTTCCTCCCCTCTCTCTCTTCTGTATTATTGTTACTATTTTCAAAATGTGAATTTTAGTTCTTCCTGTCTTTGGAGAAAGCACTGTCCTAATCTCCTGCCATGGGCAACACTTCCATTTGTGGTGGACGCATACCATTCCTAACCTCAACTCACCCTGCTGTCCTTAAATTCTACAGCATCGTCCCTCTTATTAAAGACAATGCAAAAATGTCCACTGACCAGTGGAAATAGGGTGGACACTTATAGAAGATGTTGCAATATCTCACAATAAATTGAATAACTTGAGTAAGTCACATCCAGAATCAGCACAAAGCACTGCAAGCCATCCTGACTGACACAACCACATAAACTTGTATCTTCCCCTGCAAAGTGTCCAATGAAAAACTTCCTGTAAGTTTATAAAACAATCATATTGAACATACTGCAGGAGAATGGTTTTAAAATATATATAGAGAAATATCTCTGTTCCCTGAGAACTGTGCAGATTTTTGAACACATTTCTTTAGGACCATGCTTCTCCCTACCCCATCTCCTTCTCCTGTTGAACTGGGTGAGGGATGATAGAAATTAAAAAGCTCTCTAAGCCTGCCAAGTTACCCTTCTCCAAGAGTGGCTGGACGAGGCAGCAGCAAATGGCCAATTTTTACTTCTTTGAGCAGTGTAGGAACAGATGCTGCATAAAGTCCCTCTAAAGATGAATGAAGATACTACAACACTGCATTTATATATGTTTTAGGCTCTCTAAACAGAGTTCAGAAATATCTTTCAAGCCCAGTAATTTAAAATAACCTCTGGCAGATCAACATCTTACCACTTAAAAATGATCATCAATCAAATCCTGAATGTTTGGGGAAAGACAACGTGCCCCAAATATCAACCCTGAGTCTTGTCCACCAAATGAATGTATAAAGAACACAAGGCACGAGTCCTTTCATTTCTGTATCCAGCTGCTTCTCTGGGCTCTGCTGTGGCAGAAGCAGCAGATCTCAGGCAGACAGGCCCTGCAGCATTCCCATTTTCCTCAGGAGTGTGTCCATGACCCACGGGCTCTGCGATCCTCTATCCTCCCCTAGTGACCAGAGCATGCGGAGGGTATTGAACCAGCTGAGCCTTCGAGCTCAGCAGAGCTGCTGCATCCCAGCACCGGCAGCAGATCTGG
Organism: Phylloscopus trochilus trochilus; assembly: GCA_016584745.2. NCBI lineage: Eukaryota > Metazoa > Chordata > Aves > Passeriformes > Phylloscopidae > Phylloscopus > Phylloscopus trochilus. The sequence continues at coordinate 8,221,501 of WQNJ02000021.1, forward strand.
CTTTGTGCTTCTGCCTTTGTCCTCTCTGGTGCCAAAAACCAACCAAACCCCCCCCTTCTCCCATGCCTTCGTCTCGGGAGGACAGAAGTAGCCGGCTGCAGTGGGGAGAGTGAGGGACTGAGCGTCAGGGTGAGCTCTCCCCTGCCGCTTCTCCGATGACAGCCTGAGCGTGCCATCCACATATCAACTAACACAGCACCTTTATCTGTCTGCTAAACAAAAATGTAGATGCACAAGGGGAAAAAAAGAAAAATCCCAAGCCCCTCGGCATGTCTGCCTTGAATCCCAATTGTCGAAGAGTTGTTTGCCTTAATTCTAAATGTATTTAGAATGTGGAGCATATATTTCCAAAGGATGTTTTGTATTTACAGCGTGTCTGTCTGGTTATACTGCTGCAATGTAATTGTTTTCCTGCTGAGAATTATAGCAGGGAAGTTACTCTGGGTACGATTACAGCTCTTTATAGTTCTGCTTTGGAATTTAGAGGCTTCTGTGCACCACTCCCTCCTCCCTGCATAGAGGCACTGGCCTTGGAGCACCTTGTGCCACAGCCAGCGACGTGACATGTGGATGCATTTGGGGTTTAGTTGCTAGAAATGGGTAAGTCACTGCAGGAATGGAACAAGGGAAAATCTCTAACAAATCCCCTATGCTGAGGCTGGAGCTGGGTCAGTCTAAGACAAAACTTTTCTCAGTCTCTGCCTGGGGAAGAAAAAAGGCAGCAATAACTGCTTGGCAGGGCTTTGGGAGCGAGAACACTGCAGAATATTTGAATGTTTGTTGGTGTTTTTTGTTATGTGTGGGAGTTTTTGTTATTGAGTTTTTTGGGGTTGTTTGTTTGTTTGGGCAATTTGGGGTGTGTTTGGTTTTTTTGGTTTGGTTTGGCTTGTTTGTTTGGTTTTTTTTCACAAAGACAGTTATGTTCAGGGTGGGTAACAGCTGAAGAGCAGGGAGACATTCACTCCTGAGAGCAGGCACACCACAAGGTTTAATATCTGACACAGAGCCTTGCAGCATGGGTAAGATACAGACACAGCTGGCACAAGCTGTGGTGTGTTCATCTACTGCTTCCTGATGGGAAACACTTCTTGACACATTTCATAAGTGTAGTTGTTCCTTTTGCCTCCAAATCTTTAAGGTTTGATGCTGAAATCGGGTTTGCACCATAAATCTCTTCCTTCTATCAAACCATTGCCTGTTGCTGCTGGTCCTTCTGAGCAGAGAGCAGAGTCCCAGCCGTGCTGGAACCATTCAAGACAGCCTCAATATCAGTTCAACACAAGCCATGTGGATGGCAGTGGAGCAATTCCAGCTCCTGAGGAATCTTGGCAAAGCTCTGCAGGGCAGGGCAGTGCACCATGGGGCAGCCCTGTTGCTCTCCTGCCCAGATGGTGCAGCTGCAGGAACAAACGTCCTCCTTTGCGGAGCAGCACCGTGTGCTTCGGAACAAAATGCCAATGAGCTTTCCAGATTAAAACATTAAAAATGTATGAACAACAACTGTCATACACAAGGAAGCTAATAACAGTGGGAGAGCTTTTCCTTTTGAGATGGGGTCAGGCAGTTTTTAATATCACTGTGTTCTTCCCCAGTTATAGAGCCAACAAGCTGAACACCAGGAAGACTCATTAGATCTTGCTTTGACCTTATAACAGACCAGTGTATTTTAGTCAGCTATTTCTAATCGAGCAGAGCTGCAAGTCCCAAAAAAAGTCAATAGTGGAGAATAGCAGCAAGTCTTACTCTGGAGCCATCAAAGAGCAAGGAATTCTCTTATTTTGTTCTCTTGATTATGTGCTCTAATGACTAAAATCACTTCCCAGTTAAAATGAAACAAACCCCAAAAAACTCTCACCAAACCCACATCTTATTTAATAATATCTGTTTCAGCTTTCAGAGATGGGCTTTTCTTTTATTTTTCTCTCCTTTTAGGACAGAGTTATTTTCTTCCCAGAACAGACTCATGCACCAAAAAAAAAATCACCTCAGACCATTACTTGGTCTATGAAACACGCTGAACCTTTCAGGCATCCTATTGTAAAACATTTCCTCATACCCTTAAGTAATTTTAGCCTTTCTTTCCTACCCACTTTCTAACTTTTTCATATCCTTACAAAGTTTCAGCTCAATATTTTGCTACTTGAGACCTGGCTTTAGAGGCGCTGCAATAAAAGTAAAATCACCTATTTTCCTGTTATTCAGTGCTCCCTTGTTTATACATTTAAAGGCCACATAAATTCCCTTTGTCAGGACATCGCAGCAGGATCGATGTGCAGAGGCTTCTTGGATCACTGCTCCCTTCACCCCATGAGAGCTCCCCGTGCTCCAGCCTGCAGGGCTGTGCCCTTGCACAGACCAACACGGGCCTGGTGGGTTCCTCATCCTGTTTACCAAAAAGTTCACCTTCCCCAGCCTCCTTTCCTCTTCACTGCCTACCATTCTCCAGTTCTTAGTGGTTTGCAAATTTTTTTCATCTTGTGTTTTGCTATAGACCATTGCTACAAACAACAGAGAGCTTTGTTACTTAACTTTAATATGCCCCAGAAACCACAGGTCCATTTAGTCCTGATTCCCCATCAACAGCTCCTCGTTGAACTCTGCCAGGCACTTCGTAATCCATTTAATGCATATTCTAATGTTACTGAATGGTGCTAATGTTTAATCAGCACGCCATTCACTGCCAAGTCAAACACCTCACAAAGTCTAAATGCACTAAATTTTGTACGATCCTTTTTGTCAACCAGGCTTGTAATATAATCAGAGAGTAAAAATTAGGTCTCTTTGATAAAGTTTGCCACAAAACCATGTTGTTTAGACTACTTACTAATTTACTTTTGCATCAGCTTCTGAATTATTTAACACAAAATGATTGCGAACTAACCAGCCTTGAGTCTTAGGAAATGCTTCCTCATAACAACTTTCTCTTTGAAATCAATATGGACACATTTCATACCACCCTGTGAGCATTAACTCAGTCACAAGGCAGCTCTTTACTTCCAGGGAAACAGGACTGAATTTGCTCCCTTTTGGAAGGTTTCACAGGTAAATTGGGCTTTGATGGGACCAGATACCTGAGCCAGGGCCACAGTACCAAATTCCTTTTACTACTCCTTCACATGTGACCTGCTTTAAAAGCCTCCCTAGTATTTGTCAGGCAATCAGACAAACAAACCCAAAAATCTTCCATAGAAATTTCTTCGCAAAATCTCAGAAACAGCTTTACCAGAAAGGAACAACTGTGACTTGGGGCATTTGTGCACAGGCCTGGCTGCACACAGCCACTGCTGCACATCAGCTTCTGATTTAGGGCCCCAGATAAATCTGCTCTTTTAACTACATTGGTACAAAGCTAGAGCTGTAATTTTATGGGCTGAAGGGTGATCATATTTAGGAAGGGAGCCAGCTGCCAAGAGGATTTTTATGCTGGTTTTTGTGTAAGGTCTGTTCACAAAGGCAAACATTTCTTTATACCAGAATTCACCCTTGTACCAAAATCCAGCCCAGGTTATTTGAAGGAGCCTTAAGGTACCTGAAAGCCTCACTCCCCTTGCCCATTCCATGTCCTGCTCCTTTAAACCAGTTTGCTTTGTCCTGCTGGAACCACTGTTGCCTAGCCCATCAAATAACAAGGAAACCTCAAGGAATTCAGTGGAGAGCTGTGACTTTTGTACATGAAGACATGACGGCTTCTCTGTGCTCCTGCTGTTATTCAGAAATCATGCAAAATGAAGCTGAGGCAGTGAGCAAAGTACAAACCTGAAGCCTTTATACCTCCTGAGCATAGCTCATTTGCTCTGCTGTCAGTAACTCAAAGCCCCAATGAAAAGAGGAGGGGGGAAAAAAGGAAGACATAAAAGAAAAGGAGTAATTTTATGCAAGTCACTAGACTTATCACTTAGCTTTTGGCAAAATATTGACTCCTGAATGATCTTCGTCAAATCTCATAAAAAACAGCCTCCAGGTGATGAATCTTGCCACAGGCATTAAATGGGGTGCTGCTAGAAAAGGAAGAGGAGGAAAATGGAAAAGAAGGCTTAATTTTAATTATGTAAACTACATGTGTCTGTATTTGGTCACAGCTCTCACAATTTGGAAAAGCAGGATGCTCGAGGGCTTGATTTTTTTCTCATTTTAAATATTCAGGGCATTTAAAGTATCTCCTGAGCTGGGCTTGGTGGGCTTGATGGGCTGAACCAGCCCTGGCGTCCCCTGCCCTGAGCAGCCTCGGCTGCACCTCAGGATGTTCAGCTAAAATCACGGATCAGAGCAGAAAACTTACAGTGAAGGCTCTGCTGGGACCCCTTAGAAGGCTCTGCTGAGAGCCTTATTGATTTCAGGAGGGAGATGGATGAATGTGCAGCATGTCTGTATCAGCAATCCAGGCATTTTGGACTGGTTTTGCGTGCTGACATTTCACTATGACTTGGGTTTTTGCACAGGCTTTAACCCAGCTATTGAAATCGGGGAGGACAGCACTACGAACAAGGGCTGAGAAGTGGGGAGGAAGAAGAAGAAAATATTTGTTATCTACAGCAATAATTTATCATTTCCAGACAGTACAGCAGGATAAAGAATAGTCTCATGGATAAAGAATTAATTTGAGACTAGGAGAAACGGGTCTGTCTCAGTCTTGGACCTGCCAAATGGAGACATAAAATAGAAAAAAGCTAAAATGCTCCCTGCCCAGGTGTGGTCAGTAGGGTGCTCCATGCCACAGTCCATGGAATCCTGAAAGAGCCCCAGCTAAAATCCCAAGGAATAAATCAGTGCTATATATGGAAACCTGGATTTTTTCATCATTAAAATATTGCCATAAGCAATGCTGAGATATTCCATACACAGTCTGCCATTTCCAGTTTCCCTCTAATCACTTATCAACATTAATTCAACATTAACTTAGGACCCAGTTTCTTCACCCTACTCATGCTGGCATCAGGCAATCCACCCATAGTCTCTCCCTCAGACTCCTTTTTTTGGAAGTGATTTTTAAAAATCACTTAAAGTGATTTAAGAATACTCCTAAATGTCAGCTGCAGGCAGGAGAAGACAGTTATTGGTCTGGGTTTAGAGAGAATTTTTGGCTCAGTTTCTTCTTCCTACCCTGCTCATCACTGATGTATTTTTAAATGAATCCTAAAATACACACCAGGAAACTCTATTAAATAAAAATCATGAATGGCATGCAGACTGTGCTATTACTGTGCATAAGAAGATAACAAGACTCAAGAGACTGCCCTTTACATTCTGCTGCTCTTGCTAACTGCAGATCTGGCCCAGCAAATGCACATGTTCCATGAAGAGGAGGGAGTGCCACAAACCCTAAACAGTATGCCTGGAAAGAGGCTGGAGGAATAAGAGATTGCAGAGATAATAGGGATGCCATGGAGCTGCATCTCCCTTAATTAACTAAATGATTGGACATGCACAATCAGAGATCCCGAGCGCGTTGTTTGTAGGTTATCAGTGATATCAGACATCAGATGGAGAGGCCCCGGACACCCCCTGCCAACAAACTGGAGGAAAGAATTAGAATTCTGAAGGCTTTTTAAAGCCAGACTCTCACCTCAAGACACAATAAAAGAAAAGCTTTTAGATCATTCCTGGCAGAGGAGTTGGAAAGCTGCCATGCTCAGACAGAGTAACTATGGTAATCCATATCAGGTTGCAGAAATCATCTTTAGCATACAGTCTTTCAAGCCCTCCAAGAAGCTTTCTTCCTAATCTGATTAAAAATGAAAAATAAAGGGTGTTTCAAGGTCAGACAGTACCAATAATGGGATCAATGACACTGAAGGGGAACCAGGTCGAGGGTACATGTCCCTAAGCATCAACTACTGTCTCTGCAAGGAGAACCAGGAGGCAGGAGCTGAGTGGGAGATGGATATCCCTGTCCTGAGCTCTGCACTGCCATGTGAGCTTGATCATCTATCTCTGCAGAGAAGACTGCACAATTAGGATGCACTGCTGAAAACCAAAGCTTAATTGCTTTGATGCTTAGGTGATTGAGAGCTGAATGCATTAGTACGTCAAAATTACTGAACACAAAGGCCTTGATTCTGTTCTATTCTGTGCCCATATAAGCAATGCCTTGAGTTCCCCTTCATGGGCACTTGAGGATCACCAGAGCTTCACATGGGCAGGCTCAGCCCTCAGACACTTCAACTCCATTTAAATATTTGGGATCTCAGCGTGCGTGGGCTAAAGGAATTTGATTCTATTGTTCACTTAGAAAATCTAATAGCATAGAAAATCTAATTCCATTATTTTGAAATTAGTTCAAAATTAAACTACTTAAATCCCCATGTTAGGTTAGCCCAGACTTTAGCTCTGCTTCCCCCCATTGTGTGTGTGTGCAGAGCCTGCACTATCACCCATCCAATTCCCTGAGCGCTCCTCAAGAATTTGGGGGATCCCTGCACCTCCCACAACATCATTAAAATTAAAGGCAGATAAATATCTTTTTGGAGCTGGATCCAAAAACCATCAAGAAGAGCAAATGTGGCACAGGGGCGTTTGAGAGAAAAGACAACATATGATCAATAGAAAGGATTGCACAGAGAAATCCCATAAGGAAGACACATCAGATGTCCCTGAGCCTCTGCTGCTTTGCTCTGCTGCCTGCTGAGGCAGACACCAGCTTTCCCTCCTTGCAAAGATGGCAACATCTCTGATGAGTCCAACACAATGTCAAAACTGAAAACTGTTCCACATCAATCTCATGCTAAAGGGCCAAAATCTCTGAGATCAATCTCAGAGATCTCAGGCGTCTATCACTGAATGCTTGTTCACACACACTCCTATTTTTATTTTTTTTTTTCTGTTCAGCTGACAGGGGCTGTTTTTTTCCTTTCCTTACATGCAAAATGATTGTACTTACATGCACAGAGCAGCTGAATGCTTATCTGGCTGGTTCACATGAATACAATAGAGGGCAAACATCTGTGTTTTAGCAGAAAAAATAAATAGATATCAAAAAAAAAAAAAAAAAAGAAAAAGAGCACAGCATGCAGGCAAAAGACCTCAACAATAACAGATAAAGCTTTGGAAATTATTTGAAGATCAGGACTAATATCTCAGTGTCTCTTGTTTTGTGTTGCAAGGACAAGATGCTGAATTGCTGTGATTTTAGTAGTCCATAACTTAATTTTATTCTGTTTGATCTAACAGTGCTAGGAATATTTCTTGGGTATGTGCGAAACATTATACTCATTATACATGAAGGTGGTTTTAGGTCTATTACTTGTCTGTAATTTGATTTTAGAACTTAGATCATTCCCCTGAACTGTCAGGCGCAGAAGCTGGGGGAATCTCTAAACTGCAATTTAGAGAGGAAAAAAGTAATTATGTGCAATCAGAGTCTCCAAGAAGAGGATCTTTTTATGGGACTGCAGAGCTACAGGCGAAGGACACTCAGTTATGTCCTGAAAAGGCAACCAGCAGCACCCAGCATACAGCAGGGGACAATAATCTGAAGCTCAAGATGTGCACAATATATATTTTTTCCTGCTATTTTTCATTTCTGCTACAATCTCAGGCCGTTTTTGAGCACACCATTCCAGTTCCTTGTGCTGTGTCCCTGCTCCCTGGGAGGCAGTGGAGAACATGGGGTGTTGGGCTGGAGTATCTCCCATGGCTGAGCTGCCATGAGGAAGAGAGCAGTGCCAAGCTGTGCTGAGGATGCCCTGGGAGAGGGTTTCCCTTTCAACTGCAGTACCCACTTTGGCCTCTTTTCTTCTGGGTACAAAACAGCAAGTGGGACCAGTTTCACACTGGTGTTTTCAGATACTGAATTTGCACATGCAAAGTGGTGCTAGGCTTTGGGGCTTTTGCCTTTCTTTTCTTTTTCTTTTTTTTTGCCTTCTCCCTGGACACAGATCTTGACACAGGAAGAAGTAGGATATGCAGTAACTCATTCAATAAAAAGACCTAATAAATCTAGTTCATAAATTAAGCCTGCAATGAAGGCAGATCAGTGCTCTTCACCACTTGCATAGCTTCCTGCTGGCCTGCCTGGCTGGGTTTTTGTTTAGGGAGAGTATTCACAACCAGTCAACCAGTGTACATATGTTGATTTTAAAACACTGAACTATATTTTAAGAGGAGGTGTTGGCATTTATGTATCTTCTTTAAATATTCCTGAGGATTATTTACTAAATTCAAAACTCTTGCTTTTTTTTCTTTTCCCCTAGAGAGAAACCATCTAGGAGGATCACAGTAAACTTCAAGCTTTGTGGATGGAAAAAAGAAAACCTATAGCTCTCTTTTGGCAGGTGAACCCAGCAATGATGATTGATATACCCTCTCGTTTGTATGACAGGTGCTGTTCTATCGAGGGCAGCCTAACAAGGCTTTTACATTGCTCTCATTAGTTTTTCGGAGCACCTCGCCCCTGCTTGAATGTGAAATGGCCACGCAGATGCTGCTGAATCACAGAGGGGGTTTTGCACATGCTTCTGTCTACAAAAGCAAGTCTGAAGGCAGAAGTGCCTCTTTCATTTGTTGGTGTTATCTGCTACCCTTTACCTCAACCCACCTTTACCTTCCCACGCACCAAGAGGACACCTCAGCATCAGCAGGAGGAGATGATGCCTGGTCTGAAACCTGCTGGGAGCTGAGCCAGCAGCAGGCAAGAGGGAAAATAGAGATGGTAACTGTAGCTGTGAGGGTGGGACAGCACTGCCATGTGCAGCAGCCACTGACTCTGCTCAGCAGAGCAGCAGCACATCCAGAATCTGCTGACAGCAAGCCACACTTCCCATGGGAGGGAATGAAGAATAGCACCTTCCTATTAGTGAATGCTGCATATTTTAATCATCTGAAATTTCTTTAGCACACACATTGGTGGGACATGCTTGTTAGGGCAGCTCTGCTGGTGGCTGTTCCTTTCAGGAAGACCTGTGCATGGTCTCCATCTATTCCTTCCTGGGCTTGGGAGCACTTTGGGAGGTGGCTATACAACAGAGCAGTGGCTTACTGCCCAAAATCTTCCCCCAGCCACCTCCAGTTCAGTCTCTGTGCTGGTCCCTGAGGAAGAGGGCAACACAGGCAGCAGTGCAGCCATACAGGACCCCCTGCAAGCAGGTGAGTACAAACACATCCACTGTTCTCTCAAGCAGGGTCTTGCACACAGCCCCACAAAAAAAAAAAAAAAAAAAAAAAAAAAAAAAAAAAAAAAAAAAAAAAAAAAAAGCATGAATGAGACTTTATGGATGTCTGCTGTTGGGATATGTCTCCTTCAGCTGTGATGGAAAGAGCTTGTGCTTTGGGGAAGAGATGTAGGAGTTGATGCAGACACTTCTTGTATGCACATTTTCCACCTGGAAAATGTCTGTGAAGACACGGTCTGCTACCCCGTGTGTCTGGCACAGGAGGGAGAAACAGATGGAGAGAGCGTCTAAAACCTTTTGTTCTCCATAGCTAATAACCTGGAGCTCCTCTGATATCTAATATGTGTAGGTTGGCTTCACCTCCCTGTGCTTGCTCTTCAGAGGAAAACCAGCTACACTCATCGGCTGGCTGATAGGAGAATGTGTGACTGTTTTACGAAGAGAAATGGATAAGCTCCTAAAACCATCCTGTCCTTTACAAAATGCTGTTTACAGCAGATCTGTCATGAACATCAGTAACTCACCAAGCCGTTGTAGCACAATATGACATTTTAGTGCCAGTGAAACTGGGACTGAAACCACGCACGTTTTGACACAAGTTTAGAAATTAAGAAAACCTTTTTTTTTTTTTTTTTTTTTTTCTCCAAAAAACCCTTAAACCCATTAGGCTGTTCTAGTGGAAGACTGCAGTGCTTTTGAACAATGATTTTTCAGCACATCAACTCATGCTCAAAATACAGCACTGGACTGACTTGGACTTAAATAAAATTCTGAAATTATTATTTTCCTCATGAAAGAGATGTCCATTTCAGTCTAGTTAAACAACAATACAATACTGCTGCTGGAAGAATTTTCCTTCCTGCTTCTTGCAGAGTTTGCTGTACACTTTGAAACACCTGCTTTTATTATCCTTTTATTGCCCTTAATTTACCATGCAAAGCTACAAATAAGAGTGGCCATAAAATTATCCATCCCTTGTTAAATAAAATGCAGCTGGAATTTGATATTGGATTCCAGAGGGAGACCTCCTTTGATAGTGGATTCCAGAGGGGGACTTCACACTGTGTGAAGAGTCACACTCTTACTCCCCTCCATGGAAAGCTGGTAATGCTGACTGACAGGAGGCAAGCAGAGCATCTTCACAGCTCTGGCCCAATAATGGGAACAAAAGTCTTTAGCCCCTACAACATCCTTGTCTGGTGCTAGAGCCCCTGGCTCTCATGGCAGTGAGACTTAGACACCCAAACCAAATTTTAAAAATTTCATCTTTCACCATTAAGAGTTGCCACAGGAAGCCAATGCTGTTCGCTCAGCCTGTGCCTCACAATTTCCTGTTCATAAGTCATCTGCTTCTCTCTGACTTAGAGGGAATACAGATTTTTCTTGGGACATCAGGACTCAAGGGAATTACCTGTAGTTAAACATCTGATTAATGGCTCATTAAGAATCAGCAACAGTGTTTATTCAGTCCCTGTCTGAGTGTGGTATTGCAATTATGTGCTTTTGAGACTGCAGGTGTGTGAAATATTCATAACCCAAATGGAAATATGATGGAAGTGCAGTTTACACTTACTCAAGGGCTAACTCTTCTGGATTATAAATATGAAACAGAAACGAACAGTCATTACTCTGCCCAGGAACTACCCAGAACTTTGCTAGATGCTTTACAAACATGTTAGGCACTAAATTTCTGTCCCAAATCATTTATGCTAAGTGGCAGAGCCTTCTATCCCCCTCATCCACGCTACAATTAGACATGAGGCTTTCTTGAAAAAGCAATACTCATCATGGGATTGCTCTTGTAGTAGTAACCACTGTACACTGAAGGGTCTATGCTTTTCTGGGGGCACATTAGGGGAAGAGAGAGGAGAAAGAGGGGCTGGCAGCCCTTGGCTTGGTCTGTCTTTTAGTTTGTGGCCAGATATTAAAATTACAGTAGGGGAGCTTTAATTCTGCTTAATGGTGAATCGTTCATGGCACTCTCCCTTCCCTGGCCCCAGAAGGGTGTAGGGTTTGGACACTCACTCCTGCACGTGATGCTCTTCTGCTGTTTGCTCCATCAGCTCCTGAGCAGCCACAATCATTGGGCAGCAGCAACAGGGCACCAGTAATTCTAAAATATTAAGTATTTTTAAATATGGAACCATAATGCTCTAGTTTTGAAGAAGAAAACAAGGACTGGAGAGTGGGAGGAGGGATGAGAGATTGGTACCTGAGCCAATATTGAGACTCAAGAAGAGTTTCCCCATCGACCTCAGGTGGGGAAAAGCTCCTTCTAAAACAGTTAACTTCTCTTCCCTGCGGCTGCTGCTCTAAGCATCAAGCCTTCTCCAAAGCTGCTTCCCTTTTCTAATTTATTTAATGCTGTTGTTTTTTTTAGAAAGGTCATTTCAGAATTCCTCTGGGTCCCATATATACCGTGCTACCACCTTGAGAGGCTCCCAGTGGTACTGTACAACTACATATTAGTCACAGGAGAACAGGAACAGATAGCCAGGCAGAAGCAAATCTAAAAGCAGTGAACCATCAAATGTGAGGAACGCAGGAGGAAGCTGACAGATGAAGGACTGTGCAGAGTCCCTAAATCCAAAGCGCATTTCTGAAAGGGCATTAGTTTTTGGTTTGTTGTTTTTTTTTTCAGGAGAAGTATTTCTAATAGTCTCTCTCCACTGCAAAAGGGAAGGACTTATCTACTTGCCATCACTGATTGCCTGGTGTAAAGTGCTTTGCATTAGCCTGGAAGAACACAGTTGAGTGCTTCCAGATGGTGGGAGGCAGCGGGCAGGATGGCCAAGGCCAGGCAGTGCCCTGTGCCTGCTCCCCACCCGCTGCAGGTCTGGGCTGTGGGCAAAGCCTGGCCCTGGAGGCTCCTGCTGCCTGCAGGCAGCTCTGCTTCTTCCCCCGCCCTGCCTTCCCTTCCCCAGGCTGAGCAAACACACAAATGTGCTTCCTTCCTCTGGCTCATGAGTAGGAGTAGCCTGACAGAGACACTGTGGATGGGTCTCTGCAGCCTGAGGGGAGTTCTAGAGGGGACAGAAGAACCTCCAGGCAGTGACTGTACCAAGGAGCTGACCACTTCAGGCTGAACGCTGCTATGAGTTTTAGAGAGATACCCAAACCCATCTATTTAATATTGGGAAACCCATCATGGTCTGTGGTAAGCTGTTCATTATTAAAACCATTTGCCTTTTTTTCCATTCTGAGCGTTTCTCTCTCCAGTTGCTGGGCTCAGATCATGCCATGGTGCTCTCCATGACATCCAAGGGTCCTCTGCTGCCAGAGTCTTCCTCACTGCCAGTGCTTGTAAAACACCTCCCAACTCCTCTCAAAGAAACTGATGAACTGAACTCTTATTCTATAAACCAGGACTTCTAGGACACACACCATTCTTGTAATTTTTCTTTTTTCAGAACCACCTTTAAATTTGTGACATTAGTGCCACAAAAATGGCCTGTCTTTATTTCTCTGTATCATGGCAATATCTGCATGAGCTCATTCTCCTCCAGTTCACACAGTCAAGGTTCCTATTTAATTTTTCAGCTGCTGCAGGCAGCTGACATTGAGGTGTTTATAATTTCAAAAACACAGTCACCTCAGTCAGTCAGCATGACCTATTTTCCTGGTTCCTGGACCTCAAATTTTTTGTCTTGTTCAAAGGACTCTGGTTGTTCATTGGATCCAGATAATTTTGAAGAACTGATTCATTATTTACTAATTTGCCAGTTTTTCTGTCATCTCTGATTTTTTGTCTCAGAATTTGAATATTTTCTTCTAGATCATCGATAATGATGCTCTATGAACCAAAAATAGATTGCTGGGCAACTGAAGAGAAGCAGCCACACTGAGTGTGGGTTCCCTGCTCCCAGTTTTTAAAATACCTGTAAAAGTGAAGGCCATCTTGAAGATACATTTAAAAAAACTTCTGGAGATCCTTCAAAATAGAGAAAGAGAGACTTGGACACCACTGCCAAAAGAAACAAAGCTTAAATCTGTAGTGATTTGGGTGTTTTTTGTGGTTTTTTTTGTTTTGTTTTGTTTTGTTTTGCTTTGTTTTGTTTGTTTGTTTTGTTTTGTTTTTTGTTTGTTTGTTGGTTTGGTTTCTTTAACAGCCTCTTTTTCATGAGAAAATACTTTTTAACTATGTCAGGGCTTTTAAGTTCTGAAGGAAAAGGACCTAACAGGAAAGCCATCCCATTATTGTCCTGTGAACTCTTCCCTACTGCTGCCATATATGCAGCATGTCAGGGAGAAAATTTCCCTTTTTAAAATATCTCTCATCCTTTAAAATCTGAGGAGAGCCACTGTTTACTCTCAGCTGTCATTTCTAGCAAAATAAAGGAGAATGTCTGGCAAAAAAAAAAATCCCCTCCCAACCTTCCATCTTTTTCTCTGTTTGAAGCTATATGCTTGATAAGTTCTAGCAATATGAAGCTTTAAAAATCCATTTCCTTTAAGTTTGAACTAGAATAGTTTCCTATTATAATTTGAATACTGGTCAGGCTTTTCAATCTACTGCAGGAAGGCATTCGAGGATGTGCCAAATGTTAAATGTTAGCATTATTTATTGAAGTATTGTCAGCACTTCTTTTTTTTTTTTTTTTTTTTTTCAAAATAGATCCGTACAGAATAGTCCCCAACCCACAGAGCTGTGATGAAGCAGCAACCTGAAAGTGGCTTTAGGGCACCAAATTTTTGGCAAAAATATCAAGTAACCTGCAATTCTTGACTCCCCTTGCACTATGAATGCCTTCTGCCACCTGGGATATTTGTGATGTACTTCTAGGAAAGACAAGCTTTGAAGCAGCTTTAGTAGAAGACAAGACTGAGAGAAGGATGTGTTCACACATTTGCTGGTGTTTTATCTGTGCAGGGCCCAAAAGAAGGCACAGAGAACCAAGCTGTGAAGAGTCTCAGGGAAACCACATATTTAACTTCAGGTGTGCACTTGTACCCAGATAAATCAGGGTTCCTGGTGGCTTCTCTAACTCTCTTTACCACAGGGACTGGAGTTGCTCAGCCATTTGCACTTCTCTTGTTGGCAGACAGCTTCTTAATACATGAGATCTTTCTAAGACTGATACAGAGAAGGTCATATGCTTTTTCCTTTTTTTCCTGTGATGAATAGTATCCAAGGCTTTAAAAATATGTAGGAAGAGACAATAATTGTCAAGGTTTAGGTGTATGGCTAGTGAATTAATTGCTTCCTTTAGGAGACAATTTGCCATACCTCTGATGGAGTAAGACAGTCTTGTAAACAAAAGAAACTCTAATGAATATAACAGGGAGAGAATGAGGCTTTTGTCCCCATTGTCACATAAAATACCTTCCTCTCCCCTTCAGTGCAGGAATACTTATCAATACTATGTTTGAATCCTACCTAATAATAGCAGAAAGTAACATAATTTTGCAGAGCTAAGACCAGTTTCTAAAAGCAGGAGAGGTTCAGTCGGAGCATTGTTAAAATTAGAGTCCAGTTCTCAGTCTCCAGCCTGTGATCCCCCAGGGCAGGGACAACACTGCCCTCAGTGTCATCCCTGAGTTGTTGAAGGTTTGTCCACTCCACAGCCAGGGAAGTCTGTCCCTGGGAAGCCCTTCTCCATTTCTTTCATCTAAAAACCTTCTCTAGGAATCTGAGGTCTCGTCATTGTCAAACGCACAGAGCAGACCTGCCCTTCATTTCAGGGTTTCAAGAGAAAAAAAGAAAAAAAACACCAAACCACAACCAGTGCTCTAATTAGCAGCTCTGCCGACTTTTTCTGGACTGCAAAGGATGGAGGAGTCACAGCCAACCTTTGATTTAAAATCAAGAGAGTTACAGCCTGGTCTTCCTTTGAGAAGCAGTGATTTCTGCACTCCGGGACTCATTAGGGAGGAAGCTTCTACCACCACACATATACCTTATTAAAAGGCTGAACATTTTAATAGATGAGATGTTCCACCCAGATGCTCCATTCTACCCCTTCTCCCTCCATGCCCACCAGAGATCTGTGGGGATGGGGCAGCTGCACCATTTCCCTGGTTCATCCAAGGGAATTTTATGCAGGGAAAAAAACCCCACGCTGCAGTGAAGGTTACTTTGCTGGTTATATAAGGGCTTGAGGTGGGGATTTTTTTGGACTCCTCTGTTACCAAGGCTTTTCAAAAGTCCACAATAGGCCCAATTTAGCTCAACCCTCCACTGAGTGCCTTGCAGCGACTGTGAGAGCAATTAAGCAGCATTATTCCCCAAGCTGTCTTCTCCTCAATTATGTCGGCAAACAAAGAGGCGTGACTGGGTAAGACCCTCTCTATTACACAAACCAGCCCTACTTATTTTCACTTTGATCAGGGGAATGAAGTCAGCAGGGAACAGGGAAGGCAAAGCAGCACGTTCTGTCTTGGACTTCTGAAGTTTACAAATTAAAAAAAAAAAAAAAAAGAAAAAAGAGAGAGAGATAGAGAAAGAAAACAATGATGATATGTAATTGGAAACTTAACCCATCCTTAGTGTGGAGCACCAGGCAGGACAGTGGGGCCTCAGGTTCCTGGGACTGGAACTGGGCAGCCATTATAGTTAGCTTAATGAAAAACACAGAAAAAATTCCATCGGGAGTCTATCTTTCAAAATCCCACCTTTTTCAGAGGAGCTCCTAACAGGATGATCTATTTTTGTATCCATTTCTGTTTCTGATGTGGCAAGAGATACCCTTAATTGCTGTGCCTCATCTCTTAAGAAAGTAAATAAAAGCCAAGGAATTATGATGACTTGAACTATGTTATTCTGTTATTGGTATAAATGTATCGTTTATATACATTCATACCAATAAATTATACATTATAGTCTGCTGGATATAAAACAAGAATGTATTCCACGAACTAATAGTGTATTCTCTTCTTTCTCTCAGATTTCACTAACTGCCACATCCTTTGGGTTAGGTTTTATTTAATTTGGCTTATTTGGGTGCAGATTTTTGATTGATCTGAGACAGAAATTTTTGATTGTGCTAAGACAGAATAAATGTTTCCCCACATCACAGACCCCCTCATCACCTCTGCAGTCTCCACTAGAAAAGCCGACTTTGCATCTCTCAGCTAATGAAACATTCAGCAGTGTCTGGGGAGGGAGGGTTACTATCACACTCTCCCTACTGAGAGGTAAAGTGCATCACAGTGTTTCTATTAGCTATTAGCTACTTTGACATCACTCTTAAGACACTCTTGGTCTTGCTTGCAGCAGCCTAGAAGTCGGGAGCTGTGTGGGTTCCTTGGGGTCCCTGGGAAGCAGCCTGGGGAGGTGCAGGAGCTCCAGCAAAGCTGCACCACCTGGGAAACCTGCACAACTTCCCTGGGCCAGCTCCCCAGCAGTTCTCCAATGTATGGACACAGGCCTTGCTCGAGGGATTGTATTTTATACATAAATGTAGTGTTTGCAAAAGCAGTGGATGCAGAGTGGAAGCAGGAGCCACTACCTTATCCACAGACCTGTGTCTTGAAGCATGAGAGGTTCTGATGGCTGGGGAGAGAGGGAGTGAGAGGAGATTAGAGCTCTTTATGTAAAAACTTTCTCGACCATTGCTTCATTTTAATCTCTTATTTATTACTGGTTGCATCTGCTTATAAATTAGGCCAGTAAGTTGTCTGGAGCTCTTAATAGCACATTTCACTGCTGCTTTGAAAGATCATCTGTACAGTCAACAAAATAATATTAATGGGTCATTACTCCAGTAAAGCAAACCACTGAATGATAGCAGCAGCAGCATTAACAGGATGGTGATAATGAACTCTTGGAACTTCTTTAGTGCTGGGTATCAAAAACACTTTCCCAAGGAGGCCAGTATTTTTTACCCCATTTTATACCTGGAGAAACAGAAAAGGAGCAATACCTGGACTGTTGGACAGAAACACAAGCAGATGCTTCCAGCTCAGAAACTGAAATGGATATTTCTCACAGACCATACCCTAGAGTTTTAATTTTAATTTACTGTCACCTTCTCTGTAAGTCTGAGCCTCTGCCAGCTCAGGGGAAAGCTGCTCTGAAGCAGGAGGAAAGGCTGTGGTTACCCATTGCTTCTGTCATGTCACTCCCCTTTGCTAGTTCATGCCTGCAGAATTTCATCTCTCTAGAGGTACTTTTCTCTAGAAGGAGCCCTAGAAGAAGCTCATTTCCTAAAGCTAGGCTGTGTATACTACTGGTTTTTTCAGGGCTTGCCTGAATTTGTGTGGGAAAACTAATCCAAAAATCCTCTGTGAAGTTGCTCAGAATCAAAGTAGCCTGAAGTGATTTAAGCTAAGCTAATGAAGGCCTGACTGAGCTTCTCTGCACAGAGCTTTTGGTACCATTTTAATCATCCACTTTATCACACCCTAATTTTGGGCCAACAGCATTACAGACAAGCCCTCTCAAAATAAAGGAGAAACACGAGAAAGGACTACAGGATGTGGGTGACTATCAATAAGAATTTTCCTAGTAACTATACTACAAAAGCCAAACCTTACAGTCCTGACCAGGGAAGACAAGAGGAGTCTGCATCAGAGACTTAGGAAAAATGAAATCAGGAGTTTGGCAGTTCATAATCTCCTCTGAGTCTTTAATTCTGAGAGAGGACCAAGGATGGAGTGATTCAGTGCAGACATCTCTGACTCTCATGCCTGTACAGAAGCATCTGAAAATGTAACTCCCTAAGGACCAAACTCATGACAAATAAACCCAGATTTCACCCTTGCCTTTTGACATTTTCTCAATTCCTCATGAATTCCAGACCAGCCTCAGCATGGTCAGGACCCAGCTCCTCCTTCCCAGTGCCAGAGGATGGGGTCCAACAGCACATTCTCAGGAGTGAGCCCAGCCTCCTGGGGACCTTCCTATCCCAGAAGGAGGGAGCTAACCCTGCAGGAACTATACTTCAAATGACAGGTTTTTTTCTGCTAATCTGCTCCACTTGAACAGTCAGTGCTGGAAGTGGACCAATGCCTTGGAGAAATACTTCAGTTTCTCCCAGCTTTGGAACCTGGGCATCATTTTTGATCTGCCTTGTGTGCTCTCACTAGATCAATGTATCATCACAGCAGTTCCCTCTGCTGAAATAGGGCCATCCTTCTCCCAGCACAGCAGAGTGTCTCATCATCTTAGACCACAGATCAACTCTAATTTTCTTCTCTCTAACACAGAAAACTGCCATTTTGCCCTGCTTGTATCCTCTGAGAAGAGCACTGTAAAGAGAATTTCCTTACCTTCCCTTCAGACTAAGTCCTTTCCTTCTAACACAGCCCTTCTCTCACCACTCTTTAGTGGCCACACCAAACCTAAGCTGCTTGGTCTGCATTTTCAAGGCATTTCACAACTTTTATCTGCCTTACCCACCGTTTTTCACTGAGTTTCAAGAGATCATCTCTCACCTTCAATCAGCCCCAGTGCCAGATGGAAGCAGCCCCAAATCCTCCCCCCACCCCTCTCAATACAGCTAACTAACATGAAAACAGCAACTCCTCCCTTCTGTGCCAGAGACTGTGGCAGATGGCACCACCCTGTTTATCGCAGGATAATCCTTTTTCAAAAGAAGATAAGGAAAAGGAAATACACAGAAAGTTTAATGAGGACTTTGACATGGAGTTCTTGCATGTGTATACAGACTGGAAGCCATCTCTGGGGTCACCAAGTGCAGTCCCTTCTGTAATGTGCACTACATTCTATTAACTCTCCATAAACTTACTGAGCTGTGGCTGGAAGGTAGTTGGGATTCACTTCATTGCCATTCCTTCCAGAAAGGTGTTCCAGCCTCCCTGTCCTAATGGCTAGAAAACTTACTTTGATTTTACACTTACAGTGTGATTTTATTGGTCTCCAGTGCAAATAGTCCTTTCTTCTCCCTAAGGTTTTTACGGGCAGTAATCATAACCCTGCTAAGCCTTTATTTTCCTATGATCAACAAGCCACACTCCTTCAGCCTTCTCTTGTAAATCAGGCTCTCCATTCTCCTGATCTCTCTAATACCCCCATCTGTGTGTGTCTCTGTTTTAATTCACATTTTTTAAACACAGATATTCACAAATCCCTGTAACAAACAAGGATGCTAAAAGCTCCTTACCTATGCAGACCATGCTTTTGCTGATGTAAGCTGTGTCCTTTTCACAACTCATCACAAAGTGAACATAATTTCGTCCAGAAATTTTGATTCTGTAGAGCTGATGCCAGACTAAAAGGCCTGTACACACTGGTCTCTCTATTACTCTCCCTTTCTTAAATACAGACACTGTGTTTGCTATTCTTCAGTCACACAGTGCCACCCTTGAGTTGATAGATTTATTAAAAACTCTTACTACCAGATTTGCAATTTCACACATCAATTCTTCCAGAACTTCAGGAGCAAAAGTTTCCACTCCACAACTCTCCACTCCCCCCAACATGTGCTATGGAAGACTTTTAGCTTTTGTTCCACTTATGGTGAGGCAAACTCTGTTCCCACGTGCTCCTTCCCATTAGTCACTGCACTTTTACCCCTGTGCAGACTGGTTAAACTTAAATTTCTGCACACACACATTAAGATGTGATCCCCAGCACAGTGAGTGATTGTTTCATGCCTACAGTGAAAGTAAGATATTGGATTTGTGCTGAAATGTTAAGAAACACATAGGATATATTAAGCATTTCAGAAACTTAACGGGAGTGTTAAGATGAACAAGTATGCTTTTAAAATCTCTTTGTAATGCTTGAGGTGGAATAAGCACCAGGTATCGACTGGGCCATTAAAAGAAAACCACTCCCAGGATTTCAGTGCATTTCTGCAATAAAGTGAAATGAACAATGCTTGTGGCAACCACAGCCTCAGTAATTGCCTGGGAACCTCGTGAGAAACTGAAGCCCAAAAGACAAAGGAAAAAGGGAATAATACAAAAAAACAAAACAAAACAAAACAAACAAAAAAAAAAGTGAAAACAAATATTACAAGACACCTGAACAGCTATTTCACTGCTACAGAAAAAAAATAAAAAATTGCCATGTGCTTTCTTTAGGAACAGCATCCTAACACTCTTTCTCTTGAAGAAATCAATGGAGAGCACCAGAGGAGTCCATCAGCATCAGAGTCAGCTGCTGTGCTGGGGATCTGCTCTCTGATATCCATGGGAGCTCTCAAATTCTCCTTGCACAGCCCTCTTTAAGTCTGTCTGACACAAAAATAGGGCCCACAGCTGGAACACTGCAGGCTCCCTCCAGGTGAGGCTGAACTGGAGCTCAGGAGCTGGGGAGCTCGCTGGGCTGTGCCAGGAGGAGCAAAGCTGGACACTCACTCTGCTGCTGTGTTGGTCAAAGTCCTGGGAGGCAACTGGCACTGGACACAGGGAAAAGGCTGTGGCCATGAAATATTTCAGATACAAGAGATGTGAGCTTGTGGGGTAGCAAGAGAATCACTGCAGCTTCTCCTTCCTATTTCGCCCTGGGTGCATCACTCCACAAGCTGACACGTGGCGAGGTGCAAAACACAGAAGCCACCTTTTCCTTGCCTCTCCCTGAAGCACAGATGCACGAAGCCAAGGGGGCCAAGCAGGTCCAGGAGGCAGGCAGGAGGAGCAGCTCCTGGCCCTGGCCTGGGCTGCCATGCTGCTGCTAAGCAACGTGCAGGCACAGCCCGCAGCCTGCTTGGAAAACCAATCGAGGCAGCGTCGCGCTCCCCTCGCATTAAATGTCAGTTTACAAATGGAAGTGACAGATCACAAACCATTCCCCTCTGCAGCGATGTGGGCTCATCCTGAGCCCATCTCCCTGTGCCCGGCTGGTGCAAAGTGATTCCACCTCGGCTAAATGACTCCCAGAGTCTCCAAAGTACAATTTTGTTTTATAGTCGCTGTCAAACCGAAACGTTTCATGTTAATTTCTTACAACCTACTCCACTGTCTGCTCCGCTCCTATTTGATATTTATTCCCCTGTCAAATGTGCATTTATTTGCTGACATTTTTATTAAATTAGACTGTAATAAATCTGTCTGCATTTATGTTTATGTCCCTTCATTCGGAGGACCCCAAAGTAAGTTCCATACATTAAGTGCATGGCCAAATGCTCATAAGCATTTCACAGAGGGTAAATAAAGTCAAAGTACTGGTAATCAAAAATGATTACGGCCCAACCTGGCCAGGCTGGAAGGGGACCAGGGGAAGCAATGTTTTTGTAGCAGTGGGCAATCATCTCTCTCCTGAGCAGAGGGGAAAGTTTCTGGGAACAGCCCCACTTCCAGATTGTGGAAATTCACACTTCTTATTTTCTTCTAGACAGGATAGAGAATTTCTTGAGCGCCACTGTTAGCAGATTTTTAGCAGTAAAAAACAGCTTTTAAATGGTTGCAACTTACAAAATGTTGCCTAAGATACATTACAAATGACATTCCAGTGTGCAGTTAGTGATCAAATGCTCCCCAGGTCTTAAAAGAGCTTTTAAAAACCTCCTTGGCTCACCAAACCCTGAATAAATACAATTCTGCATGGTAAAAGTGAGGCATAGCAGATTGGGATTTGCTTGATATCGCCCATCAAGCCATCACCAGTCAGGAACAAAGATCAGAACAGCTGAGTGCCATCTGGAGAAACCTGGGGGACCACATCACCTGTCTCACATTTGTGTCATTTGAAGCTTCCCCTCAAAACTTCCCTGCAAAAGAGTATTTTTGTGTGTAGTAACTTCTTGTTTTCATAGCAGCAACAGGGAGACGAGCAAGTTAAAAATTCACAACAGCAAGGTCATTCAAAGTTGAGGCTTTTCCTCAGCCCCCTCCTGCTGTCCCCTGTCCTCTCAGTCGTGCCTGACAGCGTGCAGCACATGTGCCCTGCAATTCCTGGGCGTCTCTGTGGCATCTTAACCAGGGGTCTCACGCCTTCCTGCCCCCTCCACGCCACTCACACCCATCTTGATGAGAGCAATGCAGAGGAATTCAGAGCAGCTCCCTCCAGCTTCAGAGGGCTCCGAACACAGGAAATTTTTTTTGCTAAATTACGATGTCTTGAAATTGGCAACAGCGCGCTGATTATGTCTCATTGTGGCTGTGATGTCCTTGGCGATGGAGCTGGGAGACCACAAAGTGAGTATAATGCTCCTCTATGTGACTCTAATGACTGATGATGCTCTGCTGTGGGTAGCAATTTTGAAATAACTGAGAAAGACGAGAGAGAATATTGCCTTTGTCTTCTTGCTTCAGAAGAACTTTACGTGTAACTAAGGAGTACAGCGCAGCGCTGCCAGCCACACACGCTGCTAATAGGGGAAATTTGCAGCCCCATCAAGCAGTTTGTGCTAATCTGTCCCATATAGAGCCCTGCAGGGCAGGCTGAGCTGCTGAAGTGGGGAAAGGTGGGTGCTCACTCCTAGGCAGGGTCTTCTCACATGCAGGAAGAAATCTCAGGACACAGGGACAGCCAGCAAATGCTGCAGACCACAAGACCAAATTAATAAATTAAATTAAGTGTAGCGTTTTTTTAAACTAGGCACCAGATGCTCGCCTCACTCTGGTTGCTTCCTGTCATTCTGATAGCTCAGAGGAACCATCTCACTGAATAAAACAAGTGCTGATCCCGCAGAGGGATGAATTGAATGCTCTGGTGACATGCAGAGAATGCAGTTATGTTGTCCTCCAGACCTGACCTAGTATTGCTGCTTGCCAACCCTCTGTGCCACGGAGAAGTGCCAGCATGCTCTGGCGTGTCTCCTGTGCTCTGTGACCCTCTCACAGTCAACATATGCACAGGGGACACACAAAGAGTGTCCCACATTAGACAGGGATGATGGAGCTCCTCTCCTGCCTTAACCACCCTCTGACAGAGCATGAAGGACTTCAGTGCATCCGGATGCCACTGTCAGTCAGACGGAAAACACCGTGGCAGCAATCATCCTGTGAGGGGGGAGGTGAGGAGGGAGACACGGGGAGGCTGAATGCAGATCCCACTCCTGACATGTCCTGCAGGAAGAGCCAGATCTCCTCTGAGCCTCACCCAGGATCTTATGCCCATCCCAGCCCTCCGGGAGGAGACCCAGAGGCCTGAGCCCTCCCCAGGCAGAGCAGTCTCACAGCCTGGCTGAGGGACCACCAAGCACAGCAATCATCACACACGAGCTGACTGTTTTAGTTTTTACACACTGTCTGAAAGAGCTAATTTAAACTTGTGCAGGTCAGTCTCCAGAGACTGAAGACTGACATAAGAGGGGCACAAAAATCTATTTCTGATCTGCCAGAACAGCAGGTCCTGAGAAGTCCAAGTGCTGTGCTGGCAGCGTGGTTTGCCTTTGAGGGATGGGAAATCAGAAAAGAGGAGGTCAGCTAACTCCGAGATAACACAGCTGATTTGGAGAAGTGTCACCATGAAGTCATTGCTTTGATGCTCATTAGGACTCCTGAAGATACTGGACTGAGCAAATTTTGTTATCATCCATCCTGAAGGATTTTAAACTCTAGATATTGTTGAGAAAATGAACTCCTTGCTCAAACCCCAGTGCAGACTCAATTGCCATGGTGGCCTTTCTATTCCACAGCCACAGTTTATTTATCTTCCTACTGCTGCAGGAGCCAAAGAAGAACAGAAATGTACCAACAGGTCTGAGTAGATCTGTGTGGAATTTTTTCCCTATGAAGAACACAAGTCAGTGCCCACAGTATTTGATCTCACCCTGCTCCTGAGCTCACAGAGGCGATGCAGAAAAGGCAATGTTTCTCACACCTCAGGAACAATTAGGTGGGGCACATAAATCTGTGTCCTGTTCCACCCAACAACAAACCAAAGAGTCTTTTTGAACCACAACAGACTGATCACCCCTAAAGGCTGCTCCAACAAGCCACAAAGGCAGCACACAAGTGGTTTGCTGTGCACCAAAAGCCCATCTCTGCTCCTGCCTCGTATGATTCCTTCTAAATGGAAACCATTCTGAAGCAGTTTGTGTGCCCTTAACACATTGCAGAGTATTGCAGCTTTCTGGGAAAATCCATTCCTTGCACAGGCTGAAGACCGTGCCCACGACCTGTTTCCACCTTAGTCTGGTGGGCTTTCCACAGCTCTAAACAGGGGTGACAGCTCTGGTAGGCGAGCTCAGAGGGATCTAACACAGGCAATTTAAGAAGTCAGTGCTCCCAGCAGTCCACTCTCCCCCAAACAATTAGAGGCAAACATGTGCCTGCATTTCAATGCCTTCAGCGTGGAGGCTGGCATATCAATGTGAGCCCACCTTCAGACAAAGCACTGAACTCACCCTGAAGGGGCAGTGGCTCCTGGCAGAAGCCAGGGACAGATCTCTGCTAGCCCCATCCCTTGAGCCCATCTCTTCACACTCTCAGCCTCCTGCAGGTCACAGTGTTTGCTGCTTCTTGCAGGATTTCTTGGGTGGGCTGTTTTGAGAGAGATTTGGTGCTGGTGCACACAGGGGGCAGCTGTGGTTGCAGTGGGAGTCTGCCTGTGTGTGCCTGTAAACCACTACACAGGGAAGCCCAGCCATGGGGGTGGTTTTTTGCACAGAAATTTGCATCTACCAAAGCGAGCAGCTTTCCCAGCTTCTCCTTCCTCAGACCCGCTTTGGTGTTCCAAATGAGTGGGTTTTGCCTCTTTTCCTGCAAGTGAACATTGCTTTTCCTCAGAAACACTGGGGAACAATTAGAGCAATGAGAAAATGGTAAAAATAACACAAACCCATCACATTCCTCACGGCACTGACAGCCAGAGTGCTGTGTGGTATGGCAGAGAGCAGAAACATAACACATTTAAAAACCAAACAGGTGAGCACTATCTGTACTTTAAATCACTCATAACTACTCTCACTTTGCTAGAAATATTTCAGGAAGCCAGAACACCTCCGTGGCCCTGTGAGCACATTTAACAGTCCTTGGTAATTTGTCACTTGGGATGGCAATCCCTGTTGTGCTGGTTTGGTCTGGAGTAGAGCTAATTTACCTCATAGTAGCTGGTGTGGGGCTGTGTTTTGGCTTTGTGCTGGAAGCAGTGTTGATAATTCAGGGGTGTTTTCATGACTGTCAGGCAGGGCTTACACAGAGCCAAGACCTTTTCTGTCCTCACCCCATGGTTCAAGAGGCTGGGGGTGCATGGGAAGCTGGGAGGGGACACAGCCAGGATTGGTGATCCCAACTGACCCAAGGGACATCCCAGGCCATGTGGTGTCACGCTTAGCATGGGGGGACACAAAGGAATGGGGGGACTTTCAGAGTGGCAGAATTTGTCTTCCCAAGTCCCCATTATATCTGACAGAGCCTGGCTCTCCTGGAGATGTGTGATCCTGCCTGCCCATGGGAAGTGGAGAAGGGATTCCCTGTTTCTCTTTGCATGTGTGCACAGCTTTTGTTTTGCCTATTAAACTGTCTTTGTCTCATTTCCTCCCTGCCACACTTCTGAACCTCTCCCCCACCCCACTGTGTGGGGCAGAGCTGCCAGCTGGGGTTAAACCACAACTGTATTTTTTTTTATACTGTTTCATTTGCGGCAGCACTGCGGTACAAAAACACTCAAA
This sequence comes from Phylloscopus trochilus trochilus, assembly GCA_016584745.2. NCBI lineage: Eukaryota > Metazoa > Chordata > Aves > Passeriformes > Phylloscopidae > Phylloscopus > Phylloscopus trochilus. The sequence goes on from WQNJ02000021.1 coordinate 8,247,074, forward strand.
CATTGCTAGGTTAAAATACGTGTTTTCCCAGTGGTAATTAGTACAAGAAAATCAGGCTAAATGTATTAATTTGAGTTGGCTTTTTCATTCTCTTCCTGTAGTTTTACACTTCACAGTCGCAATAATTGTAGCCCTTATGAACAATTATGTGAAATTATGTAAAATGCAATATGATCAAGGTATTAGACTATTATTATCCCAGCTGTAAATGCATGAATCATTACTACAGAGTACCTAAAACCCCCAGAATTGTCTGTCAGTTGGAGTTTAGGGGCCTTTTTTTGTCTTTTGGATGTTGATGACAATTAAATCATACCTTGATAAATATAAAAGGAAAAAATCCAGCCTAGCTATTATGAGTCCTCATTAGGAAGCAGAAGAGTGGTTTTCATGTTTTGCCATTTAGTTAATTGTCTGGCTTGCGACTTATCTGAGAGAGTCTTTCTGAAGCAGGAATCCAGGCAGGGCTGTGATGGATGTGAGGGGAGCCCTTGGGGATCAGCCTGGTGAGGAGAAAAGATTTGGTAGACTGGAAGAGGTCTTGACTTGATGTTTATTGAGTGATCTGTTGAATGCATGACAGAGGGCTCATGAACAACAGAAGGATCTTGAAGGACATTAGATATGAATGAAGAAAGAAAATTCCTTCTTTTGACCCCTGTTGCTTTGCATCCTGAGGTGCAGTGATGCCTGTTTTCTCTTGGCCATAAAAATAGAAATAGTTTTTAAAATATCTTTGTATTATATGTTTTTTATGTTATTATATGTTATTTATATAGATACCTGTTTAAATAGGTGTCTGTATAAACCTCCATCACTTATAAACAGGTTTCCTTTTTTCTTTTTTTTTTCTGGAAAGGTCAACAAGCTTTGTATTTGTGCAAAGCTACATCCTACTCCTTCAACCTGACCTCAAAGTCAACAGGACTGTAGACAGATGAGGAATCTCAGCATCACAGTCAGATACCAGGATGTGTATTAATTTCCCTCTGTGCTGAAGGAGAGCTATCCCCACTCATTTTGGAGGAATTAAATTAGTATGCTGGGGGAAGGAACACCATGACCTGTTTCTTTCTGTTTCCTATGGATGTGTGTGATGATCTGAATGTGAGACAAAACTGGAGATTGCTCAGGAAATTCTCATATAATTCACTCTCTCCTAAAGCTTGCAGGAACCATGAAGATCATATTACAGTGTTACAGAAAATAACAGAGCCTTGAAATTAGGTGGAAAAGTCATGGAGAGAAATGTGTCTGAGCCAGGTTCTATGGAAATTATTTACCATTGTCTTTTTTTATGCTGAAAACAGAGCAGAGATAAAGCACTAACAAATATGGGATGAAGTGTCTAGTGTATTGAAAGTTTAATAACCACTATGAATTGGTCAAAATAATGGAACAATTATTTATATGCAAGCCTGGAATAGAGAAATTCTTGCTTTGGATGGTAAAGGTAATGGGCTGGATTTATCTTTCTCGTTGCTCCTATAGCCCATCCCTCTTCTTCTTCCTGACCAAGCCTGCAGTAACACACATGGATTTGCTGACACTACTGGTCCATCCAACACCTGTGACACCAAAACTGGACAACTAATTCATTTAAGAGGACACTGGGCCCAAAATAACAAGAAGTGTTTATCTTCCCTATGAGGGTGGTGATGCCCTGGCACAGGGTGCCCAGAGAAGCTGTGGCTGCCCCTGGATCCCTGGAGGTGTTCAAGGCCAGGTTGGATGGGGCTTGGAGCACCCTGGGATAGTGGAAGCTGTCCCTGCCCATGGCAGGAGGTTGGAACAAGATGATTTTTAAGATCCCTTCCAATCCAAAGTGTTCTGTGATTCTGTGAAGTGGCAACGAGGTAAAATGATTCATCAAGGAAAGGACACCACAAATGTTCCCCTTTTCTAGCTCAAAATACAACAGTCATTCCCTAACAGGTCGTTAAGGAGAGCTGGGGCTTTTAAGGAAATTACAGGGAAAAGATAATGCCTCTTTTTCCCATTCATGGAATCAAGCCCTGATTTCAATGACAGGTTCTGAGAGCAGGACTCAAATAATTCTTTAATCTAAAGGCAGGGTGCTCAATATCTCCATTTGGAGCAGAAAACCATCTCCTGTTTTAGGTTTTTGCCCACGGGGAGCAGTGATAGGGCTGTTTGTATCTGGAGTCAGGCTGCAGATGCCCAAGTTTGCAGTAATTATGTAACTGGCAAAGCCAAGCCTGTTAAACTTTAGATCAGCATTAAAAACTGCAAGAGAAAGTTATCTACCTAATTGCCTGGAAAAAACGATGCCCCTCCATTTGCAAGAATGAGACAATATTAATTGTCTCTTAATAACACAAGATTGTTGTTCAGGGGCCTTGCTGGACTATATTTTTTCCTTGAAAGGAGAAAAAAGAACCCTCAAAATAAAGAAAAGTGTGCAAGGGAAGAAGCTAATATAACTAGAAGTGAAATGTTAATGTTATTTCATTAAATGATTTGTGAAGAATGAGATAAGAGATCAACATTCTCAAAGAATAATTTTTTTAAATACCTTGTGCTTGAGATTCCCCTCTAGGCAACTTTTCATCTTTCTTCATTAAAAAAATAGCATTAAATTTTATTAAAGAGTCCCAATTAAGCTGGTAACTTGCTTCAAAGAGCATCCAGACTTAGGGGGATATGTTAAACGTTAACAGTGATGGGAAGATTCACCCATAGAGCTGATTTTAAAAACAGCATCTTTCTGACTGGTACAATTTGGCTTGCACACCCTTGAGGCATTCTCCCAGACCTACTGATACTTATTTTGGGAAGCAGCACATAAATTCTTGGCTTTAAGGTCAAGTAGATGGCGAAGTTGGCTGTAACAAATGCAAACTTTTCCTGATAGCTTTGGAAGATGTCAAAAACTAATTTCTAAAATGAATGTTTTTCTTAGATCTTGAATTGGTCTGATTTGAGGGTGGCACCACACACACCAGAAGCGAATTTAGCTTGAATTGAATTCTGTGAATTCAGCTTGCCTTGTTGTTTAAGTGGAGTTGGCAATAAGCAACACCTCAAAAATAATAGCCAGAGTCTTGGCTGGAGACAGCTCACAGGAAGAAAGATGTTGGTCCCATCTTAATTCTCATGGTCAAAAGCAACAGGAAAGCAAACACATTATATTGTTTGCAGAGGAATACTCAGGCTGTGAGGCTTGAAAACAAAAGAGAGAAGTTACCAAGGACCCTCATAGCCTGGTGCTTGGGAAAGGATGATCCTGAGGACACCAGCAACCCGTGGGAGAGGTGGGAAGCTGTCTGGTGACAGGGACAGAGCTGCAGAACATCTGATGCTGACAGGGGTAGAAAACTGCCTTCAGATCCTACGTGGCATAAAGTGAGTGCTTGGCCTGGCCAAATGCTCTTTTGCCAGTGCCTGACTGTGGGAAAGGGATGACCAACACTCCACCTTCATCACTACGATCTGGGGAGGAAGAGCAAGATATAAATACAAATACCACAAACCCATTCTGAAGATTTAGTAAGCCACAGTCTGAACTCTGTGGAAAAACCTGAGGGAAAAAATTCTGAGAAAACCACTTGCTATGAATCTTCTACAGTGACAATAGATAAATAGGACAGGAAGAAAAAACTGCAGCACTCTCAGGTCCCTGCTGATCCCAGTGGAAACAGAATGGGAAGAGCAGTGAAGGACAGGTCTTCCACTTGAGAAAACCATCTTAAATCCAGACTTCTCCCACCCTCTCTTGTTCCTGTGGCAGATCTCTTCTCTGAACAATGCTGCACAAGGAGATTATTTATTCAGCCATCCAAATGTCACATTCATATTTAGACACTGATATAGTTCTTTGCTTAACATTCACATCCTGCATTTCCTTCAGCTCTAATCGAGTGCTAATTTCACATTCATTCTTCATAGCCACGTTTAGACAAGACACCCAGTGGTGCATACTTAGGGGGGGGTCTATTATTATTATTATTTATTTTTTTTATCAGAGTATGTCATTCCCAGGCAAAGGATGTGCTGCCTGCAATGTAATTTTATATGCTGGATAACACTTGCATCGACTGGGAGGCACACAAGTCAATTGCATATTGTATTGCAGATTATTTTATATTTATTATTTGCTGTCAAAGTGATTTTGAAAACCAATGTTTATGTGCTGTGTGTACTTTACTATAAATAGGGGGACTCCTGGAGAAGGTACAGGGAACAGGATAAATTTAATTTGACAATTCTGTCAGAGGTAACCTCCACTTCTTTCCAATCTGCCACTTGCAACAAACAAGCCAAACTGGTGTTGAATGCAGAGAAAAAGAGCTGGAGAGACTCAGTAGTAAATATTACAGTGGGCAGATACAGGAAGGTTTGCTTCACCAGTTTAGGAAGGTGCACAGCAGGACTACATTTTCCTAAGAAAATGATTAATGGCACCCCTGAGATAATGCCTCCTCTTTTTCAGCTCTTTTTTCCCCCTTGTTTAATTCCTCTTACAGGAGTAAGGTTTAAAATTATACTTTTCTCCCTCTTTCAATGAGACAGCACATCTCACAAGGGAAAAATCAATTCTAAGTGGGAATTGTGTATATTGCAACATTTATATACAATACTTCTCCCCTCCCCTCCCTTGTACACGTCTCCATCAGGGACAAATAATGGAGCCAATTTGCTTGGAGCACAACATGGCAGCAGGTTTGCCCCAAGGCTGGCTGAGCAATTTTACCTCTTCTCAGGCTGCTGAGAAGTTCTTATCAGCCCAGGACGTACAGGGGCTTATAAGTGGAAGGAGAACAGAACAGAATTCCCTGGAAGTGGCCTAAAATGTTGCACTGGTGTAATTATGAGTGATGCTAAGGCTCGTCAGGCTTATGTTACCTCTTTTCCTGGGGCTTTCTCACTCCTTCCTGGAGAGCTGGCACTGCCATCCAGGATCACTGTGGGCTAAGCCAGATGGATCCATCCTGAATGGAAACCAGGGAGGACTTGCTTCTCCAGCTTCACTTCCTCTCTCTTCCATGTCTACACACATGCACATTTTTAAAATGAAAACATAAAAAGAAAAAAAAGAATTAAACTGTTGTTTACAAGTGGGGTGCCATGAGCACACATGTTCTAGGTGGAGAAGCCAGGAGATGTTTGATGGGGACCAAAAAGCCCAGGAACACCCTTTTATCCTGCCCTTCTTCTGCAAAATTGTTGCTGCTACAGCTCATCTATCCTGGTTCAGAGACTGGCAGGGACTAGGACATATCCTGTGTGACAGCACAGCTTCTGGAGGGGGGGGCTGGAGGAAAAAGCAATTACATTTTATGTTCTCTCTTCCCCTCTGCTTTCTTTTCATTATCCTATAAACCTTAACAGGGAATAATCAAGAGAGGCTCCTTGGTTGTACTGCAAGTTTACAGAGGTCAAAGCTGCTTGAACTTGCAACTTTACCTTAACTATCCTGTCAAGACAACACATGGGCCTGCTCTCCAAATTGATTACATAAATCTTCAACACAACTGTTAATCACACTCCTTATTCCAGCTTATCTTTCACCAGAGATAAAGCACAGTTGCTTGGCTGTTTATCATATTGTTGGCATGGTATTATCTACCTTGAAACTTCGGACTCCCCCTGCCCAGAGGGGTGACAAATAATAGGAATCAGAATCACGTTTTTATAGATAAAGTAAGATTTTGCTGAAGAGTCTTTGTAACACAGAAAAAATAGAAAAAGGCCATTATTATGCTTATTTTGCAAAGATCTCTTGTCAGCAGTTGCTTGATCTATACACTAATTTAGGTAATGTTTTTTATTGAATGATCAGGACTCCATTTCCCAAGTTATGAACAATTACAAATTAACTCTATTTCTTATTTCTAGGGTTACCCCTGCACTAAGTCCAAGTTGACAACCCAAAATCCTTCCAAGCTGTCCTCTGCAAAAGGGAGGAAAAGGGAATTTTAGAATTAGAAAAGAGCCACTGTTTCTTGCCACAATAATAGATATCCTCTTAATGCTCCCAGAAGGCTTAACAATGAAAAAAAATCACTTTTCTGAAGGACATGGTGACAGAAGAAACTGAAAATTATGTGGACCCTCAGTGCCTAGGGAATGAAACATAATATTAAAAAAGTAGGCATCTACCTCACATGGTGGGATGTGCTTTATATTTATCAGCTTCTGGCTTCTTGTTGGCCTCGAAGAATGAACCCACCATTAACCTCAAGCAGTGTCTTTTAATTTGCCTGAGGTCCTGACATGGCTCCTGGATGCTTTCATGATGATCCTTAGCTGTTCTAGAAGAAAAGCCATAAAAAGATGTGTTGTTTCTGCCTGAAGGGCCCTGGGGAGCTGGAGGGGAAGGCAAAGCAGGTGGTGGTGTCAGTAATGCTCTGAAGCCTGAAGAAAACCTTGCAGCAGAAACATCACCTTTCCTGCTCCCTTCCCTTCACAGCACCCCTGGTTTTCTAATGTGCATTTGCCTCATTGTATTTTTGTTTTGCTTTCTGCATAATGATAAAAACACAGGGCTGGGTTTGCATTATCTGGGTGGTTTTTTTACGTGATATCTATAATTGACTTCTGGAGCACAACGGCGTTCACTGAGTGAATTGATTTAAAATTGCTGTAATAATATTGCAAAATTCCTTTATTAGTGCTGGAGTACATCAAGAAGAATCAGTGAGATTGCCATCTAGGATAATAAACACTTATGGCAAGTGCAAGCAGCCCACAAAAAGAAGCAATTTTGCAACTGCTTTTTCTCTTTCATTCTGTTTCTCCAACAGCCAGTGGCCCATCATCACCACAAATTAGATGGCACCTACAGGAGCCATCTGGAAGGATCTTTCTTTTCATCCATAACAGAAGTATTTGAAGGATATGAGGGAGAGAAGAGATGGGAGGAAACAGAACCACCAGCACAGTGAACTGAGCTGGTAGTCCCTCATATGTGCTAATGTTGGGAAGAAATGTTGGTTGATTCTCCCTCTCTTTACATCAGCATACATTCAGAATCACTCCAATGACTCAGAAAACAAGTCAGGATGCTGAGCTGAATGTTCAAGCCTTAAATCCCATTTCCAGGACACAATCCAAGAGATCCTTTCAAAGAATTCCAGGGCATCATTGCTTTGACTTCCAAAGAATTTGGACTGGACCCATTTTCTCACAAAGCAGGAGGAACAAGGCTTAGACACCTCCCATGGTGTGGATACAGGCAGCCCTGCCTGGCTGATCTGCTGGGATCAGCCCACAGCCTACTGAAAAACAAAGCATCCATCCCCTGAAGACTCTGTGCCATGATCACTGTTTGAAGCACTAAACAAAGCTGGCACCAGGAAACAGCATTATAAGCCTTATTATGTAAGTGTTTCTTATGCTTTAATTTTTGACTTCCAGATGAAATATTTCAAGGGTATTTTACTGGATATTTTCCATGAGAATTAAGGCTGTGCATAAAAGTGCTATTTTAACTGCCCTGCTTGGTCCAGACAGTTTGCAGAGCTATCACAGAAGCTCTCCAAGCTACTGTGTTTCACTGAGCTTCCAAATTAAATTACAACACAGCACACACACCTAAATTACACATTCCATACTCAGCTCATACACAACTGAAAAAAAAAATCACTTGTTAGCATAATTAATGCAATTATAGTCAGCAAATTTCAGATTCACTGGTGACTCAAACCTCAAACAAAGGAGTATTTTTAGAACTATATAAATCCCATGGGATCCATTTACTCCTAGAAATCAGGATTTATTGATACCTATCACATCCCTGGCAACTAAAGCATTTCAGGTACCTCCATTGCAGTGATAACTGGTGGGAGTCTGTCTGAGGGGGGCTGCCCTACCTCCTTCACTTAGGAAGGCTCATTGCTATAGCAACAACTGCATTCTGTGATTTGCTTGCTACAAACACCCGCAAAAAACATTCTGAAATGATCCATGCAAAAAACCCACAACTGTTCCTTTGACCTGACACAATTAATGTGTTCAAATCTGAATTATTTCTGCCACAGGTTAAGCATTCTGAATTCAAATGACTCGTATACAAAAAGAAGAATTCCCACCGTGCTTTGGATTAAGGAGGAAACCCTTATTTTGAGCTCTTACTGTCCTCTGTTCCATGCCTGAACTTCACCAGAGTCAGAAATAGGAAATACCTTGGTCTGGGTGGTGGGAGAGACCACTCAGACAGAGAAAGGAGCAGGGCTTTTCCACTCAGGCCCCAATCACAGAGCACAGACATCCCTTCTGATATAATTCCTGCCTTAACATTTCCTTGCCCAAGGCTTAGAAGGTACAGGGACAAGATGTGACCTTTCTGTTTGGAAGAGATGGGGTAATTCCACAGACACACTTGCTTCTCTCCTACTCAGAAATTTTTAAAAAAGAGAAAAGTTGGCACTGCCCAAATGACCAGCAGCCCAGACCCCCCACGTGAGTGACCTTGAGCAGGGTTGCTCAGTTTAACCTCTGCATTCCCAGCCTTGCTGTCTGGGAGACATCCAAATGGGAAAGCAGCCTTAAGCCAGATATGAGTAGCACCATCAAAGCGTTTGTCAAATGATCTTGTGGAGAAAAATGAAAAGACATAATTCCTCCTTCTCTCTCTTTTGTAAATTATCGCAGTGCAAGTAAAATTTGGAAGAAGATGTTGGGCAGGACTGGGCATTCCATATTCCCCTCCTCCCCTCCCAGGAGACCCCTCACAATGCAGAGTAATAAAATTTCACTTTATTTTTAAGCTTACCTGTGAGGTAAGAAAGGAAGGAAGGTAGGGCAGGCTGGTGGTGAGCAAAGCTGAGAATAAAGATCTGTGCTACAGAAGGCATTTTATCTTTTTATCATTTTCTCTTGATACTGCAGATCTCTCTTGTTAAGTACTTCCTTTTCATGTGCTCTAATATCTACTGACAACTGAGGTGAATGAACCAACAACCATTTATTCTACTCCTAAAGGAGTGACAGTAATGAAATTCAAGGAGCAGAAGATACCAGCATTGCCAGTTCTGGCCTCAGCAGAAGCAGCATCTTGCAGTGACCAGGAAAGATCTTTTAAAAGCAGCATGTAAGGGGGAATGTGACAGTAGCCTGATGATCTCATGGAAGTTTCCTCTTTTCCATGTAAATATTACTTCTTAGTCCACATTTCCAGCATCAGAGCACTTAAGTAATAATGTCCCTGTCTCAGCTGAGAAACTCAGTGTGTGTTTCCCAGCTGGAGTTTGTGTATTTCTGGGAGTATGAGTTTGAGGCAACTACCAGGAGTAAGGCTAAATGTAAGTACAGTGTCTCTGTGGAGGGATTCACAACCAAACCCTACAAACTGTTGCTGCATAAAGAACTGTCTTTATCCTCCCACCAAAAGGCTTCTTACTAACTAAGCATCTTTCAAATGGTTTAAAAATGGAATTGTAAATTCAGCACAGAAACTAAGAATGTCTTAGAGCCTTGCTTTCCTTCCATGCAAATATACATTTCACGAGAGAGGCAACTTCATGTGTTAAAGTTTGAAAGTTGTCAACTGCTGCAAGAAATCCCCCTTTTCACCACTTCTATTCAAGGCAAGATGGCATCAATTTGGGATATGAATGATCTATTGCAGAGAATCTGATTCAGTGCCTCATAAAGGCAAATGCATCACTCTGACCCATCTGTTCTATGGACATAATCTTAATTGCAAACATAGGGTCACATCCCAATAAATCAGCCATGCTGCAGTGAAGGTGCCTACATTTATGCCAGCTGAACATTTACCCAGGACTGCCTACAGCCATTTCTCAGTCCCTCAGAATTTAGGGACAAAAAGAACAAGGAGATTGCTATTGACCCCATTTTTCCTTACACTGACTCATATTTATTTAACTTAAATGCTCTACATGGGAGAAATCCAAGTCTTACTCCCATAAACTCAAAACTTCCATGGGCCACAGCTTCACCTCATACATATGGCATAAGACAACAAAGATGTTTGGGATGAATGGCCAGTCATGTAAACACTAAGGAGAGATATATATCAAGTCACAGAGGAAATGCCATGGGATCTGTTCCAGGCTTGCAGAGCTGAGGGTGCAGAATCTGAGCATTGTTAGTCTCAAAATAAAGGTAAATTATTAGAAAGGATAGAAAGTAAAAAGCATCTCCATGATTGCCACTTCTCCAAATGGCACAGGCACAGATGATCTCATTAGCTCATCTGTGTAATTTACACTTCTAATATGGCTGAGGAATAAAACAAATATGCAGAAATAAGCAACAGGACGGGGACAGAAGAGGGGGAAACCTCACAGCCCTCTCTCATCTCAGCTCCTTCTTTCCTTGCCAAATGTTATACTCCCTTCCTGGGAACCCCTCCAAGTTTGTGTCTCCAGATGCCACATTGCAGCAGGCTGCCTGGAATCCCTCCTACCCACCTCCACATCACTCATGCTGAACAGGCAGGGCAAACACAGGGTGAAGGGAGTGTTTTATCCTTATTTATTTCCAGATGGAAAATCGAGCGGTGGAAAGAGCCAACAAAGAAAAACAACCCAACAAAACAAGCAACTAAAACAAAGCAACTAAACCAAAAACCACCCTTAGCCATCTTGATAACAAACTCTTCTCCAGGAAAAAAATTGAAATACAAGTCACGGGTTGAACTTTGGAAGTATCCACACCTGAGATATGTTTTCTCCTGTTAACCTGGGGTTCTGGCAGGTAATTTACAGAAGGGGCATGAGGGAATTCCTCATTACAAGCAAATATGAAAATAATGATCAAAACCATGTGTAGCTGAAGCCGAATGGGATTCACTCTTCACTGACTGTTTGGGCATCCTGGCTGATTGTGAGAGCTCATTCAAGCCAGGACTATGGAACTGTAGGCTCCTGCCAGGGCACCAATCTCAAATACATAAGTATTTAATACCAATCTCAAGTACATAAATACCTGACAGTCTATGGAGGAAGTTTAGGCAGACGTCTATGAGCTGGTGCCCAACATAGGAGTGGGTGAAGTTAGATGAGGTGAACCCCTCTCTTCCCCAGGGGCAAAACCTGAACGATCAGTACATCATTCTCCTCTCTTTGGAGAAATCTTAGACTGGCTCCTGCTCAGTTTGGGGCCTGAACTTAGGGGGGCTGAAGCTAGGCCAAGGAACTGGTGGCTTCCTGGAAGCAAAGTAATGGGATCCACAGCTAACAAAGAAACATGTTGATCTTTAGTATTTTTGACACTTAAAAAAGCACCTGACTTAAATACAGGTAGATCTGGTTGAAGAACTAAATGCAACCAGACCTAATTAGAGAAGTGAACTGATGTAACACAGCCTCCTTTCATCCTCTCCCTACATATCTCAGAAGACCATTGCTATCCCATCTATGTCTTTCTACCTCATTTTCATTTTCAAATGTGCTTTAATGACTGCAAGTAGGTCTGTAGTCCAGAAATAGAAGTCTCAAAGCGCAGAGGGCATTATGTTCCCATCCACCTTACAGGGCAGGTTGGAGTGGAGTCCAGACCCAAATTACTTGAGCATTAGATGAGATCCCTATGCCATATTTCATTTTAGTCCCCTTTTAGGTGCTATTTTACAGCACCCAGCTGGCCTTCAGTCCCAGTAAGAAACACTCTTATATCTGATTCTCTCCATCCTTCTCTATTTTTCTCTCCCCTCCGCTTCCTTTGCTCAAGGAATGGTTGGTAAAAATTTATTGTGGGTGGGATTTTGAGGCCCGCATCCCATTAAATTTAATGGGAACTGAGCATCTAAATCCCTTAGGCAGCTTGAAAATTTCAGCCTCTATTACTAATGCTCTTCTCATTATAACAAGATTTGTACATGACAGCTCGGGAGCTCTGACTCTGCCTTCAGTGATGTGGCTCTGCCGCTGACGGCGCCCAGCGCAGGCTGCCCTGCTCGCAGCTCATCTTGTCAAAGCTCTGCTAGCACGGGACCAGGAAGCAGCCTCTAATTCCATTATGATTGCTGAACTTTCTCGTAGGGGCCTTTCCACGAGGCAAAGATAATGCCAAGTAAATTCTGCTTTTGTTGTGATTGTTTGAGAACCATTTAATTTTAATTGCGGTCATCGGCTTCTGGTGTGCAGCCGGCTGGAGGATGGACGTGGCTGAGTGGCTCAGCTGCATCATCATATCAAGAGTTTTTTGAGGGGCATTATAGGCTTTGCTGGGCTGTCAAAGTGGCCAGATTCCACCACATTACATTTTTTTTCATCAGCATTCTGCTTAATTTTCTGAAATCGTAATTTGCCAAGAGGGCATGACTGGGAAGAGAATGGCTTTTTAAAATGTCCTGCACATCCTACAGGTCTTTGTTGGTAAGGTGTTTAACCATGTTGGTGTTAATCACAACTGACAGGGCAACCATTCTCATTCTCATAAGAGATTTTCCCCGTCCCTTTTCATGTCACTCTGGTCCAATTTTGCTGTGGAATAAAAGGGGCTTGAAAATCTCTAGAAAACCAGGGGAAAAGCAAAGAGCAGTTGGAATGTCAAGATAAAACTTTTTCATCTTGTACATGCAGCAATGAGGATGGGACTCTTGGAAAGGCACAGTTTCCCTATATTAAACCAGGGTTGCTTGGCAGCAGCTCAGTTTTTGCTTCAATTGCTCTTCTAAGGTGCCACATGTACCTGTCTCTTGCTCCCATTACACAGGGTGTATGGATGGGCTCTGAACTCCAACCATCAGGTCCTTAAAGTTATGCTGGTGCCTCCTCTTGAAGGTCTCAATTCTCAGAGAAGTCAGCCAAAATTGTCCGTGGGGTATCTGAGACTGTATTCACAGTATGAGGGACAGATTTATAATTCTTTCTTTCTTTCTTTCTTTCTTTCTTTCTTTCTTTCTTTCTTTCTTTCTTTCTTTCTTTCTTTCTTTCTTTCTTTCTTTCTTTCTTTCTTTCCCCATTACTGCTACAGCTAATATTGGAGGCAAGGATTTCAAGACCTCCTTGTGCTGTTATGAAATTATTGGAATAAATTGTACCTTTGGCCAGGTACCTGAGGCAGTGTTCATAACAAAGGGCTGGGTGTGCATTTTTCTGGATTCTGTGTCCTGCTTTGACAACACACTACCTTCCCTTGCCTGGACACTCCCTTCCTTTGCCTCCTCAACTTACTAAGATTCTGGGGGGAGATGAAGAGGGGAAAAATGATGCCTCTGTCTCCTCCATGCCTTAGCTACAGATTTAGGCAGTGAGTTTTCTGGGCTCTCTGTACACAGAGCCAGAATGCAGACACTTCAGTACTCCTCATACAAACCTCAGTCTTCTGCCCTTGAACTAGGACATCCCTCTCTTTGAATTTATTTTTCACTTTTCAAGGAAGGCTCCTGGGGAAAAAGACTATAACTCCACTGTTCCCACAGAAAAAAAAAAAAATGAGCTGTCCTTTAAGGGAAGTCAATCCTTTTTCCAGGGGTCTTCTGGAGCTGCTAGTGCAAGAGGCTTTAGAAAGAAGCAGGCAGGTTTGCTCCAGTGCTGCAGCCCCTCTGAGTTATAAGATAAAGCAGTGGGGAGGCTGGGAGAGGGCTGGCACAAGAATTAGCCAGACTCTTTGAAAACACACTGGCTAACCCCAGTGATGGAAAGACACCAACACTTCATCCTTAAAACCCATGCAGGAGAGGGGACCAACTGTAGCTGGTATTTTTCCATGCTCTACACAAAGCTGGGTAGACAAACTAGCTGGGGATCCCTGTGAGCAAGCTGTGCTGGTCCAGCTCCTTGCCAAGGTAATGATCCTGTACCTCATCTGTGCTGCCTGGCTGCCCCTCAGCAGTGCTTCTCCATGGCCAATGCTCAAGGAACAGCTAAGCAAATTTTGGGATCCACAGCCCCCAGAGCCAAATGCAACCATCCTGCATGAGAACTGGAAACATTTGGGTGCTTTGCATTGCAGCTCATTCTTGCCCCCTTGCTGGCCAAATGATTTCTATCTGTTGGTGGTAACAGGGCCCCACAGCAATCTCTGCAGGTCTCAGCTGTGCTCTTTGGGAGCTGCAGATCCCACTCTGTGTCCAGGGTTTTGCTGACCTCTCTGCTGCCATTCACTGGGCTTCTGCACAGAAGTACCAGGTAATAATGCACATCCAGGTGTTGTTGCCAGGCAGGAAAACTCATCGCTTTAAACAAACCTGGTTGTTTAATGTGAGTTAAACTTTACTTTTCTAGCAAGAGCGAGCTCAAAACCCCACAAAATGCCTGCTTCCATCTTTCACTTTAACTAGACAGATGATTATTTTTATCTGCAGCCACCACACACCATTTATTTAGGCAAAACCATTCTTGGACTTCAGATGGAGTTTTGTCTCCAATAAACAACAAAATGGCTCTCTAGCTACATTAATATTGGGCTGTCACTAGTTAGATAAGACTGATACATTGGTGCTTCTATGCCAGCAAGGGACAGTCTCTGGCCAGCATTATTTGCTTCAAAATGCAGAAACTTCAGTTCCTCAGTCCCCAAGTTTTCATCAGGAAATATATGAGCAGTGGGTTGGGGGAATGGAGCCCAGAGAAAGTGCTAAGGTTAAAGGTAAGGAAAGGAAAGTAAAGACATTAAAGCACATTCAGGTTAAGGCAGAACAAGATGTTCTGAGCATGGAAAAGTCTGGGACTCTCTGCTAGCATACTGCAGAGAGCTGGGAGGCATTTCAGGGGAGTTAAACAAGGAAAAATGGATCTGCAGCTGGGTGTTTCCCTGGGTCCAGAGATCCACAGAGGATTTTAGGGCATCTCTCCCTGGGGTTGTACCTGGGACTGCAGCAGCAGTTCATCTGGAGCAGCATTCTGTGCAAGCCCCCATTTGTTCTAGCAGCTTGAGGGAAACTCAGAATGTTCTCCACGATGTGTACATGGCTTCACGGGCTGCATGACAAAATTCCAAGTAATTAAAGAGCTGATAAAAATGCTGTTAAAAGAGCCAATATCTCTTCAGGACACTTCAGATAAGCTGATCATTGCATCTTCAGAACAATGATGCCTTCTTTGAAGGCAGAGATGAAAAAGAAGATGAGTCGCTGCTGTATCTGATATGAGATGAACAGAAATGTGTATGATGTTATTAGAGATGTGAATGACACTGCAGTTATGGCTACAGGAATTGTAGTAGGAAGGCTTTAATGTTCTAGATGGAAGTAGGAAAACAAATGCTCCTTCTTACAGTGAGCCTCAGATACTTGATTATGCTTATCAACACATTTCTTTGCTGCATGGATTCTGGGTAAAGAAGATGCTTAATATTTGGCTTTAGGGGAGCAATAAATTCAGATAGGGACTCTGCTTATAAGAAATTATTTTGTTATAAGTGAATTCACATGAGTCTATTTTCTTCAAGTTAAAAGCAAATTTAAAGAAAAATCTATAAGCAATGTTTCTCCAAAAGGGAAAATTGAAAATTTTCTAGATTAATATTTAGTGGAATTATCTGAAATGGA